>JAVIAB010000108.1:33118479-34330841 GCA_032433765.1 Megaustenia siamemsis | reverse complement strand
TGATCCATTTGATTGTTTCGGTGCCCTAGAGTTGATCCATTTGATTTTTTCGGTGCCCTAGAGTTGATACATTTGATTGTTTCGATGCGCTAAAGTTGATACATTTGATTGTTTCGTGCCCTAGAGTTGATCAATTGATGGTTCGGTGCCCTAGATTTGATCCATTTGATTGTTTCGTGCCCTAGAGTTGATCCAATTGATTGTTTCGGTGCCCTAGAGTGATCCATTTGATTGTTTCGGTGTCCTAGAGTTGATCCATTTGATTGTTTCGGTGCCCTAGAGTTGATCCATTTGATTGTTTCGGTGCCCTAGAGTTGATCCAATGATTGTTTCGGTGCTCTAAAGTTGATACATTGATTGTTTCGGTGCCATAGAGTTGATCCAATTGATGGTTTCGGTGCCCTAGATTTGATCCATTTGATTGTTTCGTGCCCTAGAGTTGATCCAATTGATTGTTTCGGTGCCATAGAGTTGATCCAATGATTGTTCGGTGCCCTAGAGTTGATATATTTGATTGTTTCGGTGTCCTAGAGTTGATCCATTTGATTGTTTCGGTGCCCTAGAGTTGATCCAATTGATTGTTTCGGTGCCCTAGAGTTGATCCAATTGATTGTTTCGGTGCCCTAGAGTTGATCCATTTGATTGTTTCGGTGCCCTAGAGTTGATCCAATTGATTTTTTTGGTGCCCTAGAGTTGATCCATTTGGTTGTTTCGGTGTCCTAGAGTTGATCCATTTGATTGTTTCGGTGTCCTAGAGTTGATCCATTTGATTGTTCGGTGCCCTAGAGTTGATCGAATTGATTGTTTCGGTGCCCTAGAGTTGATCCAATTGATTGTTTCGGTGCCCTGAAGTTGATACATTTGATTGTTTCGTGCCCTAGAGTTGATACAATTGATGGTTTCGTGCCCTAGATTTGATCCATTTGATTGTTTCGTGCCCTAGAGTTGATCCAATTGATTGTTTCAGTGCCATAGAGTTGATCCAATTGATTGTTCGGTGCCCAGAGTTGATACATTTGATTGTTTCGGTGCCTTAGAGTTGATCCAATTGATTGTTTCGGTGCCCTAGAGTTGATACATTTGATTGTTTTCGGTGCCTAGAGTTGATACATTTGATTGTTTCGGTGCCCTAGAGATGATCCAATTGATTGTTTCGGTGCCCTAGAGTTGATCCATTTGATTGTTTCGGTTGTCCTAGAGTTTATCCATTTGATTGTTTCGGTGCCCTAGAGTTGATCCATTTGATTGTTTCGGTGCCCTAGAGTTGATACATTTGATTGTTTCGGTGCCCTAGAGTTGATCCATTGATGGTTCGTGCCCTAGAGTTGATATATTTGATTGTTTCGTGTCCTAGAGTTGATCCATTTGATTGTTTCGGTGTCCTAGAGTTGATCCATTTGATTGTTTCGGTGCCCTAGAGTTGATCGAATTGATTGTTTCGGTGCCCTAGAGTTGATCCAATTGATTGTTTCGGTGCCCTGAAGTTGATACATTTGATTGTTTCGTGCCCTAGAGTTGATCCAATTGATAATTTCGTGCCCTAGATTGATCCATTTGATTGTTTCGTGCCCTAGAGTTGATCCAATTGATTGTTTTCGGTGCCCATAGAGTTGATCCAATGATTGTTTCGGTGCCCTAGAGTTGATACATTTGATTGTTTCGGTGCCTTAGAGTTGATCCAATTGATTGTTTCGGTGCCCTAGAGTTGATACATTTGATTGTTTCGGTGCCCTAGAGTTGATACATTTGATTGTTTCGGTGCCTTAGAGTTGATCCAATTGATTGTTTCGGTGCCCTAGAGTTGATCCATTTGATTGTTTCGGTGTCCTAGAGTTTATCCATTGATTGTTTCGGTGCCCTAGAGTTGATCCATTTGATTGTTTCGTTGCCCTAGAGTTGATACATTTGATTGTTTCGGTGCCTAGAGTTGATCCAAATGATTGTTTCGGTGCCCTAGAGTTGATCGAAGTGATTGTTTCGGTGCCCTAGAGTTGATCCATTTGATTGTTTCGGTGTCCTAGAGTTGATCCATTTGATTGTTTCGGTGCCCTAGAGTTGATCCATTTGATTGTTTCGGTGTCCTAGAGTTGATACATTTGATTGTTTCGGTGCCCTAAAGTTGATACATTTGATTGTTTCGTGCCCTAGAGTTGATCCAATTGATGGTTTCGGTGCCCTAGATTGATCCATTTGATTGTTCGTGCCCTAGTGTTGATCCAATTGATTGTTTCGGTGCCATAGAGTTGATCCAATGATTGTTCGGTGCCCTAGAGTTGATATATTTGATTGTTTCGGTGTCCTAGAGTTGATCCATTTGATTGTTTCGGTGTCCTAGAGTTTATCCATTGATTGTTTCGGTGCCCTAGAGTTGATCCATTTGATTGTTTCGGTGCCCTAGAGTTGATACATTTGATTGTTTCGGTGCCCTAGAGTTGATCCAAATGATTGTTTCGGTGCCCTAGAGTTGATCGAAGTGATTGTTTCGGTGCCCTAGAGTTGATCCATTGATTGTTTCGGTGCCCTAGAGTTGATACATTTGATTGTTTCGATGCGCTAAAGTGATACATTTGATTGTTTCGTGCCCTAGAGTTGATCCAATTGATGTTTCGGTGCCCTAGATTTGATCCATTTGATTGTTTCGTGCCCTAGAGTTGATCCAATTGATTGTTTCGGTGCCCTAGAGTTGATCCATGATTGTTTCGGTGTCCTAGAGTTGATCCATTTGATTGTTTCGGTGCCTAGAGTTGATCCATTTGATTGTTTCGGTGCCCTAGAGTTGATCCAATTGATTGTTTCGGTGCTCTAAAGTTGATACATTTGATTGTTTCGGTGCCCTAGAGTTGATCCAATTGATGGTTTCGGTGCCCTAGATTTGATCCATTTGATTGTTTCGTGCCCTAGAGTTGATCCAATTGATGTTTCGGTGCCATAGAGTTGATCCAATTGATTGTTTCGGTGCCCTAGAGTTGATATATTGATTGTTTCGGTGTCCTAGAGTTGATCCATTTGATTGTTTCGGTGCCCTAGAGTTGATCCATTGATTGTTTCGGTGCCCTAGAGTTGATCCAATTGATGTTTCGGTGCCCTAGAGTTGATCCATTTGATTGTTTCGGTGCCCTAGAGTTGATCCAATTGATTTTTTTGGTGCCCTAGAGTTGATCCATTTGGTTGTTTCGGTGTCCTAGAGTTGATCCATTTGATTGTTTCGGTGTCCTAGAGTTGATCCATTTGATTGTTTCGGTGCCCTAGAGTTGATCGAATTGATTGTTTCGGTGCCCTAGAGTTGATCCAATTGATTGTTTCGGTGCCTGAAGTTGATACATTTGATTGTTTCGTGCCCTAGAGTTGATACAATTGATGGTTTCGTGCCCTAGATTTGATCCATTTGATTGTTTCGTGCCCTAGAGTTGATCCAATTGATTGTTTCAGTGCCATAGAGTTGATCCAATTGATTGTTTCGGTGCCCTAGAGTTTATCCATTTGATTGTTTCGGTGCCCTAGAGTTGATCCATTTGATTGTTCGGTGCCCTAGAGTTGATACATTTGATTGTTTCGGTGCCCTAGAGTTGATCCATTTGATTGTTTCGGTGCCCTAGAGTTGATACATTTGATTGTTTCGGTGCCCTAAAGTTGATACATTTGATTGTTTCGTGCCCTAGAGTTGATCCAATTGATGGTTTTCGGTGCCCTAGATTTGATCCATTTGATTGTTTCGTGCCCTAGAGTTGATCCAATTGATGTTTCGGTGCATAGAGTGATCCAATTGATTGTTTCGGTGCCCTAGAGTTGATATATTTGATTGTTTCGGTGTCCTAGAGTTGATCCATTTGATTGTTTCGGTGCCCTAGAGTTGATCCAATTGATTGTTTCGGTGCCCTAGAGTTGATCCATTTGATTGTTTCGGTGCCCTAGAGTTGATCCAATTGATTTTTTGGTGCCCTAGAGTTGATCCATTTGGTTGTTTCGGTGTCCTAGAGTTGATCCATTTGATTGTTTCGGTGTCCTAGAGTTGATCCATTTGATTGTTTCGGTGCCCTAGAGTTGATCGAATTGATTGTTTCGGTGCCCTAGAGTTGATCCAATTGATTGTTTCGGTGCCCTGAAGTTGATACATTTGATTGTTTCGTGCCCTAGAGTTGATCCAATTGATAATTTCGTGCCCTAGATTTGATCCATTTGATTGTTTCGTGCCCTAGAGTTGATCCAATTGATTGTTTCGGTGCCATAGAGTTGATCCAATTGATTGTTTCGGTGCCCTAGAGTGATACATTTGATTGTTTCGGTGCCTTAGAGTTGATCCAATTGATTGTTTCGGTGCCCTAGAGTTGATACATTTGATTGTTTCGGTGCCCTAGAGTTGATACATTTGATTGTTTCGGTGCCTTAGAGTTGATCCAATTGATTGTTTCGGTGCCCTAGAGTTGATCCATTTGATTGTTTCGGTGTCCTAGAGTTTATCCATTTGATTGTTTCGGTGCCCTAGAGTTGATCCATTTGATTGTTTCGGTGCCCTAGAGTTGATACATTTGATTGTTTCGGTGGCCTAGAGTTGATCCAAATGATTGTTTCGGTGCCCTAGAGTTGATCGAAGTGATTGTTCGGTGCCCTAGAGTTGATCCATTTGATTGTTTCGGTGTCTAGAGTTGATCCATTTGATTGTTTCGGGCCCTAGAGTTGATCCATTTGATTGTTTCGGTGTCCTAGAGTTGATACATTTGATTGTTTCGGTGCCCTAAAGTTGATACATTTGATTGTTTCGTGCCCTAGAGTTGATCCAATTGATGGTTTCGGTGCCCTAGATTTGATCCATTGATTGTTTCGTGCCCTAGAGTTGATCCAATTGATTGTTTCGGTGCCATAGAGTTGATCCAATTGATTGTTTCGGTGCCCTAGAGTTGATATATTTGATTGTTTCGGTGTCCTAGAGTTGATCCATTTGATTGTTTCGGTGTCCTAGAGTTTATCATTTGATTGTTTCGGTGCCCTAGAGTTGATCCATTTGATTGTTTCGGTGCCCTAGAGTTGATACATTGATTGTTTCGGTGCCCTAGAGTTGATCCAAATGATTGTTTCGGTGCCCTAGAGTTTGATCGAAGTGATGTTTCGGTGCCCTAGAGTTGATCCATTTGATTGTTTCGGTGTCCTAGAGTTAATCCATTTGATTGTTTCGGTGCCCTAGAGTTGATCCATTTGATTGTTTCGGTGCCCTAGAGTTGATACATTTGATTGTTTCGGTGCCCTAAAGTTGATACATTTGATTGTTTCGTGCCCTAGAGTTGATCCAATTGATGGTTTCGGTGCCCTAGAGTTGATCCATTTGATTGTTTCGTGCCCTAGAGTTGATCCAATTGATTGTTTCGGTGCCATAGAGTTGATCCAATTGATTGTTTCGGTGCCCTAGAGTTGATCCATTTGATTGTTTCGGTGTCCTAGAGTTGATACATTTGATTGTTTCGGTGCCCTAAAGTTGATACATTTGATTGTTTCGTGCCCTAGAGTTGATCCAATTGATGGTTTCGGTGCCCTAGATTGATCCATTTGATTATTTCGTGCCCTAGAGTTGATCCAATTGATTGTTTCGGTGCCATAGAGTTGATCCAATTGATTGTTTCGGTGCCCTAGAGTTGATATATTTGATTGTTTCGGTGTCCTAGAGTTGATCCATTTGATTGTTTCGGTGTCCTAGAGTTTATCCATTTGATTGTTTCGGTGCCCTAGAGTTGATCCATTTGATGTTTCGGTGCCCTAGAGTTGATACATTTGATTGTTTCGGTGCCCTAGAGTTGATCCAAATGATTGTTTCGGTGCCCTAGAGTTGATCGAAGTGATTGTTTCGGTGCCCTAGAGTTGATCCATTTGATTGTTTCGGTGTCCTAGAGTTGATCCATTTGATTGTTTCGGTGCCCTAGAGTTGATCCATTTGATTGTTTCGGTGCCCTAGAGTTGATACATTTGATTGTTTCGGTGCCTAAAGTTGATACATTTGATTGTTTCGGTGCCCTAGAGTTGATACATTTGATTGTTTCGGTGCCTAGAGTTGATCCAATTGATTGTTTCGGTGCCCTAGAGTTGATCCATTTGATTGTTTCGGTGTCCTAGAGTTTATCCATTTGATTGTTTCGGTGCCCTAGAGTTGATCCATTTGATTGTTTCGGTGCCCTAGAGTTGATACATTTGATTGTTTCGGTGCCCTAGAGTTGATCCAAATGATTGTTTCGGTGCCCTAGAGTTGTTGATCGAAGTGATTGTTTCGGTGCCCTAGAGTTGATCCATTTGATTGTTTCGGTGTCCTAGAGTTGATCCATTTGATTGTTTCGGTGCCCTAGAGTTGATCCATTTGATTGTTTCGGTGCCCTAGAGTTGATACATTTGATTGTTTCGGTGCCCTAAAGTTGATACATTTGATTGTTTCGTGCCCTAATGTTGATCCAATTGATGGTTTCGGTGCCCTAGATTTGATCCAATTGATCGTTTCGGTGCCATAGAGTTGATCCAATTGATTGTTTCGGTGCCCTAGAGTTGATCCATTTGATTGTTTCGGTGTCCTAGAGTTGATCCATTTGATTGTTTCGGTGCCCTAGAGTTGATCCAATTGATTGTTTCGGTGCCCTAGAGTTGATCCAATGATTGTTTCGGTGCCTAGAGTTGATCCATTTGATTGTTTCGGTGCCCTAGAGTTGATCCAATTGATTTTTTCGGTGCCCTAGAGTTGATCCATTTGGTTGTTTCGGTGTCCTAGAGTTGATCCATTTGATTGTTTCGGTGCCCTAGAGTTGATCCATTTGATTGTTTCGGTGTCCTAGAGTTGATACATTTGATTGTTTCGGTGCCCTAAAGTTGATACATTTGATTGTTTCGTGCCCTAGAGTTGATCCAATTGATGGTTTCGGTGCCTAGATTTGATCCATTTGATTGTTTCGTGCCCTAGAGTTGATCCAATTGATTGTTTCGGTGCCATAGAGTTGATCCAATTGATTGTTTCGGTGCCCTAGAGTTGATATATTTGATTGTTTCGGTGTCCTAGAGTTGATCCATTTGATTGTTTCGGTGTCCTAGAGTTATCCATTTGATTGTTTCGGTGCCCTAGAGTTGATCCATTTGATTGTTTCGGTGCCCTAGAGTTGATACATTTGATTGTTTCGGTGCCCTAGAGTTGATCCAAATGATTGTTTCGGTGCCCTAGAGTTGATCGAAGTGATTGTTTCGGTGCCCTAGAGTGATCCATTTGATTGTTTCGGTGTCCTAGAGTTAATCCATTTGATTGTTTCGGTGCCCTAGAGTTGATCCATTTGATTGTTTCGGTGCCCTAGAGTTGATACATTTGATTGTTTCGGTGCCCTAAAGTTGATACATTTGATTGTTCGTGCCCTAGAGTTGATCCAATTGATGGTCGGTGCCCTAGAGTTGATCCATTTGATTGTTTCGTGCCCTAGAGTTGATCCAATGATTGTTTCGGTGCCATAGAGTTGATCCAATTGATTGTTTCGGTGCCCTAGAGTTGATCCATTTGATTGTTTCGGTGTCCTAGAGTTGATACATTTGATTGTTTCGGTGCCCTAAAGTTGATACATTTGATTGTTTCGTGCCCTAGAGTTGATCCAATTGATGTTTCGGTGCCCTAGATTTGATCCATTTGATTATTTCGTGCCCTAGAGTTGATCCATTGATTGTTTCGGTGCCATAGAGTTGATCCAATTGATTGTTTCGGTGCCCTAGAGTTGATATATTTGATTGTTTCGGTGTCCTAGAGTTGATCCATTTGATTGTTTCGGTGTCCTAGAGTTTATCCATTTGATTGTTTCGGTGCCTAGAGTTGATCCAATTGATTGTTTCGGTGCCCTAGAGTTGATACATTTGATTGTTTCGGTGCCCTAGAGTTGATCCAAATGATTGTTTCGGTGCCCTAGAGTTGATCGAAGTGATTGTTTCGGTGCCCTAGAGTTGATCCATTTGATTGTTTCGGTGTCCTAGAGTTGATCCATTTGATTGTTTCGGTGCCCTAGAGTTGATCCATTTGATTGTTTCGGTGCCCTAGAGTTGATACATTTGATTGTTTCGGTGCCCTAAAGTTGATACATTTGATTGTTTCGGTGCCCTAGAGTTGATACATTTGATTGTTTCGGTGCCCTAGAGTTGATCCAATTGATTGTTTCGGTGCCCTAGAGTTGATCCATTGATTGTTTCGGTGTCCTAGAGTTTATCCATTTGATTGTTTCGGTGCCCTAGAGTTGATCCATTTGATTGTTTCGGTGCCCTAGAGTTGATACATTTGATTGTTTCGGTGCCCTAGAGTTGATCCAATTGATTGTTTCGGTGCCCTAGAGTTGATCGAAGTGATTGTTTCGGTGCCCTAGAGTTATCCATTTGATTGTTTCGGTTGTCCTAGAGTTGATCCATTTGATTGTTTCGGTGCCCTAGAGTTGATCCATTTGATTGTTTCGGTGCCCTAGAGTTGATACATTTGATTGTTTCGGTGCCCTAAAGTTGATACATTTGATTGTTTCGGTGCCCTAATGTTGATCAATTGATGGTTTCGGTGCCCTAGATTTGATCCAATTGATCGTTTCGGTGCCATAGAGTTGATCCAATTGATTGTTTCGGTGCCCTAGAGTTGATCCATTTGATTGTTTCGGTGTCCTAGAGTTGATCCATTTGATTGTTTCGGTGCCCTAGAGTTGATCCAATTGATTGTTTCGGTGCCCTAGAGTTGATCCAATTGATTGTTTCGGTGCCCTAGAGTTGATCCATTTGATTGTTTCGGTGCCCTAGAGTTGATCCAATTGATTTTTTCGGTGCCCTAGAGTTGATCCATTTGGTTGTTTCGGTGTCCTAGAGTTGATCCATTTGATTGTTTCGGTGTCCTAGAGTTGATCCATTTGATTGTTTCGGTGCCCTAGAGTTGATCGAATTGATTGTTTCGGTGCCCTAGTTTTGATCCAATTGATTGTTTCGGTGCCCTGAAGTTGATACATTTGATTGTTTCGTGCCCTAGAGTTGATCCAATTGATGGTTTCGGTGCCCTAGAGTTGATCCAATTGATTGTTTCGGTGCCCTAGAGTTGATAATTTGATTGTTTCGGTGTCCTAGAGTTGATCCATTTGATTGTTTCGGTGCCCTAGAGTTGATCCAATTGATTGTTTCGGTGCCCTAGAGTTGATCAAGTGATTGTTTCGGTGCCCTAGAGTTGATCCATTTGATTGTTTCGGTGTCCTAGAGTTGATCCATTTGATTGTTTCGGTGCCCTAGAGTTGATCCATTTGATTGTTTCGGTGCCCTAGAGTTGATACATTTGATTGTTTCGGTGCCCTAAAGTTGATACATTTGATTGTTTCGTGCCCTAGAGTTGATCCAATTGATGGTTTCGGTGCCCTAGATTTGATCCATTTGATTGTTTCGTGCCCTAGAGTTGATCCAATTGATTGTTTCGGTGCCATAGAGTTGATCCAATTGATTGTTTCGGTGCCCTAGAGTTGATATAGTTGATTGTTTCGGTGTCCTAGAGTTGATCCATTTGATTGTTTCGGTGCCCTAGAGTTGATCCAATTGATTGTTTCGGTGCCCTAGAGTTGATCCAATTGATTGTTTCGGTGCCCTAGAGTTGATCCATTTGATTGTTTCGGTGTCCTAGAGTTTATCCATTTGATTGTTTCGGTGCCCTAGAGTTGATCCATTTGATTGTTTCGGTGCCCTAGAGTTGATACATTGATTGTTTCGGTGCCCTAGAGTTGATCCAAATGATTGTTTGTTTCGGTGCCCTAGAGTTGATCGAAGTGATTGTTTCGGTGCCCTAGAGTTGATCCATTTGATTGTTTCGGTGTCCTAGAGTTGATCCATTTGATTGTTTCGGTGCCCTAGAGTTGATCCATTTGATTGTTTCGGTGCCCTAGAGTTGATACATTTGATTGTTTCGGTGCCCTAAAGTTGATAATTTGATTGTTTGTGCCCTAGTGTTGATCCAATTGATGTTTCGGTGCCCTAGATTTGATCCAATTGATCGTTTCGGTGCCATAGAGTTGATCCAATTGATTGTTTCGGTGCCCTAGAGTTGATCCATTTGATTGTTTCGGTGTCCTAGAGTTGATCCATTTGATTGTTTCGGTGCCCTAGAGTTGATCCAATTGATTGTTTCGGTGCCCTAGAGTTGATCCAATTGATTGTTTCGGTGCCCTAGAGTTGATCCATTTGATTGTTTCGGTGCCCTAGAGTTGATCCAATTGATTTTTTTCGGTGCCCTAGAGTTGATCCATTTGGTTGTTTCGGTGTCCTAGAGTTGATCCATTTGATTGTTTCGGTGTCCTAGAGTTGATCCATTTGATTGTTTCGGTGCCCTAGAGTTGATCGAATTGATTGTTTCGGTGCCTAGATTTGATCCAATTGATTGTTTCGGTGCCTGAAGTTGATACATTTGATTGTTTCGTGCCCTAGAGTTGATTCAATTGATGGTTTCGGTGCCCTAGAGTTAATCCATTTGATTGTTTCGTGCCCTAGAGTTGATCCAATTGATTGTTTCGGTGCCATAGAGTTGATCCAATTGATTGTTTCGGTGCCCTAGAGTTGATACTTTTGATTGTTTCTGTTCCTTAGAGTTGATCCAATTGATTGTTTCGGTGCCCTAGAGTTGATACATTTGATTGTTTCGGTGCCCTAGAGTTGATACATTTGATTGTTTCGGTGCCCTAGAGTTGATCCAATAGATTGTTTCGGTGCCCTAGAGTTGATCCATTTGATTGTTTCGGTGTCCTAGAGTTATCCATTTGATTGTTTCGGTGCCCTAGAGTTGATCCATTTGATGTTTCGGTGCCCTAGAGTTGATACATTTGATTGTTTCGGTGCCCTAGAGTTGATCTAAATGATTGTTTCCGTGCGCTAGAGTTGATCGAAGTGATTGTTTCGGTGCCCTAGAGTTGATCCATTGATTGTTTCGGTGTCCTAGAGTTGATCCATTTGATTGTTTCGGTGCCCTAGAGTTGATCCATTTGATTGTTTCGGTGCCCTAGAGTTGATACATTTGATGTTTCGGTGCCCTAGAGTTGATCGAATTGATTGTTTCGGTGCCCTAGAGTTGATCGAATTGATTGTTTCGGTGCCCTAGAGTTGATCGAATTGATTGTTTCGGTGCCCTAGAGTTGATCCAATTGATTGTTTCGGTGCCCTAGAGTTGATCCAATTGATTGTTTCGGTGCCCTAGAGTTGATCCAATTGATTGTTTCGGTGCCATAGAGTTGATCCAATTGATTGTTTCGGTGCCCTAGAGTTGATCCATTTGATTGTTTCGTGCCCTAGAGTTGATCCAATTGATTGTTTCGGTGCCATAGAGTTGATCCAATTGATTGTTTCGGTGCCCTAGAGTTGATATATTTGATTGTTTCGGTGTCCTAGAGTTGATCCATTTGATTGTTTCGGTGTCCTAGAGTTTATCCATTTGATTGTTTCGGTGCCCTAGAGTTGATCCATTTGATTGTTTCGGTGCCCTAGAGTTGATACATTTGATTGTTTCGGTGCCCTAGAGTTGATCCAAATGATTGTTTCGGTGCCCTAGAGTTGATCGAAGTGATTGTTTCGGTGCCCTAGAGTTGATCCATTTGATTGTTTCGGTGTCCTAGAGTTAATCCATTTGATTGTTTCGGTGCCCTAGAGTTGATCCATTTGATTGTTTCGGTGCCCTAGAGTTGATACATTTGATTGTTTCGGTGCCCTAAAGTTGATACATTTGATTGTTTCGTGCCCTAGAGTTGATCCAATTGATGGTTCGGTGCCCTAGAGTTGATCCATTTGATTGTTTCGTGCCCTAGAGTTGATCC
Organism: Megaustenia siamemsis; assembly: GCA_032433765.1. Taxonomy (NCBI): domain Eukaryota; kingdom Metazoa; phylum Mollusca; class Gastropoda; order Stylommatophora; family Ariophantidae; genus Megaustenia; species Megaustenia siamemsis. Next base: position 34,319,040 of record JAVIAB010000108.1, on the reverse strand, counting down.
AATTGATTGTTTCGGTGCCTAGAGTTGATCCAATTGATTGTTTCGGTGCCCTAGAGTTGATCCATTTGATTGTTTCGGTGTCCTAGAGTTGATACAATTGATTGTTTCGGTGCCCTAAAGTTGATACATTTGATTGTTTCGTGCCCTAGAGTTGATCCAATTGATGGTTTCGGTTCCCTAGATTTGATCCATTTGATTATTTCGTGCCCTAGAGTTGATCCAATTGATTGTTTCGGTGCCATAGAGTTGATCCAATTGATTGTTTCGGTGCCCTAGAGTTGATATTTGATTGTTTCGGTGTCCTAGAGTTGATCCATTTGATTGTTTCGGTGTCCTAGAGTTTATCCATTTGATTGTTTCGGTGCCCTAGAGTTGATCCATTTGATTGTTTCGGTGCCCTAGAGTTGATACATTTGATTGTTTCGGTGCCCTAGAGTTGATCCAAATGATTGTTTCGGTGCCCTAGAGTTGATCGAAGTGATTGTTTCGGTGCCCTAGAGTTGATCCATTTGATTGTTTCGGTGTCCTAGAGTTGATCCAATTGATTGTTTCGGTGCCCTAGAGTTGATCCATTTGATTGTTTCGGTGCCCTAGAGTTGATACATTTGATTGTTTCGGTGCCCTAAAGTTGATACAATTGATTGTTTCGGTGCCCTAGAGTTGATACATTTGATTGTTTCGGTGCCCTAGAGTTGATCCAATTGATTGTTTCGGTGCCCTAGAGTTGATCCATTTGATTGTTTCGGTGTCCTAGAGTTTATCCATTTGATTGTTTCGGTGCCCTAGAGTTGATCCATTTGATTGTTTCGGTGCCCTAGAGTTGATACATTTGATTGTTTCGGTGCCCTAGAGTTGATCCAAATGATTGTTTCGGTGCCCTAGAGTTGATCGAAGTGATTGTTTCGGTGCCCTAGAGTTGATCCATTTGATTGTTTCGGTGTCCTAGAGTTGATCCATTTGATTGTTTCGGTGCCCTAGAGTTGATCCATTTGATTGTTTCGGTGCCCTAGAGTTGATACATTGATTGTTTCGGTGCCCGAAGTTGATACATTTGATTGTTTCGTGCCCTAATGTTGATCCAATTGATGGTTTCGGTGCCTAGAGTTGATCCAATTGATCGTTTCGGTGCCATAGAGTTGATCCAATTGATTGTTTCGGTGCCCTAGAGTTGATCCATTTGATTGTTTCGGTGTCCTAGAGTTGATCCATTTGATTGTTTCGGTGCCCTAGAGTTGATCCAATTGATTGTTTCGGTGCCCTAGAGTTGATCCAATTGATTGTTTCGGTGCCCTAGAGTTGATCCATTGATTGTTTCGGTGCCCTAGAGTTGATCCAATTGATTTTTCGGTGCCCTAGATGATCCATTTGGTTGTTTCGGTGTCCTAGAGTTGATCCATTTGATTGTTTCGGTGTCCTAGAGTTGATCCATTTGATTGTTTCGGTGCCCTAGAGTTGATCGAATTGATTGTTTCGGTGCCCTAGTTTTGATCCAATTGATTGTTTCGGTGCCCTGAGTTGATACATTTGATTGTTTCGTGCCCTAGAGTTGATCCAATTGATGGTTTCGGTGCCCTAGAGTTGATCCAATGATTGTTTCGGTGCCCTAGAGTTGATATATTTGATTGTTTCGGTGTCCTAGAGTTGATCCATTTGATTGTTTCGGTGCCCTAGAGTTGATCCAATTGATTGTTTCGGTGCCCTAGAGTTGATCGAAGTGATTGTTTCGGTGCCCTAGAGTTGATCCATTTGATTGTTTCGGTGTCCTAGAGTTGATCCATTTGATTGTTTCGGTGCCCTAGAGTTGATCCATTTGATTGTTTCGGTGCCCTAGAGTTGATACATTTGATTGTTTCGGTGCCCTAAAGTTGATACATTTGATTGTTTCGTGCCCTAGAGTTGATCCAATTGATGGTTTCGGTGCCCTAGATTTGATCCATTTGATTGTTTCGTGCCCTAGAGTTGATCCAATTGATTGTTTCGGTGCCATAGAGTTGATCCAATTGATTGTTTCGGTGCCCTAGAGTTGATCCATTGATTGTTTCGGTGTCCTAGAGTTGATACATTTGATTGTTTCGGTGCCCTAAATTGATACATTTGATTGTTTCGTGCCCTAGAGTTGATCCAATTGATGGTTTCGGTGCCCTAGATTTGATCCATTTGATTATTTCGTGCCCTAGAGTTGATCCAATTGATTGTTTCGGTGCCATAGAGTTGATCCAATTGATTGTTTCGGTGCCCTAGAGTTGATATATTTGATTGTTTCGGTGTCCTAGAGTTGATCCATTTGATTGTTTCGGTGTCCTAGAGTTTATCCATTGATTGTTTCGGTGCCCTAGAGTTGATCCATTTGATTGTTTCGGTGCCCTAGAGTTGATACATTTGATTGTTTCGGTGCCCTAGAGTTGATCCAAATGATTGTTTCGGTGCCCTAGAGTTGATCGAAGTGATTGTTTCGGTGCCCTAGAGTTGATCCATTTGATTGTTTCGGTGTCCTAGAGTTGATCCATTTGATTGTTTCGGTGCCCTAGAGTTGATCCATTTGATTGTTTCGGTGCCCTAGAGTTGATACATTTGATTGTTTCGGTGCCCTAAAGTTGATACATTTGATTGTTTCGGTGCCCTAGAGTTGATCATTTGATTGTTTCGGTGCCCTAGAGTTGATCCATTTGATTGTTTCGGTGCCCTAGAGTTGATACATTTGATTGTTTCGGTGCCCTAGAGTTGATCCAAATGATTGTTTCGGTGCCCTAGAGTTGATCGAAGTGATTGTTTCGGTGCCCTAGAGTTGATCCATTTGATTGTTTCGGTGTCCTAGAGTTGATCCATTTGATTGTTTCGGTGCCCTAGAGTTGATCCATTTGATTGTTTCGGTGCCCTAGAGTTGATACATTTGATTGTTTCGGTGCCCTAAAGTTGATACATTTGATTGTTTCGTGCCCTAATGTTGATCCAATTGATGGTTTCGGTGCCCTAGATTTGATCCAATTGATCGTTTTGGTGCCATAGAGTTGATCCAATTGATTGTTTCGGTGCCCTAGAGTTGATCCATTTGATTGTTTCGGTGTCCTAGAGTTGATCCATTTGATTGTTTCGGTGCCCTAGAGTTGATCCAATTGATTGTTTCGGTGCCCTAGAGTTGATCCAATTGATTGTTTCGGTGCCCTAGAGTTGATCCATTTGATTGTTTCGGTGCCCTAGAGTTGATCCAATTGATTTTTTCGGTGCCCTAGAGTTGATCCATTTGGTTGTTTCGGTGTCCTAGAGTTGATCCATTTGATTGTTTCGGTGTCCTAGAGTTGATCCATTTGATTGTTTCGGTGCCCTAGAGTTGATCGAATTGATTGTTTCGGTGCCCTAGTTTTGATCCAATTGATTGTTTCGGTGCCCTGAAGTTGATACATTTGATTGTTTCGTGCCCTAGAGTTGATCCAATTGATGGTTTCGGTGCCCTAGAGTTGATCCAATTGATTGTTTCGGTGCCCTAGAGTTGATATATTGATTGTTTCGGTGTCCTAGAGTTGATCCATTTGATTGTTTCGGTGCCCTAGAGTTGATCCAATTGATTGTTTCGGTGCCCTAGAGTTGATCGAAGTGATTGTTTCGGTGCCCTAGAGTTGATCCATTTGATTGTTTCGGTGTCCTAGAGTTGATCCATTTGATTGTTTCGGTGCCCTAGAGTTGATCCATTTGATTGTTTCGGTGCCCTAGAGTTGATACATTTGATTGTTTCGGTGCCCTAAAGTTGATACATTTGATTGTTTCGTGCCCTAGAGTTGATCCAATTGATGGTTTCGGTGCCTAGATTTGATCCATTTGATTGTTTCGTGCCCTAGAGTTGATCCAATTGATTGTTTCGGTGCCATAGAGTTGATCCAATTGATTGTTTCGGTGCCCTAGAGTTGATATAGTTGATTGTTTCGGTGTCCTAGAGTTGATCCATTTGATTGTTTCGGTGCCCTAGAGTTGATCCATTGATTGTTTCGGTGCCCTAGAGTTGATCCAATTGATTGTTTCGGTGCCCTAGAGTTGATCCATTTGATTGTTTCGGTGCCCTAGAGTTGATCCAATTGATTTTTTCGGTGCCCTAGAGTTGATCCATTTGGTTGTTTCGGTGTCCTAGAGTTGATCCATTTGATTGTTTCGGTGTCCTAGAGTTGATCCATTTGATTGTTTCGGTGCCCTAGAGTTGATCGAATTGACTGTTTCGGTGCCCTAGAGTTGATCCAATTGATTGTTTCGGTGCCCTGAAGTTGATACATTTGATTGTTTCGGTGCCCTAGAGTTGATCCATTTGATTGTTTCGGTGTCCTAGAGTTTATCCATTTGATTGTTTCGGTGCCCTAGAGTTGATCCATTTGATTGTTTCGGTGCCCTAGAGTTGATACATTTGATTGTTTCGGTGCCCTAGAGTTGATCCAAATGATTGTTTCGGTGCCCTAGAGTTGATCGAAGTGATTGTTTTTCGGTGCCCTAGAGTTGATCCATTTGATTGTTTCGGTGTCCTAGAGTTGATCCATTTGATTGTTTCGGTGCCCTAGAGTTGATCCATTTGATTGTTTCGGTGCCTAGAGTTGATACATTTGATTGTTTCGGTGCCCTAAAGTTGATAATTTGATTGTTTTGTGCCCTAGTGTTGATCCAATTGATGGTTTCGGTGCCCTAGATTTGATCCAATTGATCGTTTCGGTGCCATAGAGTTGATCCAATTGATTGTTTCGGTGCCCTAGAGTTGATCCAATTGATTGTTTCGGTGTCCTAGAGTTGATCCATTTGATTGTTTCGGTGCCCTAGAGTTGATCCAATTGATTGTTTCGGTGCCCTAGAGTTGATCCAATTGATTGTTTCGGTGCCCTAGAGTTGATCCATTGATTGTTTCGGTGCCCTAGAGTTGATCCAATTGATTTTTTTTCGGTGCCCTAGAGTTGATCCATTTGGTTGTTTCGGTGTCCTAGAGTTGATCCATTTGATTGTTTCGGTGTCCTAGAGTTGATCCATTTGATTGTTTCGGTGCCCTAGAGTTGATCGAATTGATTGTTTCGGTGCCCTAGATTTGATCCAATTGATTGTTTCGGTGCCCTGAAGTTGATACATTTGATTGTTTCGTGCCCTAGAGTTGATTCAATTGATGGTTTCGGTGCCCTAGAGTTGATCCATTTGATTGTTTCGTGCCCTAGAGTTGATCCAATTGATTGTTTCGGTGCCATAGAGTTGATCAATTGATTGTTTCGGTGCCCTAGAGTTGATACTTTTGATTGTTTCTGTTCCTTAGAGTTGATCCAATTGATTGTTTCGGTGCCCTAGAGTTGATACATTTGATTGTTTCGGTGCCCTAGAGTTGATACATTTGATTGTTTCGGTGCCCTAGAGTTGATCCAATAGATTGTTTCGGTGCCCTAGAGTTGATCCATTTGATTGTTTCGGTGTCCTAGAGTTTATCCATTTGATTGTTTCGGTGCCTAGAGTTGATCCATTTGATTGTTTCGGTGCCCTAGAGTTGATACATTTGATTGTTTCGGTGCCCTAGAGTTGATCTAAATGATTGTTTCCGTGCGCTAGAGTTGATCGAAGTGATTGTTTCGGTGCCCTAGAGTTGATCCATTTGATTGTTTCGGTGTCCTAGAGTTGATCCATTTGATTGTTTCGGTGCCCTAGAGTTGATCCATTTGATTGTTTCGGTGCCCTAGAGTTGATACATTTGATTGTTTCGGTGCCCTAGAGTTGATCGAATTGATTGTTTCGGTGCCCTAGAGTTGATCGAATTGATTGTTTCGGTGCCCTAGAGTTGATCGAATTGATTGTTTCGGTGCCCTAGAGTTGATCCAATTGATTGTTTCGGTGCCCTAGAGTTGATCCAATTGATTGTTTCGGTGCCCTAGAGTTGATCCAATTGATTGTTTCGGTGCCATAGAGTTGATCCAATTGATTGTTTCGGTGCCCTAGAGTTGATCCAATTGATTGTTTCGGTGCCCTAGAGTTGATCCAATTGATTGTTTCGGTGCCCTAGAGTTGATCTAATTGATTGTTTCGGTGCCCTAGAGTTGATCCAATTGATTGTTTCGGTGCCCTAGAGTTGATCCAATTGATTGTTTCGGTGATCTAGAGTTGATCCATTGATTTTTCGGTGCCCTAGAGTTGATCCATTTGGTTATTTCGTGCCCTAGAGTTGATCTAATTGATTGTTTCGGTGCCCTAGAGTTGATCCAATTGATTGTTTCGATGCCCTAGAGTTGATCCAATTGATTGTTTCGGTGCCCTAGAGTTGATCCATTGATTTTTCGGTGCCCTAGAGTTGATCCATTTGCTTGTTTCGGTGCCCTAGAGTTGATCCAATTGATTGTTTCGATGCCCTAGAGTTGATCCAATTGATTGTTTCGGTGCCCTAGAGATGATCCAATTCATTGTTTCGGTGCCTAGAGTTGATCCAATTGATTGTTTCGGTGCCCTAGAGTTGATCCAATTGATTGTTTCGGTGCCCTAGAGTTGATCCAATTGATTGTTTCGGTGCCCTAGAGTTGATCCATTTGATTGTTTCGGTGCCCTAGAGTTGATCCAATTGATTGTTTCGTGCCCTAGAGTTGATCCAATTGATTGTTTCGGTGCCCTAGAGTTGATCCATTGATTGTTTCGGTGCCCTAGAGTTGATCCATTTGATTGTTTCGGTGCCCTAGAGTTGATCCATTTGATTGTTTCGGTGTCCTAGAGTTGATCCATTTGATTGTTTCGGTGCGCTAGAGTTGATCCATTTGATTGTTTCGGTGTCCTAGAGTTGATCCATTTGATTGTTTCGGTGCCCTAGAGTTGATCCATTGATTGTTTCGGTGCCCTAGAGTTGATCTATTTGATTGTTTCGGTGCCCTAGAGTTGATCCATTTGATTGTTTCGGTGCCCTAGAGTTGATCCATTTGATTGTTTCGGTGCCCTAGAGTTGATCCATTTGATTGTTTCGGTGCCCTAGAGTTGATCCAATTGATTGTTTCGGTGCCCTAGAGTTGATCCAATTGATTGTTTCGGTGCCCTAGAGTTGATCCAATTGATTGTTTCGGTGCCCTAGAGTTGATCCAATTGATTGTTTCGGTGCCCTAGAGTTGATCCAATTGATTGTTTCGGATACTTAAAGCCACATCACGTTATTCGGGCCCTTTAGAATCGGTTCTTGTTGTCTTGCTCCCTTATATTTCAATTATCTCGATTTGCTCCCTCAGAGAGTTTGATCACGTTGTTTGTTCCTTAGAGTTGATCACGTTGTTTTTGCTCACTTTGAGTTTGATCACGTTGTTTTGCTCCCTGAGAGATTGATCACGTTGTTTTGCTCACTTTGAGTTTGATCACGTTGTTTTGCTCACTTAGAGTTTGATCACGTTGTTTTGCTCACTTTGAGTTTGATCACGTTGTTTTGCTCACTTGAGTTTGATCACGTGTTTTGCTCACTTGAGTTTGATCACGTTGTTTTGCTCACTTAGAGTTTGATCACGTTGTTTTGCTCACTTAGAGTTTGATCACGTTGTTTTGCTCACTTAGAGTTTGATCACGTTGCTTTGCTCACTTTGAGTTTGATCACGTTGTTTGCTCCCTGAGAGATTGATCACGTTGTTTTGCTCACTTTGAGTTTGATCACGTTGTTTTGCTCACTTAGAGTTGATCACGTTGTTTTGCTCACTTAGAGTTTGATCACGTTGTTTTGCTCACTTTGAGTTTGATCACGTTGTTTTGCTCACTTAGAGTTTGATCACGTTGTTTTGCTCACTTAGAGTTTGATCACGTTGTTTGCTCACTTAGAGTTTGATCACGTTGTTTTGCTCACTTTGAGTTTGATCACGTTGTTTTGCTCACTTTGAGTTGATCACGTTGTTTTGCTCACTTTGAGTTTGATCACGTTGTTTTGCTCCCTCAGAGATTTTGATCACGTTGTTTTGCTCCCTCAGAGATTTTGATCACGTTGTTTTGCTCCCTCAGAGAGTTGTTTGATCACGTTGTTTTGCCCTCAGAGAGTTTGATCACGTTGTTTTGCTCCCTCAGAGAGTTTGATCACGTTGTTTTGCTCCCTCAGAGAGTTTGATCACGTTGTTTTGTCCCTCAGAGAGTTTGATCACGTTGTTTTGCTCCCTCAGAGAGTTTGATCACGTTGTTTTGCTCCCTCAGAGAGTTTGATCACGTTGTTTTGCTCCCTCAGAGAGTTTGATCACGTTGTTTTGCTCCCTCAGAGAGTTTGATCATGTTGTTTTGCTCCCCAGAGATTTTGATCATGTTGTTTGCTCCCTCAGAGAGTTTGATCACGTTTTTTGTTCTCTTAGAGTTTGATCACGTTGTTTTGCTCCCTCAGAGAGTTGATCACGTTGTTTGCTCCCTCAGAGAGTTTGATCACGTTGTTTTGCTCCCTCAGAGAGTTGATCACGTTGTTTTGCTCCCTCAGAGAGTTGATCACGTTGTTTTGCTCCCTCAGAGAGTTTGATCACGTTGTTTTGCTCCCTCAGAGAGTTTGATCACGTTGTTTTGCTCCCTCAGAGAGTTTGATCACGTTGTTTTGCTCCCTCAGAGAGTTTGATCACGTTGTTTGCTCCCTCAGAGAGTTTGATCATGTTGTTTTGCTCCCTCAGAGATTTTGATCATGTGTTTTGCTCCCTCAGAGAGTGATCACGTTGTTTTGGCTCACACTGTTTACGTCCCTTGGAGAGGGCTCATGTATTCGGTCCATTACAGTCGGCTGACATTGTTTCGGTAGCTTGGAGTCAGCCTACGTTGCTTCAGTTGATTAGACTCGTTACCTAGGTCAGGTGAGATGGTTCACCAGGTATCGGTTACTTAGACTGACTGTACGCACTTCTTGAAGGAAAGTTCTATATAGAACAAACATGACATTATAGTTGTGGTCGCGGGTAATTAGCAATAAATAGCACATATTACTGACAAGCAAGGAGATGTAATTTGTTACACGAATGTTACCTGTCACAGACAGGATTAGGCAGGTCTATCACAGAGTGAATGGAAGTCTTAGATTAGAATTCCAAGAAATGCAACGATGAAATATAATAACAAGATACCATTTATAGAGACAATAATGATGTAAGTGGACAAGCAGTATAATTGATGTGGTCAGTGCTCCTGGTGGAATCGATAGCATATCTAGTAATTAACATCATTTGTCCCATATCTTGGTCTATACCGATCGCTTTCATGGGATTAGAGAATAAAGGTGGCATGCCCAATGCAGACATCACGAAATATTCTGATCATTGTTTTAAATTCACCTCCCCGATAGGACAACTCTTAGACCTCTGGATCAAACACCTAGGCTCCTGCACTCAGGTAAATCTAGTGATAGGTGGACCCAATCAAAGTAAAATAAATACCAGGATGTTTCGTGACGTAACGACAAAGTGAATAAGAACGCAAAGTATGACGTTTTGAGGAGGGAGGAAAACGTAGATGTAATATATTGTTAAATCAGCAGGTAAACGTGGATGTAATATATTGTTAACATCAGCAGGTAAACGTGGATGTAATATATTGTTAACATCAGCAGGTAAAAGTGGATGTAATATATTTTTAACACCAGCAGGTAAACGTGGATGGAATCTATTGTTAGCACCAGCAGGTAAACGTGGGTAGAATCTATTGTTAGCACCAGCAGGTAAACGTGGGTAGAATCTATTGTTAGCACCAGCAGGTAAACGTGGATGGAATCTATTGTTAGCACCAGCAGGTAAACGTGGGTAGAATCTATTGTTAGCACCAGCAGGTAAACGTGGATGGAATCTATTGTTAGCACCAGCAGGTAAACGTGGGTAGAATCTATTGTTAACACCAGCAGGTAAACGTGGATGGAATCTATTGTTAGCACCAGCAGGTAAAACACATGAAGCCCGTGCCACGAGTCAGATTTTGTAAAGGTCGACGGACCTGCGTTGATTGTTTCAACAAGAATGAGCTGCTCAAGCAGGTAAACTAAACAATTCAGTTAAACCTTTTTGAACAAGAAGTAGAATAAACAAATTAAATTTTACATGAATACAAAATCGTTCTTTTTTCTGAAACAAATGTTCAAGGTACTTGCATTCCAGTTGAACTTTGTATTGCATTTAAAAATGTTACTTAATTAGAATCGCCGTTTTAAAACAAAATGTCGCAAGGCCAAGTCGGAATGTAATCCGCTACATCTGCGGCATGATCGATACTTCATCAAGAATGTCTTCAGCGACTCCTTCTTATGGGACTTTCGTCCTGTCTGTTAGGACTACATATTTCAAGTTATTCCCATGACTTGTTTTGTTATGACTATTTCGTCTTGTCGCTTAGACACCATGCTCTGTTGTGTCTATCTGTCTTGTCGCTCGGCGCCTCGTTTTTTGTATCTATCTGTCTTGTCGCTCGGCGCCTCGTTTTGTTGTGCTATCTGTCTTGTCGCTCGGCGCCTCGTTTTGTTGTGTCTATCTGTCTTGTCGCTCGGCGCCTCGTTTTGTTGTATCTATCTGTCTTGTCGCTCGGCGCCTCGTTTTGTTGTATCTATCTGTCTTGTCGCTCGGCGCCTCGTTTTGTTGTGTCTATCTGTCTTGTCGCTCGGCGCCTCGTTTTGTTGTGTCTATCTGTCTTGTCGCTCGGCGCCTCGTTTTGTTGTATCTATCTGTCTTGTCGCTCGGCGCCTCGTTTTGTTGTATCTATCTGTCTTGTCGCTCGGCGCCTCGTTTGTTGTGTCTATCTGTCTTGTCGCTCGGCGCCTCGTTTTGTTGTATCTATCTGTCTTGTCGCTGGCGCCTCGCTTGTTGTATCTATCTGTCTTGTCGCTCGGCGCCTCGCTTTGTTGTATCTATCTGTCTGTCGCTCGGCGCCTCGCTTTGTTGTACTATCTGTCTTGCGCTCGGCGCCTCGTTTTGTTGTGCCTATCTGTCTTGTCGCTCGGAGCCTCGTTTGTTGTATCTATCTGTCTTGTCGCTCGGCGCCTCGCTTTGGTTATCATCTGTGCTTGTCGTCGGCGCCTCGCTTTGTTGTATCTATCTGTCTTGTCGCTCGGCGCCTCGTTTTGTTGTGCCTATCTGTCTTGTCGCTCGGCGCCTCGTTTTGTTGTGCCTATCTGTCTGTCGCTCTCGGCGCTCGTTTGTTGTATCTATCTGTCTGTCGCTCGGCGCCTCGCTTTGTTGTATCTATCTGTCTTGTCGCTCGGCGCCTCGCTTTGTTGTATCTATCTGTCTTGTCGCTCGGCGCCCGTTTTGTGTGCCTATCTGTCTTGTCGCTCGGCGCCTCGTTTTGTTGTGCCTATCTGTCTTGTCGTCGGCGCCTCGTTTTGTTGTATCTATCTGTCTTGTCGCTCGGCGCCTCGCTTGTTGTATCTATCTGTCTTGTCGCTCGCGCCTCGCTTTGTTTGTATCTATCTGTCTTGTCGCTCGGCGCCTCGTTTTGTTGTGCCTATCTGTCTTGTCGCTCGGCGCCTCGTTTTGTTGTATCTATCTGTCTGTCGCTCGGGCGCCTCGCTTGTGTTGTATCTATCTGTCTTGTCGCTCGGCGCCCGCTTTGTTGTATCTATCTGTCTTGTCGCTCGGCGCTCGCTTTGTTGTATCTATCTGTCTTGTCGCTCGGCGCCTCGCTTGTTGATCTATCTGTCTTGTCGCTCGGCGCCTCGTTTGTTGTATCTATCTGTCTTGTCGCTCGGCGCCTCGCTTTGTTGTATCTTCTGTCTTGTCGCTCGGCGCTCGCTTGTTGTATCTATCTGTCTTGTCGCTCGGCGCCTCGTTTTGTTGTGCCTATCTGTTTGTCGCTCGGCGCCTCGCTTGTTGTATCTATCTGTTTGTCGCTCGGCGCCTCGTTTTGTTGTATCTATCTGTCTTGTCGCTCGGCGCCGTTTGTTGTATCTATCTGTCTTGTCGCTCGGCGCCTCGTTTGTGTGCCTATCTGTCTTGTCGCTCGGCGCCTCGTTTTGTTGTGCCTATCTGTCTTGTCGCTCGGCGCCTCGTTTTGTTGTGACTATCTGTCTTGTCGCTCGGCGCCTCGTTTTGTTGTGCCTATCTGTCTTGTCGCTCGGCGCCTCGTTTTGGTGTGCTATCTGTCTTGTCGCCGGCGCCTCGCTTTGTTGTATCTATCTGTCTTGTCGCTCGGCGCCTCGTTTTGTTGTGCCTATCTGTCTTGTCGCTCGGCGCCTCGTTTTGTTGTGCCTATCTGTCTTGTCGCTCGGCGCCTCGTTTGTTGTGCCTATCTTGTCTTGTCGCTCGGCGCCTCGTTTTGTTGTATCTATCTGTCTTGTCGCTCGGCGCCTCGTTTTGTTGTGCCTATCTGCTTTGTCGCTCGGCGCTCTTTGTTGTTGCCTTCTGTCTTGTCGCTCGGGCCTCGTTTGTTGTGCCTATCTGTCTTGTCGCTCGGCGCCTCGTTTTGTTGTGCCTATCTGTCTGTCGCTCGGCGCCTCGTTTTGTTGTGCCTATCTGTCTTGTCGCTCGGCGCCTCGTTTTGTTGTGCCTATCTGTCTTGTCGCTCGGCGACTCGTTTTGTTGTGCCTATCTGTCTTGTCGCTCGGCGCCTATTTTGTTGTATCTATCTGTCTTGTCGCTCGGCGCCTCGTTTTGTTGTGTCTATCTGTCTTGTCGCTCGGCGCCTCGTTTTGTGTGCCTATCTGTCTTGTCGCTCGGCGCCTCGTTTTGTTGTGCCTATCTGTCTTGTCGCTCGGCGCCTCGTTTTGTTGTGACTATCTGTCTTGTCGCTCGGCGCCTCGTTTTGTTGTGCCTATCTGTCTTGTCGCTCGGCGCCTCGTTTTGTTGTGACTATTTTTCTTGTCGCTCGGCGCCTCGTTTTGTTGTGTCTATTTGTCTTGTGGCTTGGCGCCTCGTTTTGTTGTGACTATTTGTCTTGTGGCTTTGCGCCTCGTTTTGTTGTGACTATTTGTCTTGCGGCTTGGCGCCTCGTTTTGTTGTGACTATTTGTCTTGTCACTTGGCGCCTCGTTTTGTTGTGACTATTTATGTGACAGTGTGACGCAGTGTAGACAGACTTGTTTTGAGCAGTCTTGGCTCTTGTGAACTACCGCTATCCTGACTCGCTTGGTCAGTATAGGTCAGGGTCTGACATAGTAAGGTTATCAGGGCTGAGGTTTTGGGGAAGACAGGGGGATGAATAAATATGAAGACGAAGTAAGCGTAGAACGTTAACTTGTGACAATGCTCCCATCCTTAGATGTTAAAAGGAGATTTCTACAGGAAAGTCGTTTCTCTGAACTGCAGAGCAAAGGCAACGTGACCGTGACCCATCGTGTTGCTGGGAGATAGGAGAAAGAGTCCAGCTGTATTGGCTGATTGATCTCAGCGAAAGATTGGCCGCTTTATTCTGCATTCACTTGAAGCGTGCTTCTAAGGAACCTCGGATTAAAATAAGTTGACAGAAATAAGGTTGGTTACTGATGACGACAGGTTATCCTGAGTGGAGCTATGTTATAGAATTGAGGAGTGGCTACCTCAAGTTGCTGGTACCTTCGAACGAATAGAAACTGAAAGAAATAGTTTCCATAATATTAAAAGTATTGGGGAGGGAATAGGCTAAACAGAACAGAGATGCAAGTCAGTTAAAAAAAATGTCACCTAATTATATAACACTTTAAAATTTTATTTTTAATGGCGATTGCGATCGAATATAACCTGAAAGACTTAGTCTGAGGTTGAAAGGACCGTACAACGCCAAAAAGTAGACAGAACCTACAAGATAACAACAATGAAGTTCAGTCGTACGTCCAGTTTTATCAGAGAGCTGAGATAAGCTAGACTTGAGTCCCCGTTTGGGACAGTGAGAATTACAGTTTTAGTCTAGACGTGAGTCCCCGTTTGGGACAGTGAGAATTGTAGTTTTAGTCTAGACTTGAGTCCCCGTTTGGGACAGTGAGAATTGTAGTTTTAGTCTAGACGTGAGTCCCCGTTTGGGACAGTGAGAATTGTAGTTTTAGTCTAGACTTGAGTCCCCGTTTGGGACAGTGAGAATTGCAGTTTTAGTCTAGACTTGAGTCCCCGTTTGGGACAGTGAGAATTGCTGTTTCAGTCTAGAGAGAGAATTCAATTACAATCGGAGTTCAAGTCAGAGGTTAAAGTTGTTATCAAGAAAAGTTAAACCACTTAATTCCAAGTCAGCTGTTTAAATAGTCCCTAGCCAGCAGTTTAAGCAGTCCAAAGTCAGCTGTTTAAATAGTCCCTAGCCAGCAGTTTAAGCAGTCCAAAGTCAGCTGTTTAAATAGTCCCTAGCCAGCAGTTTAAGCAGTCCAAAGTCAGCTGTTTAAATAGTCCCTAGCCAGCAGTTTAAGCAGTCCAAAGTCAGCTGTTTAAATAGTCCCTAGCCAGCAGTTTAAGCAGTCCAAAGTCAGCTGTTTAAATAGTCCCTAGCCAGCAGTTTAAGCAGTCCAAAGTCAGCTGTTTAAATAGTCCCTAGCCAGCAGTTTAAGCAGTCCAAAGTCAGCTGTTTAAATAGTCTCTAGCCAGCAGTTTAAGCAGCCCCAAATTAGTTTGGGTTCAAGTGAAAAGTTGAACAGTTTTCCAGATACACTTTTAGACGATTGTGCATTGCGAGATTTTACTTACTTTCAGACTTCCGGTCAATATAGCTGAAAGGCGGTAGGAACCATTGAGGCTCAGTTTGAAAAGTGTTCCTTGTTGCAGTTTCCTCATATGCAAAGTGTGACTTGCTGCCGCAGCTACTGAGTTTACTGCTCTGTGTTTTCACCGTGAACTGTGTTTTTCATTGGGATCGTGTTTCAGTATGTTCATTGCTTACGATGAATGACGATATCGTATGACGAAGAATATTTCATCTGCGCTAACTTTCGGTGTTGCTTGGCCTTATGTCTTTTGGTGTGTGCTGTAGCTGCTATGATGGTGACTGCAGCTGCCTTTCTTATTTTGGAACCTTCAATGAGAGGAGTTTTAATTAGGATGATTCACTGACACAGGCGGTTGAGAAATTATGGATTTTAATTCGTTTTCAGTGATACCGGGGCCTTCGACTAACCAAAACCGTAACCATAACTTGCTGTTAGAAAAGTATAGATGAAGCAGAACTTTGGAATATAGACTTTCGCTAAGATTAGTGCGCCTTGATTTTCTTGTAACTATTTTATTGTAACTATTTTGTTGTAACTATTTTGTTGTAACTATTTTGTTGTAACTATTTTGTCGTGTCGCGTGGCGACTTGTTTTGTTTAGACAATTGTATCTTGATCTGTTCGAAAGTTGTGGAGAGACATGATCACCTACGCCAGTAGGCCCGGTACTTGATGAAGATGATCTTGATCTGTAATTGCTTTATAACTTTACTCTGTCAGTCCAGAACAGCAGAAAAATGATCTAAGGTCTGATGAAGGAGGTCACTAAATGTTCAACTTTAGGTGTTAAGTCCCATGAGGATGTTCTGTTTTGTCATTGATGCTCTCAGCCTTAAAAGTGTCGGTTGTTATCAAAGGTAGTCATTCCTTTACTGATATCACTTTTCTGGTAGAGCGAGATCAAAAAGGTGCTTGTGATTCATAGCTGCATCTCAAAATTTAATTAATTTTCACATTTGACCTACCACACGTCTGCACTCACGTCCTATTATCTGTCCATTCTGTTTTCCACTCCTCCAAACGTCATCAATTTTACTTTTTCCCTTTTCAATATTTTCTCATATAAAGAACACATACTCTGATATTTCTCAGAATGTAATTAAACCGTTAAGAGCTACAAGCGCCTATTTGTTGTATTTGAATAACGACTTGATTAAACCACGGGCGCTGCGGTCATTGTCAAGTATGTGTAAGTAATCACTGCAGCCACTGACAGTCAACTTGAGATGGCCGCCAGCCATCAACCCGCCATATCTATTCCTGCAGCTAGAGCATCGAGCCTGGTCAGAAGATCGGATCGTCTCCCAGGAACAACAGTTGCAGGGCTTCGTCGGCACATGTTGACTGTTCGCCGAGTGGCAGTTGGACGGAGACCGGCGCCAGGAGATAAGCAAAATAAACAGCGCAATGTGTATGGAGAGGGAGAGAAGAGGAGAGGATAATACGAGAAGATGGAGGGAGAGACAGTTTGGTTGACGGAAGGAGATAACAGAAAAAAAAAAAAGCTTAAAAGGGAAATGAAATGGTAGAAAATAGAAGAAAGTCAACTTGTTGATGGAGAAGAGCATTGCCCGTTCTCTAGCAAATATGGTTACTTTTAAAGACCTCAATGTGGCTCAAACTGTTCTTTGTTTCAAACTGTTTGCCGCTTATATTTCAAGATCTATACTCGTAATTTCAAGCTGTTTGTGTGTTTGATTCAAATTGTTTTTACTTCCAAGTAGTTGGAGTGCTTGTTTCAAATTGTTTTTACTTCCAAGTAGTTGGAGTGCGTGTTTCAAATTGATACTATTAGTACTGTCTGTGTGTTTGTTTCAAATTGTTTTTACTTTCGTGTAGTTTGAGTACTTGTTTCAAATTGTTCTTACCTTTCGGCTGTTCGTGTGTTGAAATTGGACTGATATCAACTGATGGGCGGAAGAATATATCACACACATGTACCATCCGAACAAAAGACAGACAACATTCGATGCAGTAACACCACAAAGTGATTACGATGATGATGATGATGTGAATTTTCTGCCTACTCGACTTCGGGGCCAGATAAGGACTGTTATATCAATATAGGTATTTCTTCTCCTTATTTCACATTGCGATAATTTTATCAGTATAGGTATTTCTTCTCCTTATTTCACATTGCGATAATTTTATAAATATAGGTATTTCTTCTCCTTATTTCACATTGCGATAATTTTATCAGTATAGGTATTTCTTCTCCTTATTTCACATTGCGATAATTTTATCAATATAGGTATTTCTTCTCCTTATTTCACATTGCGATAATTTTATCAGTATAGGTATTTCTTCTCCTTATTTCAGATTGCGATAATTTTATCAATATAGGTATTTCTTCTCCTTATTTCACATTGCGATAATTTTATCAGTATAGGTATTTCTTCTCCTTATTTCACATTGCGATAATTTTATCAATATAGGTATTTCTTCTCCTTATTTCACATTGCGATAATTTTATCAATATAGGTATTTCTTCTCCTTATTTCACATTGCGATAATTTTATCAGTATAGGTATTTCTTCTCCTTATTTCACATTGCGATAATTTTATCAATATAGGTATTTCTTCTCCTTATTTCACATTGCGATAATTTTATCAGTATAGGTATATTTCTTCTCCTTATTTCACATTGCGATAATTTTATCAATATAGGTATTTCTTCTCCTTATTTCACATTGCGACAATTTTATCAGTATAGATATTTCTTCTTATTTCACATGGCGACAATTTTATCATAAATATTTGTATTTTTTCTCTTTATTTACATCATCATCAAGTACCACGCTGCTGGCGTAGGTGATCTTGTCTCTCCTTTCGATTTCGACAGTTGTTTATAATTTCTGTTGACCTTCTACCAAGTCATTCTCTTAAGCTGTCTGGTATCTTTTATTGTTGCTTCCCTCTATCCCTTGGTCCCCAGTTGTCACAATATTTTCCAGTTGTTCCCTTCTCATTACATGGCCAAAGAATGACGATTGCTTCTTCGTAATATTGGAAATTAACCCTCTATTTGCTTTGACCTCTTTCAGAACAACGTTTTCATTGTTTTTCTTAGCTGCCCATGGTATTCTCATAATTCTCTATAAAACCACATTTCTACAGACTCCAGTGATTTTCTTGTCTGTTGTCCTATTGTTCATGATTCACATCCATATGTTAAGACTGGCTCTACATAACATGTAAGAACTATTTTTCTTGTTTCTATTGTCAAAAATGGTTTGCATAGTATCTTCCTCATTTTTGGAAAGCTGCTTTTGTCTGAACTATTCTGCATCTCACTCTGTTGTACATCTACCATCTAAGCTTAACAATGGTCTCAGATTTTTAAATTCATTTACCTGTTTTAATATTGTTCAGTTTGTCTATATTTTACATGACGATCTAAATGATTGAATAATCACCTTCGTCATCCGCCCGTTAAGTGGACACAGATGATGTGTGGTTTACAGTTGGCACCCGACTTCAGCACTGAATTAGCACCGATCTAACTTAGTGGCTCTTCTCCAAGACACTGTAGCCATTGCGCCTGTCACCATCAACTGCTTGTTGACTGTGAGCACAACTTCTGTAAGGTTTTCCTCATGTAAATAACATTTGCTTAAAGGTAATGGGATCGTCATGTCCTGAGCCCGTGTCTATTTGAGACTATTTGTTCTATGATTGTTCAACTGTTCTGTATTGTTTAGTGTTATATTAGGCCACATCGATTTGTGCTTTCAAATACGCATTAACGGATGATCATACCTACCGACAATATTGACAACAGAAGAAATTTGTCAGCATCAAAGTTGTAGCGGGTGAAAGCAGATCTCAAAATGAGACATCGCTTTACGCACACTATTTGACAAACGCTATTTGTTTTGGAAGTTCCATTTTCTGTTAATGCGGCATGGCAGCCCACATTGTTCATGATAAAACAAAACACGCAACGGTAAAAATGATTGAAATGTTGCGTTCTCTCGGATGACATGTCCATCTTTGTCTCTTCGATTGAATTTCGCAACAAACACAGTCCTCTCCTCTTATGTTTCTATCGGTTTCTGCCATGTTGCAGCACAAGCCTCACACTGAACATCAACAAAACCATATTATATCAGTACAGTTGGCAACTTACACAAAACAACAGCACAATGCACAAAATAGCAGCAAAAACATGCAAGAATGAAATAATAGTTCAAGTATTTTAAATTCATCAGTAGTAAAGCTCTTACATGACACACATCGGACTAGCATCAAATGCTTCCAACAAAGTGAAGAATATCTGGAGATCAAAAGTTCTCAGTAAAGGAACACAACTTAGATTATTCAACTACGGTGCGATAATGGATGGAAATGTAAAACTGAAATAAACAAAAGAACATGAATGGCACAAGTTAATTGTAATGTCATGAAGATTATACTAACATCAAAACAAATAACACCTGGGCTAAAACTAAGAATAGCAAAATGTGATATCTTCTCAACATTCCTGTATGATGCAGAAGTATGGACATTAGACAAGAAAACAGAACAGAAAATTGACGCCTTTGAAATGTGGAGATATAGCAGACTAGTTAGAATTGGATGGACAGAAAAGAAAACAGACTATGAAGTCTTAAAACAACTTAAAATTAAAAGAAAACTAATAAACATCTACTATTCAAACAATACAAAATTAGATATTTGGGACATGCTAAAAGACACAGCAGCCTACTAAAAATAATTTTGGAAGGGAAAATACAAGGAAAAAAAGGCAGAGGCAGACCAAGACTAACATGGACGATTAACATCAAAAGATGGACAAGTCAACCTATGACAACCTGCACCATCAAAGCAAGAGACAGAGCGGAATGGCGGTCCATGGTAGCTAACCTTCGATGCGGAGACGGCACTGAGTGAGAGAATGCGATACTAACATATGGATGTGAAAGTTGGAAATCCAACAAGACTTTAAAAAGGAGATTAGAAGCCTTTGAGAATAATTGTCTACTTAGGATCTCAAACATAAGCTAGAAAGAATACATTTCAAATAAGCTGATAAGAGACACAACAAAACAAGAACATGTGTTGAGCTTTATAAGAAGGCAGCGTTGGAGATACATCGGTCATGTGCTGAGAATGGATGAAGGAAGACTTCCCCACCAGGCATTCATGTGGAAACCATCTGGTAAACGAAAACAAGCAGACCAAGAGAATCGGTACGCGATTTCTAGGGAAAGCTCAACTATGGGACTATGAAACAACAAGGAAATACATGATCTAGCAGCAAATATTACATCGCAGAGAAATATTAATTCCGCCCTATCTGCCGTCCTCAGCCTAAGAGGAAAGTGATGGTGATGATGAAATATCTTACAAAAAAATGAAAACAGCACACCAGCAAGTAGTAATACAATTTGGTGATGTCTCCATGTTGATCTATGCTGGTCTACGAAGTCTACTCTTATTTATCGTCTGCGCATTGAAAGAACGTTTAGTTGGCGCCGATGCGTTGTGTTGTTATTCGCAGCTACTGCGACATCAACGCTTTTCGACCAATCACAGACGAATTCAGAACCAGTATGACATTTTACAGCATCGGTTGCCTGACATCTTCGATGTCTAATCGCGTGGTCGTGTTCATATCACTGGGACGTGGATTAGAATCTTTATCAGCTCTTGTTCACTGATCCTGGCTCAGATAGTCTGAGCTGTAGGAGGTTAGCCTGTCACTTTGAAAATCGACGTTCCTTCCATCCACGCTAGGAGGCTACCATCTCAGTAGAGAGACCTGCAGTCATGCTGCTGTTTTTTGTCCACGACGTCATGTGGGATTTCATTTGGGCGTTGAGTAAGGTGTTGTTGCAGTCCATCTCAGGGACGCATACAACAGAGTACCATTTGATTTCTTGATGGCTCAGCTGCACGCGCTCGTTATCTGTCGTCCTCCTTAACTGTATAGCAGCGGCCGTCTTTCAACGTAAAGTCAGTGGACTTCCAAACCTACAACCACACACCTCGGCCTAGCACAGGTTTCACCTCTGTCTCCAGTGCTTGTCAACGCCTAAACTGTCAGAATAACGGGTGAAGCGACTGCGGGTCTGGGGAGGATACAGTCGCATGCTGGTGACGTTTTGATGCACTGCCAAGGTAGAGATAGGGAGCAGGTTGCTGACTGAACGTGCCTGTTTGAGCAGTTGCTGCTGTGAGGCTGGGGGAGACTAAGTGAAGGCAGCTGTAGTGTGGTTCTCTCTAAACAATCGCATTATCAACACACCGACACCAATAGTGATGAGAAGTTGCTGTGAGGACCCACACATTGGGGTAACTGGGACACAGTTTGATCGAAGTCTTGTTTTCACCCAGCACATAGATCAAGTATTAATGAAGGCTTGGAATGGCTTCTCTACAATGAGGGCAATGACAGCAGCAGAACGTGAACAACAATTCTTGTCCTCCTACAAAATGACTGGTGGTTGCGGTTATTGAGTATGTACTAGAGATTCTAAATCTCAGGCACATGCAGATTAAAATACTAGGAATGAATACAAAGTGAGGCCACGCGTATCATACTTGGAAGCACGAGAGCCACACCTTCCAGGGCGATGCGTTATCTCCTTGATTTCCCTACCATCGCAGACAAAATAAATATATCAACAACACGTGCTTACATTTGAGTCAGTGATGATCTACAACACACAGTATATAATGAGATTAGCAGAAGAAATGGCATCAGGTTCAGAAGAGGAAGATCATGGATGGTGCCGGCTGAAGACATTATTCAACAGTTTTGTCCACTTGGGGACAATAATCCGGGGCAGAGTGGATACAGATACCAGCAGAGAACTCTACTTCATTTTAGATTTCTGTCTCTTCGAAATAGAATGTAGACCCTGTAGTCGAGGAAGCAAAGCTGTGGTCTATGAAAGTCCACCTGAGGATGATACAGTCATTTATACTGATCGATCCGTTGTTCGGCACAGTCGAAGCTCATGGACTTTCACGGTCCAGAACAGAGGAAGAAGAGTAAAGAGAAGAGCGGTGTTTTCGCGGTAACTACCAATAGTTTGATAATGGAGATCATGGCAGTAACTACCAATAGTTTGATAATGGAGATCATGGCAGTAACTACCAGTAGTTTGATAATGGAGATCATGAAAGTAACTACCAGAAGTTTGATCATAGAGATCATGACAGTAACTACCAGTAGTTTGATCATAGAGATCATGACAGTAACTACCAGTAGTTTGATAATGGAGATCATGGCAGTAACTACCAATAGTTTGATAATGGAGATCATGGCAGTAACTACCAGTAGTTTGATAATGGAGATCATGACAGTAACTACCAATAGTTTGATAATGGAGATCATGGCAGTAACTACCAATAGTTTGATAATGGAGATCATGGCAGTAACTACCAATAGTTTGATAATGGAGATCATGGCAGTAACTACCAATAGTTTGATAATGGAGATCATGACAGTAACTACCAATAGTTTGATAATGGAGATCATGGCAGTAACTACCAATAGTTTGATAATGGAGATCATGGCAGTAACTACCAGTAGTTTGATAATGGAGATCATGGCAGTAACTACCAATAGTTTGATAATGGAGATCATGGCAGTAACTACCAATAGTTTGATAATGGAGATCATGGCAGTAACTACCAGAAGTTTGATAATGGAGATCATGAAAGTAACTACCAGTAGTTTGATCATAGAGATCATGACAGTAACTACCAGTAGTTTGATCATAGAGATCATGACAGTAACTACCAGTAGTTTGATCATAGAGATCATGACAGTAACTACCAGTAGTTTGATCATAGAGATCATGACAGTAACTATCAGTAGTTTGATCATGGAGATCATGACAGTAACTACCAGTAGTTTGATCATAGAGATCATGGCAGTAACTACCAGTAGTTTGATCATAGAGATCATGACAGTAACTACCAGTAGTTTGATCATGGAGATCATGACAGTAACTATCAGTAGTTTGATCATGGAGATCATGACAGTAACTATCAGTAGTTTGATCATGGAGATCATGACAGTAACTATCAGTAGTTTGATCATGGAGATCATGACAGTAACTACCAGTAGTTTGATCATAGAGATCATGGCAGTAACTATCAGTAGTTTGATCATGGAGATCACGACAGTAACTACAATTAGTTTGATCATAGAGATCATGACAGTAACTATCAGTAGTTTGATCATGGAGATCACGACAGTAACTATCAGTAGTTTGATCATGGAGATCATGACAGTAACTATCAGTAGTTTGATCATAGAGATCATGACAGTAACTATCAGTAGTTTGATCATGGAGATCACGACAGTAACTATCAGTAGTTTGATCATGGAGATCACGACAGTAACTACAATTAGTTTGATCATAGAGATCATGACAGTAACTATCAGTAGTTTGATCATGGAGATCACGACAGTAACTATCAGTAGTTTGATCATGGAGATCACGACAGTAACTATCAGTAGTTTGATCATGGAGATCACGACAGTAACTATCAGTAGTTTGATCATGGAGATCATGACAGTAACTACCAGTAGTTTGATCATAGAGATCATGACAGTAACTATCAGTAGTTTGATCATGGAGATCACGACAGTAACTACAATTAGTTTGATCATAGAGATCATGACAGTAACTATCAGTAGTTTGATCATGGAGATCACGACAGTAACTATCAGTAGTTTGATCATGGAGATCATGACAGTAACTACCAGTAGTTTGATCATAGAGATCATGACAGTAACTACCAGTAGTTTGATCATAGAGATCATGACAGTAACTACAATTAGTTTGATCATAGAGATCATGACAGTAACTATCAGTAGTTTGATCATGGAGATCACGACAGTAACTACAATTAGTTTGATCATGGAGATCATGACAGTATCTATCAGTAGTTTGATCATGGAGATCATGACAGTAACTAAAGCGATGGCCTGACTAGGAACACAATCTTTTACCCAAGTGTGTTTTCTGAGTGACTCGACTAGTATGCTCAGGAAAATCGAAGGAGACTGGCTACGAACGGCAGTGGTTGGTGTCACTAAAGAACTCAGGACTGATTGAGATTTATTTCATTTTCGTTCTTAGACACTCCGGTGTGAGTTGAAATAAACGAGCTGTCAGCCCGGCTGGTATGGGTGCTGTGCATGGCGGACGTGGAATGGATGAGCTTCATATTTTAAATGCCCCCAGGACGGCAGGGCGTGCTGATGATCCACTCAATGATCATGAATCTACAACCGTGTTCAGACTTCACAAATATTAAATAAAACCTGGGGATGCCAGAGAAGGGCGCTGCGCGGAAAAACACAGAACTGGAGTTATTAGTTTTCACACACGGAGGTACATACTGGGGAGGAGATCTAAATATTGATGGACATGTGCGACGTGCAATGAGGCGTCAACAAAACTGAATTAAACTCGCATGGCCCAGGAAGAGGCTGCATGGTTAGCACTCTAATCAGTAGCAACAAAAATATTGGAAACAACAGAGGAGATAACTACCAGTAAATTGTAGAAAATCTCCTGACCTACAAAAAGCAAAATGTCTCCGAAGATTCATTTCTTGCTCTAGGTTTCTGTCCACCAAACTGCAGCAGTGAGCGATGCGAGATATTGCCAAAATGTTGCTTTTGTGAAGACAATCTATCAGGACAATTGGAGGCTTTCAATGTTTGCAGATTATTGCTGGACAATGACAAGACAAATCATTGAGTTCAATGTTTGCAGATTATTGCTGGACAATGACAAGACAAATCATTGAGTTCAATGTTTGCAGATTATTGCTGGACAATGACAAGACAAATCATTGAGTTCAATGTTTGCAGATTATTGTTTTGACAATGACAAGACACATCATTGAGTTCAATGTTTGCAGAATATTGCTGGACAATGACAAGACACACCATTGAGTTCAATGTTTGCAGAATATTGCTGGACAATGACAAGACACATCATTGAGTTCAATGTTTGCAGATTATTGTTGGACAATGACAAGACACATCATTGAGTTCAATGTTTGCAGATTATTGTTTTCACAATGACAAGACACATCATTGAGTTCAATGTTTGCAGAATATTGCTGGACAATGACAAGACACATCATTGAGTTCAATGTTTGCAGATTATTGTTGGACAATGACAAGACACATCATTGAGTTCAATGTTTGCAGATTATTGTTTTCACAATGACAAGACACATCATTGAGTTCAATGTTTGCAGAATATTGCTGGACAATGACAAGACACACCATTGAGTTCAATGTTTGCAGATAATTGTTTTGACAATGACAAGACACACCATTGAGTTCAATGTTTGCAGAATATTGCTGGACAATGACAAGACAAATCATTGAGTTCAATGTTTGCAGATTATTGTTGGACAATGACAAGACACATCATTGAGTTCAATGTTTGCAGATATTGCTGGACAATGAGAAGACACATCATTGAGTTCAATGTTTGCAGATTATTGTTGGACAATGACAAGACACACCATTGAGTTCAATGTTTGCAGATTATTGTTGGACAATGACAAGACACATTATTGAGTTCAATGTTTGCAGAATATTGCTGGACAATGACAAGACAAATCATTGAGTTCAATGTTTGCAGATTATTGTTGGACAATGACAAGACACATCATTGAGTTCAATGTTTGCAGAATATTGTTGGACAATGAGAAGACACATCAGTGAGTTCAATGTTTGCAGAATATTGTTGGACAATGACAAGACACACATTGAGTTCAATGTTTGCAGATTATTACTGGACAATGACAAGACACACCATTGATAACATGCAGGAAACAAGTAATGAGGTTTCGAGCAAAAAAAGAATTTTGATTGAAAAGGTACAAATGTCCATTTTCTAAACAAAATTATGTGAAAATGAAATAGTGCATTGTTTTGATAATATCATTTTAATGAGTTACTAACGGCAGTTTTAATAAAGTCTAAGCAGAAAGACACATTGTTCATCCATGAGAATTAAACAAGCATACATTATTCAGTATGAATCGAAGCATGATGTACATTTTCTAATATCACAGAAACAATAGCCAATTAAAGAATCACATTATCATATCTCAAATGAACATGTTAAAATGATCCAGAAATTGTGAAATTCCTTTCTGAAGCATACAACTGTTGAACATGTGTTGGCTAGTGACTCAGTGGAGTATACAAGTGTTGAACATGTGTTGGCTAGTGACTCAGTGGAGTATACAAGTGTTGAACATGTGTTGGCTAGTGACTCAGTGGAGTATACAAATGGTGGCTGGGAGAGGGCTGCGTGTACAACCATTCTCCAGCTTGACATTATTTTCTCTGTCACAAAATTAAAACCTGCGTATATCATGTCCAGGCATGCGTCAATGATCTTATACAATCGCTCTCGACATCTTTATGCAGATTCATACAGCGTCTTATATGGATATTCGCGACAATCTAGAATCACTGATCAACAATGGAGCTCTCTGATAGCGAATAATGAGATCTTTATGAGAAGCTCACTGTCACGTCACAATACTCGTGAAACCGATAATCCCAGGCACCGTCAACTCAATCACGCAGGGCTCCATTTAACTGGGCAAATACTCTCCCATTCCCGCCTCTCTGCTCCATTCAGAGCCTGCAGAGAAGTACCCAGTTGACAAATACCCCATCTATCTGACGTAATCCTCTCTGACGTGACCAGACGTGGGAACGCTGATTTGAGTACTTTAGAATCTTCCAATCAGCAAACCAGAGCGCCCTAGGATTAGTCCGGTCTTATTATAGCAAGACTGGAGTAGTGACTTCAAGTAGACTAGTACCATCAGTGTTCGGTATAACAAGCAAGAGGAATCGCGAAGAACGTGCTATTGTGGAAACGGACGGCAACGAGTGGCAGACAATGTGGCATGAAAGACGACAAAGAAAGTGATATCGTGGAGCGTTAGAGAGACCTTGACAAGAAATATCTTACCATGTTACAGCGTAAACAAGTGGTAAAATTGTGAGATAGAAAGTACACAATGTCGTGATACAGAGTGAATGAAACTTGGAATCACGAGGCAACGTGATAGAAGGGAAGAAATAACGTGTCATAAAAGAAACGATAACATGCCACGAAGGAAAAATTAACGTGATATGAAGAAAGGTAGAAGTAACGTGACGTGTATAAAGTTGAAAGTAATGTGGTATAAGGGTAGAAGTAAGGTGGTATAAGGGTAGAAGTAAGGTGGTATAAAGGTAGAAGTAACGTGTTATATAGGTAGAACTAACGTGACGTGGTATAAAGTTGAAAGTAATGTGGTATAAGGGTAGAAGTAAGGTGGTATAAAGGTAGAAGTAACGTGGTATAAAGGTAGAAGTAATGAGGTATAAGGGTAGAAGTAATGTGGTATAAGGGTAGAAGTAATGTGGTATAAGGGTAGAAGTAACGTGGTAAAGGTAAAGGTAAAGTACGAGACTTGAACCGGCGTCATAGCACGCGAGTTTTCACCCATATGTGCTCGGCCGCCTATCCAGAAATGTTCGGATATTTCTGTATAGTGTCGCCTCAAGCATCGAAACTCAGATGCGAAGCGACATTCCTCACCTTCCCAGGATAATACCCTGGTACCCATTTCTGCCAACGGCTGGGTCGACCGTGGGGGTATTTTTTTTATATTTCCAACCACGAGTACAATTCACACTAGTAACGTGGTATAAAGGTAGAAGTAACGTGGCATAAAGGTAGAAGTAATGTGGTATAAAGGTAGAAGTAATGTGGTATAAAGGTAGAAGTAACGTGGTATAAAGGTAGAAGTAACGTGGTATAAAGGTAGAAGTAACGTGGTATAAAGGTCGAAGTAATGTGGTATAAAGGTAGAAGTAATGTGGTATAAAGGTAGAAGTAACGTGGTATAAAGGTAGAAGTAACGTGGTATAAAGGTAGAAGTAATGTGGTATAAAGGTAGAAGTAACGTGTCATATAGGTAGAAGTAACTTGGTATAAAGGTGGAAGTAATGTTGTATACATTTGGAAGTAACGTGGTATACAGGTGAAAGTAACGTGGTATAAAGTTGAAAGTAATGTGGTATAAAGGTAGAAGTAATGTGGTATAAAGGTAGAATTAACTTGGTATAAAGGTAGAAGTAACGTGGTATAAAGGTAAAAGTTACTTGGTATAAAGGTGGAAGTAACGTGGTATACAGGTAGAAGTAACGTGGTATAAAGATAGAAGTAACGTGCTATAAAGGTAGAAGTAACGTGGTATAACGGTAGAAGTAACGTGGTGTAAAAGTTGTAGTAACGTGGTATAAAAATGGAAATTAACGTGGTATAAAGATATAAGTAACGTGGTATTAAGGTAGAAGTAACGTGGTATAAAGATATAAGTAACGTGGTATCTCTCTGCGATGAGAACTCAATCAGAGTAGGATTCTAGACTCTCACGTGAAGTCAGCTGTCAGGTTAAGTGTGTTGATCGCCCCCACAGACAGAACATCACAATTAGAGTATGCCAGATCCACTCTGATTGAACATCCGTTAAAACGTTACACTGTGTTCTGCGCCAGTGGCCCAGTCTATCCGATTTCAGCCAGCAGTTTATTCAGGTTTGCTTTCCTTGGCCTTTGATTGTCCCCAATCTTCCAGCAAGGCAGCAGATGATCTTTTCTGTAGGGGAATTCTGCCCTTAGATGGTCTGCCCTCCCAGGTTTACGAGCACCATCTGCCCGAGTCACTAGAGGTGACTAACACAGACATGCATACACAAAGATATGAGATGTGTCTAACACAGACATACACACAGCGATACGAGGCATGACTAACATTGACACACATCAAGATATGAGATATGACTAACACAGACATACACGCAAAGATTTGACACATGACTAACATAGACATGCACACAAAGATATGAGATATGACTAACATAGATATGCACACACAAAGATATGACACATGTCTAACATAGACATGCACACAAAGATATGAGATATGAACAACATAGACATGCGCACACAAAGATATGAGATGTGACTAACATAGCCAAGCACACACAAGGATATGAGATGTGACAAACACAGGCATGCACACACAAAGATATGAGCTATGACTAACATAAACATACACACAAAGATATTAGATATCACTAACCCAGACATGCACACACAAAGATATGACACATGACTAACACAGATGCACACTAAGATATGAGATATGACTAAACACAGACACACATAAAGATATGAGACAGGCTTAACACGGACACATCAAGATATGAGATATGACTAACATGACACACACCAAGATATGAGCCATGGCTAGCACACACACACACACACACACACACACACACACAAGCTAAGATGTGAGCCATGGCTAGCACAGAAACACATTAAGATATGAGCCATGGTTTCACGGAAACACCAAGATATGAACCATGTCTAGCACAGAAACACATGAAGATATGAGCCATGGATAGCACGGAAATACACTAAGATATGAACCATGGCCAGCACAGACACACACTAAGATATGAACCATGGCCAGCACAGACACAAACTATGATATGAATCATGGCC
This sequence comes from Megaustenia siamemsis, assembly GCA_032433765.1. Taxonomy (NCBI): domain Eukaryota; kingdom Metazoa; phylum Mollusca; class Gastropoda; order Stylommatophora; family Ariophantidae; genus Megaustenia; species Megaustenia siamemsis. The sequence continues at coordinate 34,289,912 of JAVIAB010000108.1, read as the reverse complement.
AGCCCAGACACACACTAAGATATGAGCCATGGCCAGCACATACACCCACTAAGATATCAGCCATGGCTATCGCAGACACCCACTTTTATATATGAGCTACGACTAGCACGGATATACACTGAGAATTGAGCCATGGCTCAATTCATGAGAAGCAGAAGAGGAGGTAGAGGAGGTAGAAGAGCAGCGATCGCGAAAGGTATCCATATGCTTGGGTTTGTTGTAGTCGGCAGACTCTTCTTAACGTGGGAATCATCGACATACTAGACGCAGGCCCCGGTTAACTGTTCACATGTGTCGTTGAAACAGTTGTCCGGACATTTGAGCGTGCAGTCTGACCCGTAGTACATTTCCTTGCACGTACAGTCTGCACTTTCCGGATCACATATGATGTCACAACCATCAGAACATGTATGTTCGCACTGTAGCCCAAAATTACCATCGGGACAAGTGTCATTACAGGTATAGCCAGGATGTTAACATTGTGGACATTTTCCGGATTTTTTTCTCACATAAAGGACAGACACTGAGACAAGACCTGGAGCAGTCGTGTCCATAGATACCATGTGAACAGTTGCCGTGACACGTACCGATGATGTCGTTGCAGCCTTTGCTACACCCACTACACACTTCATAAAACGACCCAGAATGCCCGTCCAGACAATAGGTGTCTGTAAATGTTTGCACCTCACACACCGTCAGTGCACTGTCGGCTTGCAAAATGGTCGGTGAGTACTCAATCTTAATGTGTGCCATTGGCGTTTGTATGGTGACTACAATAGTGTTCACAGAAACATTAGGTTATGATATATCATTATACTGGAACACTACGCCGCCACTGTCAGAGAAAGCCTTTAGAGTGGCATTCTTTACCCGAATCATAGTCCTAGCTCGATGATAGATTCGAATGGTGTGAATCTTCTGGGGTGTGGCAAAGTTCCGATACAAGTAAAATGATTGGTTCCACTTCTCAATTTTGTGTGTGTGCAGTCATTGTCATAGAGATTGGTCTTTGTTTTGCCATTAACTGCGGCCTCTGGTTCACATCCGTCTCCTGTATAACAAGCATTAAATGTGTCGGTCTGGTTTGTGTCCTGTTTGAAAGCCACATTCCTACCCACGCCAATGTAGATGGAGCAGATATTTGCAACTATCGCCCCTTCAATCCGTAACTTGTTGATCAGTCTAGCCCCTGAGCAAAAAACATCAATCTTGTGCTGGCTAACTACAAATCTTGATTCATTGTTACATGAGGCAGAACCATTTAGTTATACAGTGAAACTGTCCGGATTTGTTAAGTCATTCCCATAAATCCTAAACCAGGACAACGGCAAAGATTGATTGAGAGTTGCCTCAACTGATGTAGAATTTGTGTCCGGATTACATGTGGTGTCGTTGTTATCAAACAGGAAAGTAGGTTCAGATTTTTGGGCGTATTTGTACACGAGATCCAAGTACTGACACTGGGGTCCGAAATATTCGTGCTGACAACTGTCATTGTTTGGGCATGTCCCTGTAGTTTTGTCACAAACTGAGTTATTATAGCAGTGATATTGTAACGTACAATTTGCCCCAAACCAACCGTCTGCAGAAGTTAGGTCATTAGCTTCCAAGGCCGCGAACGAAACCAGCAGAATAAAGACTTGATCTACAGCGATGGTTAACGAACTGTGTACAGACATTTATTATCAAACCCGTGATTACATTTCAAAAAATCCACCAACTCGCTGTGATAACAGATAACGTGATGTTCTCTAATAGAATGAGACAAACCGTTAGAGACAAGCAAAGTCAACATTGTTTACATCATGGCTCGAACGCAAACAAGCGTCCATCTTGGTCACGTGGTATAAAGATAGAAATAACGTGGTATAAAGGTAGAAGTAACGTGGTAAAAAGATAGAAGTAACGTGGTGTAAAGGTGGAAGCAACGTAGCATAACGGTAGAAGTAACGTAGTATAAAGATAGAAGTAACGTGGTGTAAAGGTTGAAGTAACGTGGTATAAAGGTAGAAGTAACGTGGTATAAAGATAGAAGTAACGTGGTGTAAAGGTTGAAGTAACGTTGTATAATGGTAGAAGTAACGTGGTATAAAGGTTGAGGTAACTTGTTATAAAGGTACAAGTAACGTGACATAATGATAGACGTAATGTGACATGAATGGAGATATAACGTGGTATAAAGGCAGAAGTAACTTACCAGGAAGGTGGAAGTAACGTGATTTAAAAATAGAAGTAACATGACATGAAGGTAGAAGTAATGTGACATGAAAAGAACATTACGGACATTAAGTAATTCACATATTGCACGATTTGTAATAAAAACGTACACTCGATCCATGTTACATGATAGTACATTAGCATGACACATGAAGCCTACTAGAATATCACAGCGTGTGATAAACTCTTAATAGAGCGGCTTCATGATAATACATGTTGCCTGACAACCATTCTAAGTAATTGCTATATCAAATCACACACCACGTGGGCTATCACCTACCATCATATTTCGTTATCCCTAGTATTGTTTATCAGTTATATGTTGGACTTTCTTCGCGCAAAGTTACTTCTACCTTCAAGCTACGTTACTTCTACCTTCAAGCCACGTTACTTCTACCTTCAAGCCACGTTACTTCTACCTTCAAGCCACGTTACTTCTACCTTCAAGCCACGTTACTTCTACCCTCAAGCTACGTTCCTTCTACCTTCAAGCTACGTTACTTCTACCTTAAGCTACGTTACTTCTACCTTCAAGCCACGTTACTTCTACCTTCAAGCCACGTTACTTCTACCCTCAAGCTACGTTACTTCTAACTTCAAGCTACGTTACGTCTACCTTCAAGCTACGTTACTTCTACCTTCAAGCTACGTTACTTCTACCCTCAAGCTACGTTACTTCTACCCTCAAGCTACGTTACTTCTACCTTCAAGCTCTGTTACTTCTACCCTCAAGCTACGTTACTTCTACCCTCAAGCTACGTTACTTCTACCCTCAAGCTACGTTACTTCTACCCTGAAGCCACGTTACTTCTACCCTCAAGCTACGTTACTTCTACCCTCAAGCTACGTTACTTCTACCCTCAAGCTACGTTACTTCTACCCTCAAGGTACGTTACTTCTACCCTCAAGCTACGTTATTTCTACCCTCAAGCCACGTTACTTCTACCCTCAAGCCACGTTACTTCTACCCTCAAGCTACGTTACTTCTACCCTCAAGCCACGTTACTTCTACCCTCAAGCTACGTTACTTCTACCTTCAAGCTACGTTACTTCTACCCTCAAGCTACGTTACTTCTACCTTCAAGCTACGTTACTTCTACCTTCAAGCTACGTTACTTCTACCCTCAAGCTACGTTACTTCTACCCTGAAGCCACGTTACTTCTACCCTCAAGCTACGTTACTTCTACCCTCAAGCTACGTTACTTCTACCCTCAAGCTACGTTACTTCTACCTTCAAGCTACGCTACTTCTACCTTCAAGCCACGTTACTTCTGCCTTCAAGCTACGTTACTTCTACCTTCATGCCACGTTACTTCTAACCTTATGTATCACGAATTAAACATTTATCACATGTTATTATATATTCTAGTAGGTTTCATGTATCACGCTAATGTCCCATCATGCAACATGGATCGAGTGCTTGTTTTATTAGGTGTCGTGCAATATGTGACATACTTAACTTCCATAAAGTGTTTTTTTTTACAATGTAACGTGTAATCAGATACGCGGTATAGATGCAATGTACTTTCAAACTATATCGTCTCAAAACAAACGATAATTTACGATGTTGATGCGTTTTATCGGTTATTCTGTGCAGTATTGTCACAATGTATTCCTTGAGCCAATGTATCAAGTTTCATTCATGCGAGTCTCAGTAACGATGTTCCAATAACTATATAGTTGGAGTCGTCAGTCGCTGGTCACTGCGAGACTTGCTGGGAAGGGATCTGAGCACCTATGGACATGTTCGGAGTGCAATGATGATGATCCACTAATAAGTCAATACCTACATAGTGCTATACATATAACTATTATATCTGACCTGCTTCAATTCTCGATAACTTTCCAATGTGTTTAGAAATCTATTTTTAGTTTTTATTTCACTTGACGAAATGTTCGTGACAACCTGAGTCATTGAAGGCATGATATTATAGCTGGTGCGGGCGTCAGTGAAGGCATGAAATGTCTGATTTCTAATAGATGGTGCGGGCGTCAGTGAAGGCAAGATTGATCACATATCTAATAGATGGTGCGGGAGTCAGTGAAGGCAAGATTGATCACATATCTAATAGATGGTGCGGGAGTCAGTGAAGGCATGATTGATCACATATCTAATAGATGGTGCGGGCGTCAGTGTAGGCATGATAAAGTTCTAATATCTGAAATCACAAACAGTCGTCGGAGGTGCGCGTGGCCGTGCGGTTAAAACCACTGTTCCGCTGGCTGAAAAGCTGACGTACGGTGTTCGAAGCCCGCAGACGACAGAAAGGATTTTTTATATCGGGGGTGAAATAAAAATCCTGAGTCCCACACGACGTGGCGACTGCTTGACCAAGCGGCCTTTATTTTATCCCTCTGGTTCTATCGTTGCCCCCCCCCTCCCCCCCGACATACACCAGTAATGGTACTATGTGTCGTAAAGATATATTTTTTTTTTACAAACAGTCGTCAGTATTAGATATTCATAGGCCACTTAATCTACTGTTTGATCAGTTGACACTAAATACCCGTCTGACTCAAATGGGTCTGTTCAACTAGGTTTGAGTTCCCCATTTTAAATCCTCTTGGTCTAGTTATGAACGTTGGATTAATTATGAATGTTGGCATAGTTATGTGCTTTGGCCTAATAATGGTTGCTGGCCTAGTAAAGTACGTTGTCCTAGTTATGCACGTTGGCCTAGTTATTTAAACTGGCTAGTTAAGTACGGTAGCCTATTTATGTATGCTGACCTAGCTATGAACGTTGGCCTAGTTGTTTATGCTGGTCTGTTTTTGTGTGTTGGCCTAGTTATCTAAACTGGCTAGTTAAGTACGGTAGCCTATTTATGTATGCTGACCTAGATATGAACGTTAGACTAATTATGTATAATGGTCTAATTATGTGCGTAGGCCTAGTTTTGTATGCTGGCCTAAATATATACGTTGGCCTAATTATCTAAGCTGGCCTAGTTAAGTACGGTAGCCTATTTCTGTATGCTGACCTAGATATGAACGTTGGCCTAGTTGTTTATGCTGGTCTGTTTTTGTGTGTTGGCCTAGTTATGAAATGAATAACTTAAAAGTAAAGGCACAGGGCTTAAATTTTTTCTTGGACTGTATTTCTAGAACCATTTTTGTTATTTTATAGAATTGTACATGGGTTTGTATATTTATATTACTCGTTTGTCCCCTGCTATTTCCAGTCACAACAAACATTACATTCTCATGAAATTGTCCATACATAATTAAACCAGCACAATATGGTCCTAACACTGCAATAACAACTCAACGGACTACGACAAACATGTTAGTTTTAAACATTATATGTTAATTTGTAGTTGAATTATTGCAATGATTGGTCACGTATCTTGATCGTTTGGTCTAGCGAAGACTAATCTATGAGGAACTGCTGTGAAAGGAGCCACAAGTTTATATAAACAGAGAAAGAGATGATGAAGATCAAGGTAACATCAATCAACCGGGTTCTAGTTTGCAGTCCCAAAGAATGACTGGAGGTACAGAGAGAAATAGAGAAAGCTAACGAAGTCTGTCAGTGGCGCCCTAGCGAGCTCCGGGGCTCGCTCATGATGATGATTAAATCATGAAGATAAAACAACTGATTCCAGGCAGCTCCTCAATAATAAATGTCAGTGTAGTTCTCGATCAGACATATCATATAGTAGTTTAGTAGAAACCATATTTCATGATAATTTTTCAGTGATAGATATCATATATATTATATAGTAGTTTGAACAAAAACCATATTTCATAATAATTTTTCAGTGATAAATATCATATTTCAGTGCACCCCTTCTGTGAGAAATATCATAACTCAGTTTAATTTTTAAAGAGAATACAATACCTATAATTTAGCTCTTCTATGAAAGTGTAAATTTTAGTGTAGTTTTTGCAAAGACAATTACCACATTTTAACGTAAATCTTCAGAAAGGAATATCATATTTTGGTACAGCACTTCACAGTGAAATATCATATTTCTGTGAAGCTCAATAAAGTGAAAAATTATTTTCCCAATTAGCGCATCAAAGGAGCTCTAAAAGATGTCAATAAAGGGGTTCTCACATAAAGGACAGACACTGAGACAAGACCTGGAGCCGTCGTGTCCATAGATACCATGTGAACAGTTGCCGTGACACGTACCGATGATGACGTTGCAGCCTTTTCTACACCCACTACACACTTCATAAAACGACCCAGAATGCCCGTCCAGACAATAGGTGTCAATAAATGTTTGCACCTCACACACCGTCAGTGCACTGTCGGCTTGCAAAATGGTCGGTGAGTACTCAATCTTAATGTGTGCCATTGGCGTTTGTATGGTGACTACAATAGTGTTCACAGAAACATTAGGTTATGATATATCATTATACTGGAACACTACGCCGCCACTGTCAGAGAAAGCCTTTAGAGTGGCATTCTTTACCCGAATCATAGTCCTAGCTCGATGATAGATTCGAATGGTGTGAATCTTCTGGGGTGTGGCAAAGTTCCGATACAAGTAAAATGATTGGTTCCACTTCTCAATTTTGTGTGTGTGCAGTCATTGTCATAGAGATTGGTCTTTGTTTTGCCATTAACTGCGGCCTCTGGTTCACATCCGTCTCCTGTATAACAAGCATTAAATGTGTCGGTCTGGTTTGTGTCCTGTTTGAAAGCCACATTCCTACCCCCGCCAATGTAGATGGAGCAGATATTTGCAACTATCGCCCCTTCAATCCGTAACTTGTTGATCAGTCTAGCCCCTGAGCAAAAAACATCAATCTTGTGCTGGCTAACTACAAATCTTGATTCATTGTTACATGAGGCAGAACCATTTAGTTATACAGTGAAACTGTCCGGATTTGTTAAGTCATTCCCATAAATCCTAAACCAGGAGAACGGCAAAGATTGATTGAGAGTTGCCTCAACTGATGTAGAATTTGTGTCCGGATTACATGTGGTGTCGTTGTTATCAAACAGGAAAGTAGGTTCAGATTTTTGGGCGTATTTGTACACGAGATCCAAGTACTGACACTGGGGTCCGAAATATTCGTACTGACAACTGTCATTGTTTGGGCATGTCCCTGTAGTTTTGTCACAAACTGAGTTATTATAGCAGTGATATTGTAACGTACAATTTGCCCCAAACCAACCGTCTGCAGAAGTTAGGTCATTAGCTTCCAAGGCCGCGAACGAAACCAGCAGAATAAAGACTTGATCTACTTGACCTAGCTATGAACGTTGGCCTAGTTGTTTATGCTGGTCTGTTTTTGTGTGTTGGCCTAGTTATGAAATGAATAACTTAAAAGTAAAGGCACAGGGCTTAAATTTTTTCTTGGACTGTATTTCTAGAACCATTTTTGTTATTTTATAGAATTGTACATGGGTTTGTATATTTATATTACTCGTTTGTCCCCTGCTATTTCCAGTCACAACAAACATTACATTCTCATGAAATTGTCCATACATAATTAAACCAGCACAATATGGTCCTAACACTGCAATAACAACTCAACGGACTACGACAAACATGTTAGTTTTAAACATTATATGTTAATTTGTAGTTGAATTATTGCAATGATTGGTCACGTATCTTGATCGTTTGGTCTAGCGAAGACTAATCTATGAGGAACTGCTGTGAAAGGAGCCACAAGTTTATATAAACAGAGAAAGAGATGATGAAGATCAAGGTAACATCAATCAACCGGGTTCTAGTTTGCAGTCCCAAAGAATGACTGGAGGTACAGAGAGAAATAGAGAAAGCTAACGAAGTCTGTCAGTAGCGCCCTAGCGAGCCCCGGGGCTCGCTCATGATGATGATTAAATCATGAAGATAAAACAACTGATTCCAGGCAGCTCCTCAATAATAAATGTCAGTGTAGTTCCCGATCAGACATATCATATAGTAGTTTAGTAGAAACCATATTTCATGATAATTTTTCAGTGATAGATATCATATATATTATATAGTAGTTTGAACAAAAACCATATTTCATAATAATTTTTCAGTGATAAATATCATATTTCAGTGCACCCCTTCTGTGAGAAATATCATAACTCAGTTTAATTTTTAAAGAGAATACAATACCTATAATTTAGCTCTTCTATGAAAGTGTAAATTTTAGTGTAGTTTTTGCAAAGACAATTACCATATTTTAACGTAAATCTTCAGAAAGGAATATCATATTTTGGTACAGCACTTCACAGTGAAATATCATATTTCTGTGAAGCTCAATAAAGTGAAAAATTATTTTCCCAATTAGCGCATCAAAGGAGCTCTAAAAGATGTCAATAAAGGGGTTCTAAAAAGATGTCATTGAAGGGGTTCTAAAAGATGTCAATAAAGAGGTTCTAAAAAGATGTCAGTGAAGGATCTCTAAAAGATGTCAATAAAAGGGTTCTAAAAAGATGTCAGTGAAGGAGCTCTAAAAGATATAAATAAAGGGGTTCTAAAAGATATAAATAATGGGGTACTAAAAAAATGTCAGTGAAGGAGCTCTAAAAGATATAAATAAAGGGGTTCTAAAAAGATGTCAGTGAAGGGGTTCTAAAAGATATCAATAAAGGGGTTCTAAAAAGATGTCTCTGAAGGGGTTCTAAAAGATGTCAATGAAGGGGTTCTACAAGATGTCAGTGAAGGAGCTCTAAAAGATATCAATAAAGGGGTTCTAAAAAGATGTCAGTGAAGGGGTTCTAAAAGATGTCAATGAAGGGGTTCTACAAGATATAAATAAAGGGGTTCTAAAAGATATCAATAAAGGGGTTCTAAAAATATGTCAGTGAAGGAGCTCTAAAAGATATCAATAAAGGGGTTCTAAAAAGATATCAATAAAGGGGTTCTACAAGATATAAATAAAGGGGATCTTAAAGATATCAATAAAGGGGTTCTAAAAAGATGTAATTGAATGGGTTCTAAAAGATGTCAATGAAGGGGTTCTACAAGATATCAATAAATGGGTTCTAAAAAGATGTCAGTGAAGGGGTTCTAAAAGATGTCAATGAAGGGGTTCTACATGATGTCAATGAAGGGGTTCTACAAGATGTCAAAAAAAGGTTCTAAAAATATGTAAATGAAGGGGCTCTAAAAGATGTCAATAAAAGGGTTCTACAAGATGTCAATGAAGGAGCTCTAAAAGATGTCAATGAAGGGGTTCTACAATATGTCAGTGAAGGAGCTCTAAAAGATGTCAATGAAGGGGTTCTACAAGATGTCAGTGAAGGAGCTCTAAAAGATGTCAATAAAGGGGTTCTAAAAAATGTCAGTGAAGGGTTCTAAAATATGTCAATAAAGGGGTTCTAAAAAGATGTCAATGAAGCAGCTCTAAAAGATGTCAATAAAGGGGTCCTAAAAGATGTCAATAAAGGGGTTCTAAAAATATGTCAATGAAGGGGTTCTAAAAAGATGCCAATGAAGGGTTCTAAAAAGATGTCAATGAAGGGGCTCTAAAAGATGTCAATGATTGGATTTACAAGATGTCAATGAAGGGATTTACAAGATATCAATGAAGGCGTTCTAAATGATGTGGTATCCAAGATGTCAATGAAGGGGTTCTACAAGATGTCAATGAAGGGGTTCTACAAGATGTCAATGAAGGGGTTCTACAAGATGTCAATAAAGGGGTTCTACAAGATGTCAATGAATGGGTTCTACAAAATTTCAATGAATGGGTTCTACAAGATGTCAATGAAGGGGTTCTACAAGATGTCAATGAAGGGATTCTACAAGATGTCAATGAATGGGTTCTACAAGATGTCAATGAAGGGGTTCTACAAGATGTCAATGAAGGGGTTCTACAAGATGTCAATGAAGGGGTTCTACAAGATATCAATGAAGGGGTTCTACAAGATGTCAATAAATGGGTTCTACAAGATGTCAATGAATGGGTTCTACAAGATGTCAATGAATGGGTTCTACAAGATGTCAATGAATGGGTTCTACAAGATGTCAATGAATGGGTTCTACAAGATGTCATTGAATGGGTTTTACAAGATGTCACTTAAAGGGTTTCTACAAGATGTCAATAACGGGGTTCTACAAGATGTCAATAACGGGGTTCTACAAGATGTCAATGAAGGGGTTCTACAAGATGTCAATGAAGTGGTTCTACAAGATGTCAATAAAAGGGTTCTACAAGATGTCAATAACGGGGTTCTACAAGATGTCAATAAAGGGGTTCTAAAAAGTTGTCAGTGAAGTAGCTCTAAAAGATATCAATAAAGGGGTTCTAAAAAGATATCAATAAAGGGGTTCTACAAGAAATAAATAAAGGGGATCTTAAAGATATCAATAAAGGGGTTCTAAAAAGATGTCATTGAATGGGTTCTAAAAGATGTCAATGAAGGGGTTCTACAAGATATCAATAAATGGGTTCTAAAAAGATTTCATTGAATGGGTTCTAAAAGATGTCAATGAAGGGGTTCTACAAGATATCAATAAAGGGGTTCTAAAAAGATAACAGTGAAGGAGTCCTAAAAGATGTCAATGAAGGGGTTCTACGTGATGTCAATGAAGAGGTTCTACAAGATGTCAATAAAAGGGTTCTAAAAATATGTCAATGAAGGGGCTCTAAACGATGTCAATAAAAGGGTTCCACAAGATGTCAGTGAAGGGGTTCTAAAAGATATCAATGAAGGAGCTCTAAAAATGTCAATGAAGGAGCTCCAAAAGATGTCAATGAAGGGGTTCTACAAGATGTCAGTGAAGGAGCTCTAAAAGATGTCAATAAAGGGGTTCTACAAGATGTCAGTGAAGGAGCTCTAAAAGATGTCAATGAAGGAGTTCTACAAGATGTCAGTGAAGGAGCTCTAAAAGATGTCAATAAAGGCGTTCTAAAAAAATATCAGTGAAGGGGTTCTAAAAGATGTCAATAAAGGGGTTGTAAAAAGATGTCAATGAAGGGGCTCTAAAAGATGTCAATAAAGGGGTTCATAAAAGACGTCAATGAAGCAGCTCTAAAAGATGTCAATAAAAGGGTTCTAAAAGATGTCAATAAAGGGGATCTAAAAAGATGTCAATGAATCAGCTCTAAAAGATGTCAATAAAGGGGTTCTAAAAGATGTCAATAACGGGGTTCTAAAATATGTCAATGAGGAGATTCTAAAAAGATGCCAATTAAGGGTTCTAAAAAGATGTCGATGAAGGGGCTCTAAAAGATGTCAATGAAGGGGCTCTAAAAATGTCAATGAAGGGGCTCTAAAAGATGTCAATGAAGGGGTTCTACAAGATGTCAATGAATGGGTTCTACAAGATTTCAATGAAGGGGTTCTACAAGATGAATGAAGGGGTTCCACAAGATGTCAATGAAGGGGTTCTACAAGATGTCAATGAAGGGGTTCTACAAGATGTCAATAAAGGGATTCTACAAGAAGTCAATGAAGGGGTTCTACAAGATGTCAATAAAGGGATTCTACAAGAAGTCAATGAAGGGATTCTACAAGATGTCAATGAAGGGGTTCTACAAGATGTCAATGAATGGGTTCTACAAGATGTCAATGAATGGGTTCTACAAGATGTCAGTGAATGGGTTCTACAAGATGTCAATGAATGGGTTCTACAAGATGTCAATAAAAGGGTTCTACAAGATGTCAATAACGGGGTTCTACAAGATATCAATGAAGGGGTTCTACAAGATGTCAATGAAGGGGTTCTACAAGATGTCAATAAAAGGGTTCTACAAGATTTCAATAGCGGGGTTCTACAAGATGTCAATAAAGGGGTTCTACAAGATATCAATAACGAGGTTCTACAAGATGTCAATAAAGGGGTTCTACAAGATGTCAATAACGGGGTTCTACAAGATGTCAATAGAGGGGTTCTACAAGATGTCAATAAAGGGGTTCTACAAGATGTCAATAACGGGGTTCTACAAGATGTCAATAGAGGGGTTCTACAAGATGTCAATAACGGGGTTCTACAAGATGTCAATAAAGGGGTTCTACAAGATGTCAATAAAGGGGTTCTACAAGATGTCAATAAAAGAGTTTTACAAGATGTCAATGAAGGGGTTCTACAAGATATCAATAACGGGGTTCTACAAGATGTCAATAAAGGGGTTCTACAAGATGTCAATAACGAGGTTCTACAAGATGTCAATAAAGGGGTTCTACAAGATGTCAATAATGGGGTTCTACAAGATGTCAATAAAGGGGTTCTACAAGATTTAAATAAAGGGGTTCTACAAGATGTCAATAACGAGGTTCTACAAGATGTCAATGAAGGGGTTCTACAAGATGTCAATGAATGGGTTCTACATGATGTCAATGAAGGGGTTCTACAAGATGTCAATAAAGGGTTTCTACAAGATGTCAATAACGGGGTTCTACAACATGTCAATAACGGGGTTCTACAACATGTCAATAACGGGGTTCTACAAGATGTCAATAAAAGAGTTCTACAAGATGTCAATAATATTAAGTTCTAAGAGATTGCACACACTTTTCTATATTTATATTTCAATGATTTTCCGCTGATTAAAACAAAATGCTAGCAGCAATAACTGTCTTTAATTCTTTCTGAAGAAAAAAGGAAATTGCAAGCACAAAATATTGTAAATATGACACGCTGGTGCAAAACGTCACATGGAAATGAAAGCTAGAAAATGTTATGAATATAATTTGTACACATTTATATCTCATTAATTACAATATTGGTGAAAAGAGAGAGAATATTGTATAAATACATAATTAATGAGAAGAATAGTGCAGCATTTCACTTACACGCCTTTCACATCGAGCTTAATTGCTGAAACGTGTACTCTTTTCATTACACGTTTTTTTTTAAAAACTGTTCTACATTTATTTTTTTTAAATTAACGAGATTCACTTGTTACATAAGTATGTCGCTAACATGAATTTTTGATGCAATTTTTGCTGGCATCACAAACAGGACAATATTAAGGGAAACTCTGCTGCAAATCTTCCATATGTCGTGCAGTAGGTGATGTATGCTCAGACAACTGACAGAGTAACATTACAGACACAAACTAATCCAATATACATAGATACTGACAGAGTAACATTACTTAGTGGAATCAAGAATATTTGAGGGCCGGTATATAGATCCTATCTTATCTTGTCTCTCAAATCTCATAAATCGAGACAAAGCTTTAAATAGACAAACGACATAACAGTGTAGCAAAAGTTGATTGTGTTCACTACCCATATCTTTGCAGAGTTGTTTAAAGTATTGAATTCATTGATTCATCTTATTCACTATTTAATACAAAGTCTGTTTCATTTGTATGGCATCTTCTTAGCAGCTGGAACTTCCCTGTGCGTGCTGCAATGCTGGCAGGTCACAGACCGTATGATTTCCTTCATCTTTATTCCAAGTCAGTAAGTTTTCCTCTCAGACATTGCTCATGCCCGATCTGTGCTTATTCCAAAGCATTTGAACCAATCCAAGAAATGAAATGTGTTCAATTGTTTTAAATTGATAAACACCTTCAGCTGTAGTTATTTGTTATTTGTTTATGAAAGGCCCCGGTATCACTGCAAACGAATTAAAATCCATAATTGCTCAACCGCCCGTGCCAGCGTAATCATCCGTATCTCCTCTCCCAAACAAAGAAAGGTAACTGTAGTCCCCATCGTAGCAGTCTCAGCACACGCCAAAAGACATAAGGCGAAACCGTGCAGAAAGTGAACACAGCCAACTGTTCCCTGGCATACGATATCATCATTCATCGCAAACAATTGGAATATCGAAACATGGTCAAAACGGATGAGACACACAGCTCACGGTATGCACAGAGCGCTTAACTCAGTAGCTCCTGCAACAAGCCGGACTTGGAATATGAGGAAACTGCAACAAGGAACACTTTTTATGCATAGCCTTCAATTGTTCCCGCCACCTATCCACAATATACCGGAAGTTCACGTCCTTTTAAAAATGATAATCGTCGTATTTTTAAAAAATGTATAGCGCTTAATGATGTTAGGCCATCGTTGTTGACTCCAATTCCGAACTTATGGACACACAGTTAGTCGTCAGATTATCCCTGTCGCACATCAAACAACAGACCGTAAGATTAGCGTACGACCGGTCTAGGGATATACGATGAGCCATGTTAAGGGATATACGATGAGCCATGTTAATACAAGCAAATAAACATAATCGTTAACGAAGTTGTTTTCTGAGTATATAATGGACTTCGTAACATCTACTTCTTATGATTGGAAACCCTTCGATCCTGTTACCACACTCGGGATTTTTATGTACGTAATATCGTTTAAATACAGGTTTCTCAATGGATCGCAATGCTTGAAGTTTTGGTAACAGATACTGTAGCGAAACATCAGTCACGTGATACTCAACCATCAGCTGCTTAACTCCATTCAGTTGGCCAGATTTACACATCTCTAAGATTGACGACCATTCTGCGCTTTCAATATCCATTTTAAGTACGTCGATTGTCTTGTTCCGGTGTCCCGACATTGCTTGTATACCACCCAGAGCTTCCAACCGTTTTTACTTCCTGCTGTATCTGAAAGTCCAATTTCGTAGAAGTGAACCAGCTTTGATCTTTCAACTTTGTCCCGAAAACTCGCTCATGCTGGGGTCAAGGGAGTACACGTGACAGCCATACATATGTGCAGCATCATCGTCTAACGAGAAGTCGTAGTTGATACTGAAAGAATAAATGATACATGGTTGTCTTGGGCGCACATCAGGATCGTCACATATCTCCCGGCCGCCATCTCCAATTTTCCCCATACGTATCTTCTTGCGGCAGACAACGTCTATGTTGTCTGTGTACGAGTGAGAAATTAACCGAAGATCATCCACGCTGAGTTTGGACAAATCAGAGTTTTTCATGTTTGCAACTTTAGTGTGCACCACTAAGCAGATGAACAATATGCTGTCTTCAAAAAGATTCATTGCGTGTTAATATAGATAAAGTCGCTTTGTTTATGTCTGTGCTTGTCCAGTTGCAGAGCAGAATAGGGAGGCCTGCGAATTGTGTGTAATAATTGTCCTCAATATTGGCTGACAAAAACTAATTTGCTCCTTAACGGAACTTGAACATCGGCAGCTTTCTTCTTGATCAACGCAGTAACCATGTTTCTATCAGCAGGTATTAATAAGAGTTATTAGGCAATTGTGTACGGTTTTTCAGTTTGTGTATTTCACTGAAAAGCTTGAAAAGGCGGTCCTCGCTGCATTTTCTTTGTTATAGCCAGTTACAGTATTTTTTTTACCATTTTCTTACTTTCCTGAAGCTCATTCTCCCTACTTGTGGGAACGAACGATTGTTACTGCATGTTCTTTATGTTTAGCTTCGATGGGGTTTTCGCACTTTCGAGGGTTTCAAAAGTGCCAGTTTCAGCGATGGATTCGAATGAGGTGGCATCAGACAGTGTTCTATAAGCTGTGGTCCCTGTATGCTCGCATGATGATGTCAACGTGCCCTAGAGCTAACAATGTCAACAAAGACAATGAGAGCAGAATGCTACTCACAAACAAAGACAATGAGAGCAGAATGCTACTCACAAACAAAGACAATGAGAGCAGAAAGCTACTCACAGATGTACAATAAAACAGGATCTTGCTGAGGAGGTACATTACATAAACAGTTCATGGCGTCATGGATTTGCGCCAGATGGTTAGAAACACGCTTTCAGTGTCATTGGAACAAGTTCTCTCATAGAAGCCAGTTTTGAGGATGTTGTTTGGCCAATAAAGAATGTCACAGACAGCGCCACAGAGCCGGGTGGTATAAGATACAGTCTTTTAAAGGAGGTACCCTGACATTGTAAGGAGAATTTCTGTGGACTTCAATCATAACATCAGGACCGGGGACGTCCCAGAAGAATGGTTGCATTGCTAACTGGTTCCGCTTCCTAATCCAGGCAAAGATAAGTCCACACTGAGCGGATATCTCAATATTTCTATGCAGGATGTCTATGGAAAGGTTCTCAAAAAAGTCATCTCTAAAAAGCTAGCGGCGCATCAAGGTGGCTATAGGCCGGATAAGGATACTGCTGTTATATGTGTCTATCTTTGCACGTGACGTTTACGATTCTTTTCAAAGAAAGAGGAGTCGGCAGTTGTCGATCTGAGGCTGCACACAATCGCGTGGACTGAGGCACACTTGTGCACCTACCTAGACAGGCTTTGTCCCACGGCTCGTGGGCTTTGTAGTATCGGTGCTGATGCCAAGGAAAGTGGCGCTACGTATCGGTACCTGGACACTTGAGCCGAGATATACATCGCCGGGGTTAGCTCAAGGATCGCCGTTACCACCTGCTTTATTCAATATATACACTGCCAGATGACTCTAATGAATACATCATGTTTTGTATAAACGTATATATTATATATTATATATATATATATTTACACTCGTATTGGTAAAGCTGCTACCACCTTTGCCAGCCTTTCTAGGCGTGTCTGGCAAAACAGTAAACTGACAATTAAAACAAAAGCCGCAGTGTACAGTGCCTGCATAATTAGTATCCTCCTGTATGGCAGCAAATCTTGGACAACCTATGTAGAGCAGGAGATAAGGCTAAATGCATTTCATATGCGATGTCTGTGCCGTATTCTTGGTATCACCTGGAAGGATAAAGTGACAAACGTGGAGGTCCTGACTCGCACAGGCCTACCGAATATCTACACGCTGCTCAAAACAACGTAGGTTACGCTGGTTTGGCCATGTACACCGTATTAAAGATGGCCGCATACCTAAAGATATACTCTACGGACAACTGGCACCCAAAACTTCGATTTGTAGATGTGTGTAAACGCGACGTGAAGTCTCTGAACATAAACCCTGCAGCATGGGAAGACAAAGCTGCAGACCGCAATCTCTGGAAACACACTCTAAAGGTTCACCTCAAACAAGAAGCAAACGGATTCGTCGAGAAAGAGAATACACGGCGAAAGAAAATAAAATATTTAAAAAATAACATTTCTAGGGGCGCTGAAAAATCCATAGTCAACTATGACTGACGGAGGCTGCTACTATATATACACACATATGCAAAACAGTTACATAGAAATGTATGCTTAAAATAAAACGGTTATGGTTATGGAAGGCCCTGGTATCACTCCAAACGAATTAAAATCCATACTTGCTCAACCGCCCGTGTCAGTGAAATCATCCGAATTAATATCTCATCTCCCAAACAAAGAAAGGTGGCTGCAGTTAACATCATAGCAGTCTCAGCACACGCTAAAAGACATAAGGCGAAACCGCACAGAAAGTGAACACAACCCTCTGTTCCCCGTCATACGATATAATCATGCGTCGTAAGCAATAGAATATCGAAATACGATCAAAACGGATTAAATGCACAGCTCACGGTGTGCACAAAGCACTAAACTCAGTAGCTCCAGCAGCAAGCCGGACTTGGAATATGAGGAAACTGCAACAAGGAAAACTTTTCAGACACAGGCATTAAAAGTTCCTGCCGCCTATCCGCCATATTGACCGGTATTCCAATGATGACGTATATTGCAATCAACACAGAACACACTATTGCGCACACTGTAGAGGATTTCAGATCACATGCATGTAATCCGCTTCACCAGCAAAGATCCCAACAGTGGAACTTCCTATCTATACACTTATCTGCATTGCAAAGATCCCAACAGTGGAACTTCCTACCTATACACTTATCTGCATTGCAAAGATCCCAACAGTGGAACTTCCTATCTATACACTTATCTGCGTTGCAAAGATCCCAACAGTGGAACTTCCTACCTATACACTTATCTGCATTGCAAAGATCCCAACAGTGGAACTTCCTATCTATACACTTATCTGCGTTGCAAAGATCCCAACAGTGGAACTTCCTACCTATACACTTATCTGCATTGCAAAGATCCCAACAGTGGAACTTCCTATCTATACACTTATCTGCGTTGCAAAGATCCCAACAGTGGAACTTCCTACCTATACACTTATCTGCGTTACAAAGATCCCAACAGTGGAACTTCCTACCTATACACTTATCTGCGTTGCAAAGATCCCAACAGTGGAACTTCCTATCTATACACTTATCTGCGTTGCAAAGATCCCAACAGTGGAACTTCCTATCTATACACTTATCTGCGTTGCAAAGATCCCAACAGTGGAACTTCCTACCTATACACTTATCTGCGTTACAAAGATCCCAACAGTGGAACTTCCTACCTATACACTTATCTGCGTTGCAAAGATCCCAACAGTGGAACTTCCTACCTATACACTTATCTGCGTTGCAAAGATCCCAACAGTGGAACTTCCTACTTATACACTTATCTGCGTTGCAAAGATAGAATTAACCATTTTTCGGCAAAATACAGACATCAAAGGTCACCTGTCAATCAAGAATGGTCAATATTGAGGTCCGCCAAATACTTCTGATGTGCTTTTCTTATAGATGATGCGAATGAAACAATTAATGAGTGAAAAGTGATATCTAAACAATGTATTGTATAAGGGTCTGCATCCCTGTGCGTGACTATCTAGTCACCAGTGCGGCCCACTAGTCTCGTGGCGTGGCCTTCCAATTACGTACTTTTTACCTGTAGCCTACTGGTGTAGATGATAAGGTCCTGAGGTGAAAAACATTGCATCAAACGGACAGAAAACGTTTCAAATATAGCCTGACCTTCTCATAAAAAAATGGAGCCTACGAACTACACTACTCACCTGCAATAATCAATGTTCTGGTTTCAGAGGCATACCAAGAGTCAGATGGAGAGACAGCAGCGGTACGGACAAACAACTACATTTTCATTTTCGAAAAATGTCTTGCTTGTAATATAAAATCGATATGGTCTACATACGTTTGGTCTCTACCTTGTAATGTCGCATTGAGGTTTGTGAGCAGATACGTTAGCAAGCGGACATGTAAAGGTGATGGAATGTATAGCGATCTTTTGTGAGTGAAGAGATCTCAGGATAGCGAGTCTGGAAACATAGTGTGTGAGTCCTAATGATCATGAATGAGAACGATCATTACTTTTTTAATATGCTTAACAATATAACTTCACCCAAGTGCGTTCTTGTTAGTTTTTATTTAGACATTTTATTATCGGAAATCATAAATCTGAAACAAAATTATATTGAACTGCATTCGCTATTATTTATAAATGAATTAAAATGAAGAAAACAATCTCTGATGGAGTCGTCCAGGCTTGACAATATTGCACTCGTTTCTATTATGAATAACAATAGACGTGGCTGACAAATGCTGACATCTATTATTTGTTTAGCTGAGTCGATCATCCAGCTCAATGGACGCTTTCATACATTACCATTGTCTATGGGGGCCTCGGTAGCCTAGTTGGGAAAACCATCCGACTGGACTACCGACATTCGGACAACCCGTGTTCGATCCCCGCTGGGAGCAGTGTGAATTGTACTCGCGGTTGGAAAAAAAAAATACCCCCACAGTCGACCCAGCCGTTGGCAGAAATGGGTACCAGGGTATTACCCTGGGAAGGTGAGGAATGTCGCTTCGCATCTGAGTTTCGATGCTTGAGGCGACACTATACAGAAATATCCGAACATTTCTGGATAGGCGGCCGAGCACATATGGGTGTAAACTCGCGTGCTAAGATAGGCGGCCGAGCACATATGGGTGTAAACTCGCGTGCTAAGATAGGCGGCCGAGCACATATGGGTGTGAACTCGCGTGCTAAGATAGGTGGCCGAGCACATATGGGTGTAAACTCGCGTGCTAAGATAGGTGGCCGAGCACATATGGGTGTAAACTCGCGTGCTAAGATAGGCGGCCGAGCACATATGGGTGTAAACTCGCGTGCTAAGATAGGCGGCCGAGCACATATGGGTGTAAACTCGCGTGCTAAGACGCCGGTTCAAGTCTCGTACTTGACCTTACTTTACCTTTGTTGTCAATAAAATGTTGAGTTTACCAAATGTACGGGCTTCAGTGGCTGATTTGTATCCCTTTGTGATCATTTCAAATGTCTCTATGTGAACAATCAGTGTGCTAGCAAATCATCATCATCATCTACTGATAGTAGGAGAGTAATTATTGGTTTTCCCGAAGTGCTGTGATGTCAAATCTAATAGCAGCGAACAGTATCCACATCTAATATGCCAACATTGAGAGATATCAAAGGGGCGTCTTTCTAAATATTTAAAAAGACACAAACACACACACACGCACGCACACACATACACACGCACACACAACCACGTAGTTTCATCCTCGGCCAGGCCTATCAGCCACACATACATAACCAAGCCCTCCTCGGCCAGGCCTGTCAGCCACACACACACACATAACCAAGCCCTCCTCGGCCAGGCCTATTAGTCACACATAAACATAACCACGTCCTCCTCGTCCAGGCCTATTAGCCACACACACATATAACCACGCCCTTCCTCGGCCAGCCCTGACAGCCACACACACATAACCACGCCCTTCCTCGGCCAGGCCTGACAGCCACACACACACATAACCACGCCCTCTTCGGCCAGGCCTGACAACCACATACACACACATAACCACGCCCTTCTCGGCCAGGCCTGACATACACACACACATAACCACGCCCTCCTTGGCCAGGCCTGACAGACACACACACACACACAAATAACCACGCCCTCATCGGCCAGGCCTGACAGACACACACACATAACTACGTCCTTCTCGGCCAGGCCTGACATACACACACACACATAACCACGCCCTCCTTGGCCAGGCCTGACAGACACACACACACACAAATAACCACGCCCTCATCGGCCAGGCCTGACAGACACACACACATAACCACGCCCTCCTCGGCCAGGCCTGTCAGCCACACACACACATAACCACGCCCTCCTCGGCCAGTCCTGTCAGCCACACACACACATAACCACGCCCTCCTCGGCCAGGCCTGTCAGCCACACACACACACACATAACCACGCCTTCCTCGGACAGGCCTGTCAGTTCTTCCCTCACAAATCCATCAACAAAATTATTCCTTTCACGCACTCAATAAATAACTTAACAGTCTAGTCCAGCGATTTTCAAGCTTTTTAAAACCAAGGATATATGAGATTACGTTTGACCCGGCACTGCACCAGTTACTAATGTTGACTTTTTGAAATCGAATTTGTTAAAAAAAAAAAAAATTATGAGCGTTAAGACTGTGTTGAAGCCGTCAAGAGCTATATTAATGTGTTTGAGTGACTTACACTGCGAATGTACACGTATCACACTTTCATTAGGACAAAGCTTTTAGAAAGAAGAAAACATTTATTTCAAAAATATTTATTCTGGTCACGAATTGTGTGGATTGTTCCATAATTGTTATCGCTGGTATCTCCAACATTCCACTGAGCTATTGCGTCACTCAGAAACTGATCGTCGTACCCAAAGTGACGCGGTTGAAAACCACTGTAATAACATCATAACTTTTCTATAACGTGCTGTTTTGTGTATGTTTATTTTGTTATGTTTTGTTATTGCAATTTTGCAGCAGTGTGTTGCATGTGCGTACGTTGTTTGTACAATCTGCTGTTTGCCGACACACGCGAAAGTTCCTACAGGTGAAGGTAATGGTGTCATATCATTCGTGAGGTTGGGAGATTTAAACTCTAGAAATTTGTTCCAGCGCCCTCTACCGGGGGTGTTTCTCCTTCTCTGACATTAGGAGGGTAACCATTTTCTCTTCAGCTGTGTTGACAGGAGGGCGTGTTTCCAGCCCTGGGTTTGTGCAAGAAAAGTCAAATAACTTGGCCAGTCCGCTTTGAAGAGCCTCAATGTGAGATGAATGATGGCGTTGTATTAGGCACACAAACAAGACTCGCAGCTGATATCTGGTGCTGGATCTTCATTACCATGACTCGCATGTTGGAGGTGACCAGTACTTTTCACTGCTGACCATGTTCTTCGTGACTCTGCTACATAGATGCCCACTACAGCGATATCAGCTTTACACGCAAACTTGTTTCTCTGTATATTTAAAAAAGTCCATACTTGGATTTGTATTTTATGGCGACGTTATAAGGATGGGAAAGAAACACTTTGACGGTATAAGGATGTGAAAGAAACACTCTGACTGTATAAGGATGTGAAAGAAACACTCAGATGATATAAAGATGTGAAAGAAACACTTTGACGGTATAAAGATGTGAAAGAAACACTTTAACGGTATAAAGATGTGAAAGAAACACTTTGATGGTATAAGGATGTGAAAGAAACACTTTGACGGTATAATGATGTGAAAGAAACACTCTGATTGTATAAGGATGTGAAAGAAACACTCAGATGATATAAAGATGTGAAAGAAACACTTTGGCGGTATAAGGATGTGAAAGAAACACTTTGACGGTATAAGGATGTGAAAGAAACACTCTGACTGTATAAGGATGTGAAAGAAACACTCAGATGATATAAAGATGTGAAAGAAACACTTTGACGGTATAAGGATGTGAAAGAAACACTTTGACTGTATAAGGATGTGAAAGAAACACTTTGACTGTATAAGGATGTGAAAGAAACACTCAGATGATATAAAGATGTGAAAGAAACACTTTGTCGGTATAAGGATGTGAAAGAAACACTTTGACGGTATAAGGATGTGAAAGAAACACTCTGACTGTATAAGGATGTGAAAGAAACACTCAGATGATATAAAGATGTAAAAGAAACACTATGACGGTATAAGGATGTGAAAGAAACACTCAGATGATATAAAGATGTGAAAGAAACACTTTGACGGTATAAGGATGTGAAAGAAACACTTTGGCGGTATAAGGATGTGAAAGAAACACTCTGACTGTATAAGGATGTGAAAGAAACACTCTGACGGTGTAAGGATGTGAAAGAAACACTCTGACTGTATAAGGATGTGAAAGAAACACTCTGACGGTATAAGGATGTGAAAGAAACACTCTGACGGTATAAGGATGTGAAAGAAACACTCTGACGGTATAAGGATGTGAAAGAAACACTCTGACGGTATAAGGATGTGAAAGAAACACTCTGACGGTATAAGGATGTGGAAGAAACACTCTGACGGTATAAGGATGTGGAAGAAACACTCTGACGGTATAAGGATGTGAAAGAAACACTCTGACGGTATAAGTATGTGAAAGAAACACTCTGACAGTATAAGGATGTGAAAAAAACACTCTGACGGTATAAGGATGTGAAAAAAACACTCTGACGGTATAAGGATGTGAAAAAAACACTCTGACGGTATAAGGATGTGAAAAAAACACTCTGACGGTATAAGGATGTGAAAAAAACACTCTGACGGTATAAGGATGTGAAAAAAACACTCTGACGGTATAAGGATGTGAAAAAAACACTCAGATGGTATAAATGTCAATATCATCATCAAGTGCCATGTCTGCTATCGTGTTGGACCATATCTCTCTATGTCTTTCTCTCTATCATAGTTTATCACTTCTGTTTTTGGCTTCTTACTAAATCATCTTCTTTAATCACAGACATGAATCCACTAAAACGAAAGAGAAAATAAACGATAACCCTTAAAATAGTTATCCTTTTCTCTCGCTCCATACACATATAAACACATACATACACATTCTCGTAAATACACACAAGCACATAACCGTAGCTCTTATTTCAATTAGTTGCCATTTTGTTCAATTAGTCAGGCCTCACTTGTCTCAGAGTATCGTCTACTCAATTAAATGAGCCCTCATGCGCCACAAACACACACATACCCACACACACAGACACATACAAACAAAGACAAAACTCATTTGAAATTTGAAGAGACGAATTCTCAATAAAAAAAATAAAAATCTGAAATACAAGACTAGACGCTTGCAACTGCGCACCAGTGACGCTCACATGGTAACCATGTCAACCGTTGTCGTCACAATGCAATTAAACTTATCAGCTGCCAGAACTGTAAGTCTTGTAACTACCCATATCGTTGTCTACTTTGCTCATGTCTCTTCCTCAGCAGTCCCTGCTGATGCCGACTCCAGTCATGCCTACTTATTCTATATGTTATCTACGAGCTGTCGCACAGAAAAATGGACACGATGAATGTTATCAATGAGGAGAGATTATCGGAAGTAAAATGGAATAAAAATGTCGAACGGAATACTCTCAGGAACTGTTTGATGAAAACTGAGAACCGGAAGCTATCGATTTTTGTGGATGGGAGTAATTTGGGGAAGACAATGAGCTGCATCTGAGAATAAAGAAGTTTGGGAGAAAGATGGTAGAGGCATGGTAGAGAGCTCTAGGGAGAAAGGAAAAGCTCAAGTAGGAAGATATGTGAAGTCTCATCATTGTACTCAAGTAGGAAGATATGTGAAGTTTCATTATTATACTCAAGTAGGAAGATATGTGAAGTTTCATCATTATACTCAAGTAGGAAGATATGTGAAGTTTCATCATTATACTCAAGTAGGAAGATATGTGAAGTCTCATCATTATACTCAAGTAGGAAGATATGTGAAGTTTCATCATTATACTCAAGTAGGAAGATATGTGAAGTCTCATCATTATACTCAAGTAAGAAGATATGTGAAGTTTCATCATTATACTCAAGTAAGAAGATATGTGAAGTTTCATCATTATACTCAAGTAGGAAGATATGTGAAGTCTCATCATTATGCGCCAGTGAAGTGTTTCGTGGCGGGTTTGAAGGGTAGAAGGCTATGGGGAGGGGGCACAAGCAATGGCACTGGCAGGCCGACTATACATGAGATAGGTGAAGTGATGGCACTGGCAAGCCGGCTATACAGGAGATAGGTGGAGTGATGGCACTGTCAAGCCGGCTATACATCAGATAGGTGAGGTGATGGTACTGTCAAGCCGGCTATACATGAGATAAGTGAAGTGATGGCACTGTCAAGCCGGCTATACATGAGATAGGTGAAGTGATGGCACTGTCAAGCCGGCTATACATGAGATAGGTGAAGTGATGGCACTGTCAAGCCGGCTATACATGAGATAGGTGAAGTGATGGCACTGTCAAGCCGACTATACATGAGATAGGTGAAGTGATGGCACTGTCAAGCCGGCTATACATGAGATTGGTGAAGTGATGGCACTGTCAAGCCGGCTATACATGAGATAGGTGAAGTGATGGCACTGTCAAGCCGGCTATACATGAGATAGGTGAGGTGATGGCACTGTCAAGCCGGCTATACATGAGATAGGTGAGGTGATGGCACTGGCAAGCCGGCTATACATGAGATAGGTGAAGTAATGGCACTGTCAAGCCGGCTATACATGAGATAGGTGAAGTGATGGCACTGTCAAGCCGGCTATACATCAGATAGGTGAGGTGATGGCACTGTCAAGCCGGCTATACATGAGATAAGTGAAGTGATGGCACTGTCAAGCCGGCTATACATGAGATAGGTGAAGTGATGGCACTGTCAAGCCGGCTATACATGAGATAGGTGAAGTGATGGCACTGTCAAGCCGGCTATACATGAGATAGGTGAAGTGATGGCACTGTCAAGCCGACTATACATGAGATAGGTGAAGTGATGGCACTGTCAAGCCGGCTATACATGAGATTGGTGAAGTGATGGCACTGTCAAGCCGGCTATACATGAGATAGGTGAAGTGATGGCACTGTCAAGCCGGCTATACATGTGATAGGTGAGGTGATGGCACTGTCAAGCCGGCTATACATGAGATAGGTGAGGTGATGGCACTGGCAAGCCGGCTATACATGAGATAGGTGAAGTAATGGCACTGTCAAGCCGGCTATACATGAGATAGGTGAGGTGATGGCACTGTCAAGCCGGCTATACAGGAGATAGGTGAGGTGATGGCACTGTCAAGCCGGCTATACATGAGATAGGTGAGGTGATGGCACTGTCATGCCGGCTATACATGATATAGGTGAGGTGATGGCACTGTCAAGCCGGCTATACATGAGATAGGTGAGGTGATGGCACTGTCAAGCCGGCTATACATGAGATAGGTGAGGTGATGGCACTGTCAAGCCGGCTATACAGGAGATAGGTGAGGTGATGGCACTGTCAAGCCGGCTATACATGAGATAGGTGAGGTGATGGCACTGTCAAGCCGGCTATACATGAGATAAGTGAGGTGATGGCACTGCAAGCCGGCTATACATGAGATAGGTGAGGTGATGGCACTGTCAAGCCGGCTGTACATGAGATAGGTGAGGTGATGGCACTGTCAAGCCGGCTATACATGAGATAGGTGAGGTGATGGCACTGTCAAGCCGGCTATACATGATAGGTGAGGTGATGGCACTGTCAAGCCGGCTATACATGAGATAGGTGAGGTGATGGCACTGTCAAGCCGGCTATACAGGAGATAGGTGAGGTGATGGCACTGTCAAGCCGGCTATACATGAGATAGGTGAGGTGATGGCACTGGCAAGCCGGCTATACAGGAGATAGGTGAAGTGATGGCACTGTCAAGCCGGCTGGCTATACATGAGATAGGTGAAGTGATGGCACTGTCAAGCCGGCTATACAGGAGATAGGTGAAGTTAGCTAGCAATGAAAGCTGCACGATGTACATGCGGATATAGTGACGAGAAGGATGTGGCAATTATAGATGTTTGGAATTGTATGAGAATATATTTAGAAGTGAATATAAAGGAGAAAGGTGACACAAGTAGCACGAGGAAGAGGATAACAGCACATTGAAAGTGGTAGTGGTGGTATAAATGTTGTGTACTTTGAAACAAAATGAGCAGATCTTAGCGCTTGTTGGTTGTGGCTATCGTAAAGAACGCACACCGATAAATGAATAGTTACGACAAAGCACACAGGGAAACAGAGGCAACGAATAGCAGAAAATAGACATTTCTAAAAGTGCAGCTTTTATATTTAAAATATAAGATAAACATCGTCCCACACTCAACAGTTTGTTGTAAGAATGTGACTACAAGCACAATAGGATCGTATGTTGTCTCTTCATTCTGAAATTTTGTCTCTTAATTCTGAAATTTTGTCTCCTCATTCTGAGCTTGTGTCTCTTCATTCTGAGATTGTGTCTCTTAATTCTGAGATTTTGTCTCTTCATTCTGAGATTTTGTCTCTTCATTCTGAGACAAGATGTCCTGCTATTTCAGTGCATTATTTGCATTAATATCTTTCTTTTTGTGTTATCTAGAGGGAGTTGAAGACATAGATAAACAACACTTTTCTCAAAAGTACCGCCATGTTTAAGAGACAAATATTCAAAATTCATTGTAGCAAACACTGGAGGGGGTGGGCTTGGCTGGAGTTGTGAGTGGCAAGCCAGATGGGCACCATATAACGATAACTCTTGTTTGACAGTTCTCGCAGTAAACAATGTCACACACACAGGGGCGATTGAAAGGCTTCCTGACTTCGGAAACAGGAAATAACTTTCTTGAAATAGGAGAACGAAAAGAGCTTGCTGACAGGTCACAACTGAAACTAGCGCTGACTTGACAGGATTCATTCATAGGAGACACATCTGTTTGTTTTCATCTGGAAGTGGCATCTTGGAGTTATAATGTGAACGTTATTGCAGCATTTATGTCTGAAGATGCCCCGAGCCTAGAACATGCCCCGAGCCTAGAAGATGCCCCGAGTCTAGAACATGTCCCTCAATAGTTCGTTGATATTTTGTGGAAGTGGTTTCAATTTGTAACATCACACACACACAAATACAACTTTAGCTGACGTCAACATTTATGTATGAAAGATATTGTGTTGCTAGTGCGCATAACAAAGAGACGAAAGTTTGGCAAATCTGAGAGTTTCGGGGTATGCAATATTTAACCACAAAAGTTGTGAAGTTTTAAGAAACTACTTTTTTCTAATAACTTTTAATGTACGTAGGGAGGTCAAAAAGTAATGCACACCAATTTTTTTCTCGGAAACTATTCGGGCAAAATGTGTGAAATTTCACAGATTGTATCTGAACATCCCCTTTACACTACCTATTTTTCAACATAATCTCCGTCCAAGCGTATTGCCTTACGCCAACGCGAAACTAGGTCATGAATGCCTCGTTTGTACCAAGTTTTGTCCTGCTGGCGTAGCCATTTTTTAACTGCACGGATCACATCCTCATCATTGTCAAAGTGTGTCCCACGCAGGAATTTTTTGAGTGGTCCAAACAGATGGAAATCTGAGGGAGCCAGATCAGGGCTGTAAGGAGGATGGGGCAGTACAGTCCAACCAAATTTGTTGATTGCTTCCCGTGTTACCAGACTTGTGTGAGGGCGTGCATTGTCATGTTGAAGCAACAAATCTGCAGATGGCTTATTAGGCCGAACTCTGTGGAACCGATTTTTGAGTTTTGTCAGTGTATTGATGTAAGCTGTCGAGTTGATTGTCTCACCTCTTGTCATTACATCAACAAGAATCACACCATCAATGTCCCAGAAGACAGTGATCATCACCTTTCCGGCTGATGGAGATGTTTTGAATTTTTTTCTTTTTGGTGACTGCGGATGATGCCATTCCATTGACTGCATTTTTGTTTCAGGCTCATAATAATGTGCCCACGTTTCGTCACCGGTAACAATTTTTGACAAAAACATTTCTCCTTCAACACCGAAACGCTCCAACAATTCAGAACAGAATGTTTTCCTTTGAACTCTGTGATCATTTGTTAGGCACCGAGGAACCCATCGAGCGCAAATCTTTGAATATCCGAGAGTTTTAAAAATTGCGATTGCACTTCCCTTGCTGACTGTAAGCTGCAATGCCAATTGCTGACTAGTGATATGCCTATCCTTACGAATAATGGCATCAGCCCGGTTTAACATGTCTGTGCTGGTAGCCGAGGCAACACGTCCAGAACGCGGTAAATCATGCAGCTCCACTCGTACACTTTCTGCAGCTTTAATTCTCTGAACCCAGCGACTAACTGTGCTCCTATCGACTGCAGAACATTTGTACACTGCACACAGTCGTTTATGAATGTTTGCCACAGTTTTTTTTTTCCGCAACCAGAAATTCTATGACAATTCGCTGTTTGTAACGGACATTGTTGACAAGCTCCATTTTAACGGTTCATAGATTGCGTAATATTTATCAGAATGCTGTGCAATTTGGTGCACATAATTGGAACATGTCATATTCCAAGTGTGCAAAATTTCATATTCCTATCTTTATTATTAGCTGAGAAAAAAATTGGTGTGCATTACTTTTTGACCTCCCTTCAGTACAATAGAAAAAAAAACATGTGCATTTTACCTTCTTGGAAAGAAATAAATGAGCAAATAAATTAAAGTATCAGTGGCAAACAGCTGTGATGTAATGATGAGCAGCAAGTACTTCGAGTCGCCCGCTGAGACAATGTGTTGGCGGTCTACAAACATGAGTGTTGGGAAATAGTGATCTCACGCGAATGTGGCTAGCGCCTAGCAAGTCTAGATAGGACGAGGTTGGCTGGCACAAGGATGTATACACTGAGGAGTCTAAAGGTGGAGAGGGGGTCATGTTGATCCAGAGTGCTTAGTGGGAAAAGCAGATGTATCTATACAACACCTTGTATGTATGTATCAACACCTTACATGAACGATCAGTCTGCATACGCTTCGAGATTTGCTAGGAAAAACGGTGAAGTGATATGGTGATGCCTCGACTGTCATGAAGCTTATTAATGTAGTAAATAAATATATGTGATGGTCTAATTACCAACTAATTACTACATCAAGCCTGGGCAGATGGTGCTCGTAAACCTGGGAGGGCCGGCCATCTAAGGGCAGAATCCCCCTACAGGAGATAGGTAAGTCCTAGTGTTCATGCACATGAATGATCACTTTAAAGCAAATGTGGGATGGGCGAATGTGGGATGGGCGAATGTGGGATGGGCAGATGTGGGATGGGCGAATGTGGGATGGGCGAATGTGGGATGGGCGAATGTGGGATGGGCGAATGTGGGATGGGCGGATGTGGGATGGGCGAATGTGGGATGGGCAGATGTGGGATGGGCGAATGTGGGATGGGCGAATGTGGGATGGGCGAATGTGGGATGGGCAGATGTGGGATTGGCGAATGTGGGATGGGCGAATGTGGGATGGGCAGATGTGGGATGGGCGAATGTGGGATGGGCGAATGTGGGATGGGCAGATGTGGGATGGGCGAATGTGGGATGGGCAGATGTGGGATGGGCGAATGTGGGATGGGCGAATGTGGGATGGGCGAATGTGGGATGGGCAGATGTGGGATGGGCGAATGTGGGATGGGTAGATGTGGGATGGGCGAATGTGGGATGGGCGAATGTGGGATGGGCAGATGTGGGATTGGCGAATGTGGGATGGGCAGATGTGGGATGGGCGAATGTGGGATGGGCGAATGTGGGATGGGCAGATGTGGGATGGGCGAATGTGGGATGGGCAGATGTGGCATGGGCGAATGTGGGATGGGCAGATGTGGGATGGGCGAATGTGGGATGGGCAGATGTGGGATGGGCGAATGTGGGATGGGCAGATGTGGGATGGGCGAATGTGGGATGGGCAGATGTGGGATGGGCGAATGTGGACAGCACTGTAACGATCAGCTGAAACAAGAGCGAATGGATAAATACTAGAAATATCTGCTCACACAAAAAGGTGGTGATGAAGAAGATCACATCAGCTTAGAACCATGCATGTTATCAACTTCAACACCCTCTACAGCGCCTAATACCACGCCCACCATTCTTTCTTGTGTCCTTTTATTCATTGTTGACAAACACAAATGTTACATTTACGATTGTGGATAACAAACTAAAACATACACACGCTTATCACGTCTTTGAGTTTCCTGAACATGCCATGCACGGTAAATCAAATATTCAGAGGCTTTATATATCGAAGATTTTTTTTAGGAAAATAGGGTATAGACTCCACACAATGGAGAGCTCCGTAGAAAATAAAATACACACAAAAACTAGGAGAAATGTGGAGATGTAGAATATAATAGTAGTATAATCATTACATTTTAGATGACGACGTAACGACTGATGGTGCAGTCATCCGACGACAGAAGGAATTTCTAATCGCAGAGCATAAATACAAATGTCTGGCAGGTCAAAGTCTACGAGCCACATAAGTTATTCGAGCATGTATCTTGCTTGCTCTGCTGAAAGAGAATGGAGACTTAATGATTTTATCGTGCTCGGAGGAAGTCAATGTGATAGCCAAACCTGGAAGAGCAAATAATCGCACCGGTTACCTCGGGTAGCAAAGAGTGGCATTCGATACCAGTAGCAACCATCATGAATAAATAATGGCGTGCTACAAACGGAGCATAATGTAAAATCAAAAACTGCTGGCAACCTCCAGCAATCAAGAGCTAGCACCCGACAAGGAAAGCAATTTAATGGGTAGAAACGTTGATTTAACGTACACAACATTGATGGAAATAAGTGTTTATTTAATGTACACAACATTAACGGAAATAGTGTTTATTTAATGTACACAGAATTGAAGGAAAGAACTGTTTATTTAATGTACACAGCATTGAAGGAAAGAACCGTTTATTTAATGTACACAGCATTGAAGGAAAGAAATGTTTATTTAATGTACACAACATTGAAGGAAAGAACTGTTTATTTAATGTACACAACATTGAAGGAAAGAACTGTTTATTTAATGTACACAACATTTACGGAAATAGTGTTTATTTAATGTACATATCATTGACGGAAATCATCACCATCATCGTGTGCCCTCTCCGCAACGAAGGTTGGCTACCATGGATCGCCATTCTACTCTGTTTCTTGCTTTGATGGTGCAGGCTAACATAGATTGAATTGTCCATCTTTTGATGTTACTCGTCCATGTTAGTCTTGGTCTGCCTCTGCCTCTTTTGCCTTGTATTTTTCCTTCCAATATTACTTTTAGTAGGCTGTTGTGTCTTTTAACATCCCCCAAAAATTTCATTGTCTTGTCTTAATTGTGTTCAGCAGTTCTCTTTTTATTTTTAGTTGTTTTAAAACTTCATCGTTTGTTATCTTTTGTTTCCATCCAATTCTACCTATTCTTTTATAAATCCACATTTCAAAGGATTCAATTTTCTGTTCTGTTTTCTTGTCTAATGTCAATGTTTCTGCACCATACAGGAATATTGAGAAGATGTAACATTTTGCCATTCTTAGTTTCAGCCCTGCTGATATTTGTTTTGTTGTTAGTATATTTTTCATGGCATTAAAATTACTTTTTGCCATACCTATTCTTTTGTTTATTTCAGTTTTTCATTTTCCATCATTGGTTATAGTATGTCCCAGGTAGTTATAGCTCTGGACTGTCTCCAGATGTATTCCTTCAACTGTGATATTTAATTGTAGGTCTTGAGAATTTTCTTTGTTTATGATCATAGTTTTAGTCTTTTTGATATTCATTTCTAGTCAATATTTTTTGCTTGTTATGTTTATCACATTAAGCAATTGTTGTAGATCTTTAGGATTTTCTGCTAGTAGAACAGTATCATCAGCATGTCTCAGGTTAAAGATTATTTTTCAATTAATGTTTAGGCCTGGTATCTCTGAGATGTTTTTAAAGATTTGCTCAGTGTATAGATTGAACAAGCTTGGTGATAGGATGCATCCTTGTCTTACTCCTCTTTTTATATCCATGGGTGTAGAGTTCTCCTTGTTATATCCTATTATTGCTGTTTGCTCCCAGTACAAATTACATATTAGTCGTATGTCTGCGTCGTCTAGATTTATATCTTTTAGGCAGTCTATGAGTTGGTTATGGTGTATTCTATCGATTGACGGAAATAGTGTTTATTTAATGTACACAACATTAGCGGAAAGAAGTGTTTATTTAATGTACACAACATTAGCGGAAAGAAGTGTTTACTTAATGTACACAACATTAGCGGAAAGAAGTGTTTATTTAATGTACACAACATTGACGGAAATAGTGTTTATTTAATGTACACAACATTGACGGAAATAGTGTTTATTTAATGTACACAACATTAGCGGAAAGAAGTGTTTATTTAATGTACACAACATTGACGGAAATAGTGTTTATTTAATGTACACAACATTGACGGAAATAGTGTTTATTTAATGTACACAACATTAGCGGAAAGAAGTGTTTATTTAATGTACACAACATTGACGGAAATAGTGTTTATTTAATGTACACAACATTGACGGAAATAGTGTTTATTTAATGTACACAACATTTACAGAAATAGTGTTTATTTAATGTACACAAGTTGACGGAAAGAACTGTTTATTTAATGTACACAACATTTACGGAAATAATGTTTATTTAATGTAAACAAGTTGACGGAAAGAACTGTTTATTTAATGTACACAATTTGACGGAAAGAACTTTTTATTTAATGTACACAACATTTACGGAAAAGTTTATTTAATGTACACAACATTGAAGGAAAGAACTGTTTATTTAATGTACACAACATTTACGGAAATAATGTTTATTTAATGTACACAACATTGAAGGAAAGAACTGTTTATCTAATGTACACAACATTGAAGGAAAGAACTGTTTATTTAATGTACACAGCATTGAAGCAAAGAACTGTTTATTTAATGTAAACAAGTTGACAGAAAGAACTGTTTATTTAATGTACACAACATTGACGGAAAGAACTGTTTATTTAATGTACACAACATTGAAGGAAAGAACTGTTTATTTAATGTACACAGCATTGAAGGAAAGAACTGTTTATTTAATGTGCACAGCATTGGCGGAAAGAACTGTTTATTTAATGTACACAAAATTGACGGAAAGAACTGTTTATTTAATATACACAACATTGAAGGAAAGAACTGTTTATTTCATGTACACAGCATTGAAGGAAAGAACTGTTTATTTAATGTACACAACATTGAAGGAAAGACCTGTTTATTTAATGTACACATCATTGACGGAAAGAAGTGTTTATTTAATGTACACAACATTAACGGAAAGAAGTGTTTATTTAATGTACACAACATTAACGGAAAGAAGTGTTTATTTAATGTACACAACATTAGCGGAAAGAAGTGTTTATTTAATGTACACAACATTGACGGAAATAGTGTTTATTTAATGTACACAACATTAGCGGAAAGAAGTGTTTATTTAATGTACACAACATTAACGGAAAGAAGTGTTTATTTAATGTACACAACATTAGCGGAAAGAAGTGTTTATTTAATGTACACAACATTGACGGAAATAGTGTTTATTTAATGTACACAACATTGACGGAAATAGTGTTTATTTAATGTACACAACATTTACGGAAATAGTGTTTATTTAATGTACACAAGTTGACGGAAAGAACTGTTTATTTAATGTACACAACATTTACGGAAATAATGTTTATTTAATGTAAACAAGTTGACGGAAAGAACTGTTTATTTAATGTACACAATTTGACGGAAAGAACTGTTTATTTAATGTACACAACATTTACGGAAATGTTTATTTAATGTACACAACATTGAAGGAAAGAACTGTTTATTTAATGTACACAACATTTACGGAAATAATGTTTATTTAATGTACACAACATTGAAGGAAAGAACTGTTTATCTAATGTACACAACATTGAAGGAAAGAACTGTTTATTTAATGTACACAGCATTGAAGCAAAGAACTGTTTATTTAATGTAAACAAGTTGACAGAAAGAACTGTTTATTTAATGTACACAACATTGACGGAAAGAACTGTTTATTTAATGTACACAACATTGAAGGAAAGAACTGTTTATTTAATGTACACAGCATTGAAGGAAAGAACTGTTTATTTAATGTGCACAGCATTGGCGGAAAGAACTGTTTATTTAATGTACACAATATTGACGGAAAGAACTGTTTATTTAATGTACACAACATTGAAGGAAAGAACTGTTTATTTAATGTACACAGCATTGAAGGAAAGAACTGTTTATTTAATGTACACAACATTGAAGGAAAGAACTGTTTATTTAATGTACACATCATTGACGGAAAGAAGTGTTTATTTAATGTATACAACATTAGCGGAAAGAAGTGTTTATTTAATGTACACAACATTAACGGAAAGAAGTGTTTATTTAATGTGCACAACATTAGCGGAAAGAAGTGTTTATTTAATGTACACAACATTAACGGAAAGAAACGTTAATAGAAAGAGTATGAATATTTCGTTTGTTCATAAGGGAGTCAAGTGGAGAGCTTGTTTTTTTAGATTGATCAACAAACCTATGGAGAAGATAGAAGTGAGAATATTAAAACAAACCAACAATTTCTTTATTGTATTTAACCTTTGTCTCTTCAACAGTCAAGGGCACAGAAACCGTAGCTTTTTGGTTTTTCTTTTGCTAAAATAAATACACGGACAAACACATTATGGTCTCCTGCATACAAACATTAGTAGATGAATACACAAGATACAAACACATTTTTCTCTACTGTATACAGACATCTGTAGGTAGAGACACAAGACACACATTTCTGTCTACTGTATACAGATAGTATCTCACCGCATCATAACCAGCGTTCATGGTAGTATATCACCGCATCATAATCAGCATTTATGGTAGTATATCACCGTATCATAACCAGCGTTTATGGCAGTATATCAACGCATTTTAACCAGCGTTCATGGTAGTATATCAACGTATCATAACCAGCGTTCATGGTAGCATATCAACGCATCATAACCAGCGTTCATGGTAGTATATCACCGCATCATAACCAGCGTTCATGGTAGTATAGCAACGCATCATAACCAGCGTTCATGGTAGTATATCATCGCATCATAACCAGCGTTCATGGTAGTATATCAACGCATCATAACCAGCGTTCATGGTAGTATAGCAACGCATCATAACCAGCGTTCATGGTAGTATATCAACGCATCATAACCAGCGTTCATGGTAGTATATCAACGCATCATAACCAGCGTTCATGGTAGTATATCAACGCATCATAACCAGCGTTCATGGTAGTATATCATGGTATCATAACCAGCGTTCATGGTAGCATATCAACGCATCATAACCAGCGTTCATGGTAGTATATCAACGCATCATAACCAGCGTTCATGGTAGTATATCAACGCATCATAACCACCGTTTATGGTAGTATATCAAAGCATCATAACCGGCGATTATGGTAGTATATCACCGCATCATAACCACCGTTTATGGTAGTATATCAACGCATCATAACCACCGTTTATGGTAGTATATCAACGCATCATAACCACCGTTTATGGTAGTATATCATCGCATCATAACCACCGTTTATGGTAGTATATCACCGCAGCATAACCACCGTTTATGGTAGTATATTAACGCATCATAACCAGCGTTTATGGTAGTATATCACCGCATCATAACCACCGTTTATGGTAGTATATCAACGCATCATAACCAGCGTTTATGGTAGTATATCACCGCATCATAACCACC
Source organism: Megaustenia siamemsis (assembly GCA_032433765.1). NCBI lineage: Eukaryota > Metazoa > Mollusca > Gastropoda > Stylommatophora > Ariophantidae > Megaustenia > Megaustenia siamemsis. Next base: position 34,253,443 of record JAVIAB010000108.1, on the reverse strand, counting down.
GTTATGGTAGTATATCAACGCAACATAACCACCGTTTATGGTAGTATATCACCGCATCATAACCAGCGTTCATGGTAGTATATAACCGCATCATAACCAGCGTTCATGGTAGTATATCAACGCATCATAACCAGCGCTTATGGTAGTATATCAACATATCATAACCACCGTTTATGGTAGTATATCATCGCATCATAACCACCGTTTATGGTAGTATATCACCGCATCATAACCACCGTTTATGGTAGTATATCAACGCATCATAACCAGCGTTTATGGTAGTATATCACCGCATCATAACCACCGTTTATGGTAGTATATCAACGCATCATAACCACCGTTTATGGTAGTATATCACCGCATCATAACCACCGTTATGGTAGTATATCAACGCATCATAACCACCGTTTATGGTAGTATATCACTGAGTCATAACCAGCGTTCATAGTATTATATCAACACATCATAACCACCGTTTATGGTAGTATATCAACGCATCATAACCACCGTTTATGGTAGTATAACACCGCATCATAACCACCGTTTATGGTAGTATATCACCGCATCATAACCAGCGTTTATGGTAGAATATCATCGCATCATAACCACCGTTTATGGTAGTATATCACCGCATCATAACCAGCGTTTATGGTAGAATATCAACGCACCATAACCACCGTTTATGGTAGTATATCACCGCATCATAACCAGCGATTGTGGTAGTATATCAACGCATCATAACCAGCGATTGTGGTAGTATATCACCGTATCATAACCACCGTTTATGGTAGTATATCACCGCATCATAACCACCGTTTATGGTAGTATATCACCGCATCATAACCACCGTTTATGGTAGTATATCACCGCATCATAACCACCGTTTATGGTAGTATATCACCGCATCATAACCACCGTTTATGGTAGTATATCACTGTATCATTATTTCATTCTTTTATTTCTCATTATTTCATTCGCTTTCACTTTGTTAGTTAGGCTAAGGAGGCTGAACACAGTCTACGTTGGTTTCTTGTTTCCAGAGGTTACAACATGCTGATATTGTGGCAAGGTTCTAATTTATCTTTCGGGTCAGGCCATGTCGACATCTTAGCCATGATGATCATAAAGTCATCAGCAAAAAGTACTTTATTACGATGTACTCTGGAAGAACATTGACAACAATCAGCAAAAAGTGCTTTATTACAAGCGATGTACTCTGGAAGATCATTGACAACAATAAGCAAAAAGTGCTTGATTACAAGCGATGTACTCTGGAAGATCATTGATAACAATAAGCAAAAAGTGCTTTATTACAAGCGATGTACTCTGGAAGATCATTGACAACGATAAGCAAAAAGTGCTTTATTACAAGCGATGTACTCCGGAAGATCATTGATAACAATAAGAAAGAGAGTGTAGCTCAGTGCTGAACCCTGGGCTAGTTGTTCTTCAATAGTTTTCTGATGCGATGTTGTTTTGCTTTTTTTTCACACACACACGCGCACACGGACACGCACACGCACACACGCACACGCACACAAATCTAATGTGCACTACCAACAGGCATCCAATAGTCTAAATCGGCCTGCTTGCCAGCTGTACAGCATCATCATCGCCATCACTGTCATATGTCAACAATATTATCCCATGACCTAGATAACTCTATCGATTCTCCCTCAACCAATGAATGTCATATGTCAACAATATTATCCCACGGCCTAGATAACTCTATCGATTCTCCCTCAACCAATGAATGTCATATGTCAACAATATTATCCCACGGCCTAGATAACTCAATCGATTCTCCCTCAATCAATCGATGTCATATGTCAACAATATTATCCCATGACCAAGATAACTCAATCAATTCTCCCTCAACCAATGAATGTCATATGTCAACAATATTATCCCATGACCTAGATAAGTCTATCGATTCTCCCTCAACCAATCAATGTTATATGTCAACAATATTTTCTTATGACCTAGATAACTCTATCGATTCTCCCTCAACCAATCAATGTCATATGTCAACAATATTTTCTTATGACCTAGATAACTCTATCGATTCTCACTCAACAAATCAATGTCGTATGTCAACAATATTTTCTTGTGACCTAGATAACTCTATCGATTCTCCCTCAACCAATCAATGTCATATGTCAACAATATTTTCTTGTGACCTAGATAACTCTATCGATTCTCCCTCAACCAATCAATGTCATATGTCAACAATATTTTCTTATGACCTAGATAACTCTATCGATTCTCCCTCAACCAATCAATGTCATATGTCAACAATATTTTCTTGTGACCTAGATAACTCTATCGATTCTCCCTCAACCAATCAATGTCATATGTCAACAATATTTTCTTATGACCTAGATAACTCTATCGATTCTCCCTCAACCAATCAATGTCATATGTCAACAATATTATCCCATGACCTAGATAACTCTATCGATTCTCCCTCAACCAATCAATGTCATATGTCAACAATATTTTTTATGACCTGGATAACTCTATCGATTCTCCCTCAACCATCAATGTCATATGTCAACAATATTTTCTTATGACCTAGATAACTCTATCGATTCTCCCTCAACCAATCAATGTCATATGTCAACAATATTTTCTTATGACCAGGATAACTCTATCGATTCTCCCTCAACCAATCAATGTCATATGTCAACAATATTTTTTTATGACCTAGATAACTCTATCGATTCTCCCTCAACCAATCAATGTCATATGTCAACAATATTTTCTTATGACCTAGATAACTCTATCGATTCTCCCTCAACCAATCAATGTCATATGTCAACAATATTTTCTTATGACCTAGATAACTCTATCGATTCTCCCTGAACCAATCAATGTCATATGTCAACAATATTTTCTTATGACCTAGATAACTCTATCGATTCTCCCTCAACCAATCAATGTCAAATGTCAACAATATTTTCTTATGACCTAGATAACTCTATCGATTCTCCCTCAACCAATCAATGTCATATGTCAACAATATTTTCTTGTGACCTAGATAACTATATCGATTCTCCCTCAACAATCAATGTCATATGTCAACAATATTTTCTTATGACCTAGATAACTCTATCGATTCTCCCTCAACCAATCAATGTCATATGTCAACAATATTTCCCATGACCTAGATAACTCTATCGAATTTCCCTAAACCAATCAATGTCATATGTCAACAATATTTTTATGACCTGGATAACTCTATCGATTCTCTCTCAACCAATCAATGTCATATGTCAACAATATTTTCTTATGACCTAGATAACTCTATCGATTCTCCCTCAACCAATCAATGTCATATGTCAACAATATTTTCTTCTGACCTGGATAACTCTATCGATTCTCCCTCAACCAATCAATGTCATATGTCAACAATATTATCCATGACCTAGATAACTCTATCGATTCTCCCTCAACCAATCAATGTCATATGTCAACAATATTTTTTATGACCTGGATAACTCTATCGATTCTCCCTCAACCAATCAATGTCATATGTCAACAATATTTTCTTATGACCTAGATAACTCTATCGATTCTCCCTCAACCAATCAATGTCATATGTCAACAATATTTTCTTATGACCTGGATAACTCTATCGATTCTCCCTCAACCAATCAATGTCATATGTCAACAATATTTTCTTGTGACCTAGATAACTCTATCGATTCTCCCTCAACCAATCAATGTCATATGTCAACAATATTTTCTTATGACCTAGATAACTCTATCGATTCTCCCTCAACCAATCAATGTCATATGTCAACAATATTTTCTTATGACCTAGATAACTCTATCGATTCTCCCTGAACCAATCAATGTCATATGTCAACAATATTTTCTTATGACCTAGATAACTCTATCGATTCTCCCTCAACCAATCAATGTCAAATGTCAACAATATTTTTTATGACCTAGATAACTCTATCGATTCTCCCTCAACCAATCAATGTCATATGTCAACAATATTTTCTTGTGACCTAGATAACTCTATCGATTCTCCCTCAACCAATCAATGTCATATGTCAACAATATTTTCTTATGACCTAGATAACTCTATCGATTCTCCCTCAACCAATCAATGTCATATGTCAACAATATTATCCCATGACCTAGATAACTCTATCGATTCTCCCTCAACCAATCAATGTCATATGTCAACAATATTTTTTATGACCTGGATAACTCTATCGATTCTCTCTCAACCAATCAATGTCATATGTCAACAATATTTTCTTATGACCTAGATAACTCTATCGATTCTCCCTCAACCAATCAATGTCATATGTCAACAATATTTTCTTCTGACCTGGATAACTCTATCGATTCTCCCTCAACCAATCAATGTCATATGTCAACAATATTTTCTTGTGACCTGGATAACTCTATCGATTCTCCCTCAACCAATCAATGTCATATGTCAACAATATTTTCTTATGACCTGGATAACTCTATCGATTCTCCCTCAACCATTCAATGTCATATGTCAACAATATTTTCTTATGACCTAGATAACTCTATCGATTCTCCCTCAACCAATCAATGTCATATGTCAACAATATTTTCTTATGACCTAGATAACTCTATCGATTCTCCCTCAACCAATCAATGTCATATGTCAACAATATTTTCTTATGACCTAGATAACTCTATCGATTCTCCCTCAACCAATCAATGTCATATGTCAACAATATTTTCTTGTGACCTAGATAACTCTATCGATTCTCCCTCAACCAATCAATGTCATATGTCAACAATATTTTCTTATGACCTAGATAACTCTATCGATTCTCCCTCAACCAATCAATGTCATATGTCAACAATATTTTCTTATGACCTAGATAACTCTATCGATTCTCCCTCAACCAAACAATGTCATATGTCAACAATATTTTCTTGTGACCTAGATAACTCTATCGATTCTCCCTCAACCAATCAATGTCATATGTCAACAATATTTTCTTATGACCTAGATAACTCTATCGATTCTCCCTCAACCAATCAATGTCATATGTCAACAATATTTTCTTATGACCTAGATAACTCTATCGATTCTCCCTCAACCAATCAATGTCATATGTCAACCAATCAATGTCACAAGCAGGAGCTTCTCTCCTCTGGGAAATTTATTTCTTAAAAAAGCAAAAGAAAAAAAGTCTGCACATTATTTCTGAATAGCAAAGTTCTTGTGCTCTCTGTCGACAGCTATCCCAGAAATATAAATCAGCTTTCGAAAAATACATCCTGCGGGCATGCGCTGATAAAGCAGAAGTCGGGAGCTGGCTGAAGTAATGTAATAAGCCAGCTCAAATAATTTAGCAGTAATCGAATTGTAGAGCTCTCTAATGTTGTATGCAACCAGTCCCGATATGTCAAGGTGGACACGGGTAATACAACAAATTTAGAGGTTTGTGTCATCCTGCATGAGAGTGCTCACAGTCTCAAGAAAAGCTGAGATCATGTTGTGTCACGCGATTAGACAAGATATCCACAGAAGTATAAAAACTTGTGACTTGTATGAGAAGAAACGGAATAATCTGTTGTTGAGGATTGGAATATTATGGAGAACCGTTGTGCGGTTAGATTAACATACTCGCCTCGTGTTCTAAAAGTATCCGGCTCGCAACTCATGTAAAGCGATGGCATTTCGTCTCTCATGTCTATCACATATATCAGACGTTGTCGCAGCAAATTCGAGTTTGCTTTTAGTTGCTCACGTTGTCAAGCTGATGAAACTGTTCTCGTGATCACAGCAAGAATCTCAACGCTACAGCTGACACCGCTGCTGGACATTGCATCCAAATAATGAAGACCTGGACAGTCACGTATCTGTTTACGTTAACAACTTTGCACTTCTACAAGGCCTCCTTCATTTCTGTTGTCCTACTACATGTACTATGAAATGTGACAACGAAAAGACACATTCATGTTTCATACTCGTTCTGCAGGCTGCTTCGGTCTAAACTATTTCCATCTTTCATGATCGACGTAATAATTGACTAAACTTGTTTCTACAGATGTTTCATATCTTCATTGTGTACTCTATATGTTATTTGTTTGCGGTGTTTCTTACAAGTGATGTGATTTGATATTTGTGTTATTCAAAACCTGGTACTGTCACATAATGGAAGTATCTTTTTCTTTATTATTCTCACAGTATGATGTTGATGTCTCATGATCAGTGTTATTTGGAAGTTTATGTTGTTTGGCTTTTGGACTCCGGTGGCTTTATCTCTTTGTCTAATTTGTCATTGTCAGTGCCTAAGTAATGTGTTTAATGTTAAGCCGTTAACAATAATAGATATGTACTTCCATTTATTGACATTAATTCTGTCATTTATGCTGTTTATCATCATGTTTTGCTCTTCATAAACGTGTTGAGACAGCTGATATAATAATGTTGAAGCTCGACTTTATCGTTGTATATTTTAAGCTATGGTCATCAACAACGAACATTCCATATATTAAACCAGCAGCTGGCAACTTTAGCAGCTTTTGTCTATATAGATACAAGTAGCAATAAGAAAACATTGTTGCTGTACAGTCTGCAGTTACCGGGAATGTCGTGTCTAGGTCAGGCTTTTCACTAAAGATTCCAATGATAACCTGTCCAGTTAGACTATATTTCCGGAGCAATACAATTGATTTATATTAACCCACCCATGACGTATGAAAGACACGTCTGACGTAGCGACAGTGTGTGTGTGTGTGCTCTGTGCATTACGTGTTTCCTGTCCGATACTATAATCCGTTCAGAAATTCATAATCACACCTGAATTAGTATTGCGTCATAACCGCTTGTTATTTTGGTTTCAAAATTTGCATGCAATCTTAGAATATTGATGACGTTATAGAATATTTTTTGCTCTGAGAAATTTGATCTAGTTTAAAAATTTTCTTCTTTGGGCTATATTAAATTCACCCTGTTCGAATTTGACACCATTTTAGGATATATACATTAATTCGGTGCGGTCGTTGACGTAAAATAGTTTGGCTATTGCAGAAACACTAACTTCAGGAAAATCCCGTGCACAAAACTGAATTGTTATTGAACGACATGACGCACCACGGCCTTGGCATTAATTACCGAAGGGAAGGCGTATCTTTATTAATTTTGTGAAGACTCAGTAGACAATTTGTTGACTTTAAATACCAACATTTATATCTAAATTACAATGAGTTTGAAATGCAAATTTATGTTTACACAAACTAACAACAGGTAGAAATAATGATAGTTTACATAAACTAACAACAGGTAGAAATAATGACAGTTTACACAAACTAACAACAGGTAGAAATAATGACAGTTTACACAAACTAACAACAGATGCAAGAAGAGGAAATGACATCTTAGACGCAATGACGGAAAACAAAAGGAATGGCAGCATAAACACAATTAACGGAAACAAAAAGAATGACAGCTAAAAACGACATGAAACATAAATGATAGCAAACACAAAGTGACTGCAACAAAAATGAATGACTACCCATACTCAGTTACAACAAAAAGAAAGATTTGCAGCTCAAACACAATTCTAGCAAACAGAAAGAATGGCTGCTCACACACAATTCTAGCAAACAGAAAGAATGGCTGCTCACACACAATTCTAGCAAACAGAAAGAATGGCAGCGCACACAAATTAATACAAATGGAACTAGAAAGAATGACAGCTCGCACAAAGGGACATTGACAGCACTAAAAGAATGACAGCTCGCACAAACGGACACTGACAGCACTAAAAGAATGACAGCTCGCATAAACCCACATTGAGAGCACCAGAAAGATTGGCTGCTCACACAAACGGACATTGACAGCACCAAAATAATGACAGCTTACATAAACCTACATTGACAGCACCAAAATAATGACAGCTTACATAAACCTACATTGACAGCACCAAGATAACGACAGCTCGCATAAACCTACATTGACAGCACCAAAATAATGACAGCTCGCATAAACTACATTGACAGCACTAAAATAATGACAGCTCGCATAAACCTACATTGACAGCACCAGAATAATGAGAGCTCACACAAACCCACATTGACAGTACTAGAAAGAATGACAGCTCGCACAGAATGACACAGAAGGTATGAATTGCTGTAGATGTCACATTCAAATGAATCGTAACAAACAACCACAATTTCAGACTTATATCCTAGAAGACTTCTGAACGTTGCACTGACCTTATCTGGCTCTGTGTTTTCATCTTCGTTCTGCGGCACTTCCTGCAACCCATAATGTTGCTTCTCTTCTAGGTCGTCCACATCATCGTCGTCTAAAACATCCTCGTTCATGAAGCAAATCTGCATGCTGTTAGGGGCACCGCGAAGACGAGCCTGGAGAGGGAGGATGGTACATGACTACAACTGTGTGTCACAAAACAATAAATGTTACATCATTAATGTTACAAAACAATAAATGTTACATCATTAATGTTACAAAACAACAACTGTTACATCATTAATGTTACAAAACAATAAATGTTACATCATTAATGTTACAAAACAATAAATGTTACATCATTAATGTTACAAAGAAATAAATGTTACATCATTAATGTTACAAAACAATAAATGTTACATCATTAATGTTACAAAACAATAAATGATACATTATAAATGTTACATCATTAATGTTACTAAATAAATAAATGTTACATAAATCTACACTGATGTAGAAGATATAAGTGAAAGCAAGGAACGATATTTCAAGATGATTCAAACACGGATAAAAACACGGATAAAAATAAGGATAACACAGATACATGTTTGTGAAAGCGTGTACGAAACAAGATATGAAAAAGTGAGAAGGTATCACCATTTGCGAATATAGCAGCAGAGCCTTACCACAGAACAAGATAATGAGAACCTCTTGGCAGAGTTCTCCAAGAAAGTGATACTATTGACCTCCACACTCTACCAGAACAATTATCACATCAGATCTACCTTCTGTTTGAACATCGTTGACGCATTACAACGCGTTTTTGTCTGATTATCTGGTATGAGCATAATTATAACCTACATTTTCATATTTAAAAAAAGCCTTCACCATTAAGACATCTATATCACTTCTGCACTGACTTCAACAAAAGTGTCTGATAAATAGCACTATCCGGCTGCTACGAATAAATAGAACAGGGAAAACCTAATAATCACATGGTACGAATATAAACAACCAATGCAATGTTTATTGATGAAAACATAAAAGAATTGTTGAACACATCTTGTGTGCATGACACGAATATCTACTGTCAGGAACCTTGTCTAACATTTTGGCATCAAGCTCTTGAAGACCACACTTCTACAGTGAGCTTTGGAGGTGGAAGCTTCTCAAACCTCCACCTTGTAGACAATATAGATGGGCACTCGGAGGTCTTGAGGCTAAGCGTCGGATTCTGGACAGGAAGGACCAGGGTTCTCATCACAGATGCTGAGAATTTATCAAAATCAGTGGTTCATTCGTGGCTTTACTCTCCCCTGGTCTCTGGGTAGTAACATCTGATGATTAGCTCTCTCTGGGTAGTGACATCTGATGGTTAGCCCTCTCTGGGTAGTGACATCTGATGGTTAGCCCTCTCATGGTAGTGACATCTGATGGTTATCTCTCTCTGTGTAGTGACATCTGATGTCTAGCTCTCTCTGTGTAGTGACATCTTATGTCTAGCCCTCTCTGTGTAGTGACATCTGAAGGTTATTATTCTCTGGGTAGTGACATCTGATGGTTAGCTCTCTCTGGGTAGTGACATTTGATGGTTAGCTCTCTCTGGGTAGTGACATCTGATACCTATACCTCTCTCTGAGTAGTGACATCTGATACCTAGACCTCCTTGACTTCCGTTTCAAAATGGTGGAACGTTTCACGTTCTCTCGATCGCTGAAGAAAATACATCTGGTGTTTGCTTAATTTCAGCTCTCTGATGCAATTTTCTGTGTTGAAATCAAAATGATGTTCTGTTTAGCAAATCTGCGCCGACGAAGTGGACAAATCTGCGCCGTTGAGTACACACAGCAATGTTTCTTTTTGACAAGTCAAGTATTGTAACGGCGACCTTCACCGTCTAGTGTTGACAGACATGCGCTTTACGTCACATTGAGTACTGTTCTACGGCGACGTTGGAATTGTTTGATGCAAGTTATTTTACATGCTGAAACGCAATGGATTGCTCCATCAAGTCGACTGAAGATTTTCCTCTTTGGAATTTTCACCGTGTTTCGTTTGTTGTACGCTAACCATAGGGTCTGTTATTTGATGTGTGACGGGGATAATTCGACGACTAACTGTGTGTTTATATGTTCGGTTGGAGTCAAGAACGATGTCCTAACATCATCAAGCGCTATACATTTTTTTTTCTCAATATGACGATCATTATTTTCGGGAGGACGTGAACTTCCATGGTATATGGTGGATAGGCGGCAGGAACCATTGAAGGCTATGTCTGAAAAGTGTTCCTTGTTGCAGTTTTCTCCTATTCCAAGTCCGGCTTGTTGCAGGAGCTACAGAGTTAAGTGCTCTGTGCACACCGTGAGCTGTGTGTCTCATCCGTTTTGATCATATTTCCATATTCCAATTGTTTACGATGAATGATGATATCGTATGACAGGGAACAGTTGGCTGTGTTCACTTTCTGCGCGGTTTCGCCTTATGTCTTTTGGCGTGTGATGACTGCTACGATGGGGACTACAGTTACCTTTCTTTGTTTGGGAGATGAGATATTAATTCGGATGATTACGCTGGCACGGGCGGTTGAGCAATTATGGATTTTAATTCGTTTGCAGTGATACTGAGGCTTTCCATAACCAATAACCAATAAACTAGATCCCTCTCTGGGTAGTGACATCTGATATCTAGACCTCTCTCTGGGTAGTGACATATAATGTCTAGCCCTCTCTTGGTAGTGATATCTGATGGTTATCTCTCTCTGGGTAGTGACATCTGATGGTTAGCCTTCTCTGGGCAGTGACATCTAATATTTAGACCTCTCTCTGGGTAGTGACATCTGATACCTAGACCTCTCTCTGGGTAGTGACATCTGATATCTAGACCTCTCTTTGGGTGGTGACATCTGATACCTAGACCTCTCTGTGGGTAGTGGCATCTGATACCTAGACCTCTCTCTGGGTAGTGACATCTGATATCTAACCTCTCTGTGGCAAGTGACATCTGATACCTAGATCCCTCTCTGGATAGTAACATCTGATACCTAGACCTCTCTCTGGGTAGTGACATCTGATACCTAGACCTCTCTCTGGGTAGTGACATCTGATACCTAGACCCCTCTCTGGGTAGTGACATCTGATACCTAGACCCCTCTCTGGGTAGTAACATCTGATACCTAGACCTCTCTCTGGGTAGTAACATCTGATACCTAGACCCCTCTCTGGGTAGTAACATCTGATACCTAGACCTCTCTCTGGGTAGTGACATCTGATACCTAGACCTCTCTCTGGGTAGTGACATCTGATACCTAGATCCCTCTCTGGGTAGTGACATCTGATACCTAGACCTCTCTCTGGGTAGTAACATCTGATACCTAGACCTCTCTCTGGGTAGTGACATCTGATACCTAGACCTCTCTCTGGGTAGTGACATCTGATACCTAGACCCCTCTCTGGGTAGGGGCATCTGATATCTAGACCTCTCTCTGGGTAGTGACAACTAATGTCTAGCCCTCTCTGGGTAGTGACATCTGATATCTAGCCCTCTCTGGGTAGTGACATCTGATGTCTAGTCCTCTCTGGGTAGTGACATCTGATACCTAGACCTCTCGGTAAAGGTACAAGAAAAAGAGGTTTCGTACCATTAACGGATTTTATCAAACTCATCATTCAACACTTATATCAAACTCATCATTCAACATTTATATTAATCTCATCATTCAACATTTATATCAAACTCGTCATTCAACATTTATATCACTTATATAAAACTCATCATTCAACATTTATATCAAACTCATCATTCAATATTTATATAAAACTCATTAATCAACATTTGTATCAAACTCATCGTTCAACACTTATATCAAACTCATCATTCAACATTTATATCAAACTCATCATTCAACATTTATATCAAACTCGTCATTCAACATCTATATCACTTATATAAAACTCATTATTCAACATTTATATAAAACTCATCATTCAACATTTATATCACTTATATAAAACTCATCATTCAACATTTATATAAAACTCATCATTCAACATTTATATCACTTATATAAAACTCATCATTCAACATTTATATCACTTATATAAAACTCATCATTCAAAATTTATATCACTTATATCAAACTCATAATTCAACATTTATATCACTTATATAAAAATCATCATTCAACATTTATATCAAACTCATCATTCAACATTTATATCACTTATATAAAACTCATCATTAAACACTTATATCAAACTCATCATTCAACATTTATATCACTCATATCAAACTCATCATTCAACATTTATATCACTTATATAAACTCATCATTAAACAGTTATAACAATCCCTCCTCAATTTAAAAGCTAGAGATATTTTTATAGCAGGAAATATGCTTGTCTTTCACTACTAGAAAGCTGTCCCTTTATTGCCCCTTCGCTCTTGTGGGGTATGAACAAATTAATTAAAACCAACAATTGTTTCGTTGTATTGTTTGTCTATTGTCGATTTCAATTATCTTGTTTGATAACAAACCCATTTCAAGTCAAATAATGACGTAGTTGGCATGTTATGCCAGGAGGATCGATTGAGCAGTAGAGACCAGAGGAAAGATGATTTCATATGAAGAACACAAAGAAACGCCTTTAGTAGTTGGATATCAAAGTGGCAGCTTGAATGTACGAGCCTAGTAGTTGGATACCTAAGTGGCAGCTTGAATGTACGAGCCTAGTAGTTGGATATCAATGTAGCAGCTTGAATGTACGAGCCTAGTAGTTGGATATCAAAGTAGCAGCATGAATGTACGAGCCTAGTAGTTGGATATCAAAGTAGCAGCATGAATGTACGAGCCTTGTAGTTGGATATCAAAGTAGCAGCATGTATGTACGAGCCTAGTAGTTGGATATCAATGTAGCAGCATGAATGTACGAGCCTAGTAGTTGGATATCAATGTAGCAGCGTGAATGTACGAGCCTAGTAGTTGGATATCAAAGTGGCAGCATGAATGTACGAGCCAAGTAGTTGGATATCAATGTAGCAGCATGAATTTACACGCCTAGTGTTTGAATATCAAAGTAGCAGCATGTATGTAAGGGCCTTGGCGGGAGGGAGTGTGTGTGTGTGGGGGGGGGGGGACTTCAAAAGAAAAAAATGACGATTACGACTTTTGGAGATTTTCATAAATTAAAGGTTGACATCGGGTCAAACAATGGCTGAAGGACCATAGGCCGGCTGATAACATACACACAGCAATATTTTTTTCATTATTATACTTTTTTATTGCACAAGCAATCGGATTTATACATTTCGACAGACATCAATATTTGAAGTTGTCTACAGTAAGAGTAGTTTTAATTTGAGGAAACAGAAGTCAGCCAGAGAAAACAGCGGTGTCATGATGACACGGGGTCTGAGGAAGATTTTGTGAAAGTTGCTGGACACAACCAATGTGGCATGTCCAACAAAATAAGGCCGTCCAACAAATAAGGCCGTCCAACAAAATAAAGCCATCCAACAAAATAAGGCCGTCCAACAAAATAAGGCCATCCAATAAAATAAGGCCGTCCAATAAAATAAGGTCGTCCAACAGAAATAAATGCATCAACATGATGATGCTATTGATGCTGCATGAAATATTATAATAGTTAAATTAAAAAATACCCGTGATAATATATTTGAAGAAATAAATTAACATACGACAGAACTATGTGTCACGCTTTCCTTGATGACTGTCACACACTTCTTCATATCTGGTATCTTTCCACACCTGTCAAACTTGTCTCAGTACTTATCGCACTTGTCTTCATACCTGTCAAATGTGTCCTAATACTTGTCACACTTGTCTCCACACCTTTCAAACCTGTCTCAGTACTTGTCACACTTGTTTTCACACATCTAACATTCATAATATCAGTCCTGTAACACTCTTAAATACTGTCACATTCTTCATTATTATCCTCTTCTTTTCTTTATCTTCTTCATGTTCCTTTTCTTCTCTTTATTCCTCTTTTACCACTTCGGGTGTCAAGGGAGACACAGAGTTCTTGTTCTTTGCTCAACTGGCAGCATTCGAAATTGACACATTTTGTTGTTGCTGGGTTCCTCTAATGTCACTCCAACATAATCTGGGTCTGCCTGGAGCTCTGTGTCCTTCACCTCTGTGTATGACGTGTGTATGGTATGACATCACTAAACTTTCTCTGAGGGTTGTCAAATCATTTCGTATGCTGTCTTGCATGTAATTAACAAAATGGTTATAGTTTAACTCTTTCTTTTATAACTTCGTTCACTATTGTGTCCCTTGTCACTCTCAAACATGTCATTCTTGTGCTAACTTTCCTGTCCTGTTGTGAGTGACTATATTTAGCACTAGTAATAAAGTATATTAAAAATAAAGTAATAAAGTGTATAAGATGTATCTTTGTGCTGACTGGCACGGTCTTGTTTTGTTAAATGCCATTTTTGGGGCTTGTTAAAAGACACAGCAGCCTACTAAAAGTAATCTTGGAAGGGAACATACAAGGTAAAAAAGGAAGAGGCAGACCAAGACTAAGGTGGACGAGTAACATAAAAAAAATGGACAAGTCAGCCTATGACAACCTTCACTGTCAAAGTAAGTGACAGAGCAAAATGGCGCTCCATGGTAGCCAACCGTCGATGCGGAGACGGCACTCAAAGGTGATGATGATGTTAGAGAGAGGTTAGCTGTCCCAATACTTGCTTTGCTATATCGCACTGAATGTTAATTTGCGTATCCATTTTCCCAACGTCAGAAAATTTATAATGATCACACTCTTACTAATAATTAATAATAATAACAAATAATACAATTTCTATCAGCAGAGATATAATGAAGCGTCACAATTGGCCACTCAAGAGTACACACAGCAAGGAGGTGACCTTGTTCATATCACAAACTGGAACAAGGTGTTGCCTTGGTCTCAGATATCCCCCCTTTCATTTGGTCTGGTTGATTTCTTCAAAAGTGACGGTACACATGCTATCCCCCCTTTCATTTGGTCTGGTTGATTTCTTCAAAAGTGACGGTACACATGCTACCATTTGACTGTATGAGATGTTGGACAGATCATGTAAGCACATATACCTGACACAATAACAATAGACACCACATTTCTTCAAATATGCGCAACTATCATAACTGCCCCGTTATCAAATATTCATTCCTTTAAATGAAACGTGACACTGCTGTAGCTGTCTTTTTGTTTATCGATTTCGTAGGACCAGCATTAAGTTAGCAAACAGAGAATGTGAAGGTCGCTATCACAGAACTAATATTATTAAGTTAGTTAACAAAGAGAGGTGAAGGTCACTATCACAAACGAGCGTCAAAATCGCTGACATAGCAAGGTGAAGGTACTTCTGGAAGACCAGAATTAAGTTCATTGATACAGAAAGGTGAAGGTCACTTTTACAAGACCACCATTATAACAGGAAAGAATAAAATATTTTAAAAAGAAAGAAATGAAAGACATATCTCACCTGCAAACGTTTTCTGGGTGAGAACGTGCCATCCGTATCTCCATCATCAATCTCCACACTGTCTTCATCAGCGGCCATGGCCAGCCGACGTCGTATCTCCTCTCTGTCGTTCTTGCAAGCCTGGAAACACAAACAGGACACAGTTGAGGTGCATGTGGAAGACTGGAAACACAAACAGGACACAGTTGAGGTGCATGTGGAAGACTGGAAACACAAACAGGACACAGTTGAGGTGCATGTGGAAGACTGGAAACACAAACAGGACACAGTTGAGGTGCATGTGGAAGACTGGAAACACAAACAGGACACAGTTGAGGTACATGTGGAAGACTGGAAACACAAACAGGACACATTTGAGGTGCATGTGGAAGACTGGAAACACAAACAGGACACAGTTGATATACATGTGAAAGAATGGAAACACAAACAGGAGACAGTTGATATACATGTGAAAGAATGGAAACACAAACAGGACACAGTTGAGGTACATGTGGAAGACTGGAAACACAAACAGGACACAGTTGAGGTACATGTGGAAGACTGGAAACACAAACAGAACACAGTTGAGGTGCATGTGGAAGACTGGAAACACAAACAGGACACAGTTGATATACATGTGAAAGAATGGAAACACAAACAGGACACAGTTGATATACATGTGAAAGAATGGAAACACAAACAGGACACAGTTGATATACATGTGAAAGAATGGAAACACAAACAGGACACAGTTGATATACATGTGAAAGAATGGAAACACAAACAGGACACAGTTGAGGTGCATGTGGAAGACTGGAAACACAAACAGGACACAGTTGAGGTGCATGTGGAAGACTGGAAACACAAACAGGACACAGTTGAGGTGCATGTGGAAGACTGGAAACACAAACAGGACACAGTTGAGGTGCATGTGGAAGACTGGAAACACAAACAGGACACAGTTGAGGTGCATGTGGAAGACTGGAAACACAAACAGGACACAGTTGAGGTGCATGTGGAAGACTGGAAACACAAACAGGACACAGTTGAGGTACATGTGGAAGACTGGAAACACAAACAGGACACAGTTGAGGTGCATGTGGAAGACTGGAAACACAAACAGGACACAGTTGATATACATGTGAAAGAATGGAAACACAAACAGGACACAGTTGATATACATGTGAAAGAATGGAAACACAAACAGGACACAGTTGAGGTACATGTGGAAGACTGGAAACACAAACAGGACACAGTTGAGGTACATGTGGAAGACTGGAAACACAAACAGGACACAGTTGAGGTGCATGTGGAAGACTGGAAACACAAACAGGACACAGTTGATATACATGTGAAAGAATGGAAACACAAACAGGACACAGTTGATATACATGTGAAAGAATGGAAACACAAACAGGACACAGTTGATATACATGTGAAAGAATGGAAACACAAACAGGACACAGTTGACGTACATGTGGAAGACTGGAAACACAAACAGGACACAGTTGATATACATGTGGAAGACTGGAAACACAAACAGGACACAGTTGACGTACTTGTGGAAGAATGGAAACACAAACAGGACACAGTTGATGTACGTGTGCAAGACTCCAGGAAGACATGTAATGTCCCAAAAGATGTACATTTATTTTCAAACAAACTTAAGTATATTACTAGAAGAGGGAAACAATTATGAGAAACTTCACTGAGACAAGAAACACATCACACAAGCTGGGCCCATTGATTGAGTGCTGATGTTGATAGGAAGTTGACAGCTCATCTTCACTGTACAATGGACAATCCCATAGAGCTCAAACATTAGCACGTATGAAGTACGCCGGCCACACGCTGGCGAAAGCACTGATGATGGCATCAGTTCAGATGCACGGAACTCCACAGTAATAAAGTCGAAGACCTTGATCTCAACCCCTTTAGACGTCTCTAGCGACATGTGTGGCAGGTGTCTCTACTGTTATCTCCCCTGATCGTGGTCGCGGCCCCTGTGTTCACACAGGTGTAAACAAGAAAGTAGACTCTGCGAGTCTCATAATAGTTCATGCTTTGCACAGAACACGCGTCTTCGTCTTGAATTAATTATATAACATTGTTAGTCCTCGGAGCTTCCACAAATTGTATGGATTGGCTGGATTGACTGGATTGACTGGATTGGCTGGATTGACTGGATTGACTGGATTGGCTGGATTGGCTGGATTGACTGGATTGGCTGGATTGACTGGATTGACTGGATTGGCTGGATTGACTGGATTGACTGGATTGGCTGGATTGGCTGGATTGACTGGATTGACTGGATTGGCTGGATTGACTGGATTGACTGGATTGGCTGGATTGGCTGGATTGACTGGATTGACTGGATTGGCTGGATTGACTGGATTGACTGGATTGACTGGATTGGCTGGATTGGCTGGATTGACTGGATTAGCTGGATTGGCAGGTTGACATAGCGGCAAGGAGCTGTGTCCATGTCAGCAAGGCATCAGTCCTGCTTCCGTTTGTCAGTTCCCTTTACCTAGACTTTGCCCAGTGCTGCTAAAATGTTTATCAAAATACATGATATTTATGTCACTTGAACTCTCTAGACTCAATCATTATTTGATTATTATTTGATGTCTGAACTGATAATTAAGAGCTGCAGACATATATTTTGTGTGAAAACTCTCACAACAAGTGTAATTTTAAAAAAAAAGTTACAGCTTTTTCAATGTTGATAAACCGTCATGGTATGGC
Organism: Megaustenia siamemsis; assembly: GCA_032433765.1. NCBI lineage: Eukaryota > Metazoa > Mollusca > Gastropoda > Stylommatophora > Ariophantidae > Megaustenia > Megaustenia siamemsis. The sequence goes on along the minus strand of JAVIAB010000108.1, from coordinate 34,235,013 downwards.
GCTAAGGAACATTGAGTTCTTGACTAGATCAACCACATTTACTAGAAACTAACATGCCTTGCTAGATCAACCACATTTACTAGCATCTAACATGTCTTGACTAGATCAACCACATTTACTAGCATCTAACATGTCTTGACTAGATCAACGACATTTACTAGCATCTAACATGTCTTGACTAGATCAACCACATTTACTAGCATCTAACATGTCTTGACTAGATCAACCACATTTACTAGCATCTAACATGTCTTGACTAGATCAACCACATTTACTAGCATCTAACATGTCTTTCCCGTGTGTTACCGGGCCTCATTATGAGGAAAGTAAAGAATAGTGACACTGTGACCTTCCAGGCATGTCGTAAGAGGCGACTAAGGAGGTTGATCGATGGCTTGACAAGCTGTCATTGTAAAAAGTATTGTTATGGAAACAGCCATAGATTTTAGTAGCAGTGATCTCTGCAATATGTGCCATTTTGGCACGCAAGGTTTCTGTTTTTGAGATTGTGGTTCTGCCCTATGTGCCGTCTTCGGCTCGAAAGGACAATAGAACATGTCTTGACTAGATCAACCATATTTACTAGCATCTAACATGTCTTGACTAGATCAACCACATTTACTAGAAACTAACATGTCTTGGCTAGATCAACCACATTTACTAGAAACTAACATGTCTTGGCTTGATCAACCACACTTACTAGCATGTAACATGTCTTGACTAGATCAACCACATTTACTAGCATGTAACATGTCTTGACTAGATCAACCACATTTACTAGAAACTAACATGTCTTGACTAGATCAACCACATTTACTAGAAACTAACATGTCTTGACTAGATCAACCACATTTACTAGAAACTAACATGTCTTGACTAGATCAACCACATTTACTAGAAACTAACATGTCTTGACTAGATCAACCACATTTACTAGAAACTAACATGTCTTGGCTAGATCAACCACACTTACTAGCATGTAACATGTCTTGACTAGATCAACCACATTTACTAGCATGTAACATGTCTTGACTAGATCAACCACATTTACTAGCATGTAACATGTCTTGACTAGATCAACCACACTTACTAGCATGTAACATGTCTTGACTAGATCAACCACATTTACTAGCATGTAACATGTCTTGGCTAAGATAAGATCGTAACATTATCCCTCACCGCCCACCCCTGAAGGAATGTTCTGGGAAAAGCATGAAGGTTAATTCCATTTTCAACTATACGAGGCAACCGAATTACTTAAACAGACAGCTGACGTCGTGAGAGAGTCCGGAATCCTACTCTGACAGAGTCATGATCGCAGAATAAGAAGAATTCCATATCCATCTTCTGAAGTCACTTTTAAGTAGATCTTTGCGAATGGTGTGGATCAGACACCCAAAGGTTTAGAAATGGCAGATAACTGTTATGGTGTGGTGTGTGGTATGGGTGAGAGATAAGGGAGTGAAGAGATTCATTATACAGACCGTTTGTTCTTAATATATACTCCTAGGATACTGACTAGCGGAGGGCGGTATTAAAACGTTTGAAGTGCTGCACATTATGGTACTGACGTAAGACACAATTGATGTTGATTAGTAAAGACAACTATCAACAGTTCCCACACATGTGAAATAGCATGATTACGGGATAGAGCAACGGAGAACAGTCATTACTGTCAAGCTGGCCTGGACTCACTATTTGAGAAAGCTGTAAATATGTTTTGCGGATCATTCAGAAGGATTTTTAACGAAAGGCGTGGTATTTTTTTGTTGGAGATTATTAAAATGAATGGACTTTGCGTTTTTAGAGAGATCTGAGATTATTAGAGAGATCTTAGTTTATTAGAGAGATGTGAGTTTATTAGAGAGATTGAGTTTATTAGAGATATCTGAGTTTATTAGAGAGATCTAAGTTTATTAGCGAGATCTAAGTTTATAAGAGAGATGTGAGTTTATTAGAGAGATTGAGTTTATTAGAGATATCTGAGTTTATTAGAGAGATGTGAGTTTATTAGAGAGATGTGAGTTTATTAGAGATATCTGAGTTTATAAGAGAGATGTGAGTTTATTAGAGAGATCTGAGTTTATAAGAGAGATGTGAGTTTATTAGAGAAATTGAGTTTATTAGAGATATCTGAGTTTATTAGAGAGATGTGAGTTTATTAGAGAGATCTGAGTTTATAAGAGAGATGTGAGTTTATTAGAGAGATTGAGTTTATTAGAGATATCTGAGTTTATTAGAGAGATGTGAGTTTATTAGAGAGATTGAGTTTATTAGAGATATCTGAGTTTATTAGAGAGATGTGAGTTTATTAGAGAGATGTGAGTTTATTAGAGATATCTGAGTTTATAAGAGAGATGTGAGTTTATTAGAGAGATTGAGTTTATTAGAGATATCTGAGTTTATTAGAGAGATGTGAGTTTATTAGAGAGATCTGAGTTTATTAGAGAGATTGGGTTTATTAGAGATATCTGAGTTTATTAGAGAGATGTGAGTTTATTAGAGAGATCTGAGTTTATTAGAGATATCTGAGTTTATTAGAGAGATGTGAGTTTATTAGAGAGATCTGAGTTTATTAGAGATATCTGAGTTTATTAGAGATATTTGAGTTTATAAGAGAGATGTGAGTTTATTAGAGAGATGTGAGTTTATTAGAGAGATCTGAGTTTATTAGAGATATCTTAGTTTATTAGAGATATCTGAGTTTATAAGAGAGATGTGAGTTTATTAGAGAGATTGAGTTTATTAGAGATATCTGAGTTTATTAGAGAGATGTGAATTTATTAGAGAGATCTGAGTTTATTAGAGATATCTGAGTTTATTAGAGAGATGTGAGTTTATTAGAGAGATGTGAGTTTATTAGGTATATCTGAGTTTATAAGAGAGATGTGCGTTTATTAGAGAGATTGAGTTTATTAGAGATATCTGAGTTTATTAGAGAGATGTGAGTTTATTAGAGAGATCTGAGTTTATTAGAGAGATGTGAGTTTATTAGAGAGATGCGAGTTTATTAGAGAGATGTGAGTTTATTAGAGAGATGTGAGTTTATTAGAGAGATGTGAGTTTATTAGAGATCTGAGTTTATTAGAGAGATGTGAGTTTATTAGAGAGATGTGAGTTTATTAGAGAGATTGAGTTTATTAGAGATATCTGAGTTTATTAGAGAGATGTGAGTTTATTAGAGAGATGTGAGTTTATTAGAGATATCTGAGTTTATTAGAGAGATGTGAGTTTATTAGAGAGATGCGAGTTTATTGGAGAGATGTGAGTTTATTAGAGAGATGTGAGTTTATTAGAGAGATTGAGTTTATTAGAGATATCTGAGTTTATTAGAGAGATGTGAGTTTATTAGAGATATCTGAGTTTATTAGAGAGATGTGAGTTTATTAGAGAGATCTGAGTTTATTAGTGAGATCTGAGTTTATTAGAGAGATTGAGTTTATTAGAGATATCTGAGTTTATTAGACAGATGTGAGTTTATTAGAGATATATGAGTTTATTAGAGATATATGAGTTTATTAGAGAAATCTGAGTTTATTAGAGAGATCTAAGTTTATTAGTGATATCTGAGTTTATTAGAGAGATGTAAGTTTATTAGTGAGATCTGAGTTTATTAGAGATATCTGAGTTTATTAGTGAGATCTGAGTTTATTAGATAGATCTGAGTTTATTAGAGAGATCTGAGTTTATTAGAGATATCTGAGTTTATTAGAGGGATCTGAGTTTATTAGTGAGATCTGAGTTTATTAGAGATATCTGAGTTTATTAGTGAGATCTGAGTTTGGTAGAGATATCTGAGTTGATTAGAGATATCTGAGTTTATTAGAGGGATCTGAGTTTATTAGAGATATCTGAGTTTATTAGTGAGATCTGAGTTTATTATAGATATCTGAGTTTATTAGAGGGATCTGAGTTTATTAGTGAGATCTGAGTTTATTAGAGGGATCTGAGTTTATTAGAGGGATCTGAGTTTATTAGAGATATCTGAGTTGATTAGAGATATCTGAGTTTATTAGAGAGATCTGAGTTTATTAGAGGGATCTGAGTTTATTAGAGAGATCTGAGTTTATTAGAGATATCTGAGTTTATTAGAGAGATCTGAGTTTATTAGAGGGATCTGAGTTTATTAGAGGGATCTGAGTTTATTAGAGAGATCTGAGTTTATTAGAGAGATCTGAGTTTATTAGAGATATCTGAGTTTATTAGAGAGATCTGAGTTTATTAGAGATATCTGAGTTTATTAGAGAGATCTGAGTTTATTAGAGGGATCTGAGTTTATTAGAGGGATCTGAGTTTATTAGAGATATCTGAGTTTATTAGAGAGATCTGATTTTATTAGAGATATCTGAGTTTATTAGAGATATCTGAGTTTATTAGAGATATCTGAGTTTATTAGTGAGATCTGAGTTTATTGGCGATATCTGAGTTTATTAGTGAGATCTGAGTTTATTTGTGAGATCTGAGTTTATTAGAGATATCTGAGTTTATTAGTGAGATCTGAGTTTATTAGAGAGATCTGAGTTTATTAGTGAGATCTGAGTTTATTAGAGATATCTGAGTTTATTAGAGGGATCTAAGTTTATTAGAGATATCTGAGTTTATTAGAGATATCTGAGTTTATTAGAGAAATCTGAGTTTATTAGAGAAATCTGAGTTTATTAGAGATATCTGAGTTTATTAGAGAGATCTGAGTTTAATAGAGAAATCTGAGTTTATTAGAGATATCTGAGTTGATTGGAGAAATCTTAGTTTATTAGAGATATCTGAGTTTATTAGAGATATCCGAGTTTATTAGAGATTTCTGAGTTTATTAGAGAAATCTGAGTTTATTAGAGAAATCTGAGTTTATTAGAGAGATCTGAGTTTATTAGAGAAATCTGAGTTTATTAGAGATATCTGAGTTTATTAGAGAAATCTGAGTCTATTAGAGAGATCTGAGTTTATTAGAGAGATCTGAGTTTATTAGAGATATCTGAGTTTATTAGTGAGATCTGAGTTTATTAGAGATATCTGAGTTTATTAGTGAGATCTGAGTTTATTAGAGATATCTGAGTTTATTAGTGAGATCTGAGTTTATTAGTGAGATCTGAGTTTATTAGAGAGATCTGAGTTTATTAGAGATATCTGAGTTTATTAGTGAGACCTGAGTTTATTAGAGATATCTGTGTTTATTAGTGAGATCTAAGTTTATTAGTGAGATCTGAGTTTATTAGTGAGATCTGAGTTTATTAGAGATATCTGAGTTTATTAGTGAGACCTGAGTTTATTAGAGATATCTGAGTTTATTAGTGAGATCTGAGTTTATTAGTGAGATCTGAGTTTATTAGAGATATCTGAGTTTATTAGAGATATCTGAGTTTATTAGAGATATCTGAGTTTATTAGTGAGATCTGAGTTTATTAGTGAGACCTGAGTTTATTAGAGATATCTGAGTTTATTAGAGATATCTGAGTTTATTAGTGAGATCCGAGTTTATTAGTTAGACCTGAGTTTATTAGAGATATCTGAGTTTATTAGTGAGATCTGAGTTTATTAGTGAGATATGAGTTTATTAGAGATATCTGAGTTTATTAGTGAGATCTGAGTTTATTAGTGAGACCTGAGTTTATTAGAGATATCTGAGTTTATTAGAGATATCTGAGTTTATTAGTGAGATCTGAGTTTATTAGTGAGACCTGAGTTTATTAGAGATATCTGAGTTTATTAGTGAGACCTGAGTTTATTAGTGAGATCTGATTTTATTAGTGAGATCTGAGTTTATTAGTGAGATCTGAGTTTATTAGTGAAATCTGAGTTTATTAGTGAGACCTGAGTTTATTAGAGATATCTGAGTTTATTAGTGAGATCTGAGTTTATTAGTGAGATCTGAGTTTATTAGTGAGATCTGAGTTTATTAGAGATATCTGAGTTTATTAGAGATATCTGAGTTTATTAAAGATATCTGAGTTTATGAGAGATATCTGAGTTTATTAGTGAGATCTGAGTTTATTAGTGAGATCTGAGTTTATTAGAGAGATCTGAGTTTATTAGAGATATCTGAGTTTATTAGTGAGATCTGAGTTTATTAGAGATATCTGAGTTTATTAGTGAGATCTGAGTTTATTAGTGAGATCTGAGTTTATTAGAGAAATCTGAGTTTATTAGAGAGATCTGAGTTTATTAGAGATATCTTAGTTTATTAGAGATATCTGAGTTTATTAGAGAGATCTGAGTTTATTAGAGAAATCTTAGTTTATTAGAGATATCTGAGTTTATTAGAGATATCTGAGTTTATTAGAGATTTCTGAGTTTATTAGAGAAATCTGAGTTTATTAGAGAAATCTGAGTTTATTAGAGAGATCTGAGTTTATTAGAGAAATCTGAGTTTATTAGAGAAATCTGAGTCTATTAGAGAGATCTGAGTTTATTAGAGATATCTGAGTTTATTAGAGAGATCTGAGTTTATTAGAGATATCAAAGTTTATTAGAGAGATGTGAGTTTATTATAGATATCTTATTTTATTAGAGAAATCTGAGTTTATTAGAGAGATCTAAGTTTATTAGAGATATCTGAGTTTATTAGAGAGATCTAAGTTTATTAGAGAGATCTGAGTTTATTAGAGAGATCCAGATTAGGGATATAGAAATTTCATTGGAAAAAGATTTATGGTTTACAGATTATGAACAGAAGTAATATATTATAGCATAATAATATGTGATCTTGTGTTAGTCAAAGTTGGAATTTTTATATAGACTCTAGAGAGTGCTAGACTAACGTCCGTTGTCTTAAGTCATAAATACAATTGTCCACTAAGATCATCTTGTTGTCTTAAATCATAAATAATATTGATCACTAAGATAAGTCCGTTGTCTTAAGTCATAAATACAATTGTCCACTAAGATCATCTTGTTGTCTTAAATCATAAATAATATTGTCCACTAAGATAAGTCCGTTGTCTTAAGTCATAAATAATAGTGTCCACTAAGATAAGTCCGTTGTCTTAAGTCATAAATAATATTGACCACTAAGATATGCCTGTTGTCTTAAGTCATAAATACAATTGTTCACTAAGATATGCCCGTTGTCTTAAGTTCATAAATACAATTGTTCACTAAGATATGCCTGTTGTCTTAAGTTCATAAATACAATTGTTCACTAAGATATGCCTGTTGTCTTAAGTCATAAATACAATTGTTCACTAAGACATGCCCGTTGTCTTAAGTTCATAAATACAATTGTTCACTAAGATATGCCTGTTGTCTTAAGTTCATAAATACAATTGTTCACTAAGACATGCCCGTTGTCTTAAGTTCATAACTACAATTGTTCACTAAGACATGCCCGTTGTCTTAAGTCATAAATACAATTGTTCACTAAGATATGTCTGTTGTCTTAAGTCATAAATAATAGTGTCCACTAAGATAAGTCCGTTGTCTTAAGTCATAAATAATAGTGTCCACTAAGATAAGTCCGTTGTCTTAAGTCATAAATAATAGTGTCCACTAAGATAAGTCCGTTGTCTTAAGTCATAAATAATATTGACCACTAAGATATGCCTGTTGTCTTAAGTCATAAATACAATTGTTCACTAAGATATGCCTGTTGTCTTAAGTTCATAAATACAATTGTTCACTAAGACATGCCCGTTGTCTTAAGTCATAAATACAATTGTTCACTAAGATATGCCTGTTGTCTTAAGTTCATAAATACAATTGTTCACTAAGATATGCCTGTTGTCTTAAGTCATAAATACAATTGTTCACTAAGACATGCCCGTTGTCTTAAGTCATAAATACAATTGTTCACTAAGATATGCCCGTTGTCTTAAGTCATAAATACAATTGTTCACTAAGGTATGCCCGTTGTCTTAAGTCATAAATTATATTGTCCACTAAGATATGCCCGTTGTCTGAAATCATAAATACAACTGTCCTCTAAGATATGCCCGTTGTCTTAAGTCATAAATACAATTGTTCACTAAGGTATGCCCGTTGTCTTAAGTCATAAATACAATTGTTCACTAAGGTATGCCCGTTGTCTTAAGTCATAAATATAATTGTCCTCTAGGATAAGCCTATAGGCATCCTCACCGACACTGAGTGTTGCCTGACCCTGCACACAATGAGCACGTCGCCTATTTTGTTCCTCATTCCTTAAGAGAGGACATGGGACATTAATGTACATATGGAGATATTTGTAAAGGCGGGAAAGGGGTCTGGTCAACCCGGATTGCTTAATGGGAAAAGCAAATAAATTTATAATCAAAACGTTACAGGAACAGCCTACACCAGCTTGGAGAAATGCTGCGGCGGGCGGTGTAGCGGATATATAGGGATACCCCAAGTGCAATGAAACTACTTCCATGGAGAGAAAAGAATATGTTCGCTAAACGGTACACAGTTTGATCGATTTATTAACGGTCACACCCAGTGGTTATATGTAATTATAGACGTTTATAGGCAACTAAAACATTCATCCAGAGAAATGTGTGAAGTGTAACCAGAGGAATGTGTGAAGTGTAACTAGAGAAATATGTGAAGTGTAACTAGAGGAATGTGTGAAGTGTAACTAGAGAAATGTGTGAAGTGTAACCAGAGGAATGTGTGAAGTGTAACTAGAGGAATGTGTGAAGTGTAACTAGAGAAATGTGTGAAGTGTAATTAGAGGAATGTGTGAAGTGGAACTAGAGAAATGTGTGAAGTATAACTAGAGAAATGTGTGAAATGCTACTAGAGAAATGTGTGGAGTGTAACTAGAGAAATGTGTGAAGTGTAACTAGAAAAATGTGTGAAGTGTAACTAGAGAAATGTGTGAAGTGTAACTAGAGAAATTTGTGTGAAGTGTAACTAGAAAAAATGTGTGAAGTGTAACTAGAGAAATGTGTGAAGTGTAACTAGAGAAATGTGTGAAGTGTAACTAGAGAAATGTGTAAATAAACTTTTGAACGTGAACAAAACTTCGAGTCATCGTATTCATTGTTAAGCACATGTGTTGTTCTGGACATTTGGAAGTACAATTTCTCTGCTGCATTAATAATTCACGTTGTGTGTTCGTCACTGCCACACAAATTATCTATCCTGTTTCAATTCTGTGGCTATCTAATAACTCGACTCGAATTCCCGCTGGATCTATTTTGCCTCAGTTTCCTTGCTATCTAATATGTGCCAGGCTCAACTATGAGAAGCATGGCCACGCCAGATAAGCATTGGACAATGTTCGCTAGACTATCGATCCGGCCAGCCTGAATGATGAGCCTCGGGATGAATATTCTCCAGCCCCGTTTTTTTCCTCACCTACAACTAACAAACATCGCCTTTGTTTTAAAACAACTTTGTCAAAATTGTCGGTTCACATATCACATGGCGGTTCACATATCACATGGCGGTTCACATATCACATGGCGGTTCACATATCACATGGCGGTTTACATGGAAATTACAGTTTCTCCGTGGAAAGGTCAAGGTTAGCTAACCACATGAACAAAAACGTCGTTGACGGTTGTCATGGATACAGTAATCATACGCATCTGTTGAAATAGGAGACTAAGAGTTGTAGAAGCGAAGGTGTCAGTTGATCAAGTGGGATGAACTAGTGGAATTGACTATTAGTGTGAGCTAGAAGGAACTGCCAGTGAGGCTGGCTAGTGTTACCATCTAGTGAGATTGACTAGAATAGCGAGATTGGCTAACGTTACCATCTAGTGAGATTGATTAGAATAGCGAGATTGGCTAGCGTTACCATCTAGTGAGATTGACTAGAATAGCGAGATTGGCTAGCGTTACCATCTAGTGAGATTGACTAGAATAGCGAGATTGGCTAGCGTTACCATCTAGTGAGATTGACTAGAATAGCGAGATTGGCTAGCGTTACCATCTAGTGAGATTGACTAGAATAGCGAGATTGGCTAGCGTTACCATCTAGTGAGATTGACTAGAATAGCGAGATTGGCTAGCGTTACCATCTAGTGCGATTGACTATATAGAATAGCGAGATTGGCTAGCGTTACCATCTAGTGAGATTGACTAGAATAGCGAGATTGGCTAGCGTTACCATCTAGTGAGATTGACTAGAATAGCGAGATTGGCTAGCGTTACCATCTAGTGAGATTGACTAGAATAGCGAGATTGGCTAGCGTTACCATCTAGTGAAGATTGACTAGAATAGCGAGATTGGCTAGCGTTACCATCTAGTGAGATTAACTAGAATAGAGAGTTTGGCTAGCGTTACCATCTAGTGAAGATTGACTAGAATAGCGAGATTGGCTAGCGTTACCATCTAGTGAGATTAACTAGAATAGCGAGATTGGCTAGCGTTACCATCTAGTGAAGATTGACTAGAATAGCGAGATTGGCTAGCGTTACCATCTAGTGAGATTGACTAGAATAGCGAGATTGGCTAGCGTTACCATCTAGTGAGATTGACTAGAATAGCGAGATTGGCTAGCGTTACCATCTAGTGAGATTGACTAGAATAGCGAGATTGGCTAGCGTTACCATCTAGTGAGATTGACTAGAATAGCGAGATTGGCTAGCGTTACCATCTAGTGAGATTGACTAGAATAGCGAGATTGGCTAGCGTTACCATCTAGTGAGATTTGCCAGCAGTAGCAGCTAGTGTGATTAGCTAGTGTTAACAGCTAGTGAGATTGGCCAGCAGTACCAGCTAGTGAGATTGGCTAGTAAAAGGTGTGGTAAGGTAAAGTACGAGACTTGAACCGGCACTTAGCACGCGAGTTTACACACATATGTGCTCGGCCGCCTATCCAGAAATGTTCGGAGATTGCTGTATAGTGTAGCCTCAAGCATCGAAACTCAGATGCGAAGCGACATTCCTCACCTTCCCAGGGTATTACCCTGGTACCCATTTCTGCCAACGGCTGGGTCGACTGTGGGGTATTTTTTTTTCCAACCATGAGTACAATTCACACTGCTCCCAGCGGGAATCGAACACGGGTTGTCCGAACGTCGGTAGTCAAGTACCGCCTAGTGAAATTGGCCAGCAGTGCCAGCTAGTGCGATTGGCTAGTGTTACCAGCTAGTGAGATTGGCCAGCAGTACCAACTAGTGAGATTGGCTAGTGTTACCAGCTAGTGAGATTGGCCAGCAGTACCAGTTAGTGAGATTGGCCAGCAGTGTCAGCTAGTGAGATTGGCCAGCAGTGTCAGCTAGTGAGATTGGCCAGCAGTGTCAGCTAGTGAGATTGGCCAGCAGTACCAGTTAGTGAGATTGGCCAGCAGTGTCAGCTAGTGAGATTGGCCAGCAGTACCAGTTAGTGAGATTGGCCAGCAGTGTCAGTTAGTGAGATTGGCCAGCAGTGTCAGCTAGTGAGATTGGCCAGCAGTGTCAGCTAGTGAGATTGGCCAGCAGTGTCAGCTAGTGAGATTGGCCAGCAGTGTCAGCTAGTGAGATTGGCCAGCAGTACCAGCTAGTGAGATTGGCCAGCAGTGTCAGTTAGTGAGATTGGCCAGCAGTGTCAGCTAGTGAGATTGGCCAGCAGTACCAGTTAGTGAGATTGGCCAGCAGTGTCAGCTAGTGAGATTGGCCAGCAGTGTCAGCTAGTGAGATTGGCCAGCAGTGTCAGCTAGTGAGATTGGCCAGCAGTGTCAGCTAGTGAGATTGGCCAGCAGTACCAGCTAGTGAGATTGGCCAGCAGTACCAGCTAGTGAGATTGGCCAGCAGTGCCAGCTAGTGAGATTGGCCAGCAGTACCAGCTAGTGAGATTGGCCAGCAGTACCAGCTAGTGAGATTGGCAAGTGTTACCAGCTAGTGAGATTGGCCAGCAGTGTCAGCTAGTGAGATTGGCCAGCAGTGTCAGCTAGTGAGATTGGCCAGCAGTACCAGCTAGTGAGATTGGCCAGCAGTGCCAGCTAGTGAGATTGGCCAGCAGTACCAGCTAGTGAGATTGGCCAGCAGTACCAGCTAGTGAGATTGGCCAGCAGTGCCAGCTAGTGAGATTGGCCAGCAGTGCCAGCTAGTGAGATTGGCCAGCAGTGCCAGCTAGTGAGATTGGCCAGCAGTGCCAGCTAGTGAGATTGGCCAGCAGTACCAGCTAGTGAGATTGGCCAGCAGTGCCAGCTAGTGAGATTGGCCAGCAGTGCCAGCTAGTGAGATTGGCCAGCAGTGCCAGCTAGTGAGATTGGCCAGCAGTGCCAGCTAGTGAGATTGGCCAGCAGTGCCAGCTAGTGAGATTGGCCAGCAGTACCAGCTAGTGAGATTGGCAAGTGTTACCAGATAGTGAGATTGGCCAGCAGTGCCAGCTAGTGAGATTGGCCAGCAGTGCCAGCTAGTGAGATTGGCCAGCAGTGCCAGCTAGTGAGATTGGCCAGCAGTGTCAGCTAGTGAGATTGGCCAGCAGTACCAGCTAGTGAGATTGGCAAGTGTTACCAGCTAGTGAGATTGGCCAGCAGTGCCAGCTAGTGAGATTGGCCAGCAGTGTCAGCTAGTGAGATTGGCCAGCAGTGTCAGCTAGTGAGATTGGCAAGTGTTACCAGCTAGTGAGATTGGCCAGCAGTGTCAGCTAGTGAGATTGGCCAGCAGTGTCAGCTAGTGAGATTGGCAAGTGTTACCAGCTAGTGAGATTGGCCAGCAGTGTCAGCTAGTGAGATTGGCCAGCAGTACCAGCTAGTGAGATTGGCAAGTGTTACCAGCTAGTGAGATTGGCCAGCAGTACCAGCTAGTGAGATTGGCCAGCAGTGCCAGCTAGTGAGATTGGCCAGCAGTGTCAGCTAGTGAGATTGGCCAGCAGTGTCAGCTAGTGAGATTGGCCAGCAGTACCAGCTAGTGAGATTGGCAAGTGTTACCAGCTAGTGAGATTGGCCAGCAGTGTCAGCTAGTGAGATTGGCCAGCAGTGTCAGCTAGTGAGATTGGCCAGCAGTACCAGTTAGTGAGATTGGCCAGCAGTGTCAGCTAGTGAGATTGGCCAGCAGTACCAGCTAGTGAGATTGGCAAGTGTTACCAGATAGTGAGATTGGCTAGTGCTACCAGATAGTGAGATTGGCTAGTGCTACCAGATAGTGAGATTGGCAAGTGTTACCAGCTAGTGAGATTGGCCAGCAGTACCAGCTAGTGAGATTGGCCAGCAATACCAGCTGTGACCAGTTATAGGACAGTAAAGTTCAGATTTCTTAAAGTCAACCTCTGAGATTCTGTCACTGTCTGTTGTTTTATCTGCCAGCGCCGATAGCTCTGCCATGAGCGAAAGGATATGCTAGGCAGTCAACATTACAACCCAGAACATGTTCTACTGTTAAGTGAAGTTTAATTCCTTGAAATCTGGAAGTTCACATTTTTTCCTCTGTCGTGTCTTCATTTTTGAAAGTCAGTGAGAATGATCAGCGACAGCCACTAAAATGAACCTGATGAGACGAGCAGAACGCTCGACGCTCGTGTCGGGTATTTTATGGCCAAACGTACCACCAAGCTGATTTCAACAACAAATCCTACGTGTCACATGTAGTAAACACTGTAAATATGCCACATATTAGATAAGGTTCCAGTTCTTAATCTCATTCCGTATGACATTTACATGAGATTTTCATTAAACGATTACATCAGAAGCTCAGAATTTGAGGAAAAGCAAAGTGTAAACTAAATATTGAAGATGATTTTACCAAGATTTATATCCCGAAGAAGGAGAACTGGCGTCTGTCTCACAGATCGGATTAGTCTCCCTTCTAAGTCTGAAAAGAAGATACTTTGTCTTGGTGATTGCTCATAACATTATCGGCAAAGCGAACAGGTATATCGGCATTGCCATACAAATGGGAGATATTCCGTGAAATCTTGATGCCTGGGGCAGGCATTAGTAATATTGGAGGCAATTCATGGAGCAAAAGTCCAACGGCTGAGCTTACACGTGATCTGGTTGCACAATTTGTCAAAGCATTTCATCAGACGATTTGGCAGGCTATTAGAATGTATTAGGCGCCTTGAAAGGTTGCAATTCATCAACTGTATCGTCCGGGCTTTTAGCAGCAACCGTGTGCAAGGGTATATGATAACATGAATCACAAGCAACCATTGCAATGAGACGCAATATTTCACAATGTTTGTGCAGGCCAGCAAGATAATCCACAAAGCAACAGAGAGAATTAATAAAAGCCTAGAACTCGGCTAGAGATATCGCATGTCTCCACTTGAAGACATTACTGGAGACACAATAATCCTAACGGCAGATGAAAGTCAAGCACAAAGAGTGTCAGCACGGTTTGATGAATCACAGACAACATACCTGCTCATGCATATTAACTCCCTCTAACACAATATACCTCTTAAAACATACTAACTCCCTCTAACACAATATACCTCTTAAAACATATTAACTCCCTCTAACACAATATACCTCTTAAAACATACTAACTCCCTCTAACACAATATACCTCCTGAAACATACTAACTCCCTCTAACACAATATACCTCCTGAAACATATTAACTCCCTCTAACACAATATACCTCCTGAAACATACTAGCTCCCTCTAACACAATATACCTCCTGAAACATACTAATTCCATCTAAATTAACTATGCCTCCTCGTACATATTAACTCCCTCTAACACAATATACCTCCTCACACATACTAACTGCCTCCAACACAAGATACCTCTTCACACATACTGTCTCCAACACAAGATACCTCCTCACACATACTGTCTCCAACACAAGATACCTCCTCACACATACTAACTGTCTCCAACACAAGATACCTCCTCACACATACTAACTGTCTCCAACTCAAGATACCTCCTCACACATACTAACTGTCTCCAACACAAGATACCTCTTCACACATACTGTCTCCAACACAAGATACCTCCTCACACATACTGTCTCCAACACAAGATACCTCCTCACACATACTAACTGTCTCCAACACAAGATACCTCCTCACACATACTAACTGTCTCCAACTCAAGATACCTCCTCACACATACTAACTGTCTCCAACACAAGATACCTCCTCACACATACTAACTGTCTCCAACACAAGATACCTCCTCACACATACTAACTGTCTCCAACACAAGATACCTCCTCACACATACTAACTGTCTCCAACACAAGATACCTCCTCACACATACTAACTGTCTCCAACACAAGATACCTCCTCACACATACTAATTGCATCCAACACAAGATACCTCCTCACACATACTAACTGCCTCCAACACAAGATACATCCTCACACATACTGACTGTCTCCAACACAAGATACTTCCTCACACATACTAACTGCCTCCAACACAAGATACCTCCTCACATTTACTAATTGCCTCCAACACAAGATACCTCCTCACACATACTAACTGCCTCCAACACAAGATACCTCCTCACACATACTAACTGTCTCCAACACAAGATACCTCCTCACACATACTAACTGTCTCCAACACAAGATACCTCCTCACACATACTAACTGTCTCCAACACAAGATACCTCCTCACACATACTAACTGTCTCCAACACTTGATACCTCCTCACACATACTAACTGTCTCCAACACAAGATACCTCCTTACACATACTAATTGCATCCAACACAAGATACCTCCTCACACATACTAACTGCCTCCAACACAAGATACCTCCTCACATTTACTAATTGCCTCCAACACAAGATACCTCCTCACACATACTAACTATCTCCAACACAAGATACCTCCTCACACATACTAACTGTCTCCAACACAAGATACCTCCTCACACATACTAACTGTCTCCAACACAAGATACCTCCTCACACATACTAACTGTCTCCAACACAAGATACCTCCTCACACATACTAATTGCATCCAACACAAGATACCTCCTCACACATACTAACTGCCTCCAACACAAGATACATCCTCACACATACTGACTGTCTCCAACACAAGATACCTCCTCACACATACTAACTGCCTCCAACACAAGATACCTCCTCACATTTACTAATTGCCTCCAACACAAGATACCTCCTCACACATACTAACTGCCTCCAACACAAGATACCTCCTCACACATACTAACTGTCTCCAACACAAGATACCTCCTCACACATACTAACTGTCTCCAACACAAGATACCTCCTCACACATACTAACTGTCTCCAACACTTGATACCTCCTCACACATACTAACTGTCTCCAACACAAGATACCTCCTCACACATACTAATTGCATCCAACACAAGATACCTCCTCACACATACTAACTGCCTCCAACACAAGATACCTCCTCACATTTACTAATTGCCTCCAACACAAGATACCTCCTCACACATACTAACTATCTCCAACACAAGATACCTCCTCACACATACTAACTGTCTCCAACACAAGATACCTCCTCACACATACTAATTGCCTCCAACACAAGATACCCCAATCATATATCAAACACCTTATACACTAAACCCATGATACTCATATAACAAAATAATATAACCTCTGACACATTAAGCCTCTCAGAAACATATTTTAAAACCCTCATCATCATCATCATCACCATCATCAAGTACCAATCCTGGTGGCGTAGGTGATCATTTCTCTCCTTAACTTTCGATCTCGACAGTTATTTATAATTTCTGCTGTTGACCTTTTGCCAAGCCATTCTCTTAAGCTGTCTGGTATCTTTTCACTTTGCTTCCCTCTCTCTCCACGTCCTTCAATTTTCCCAATTGTGTTACAATATATTATAGCTGTTTCCTTCTCATTGTACGGCCAACAAATGATGATCGTTTCTTCCTAATTTTGGAAATTAGCTCTCTTTTTGCATTGGCTTCTACGTTAAACCCCTCATACACGATACACATACATGCTCACAAGTACACACATACACTAAACCCCTCATACAGATGTATATTAATTCACATAATAAATAACATTACCCCACATATACAAGTTTGCTGCCCTTCTAAATTACGTCTTCGAAAACAGCTTAGGAAATATTTACATTCGCACAAGATCAGATGGCTCACTGTTCAACTTAGCACGACTAATAGTAAAAATAAAAACAAATGGCGCCATACTTAAAGAACTTTTATTTGCTGACGAGGCAGCATTAGTCGCTCATAGTGAAGCCACCCTACAATCGCTGACCTGGACAAAGCATGCGACCTTTTTTAACTATCAATTAGTGTTCAGAAACAGTAATACTAAGTCAAGACGACATCAAACCTCTATTAATCACTTTAAAATATTGTCCACTAGAATCAGTTCAGAAATTCACGTATCTTGGATCAACAATTACGCAAACCACTTCTCTTGATGATGAAATAAACAGCCGAATTGGTTAAGGCAGCTACGATTTTCGGCAAACTCACAGAAAAGGCCTGTAACAACTTGAAACTAACACTGAAGACCAAACTCTTAACATATCAAGCTTGCATGCTTAGCACACTATTATATGGATCTGAAACCTGAACGACATACTCAAATCACAAAAAGACTAAATGTCTTCCACATGCGATGTCTCCGCAGAATAATGCACATCAAATGGCAGGATAAAATAACCAACTTAACTGTCCTGCAACGTGCTAAGACCCCAACAATCCTGTCGATGCTCAGATATCGAAGACCAAGGTGGCTAGGGCACGTCCAGCGAATGGAAGAAAAACGCATCCCCAAGCAAATACTATATGGTGAACTAATACACGGAAAAGGACAAATCGGCAGATCAAAACTACTATATAGAGATATATGTAAATCATCTCTGAATGACTTCTCTTCTGTAAAAATGACTGGAAACATCTTGCAAGTAATCTCACATCATGGAGAGCATGTATAAGGAATGGTATAACATCATCTGAGACTGTGCTATAGCGTGTACGGAGATGGCTTCTGGCAATATGGAGGTTTAATGGAAAGCCCAACAAAACAGTTAGTCATTTGAAGCTTGCGTAATAATGTCACATACTAGAGAGAACCAAGCCTGAGGGCTAGAGACGGGATCACACATGTATATTACCCATATCATAGATGAGATTGACAACATATGAAATTCCTACAGGAATACGATGGACAATGTTCTCACTAATGACATGCCTCCACTACACAGAAGATATCGCTCTATCCGTTATTCATTTCAACAAATTCATGAGAAAACGGACAAAAATACTGCCAGTAAGCTTGGTTGGTATATAAACATACACAATCACTGTGTACAGTGAAAGAGAATTCAATACCGGGAAAGATTTAAGATGAGGGGCTTGCAGGGACTTGTGAGCATACTGATATACTTGTGAACACACTGATATACCTGTGAACACACTTATATATTTGTGAACACACTTATATACTTGTGAACACACTGGTATACTTGTGAACACACTTATATACTTGTGAACACACTGATATACTTGTGAACACACTTATATACTTGTGAACACACTGATATATTTGTGAACACACTGATATACTTGTGAACTTACTGATATACCAAATAACACACTTATATACCTGTGAACACTGATATACTTGTGAAAACACTGGATGGGGAGCCGTCGATAAAGGATCAAGAAAACCAGGATAGCCCTTTCCGATGTAAATAACGCTTGAAGTAAAATAACCAGTAAAACATGTAAACTAATTCGAAACATATGATTGGTGTGCGCGTTCAGTGTGTTTGTAAGGTTCTGAAAATGCTGTAGAAACAAATAGAAGGTTCATCATAACTGTCTTCCCTGCACACAACCTCTCTGAGGAAACTTCCTAGACTAGGGTAAGCATAACTGGTAACCACATAACTAAATGGCAATGCATATAGTGATAGCTGGCAGGCGCTGGAACTGTACAGGCCACGTACGCATCAAAGATAGAGAGACTTGAAATGTCACGCAACGGATTCCAACAGAAAATCTGAGAGGAAGTCTCACTGGGTGAGAAGTGACTGAGTCAAAGTTTGACTGGGTGAGTGATAATTGATACAAGGTCTGACTGGGTGAGTGATGACTGAGACAAGGTTTGACAGGGTCAGTATATGACTGAGAGAAAGTTTGACTAGGCAAGTGGTCACTGAGTCAATGTTTGACTGGGTGAGTGGTGACTGAGAGAAGGTTTGACAGGGTGAGTGGTGACTGAGACAAGGCTTTGACTGGGTGAGTGGTGACTGATAGAAGGTTTGATTGGTGAGTTGTGACAGAGACGATTTGACTGGGTGAGAGGTGACTGAGAAATGTAATTGGGTGAGTGGTGACTGAAAGGTTTGACTGGGTGAGTAGTGACTGAGAGAAAATATTTGAATGGGCTTTTGGTGACTGAAAAGTGTGACTGGGTGAGTGGTGACTGTAAGGTTTGACGGGTGAGTGGTGACTGTAAGGTTTGATGGGTGAGTGATGACTGAGAAGTGTGACTGCGCTAGTGGTGAATGAAAGGTTTGACGGGTGAGTGGTGACTGAAATGTTGACGGGTGAGTGGTGACTGAAATGTTTGACTCGTGAGTGGTGACTGAAAGATTGAGTTATTGAGTTATTTGCGGGTCATCATCATTGCACTCCGAACATGTCCATAAAGACTGAAAGATTTGACGCGTTAGTGGTGACTGAACAAATTTGACTGGGCTGGTGGTATCTGAGATATGTGATTTGGTGAGTGGTGTTTGAGAAGTGTGACTGGGTGAGTAGCGACTGAGAAGTGTGACTGGGTGAGTGATGACTGAGAGAAGACGCAGAGAAACAGAGGAAAAACCCCGTTGATGAGGGCAGTGAATGAAGAAGCCAGTAATGATGGCAGACATTTCACATCCTTCGTCGGAATGTCACATCCAAGCCGAAGTGGAGTAACTGTGGCGTTGTCCTACAAGGTACTGTACCGACCAATAACTGTTTTGCCGATCTAAAGGAAGGAGAAAGATGCACTAACCACCTTATACCACAGACACACACACACACACTATTAAACACCACATAAACGCTACATTCTCACACGCAGACAAGACATTTATCAATACCCTCAAAACTCAGCACTCCCTGGCATCCACGAGTAATCCCATCCATACTGTGCTTTAGGCGCACTCACCCCACATCCGCGTCTATATCCAACAAAAGACCTAGCTTTATGTCTAGTCTCGATACTCGAGATTTATTGTAAAGAAGACTACCATTTTGTAACAAGCTCTCGGTAAGACTGTCTGACACTTTGAGAAGCCATCAACAGCTTCTTGGTGAGCAGCATTCGAGTTCTCGTGTTAGGATTCAGTCTCATTTGATGTGGAGACAGAGGGATTTTTTAAAATTCATTTTATTTGTGTTTGTGTTTGCGCGTGTGTGAGTGTGCTCCTTAGTGTGGTATTTTTGTATCTTCTCAGTTTAGGTAGGGTCGACATGTCCTGTCGTCGACAAGCAAACATAGATGTTCAAGCTGGACAAACAAACAGAGGTGTTCTAGTTGGGCAAACAAACATAGGTGTTCAAGTTGGGCAAACAAACATAGGTGTTCAAGTTTGGCAAACAAATAGAAGTGTTCAAGTTGGGCTAACAAATAGAAGTGTTTAAGTTGGGCTAACAAATAGAAGTGTTCAAGTTGGGCTAACAAATAGAAGTGTTCAAGTTGGGCTAACAAATAGAAGTGTTCAAGTTGGGCTAACAAATAGAAGTGTTCAAGTTGGGCAAGCAAATAGAAGTGCTCAAGTTGGGCTAACAAATAGAAGTGTTCAAGTTGGGCTAACAAATAGAAGTGTTCAAGTTGGGCTAACAAATAGAAGTGTTCAAGTTGGGCAAGCAAATAGAAGTGTTCAAGTTGGGCAAGCAAATAGAAGTGTTCAAGTTGGGCTAACAAATAGAAGTGTTCAAGTTGGGCTAACAAATAGAAGTGTTCAAGTTGGGCTAACAAATAGAAGTGTTCAAGTTGGGCAAGCAAATAGAAGTGTTCAAGTTGGGCAAGCAAATAGAAGTGCTCAAGTTGGGCAAGCAAATAGAAGTGTTCAAGTTGGGCAAGCAAATAGAAGTGCTCAAGTTGGGCAAGCAAATAGAAGTGCTCAAATTGGGCAAGCAAATAGAAGTAGTCAAGTTGGGCAAGCAAATAGAAGTGTTCAAGTTGGGCAAGTAAATAGAAGTGTTCAAGTTGGGCAAGCAAATAGAAGTGTTCAAGTTGGGCAAGTAAATAGAAGTGTTCAAGTTGGGCAAGTAAATAGAAGTGTTCAAGTTGGGCAAGCAAATAGAAGTGTTCAAGTTGGGCAAGCAAATAGAAGTGTTCAAGTTGGGCAAGTAAATAGAAGTGTTCAAGTTGGGCAAGCAAATAGAAGTGTTCAAGTTGGGCAAGCAAATAGAAGTGTTCAAGTTGGGCAAACAAATAGAAGTGCTCAAGTTGGGCAAGCAAATAGAAGTGTTCAAGTTGGGCAAGCAAATAGAAGTGTTCAAGTTGGGCAAGTAAATAGAAGTGCTCAAGTTGGGCTAACAAATAGAAGTGTTCGAGTTGGGCTAACAAATAGAAGTGTTCAAGTTGGGCTAGCAAATAGAAGTGTTCAAGTTGGGCTAACAAATAGAAGTGTTCAAGTTGGGCAAGCAAATAGAAGTGCTCAAGTTGGGCTAACAAATAGAAGTGTTCAAGTTGGGCAAGTAAACAGAGGTGTTCAAGTTGAGCAAACAAACAGAGGTGTTCACGTTGGGCAAACAAACAGAGGTGTTCAAGTTGGGCAAACAAACAGAGGTGTTCACGTTGGGCAAACAAACAGAGGTGTTCAAGCTGGACAAACAAACGGAGGTGTTCACGTTGGGCAAACAAACAGAGGTGTTCACGTTGGGCAAACAAACAGAGGTGTTCAAGTTGGGCAAACAAACAGAGGTGTTCACGTTGGGCAAACAAACAGAGGTGTTCACGTTGGGCAAGCAAACAGAAGGGTTCAAGTTGGGCAAACAAACAGAGGTGTTCACGTTGGGCAAACAAACAGAGGTGTTCACGTTGGGCAAACAAACAGAGGTGTTCACGTTGGGCAAACAAACAGAGGTGTTCACGTTGGGCAAACAAACAGAAGGGTTCAAGTTGGGCAAACAAACAGAGGTGTTCACGTTGGGCAAACAAACAGAGGTGTTCACGTTGGGCAAACTAACAGAGGTGTTCAAGTTGGGCAAGCAAACAGAGGTGTTCACGTTGGGCAAGCAAACAGAGGTGTTCACGTTGGGCAAACAAACAGAAGGGTTCAAGTTGTGCATGCGAACAAAAAAAAGCTGAAATTAAAATATTTTTAAAATGCGTTTGGGAAAATTTTCAAAAGCAAAATATTTTGGCACGGTCTTTCAAGAAGACTTTTCGTCACAACATCGCCAAACTTGAGGCAAAGAAAGGGTGGGTGAACAACGAAAAAGCAAGAACAATGATGAAGAAGCTGCAAAGTATGTTGAGTCATAACTAAAGAATTAACTGATGCGAAATTGGTTTATTTCTCTTTCTCTCTCTCTCTCTCTCTCTCTCTCTCTCTCTCTCTCTCTCTCTCTCTCTCTCTCTCTCTCTTCACGTAGAAACAGTTCATCACCTACAACATCTCTCCCTTAACATACCAGAGATATCTCCCGACACTCTCAACTATTCACAACAAACATCAACATTAACAACAAACTTCAACATTAACAACAAACTTCAACATTAACAACAAACTTCAACATTAACAACAAACTTCATAATTCACAACCAACTTCATCATTCACAACAAACTTCACAATTCACAACAAAATTCAGAATTCACAACAAACTTCAACATTGACAACAAATTTCACCATTCACAACACACTTCACCATTCACAAAAAACTTCAACATTAACAATAAACTTCACCATTCACAACAAACTTCATCATTCACAACAAACTTCACAATTCACAACACAATTCAGAATTCACAACAAACTTCAACATTGACAACAAATTTCAACATTCACAACACACTTCACCATTCACAACAAACCCAACCTATAACAACAAACTTCACAAAACATTTGATATCGCCAACAGAACAAATGGGCCAAGAAAACGATGGATTGAACGAACATTAGATACGTTAGGAAACAACACCAGCAGAGGCAAACTGAAGAGTAAAAGACCGCAAATTATGTCAGCCCTAAACGTTGAAATGCAAATGAGAAAGGAAAGAAGAGGAGTAAAAGGACATACTCTGGGAAGCACTGTAAAGGGGAATCAGCTGACAGCTGGTAGCGACTAACTCATGTTGTCTCTCTTCCTCTTTTTCGCTATCTCTCATCCTTCTTTCAGATACAAACACCTTCATTGCTTATTGAAGCTTCGTTGTTACCATGAAAAGTTTAAACATTAATTGCGAGATGTGTCGTGAATCATGAATAGTGGCATGTGTGGTGAATTAGAGGCATGTGTGGTGAATAGTGGCATGTGTGGTGAATAGTGGCATGTGTGGCGAATAGTGGCATGTGTGGTGAATAGTGGCATGTGTGGTGAATAGTGGCATGTGTGGTGAATAGTGGCATGTGTGGTGAATAGTGGCATGTGTGGTGAATAGTGGCATGTGTGGTGAATAGTGGCATGTGTGGTGAATAGTGGCATGTGTGGTGAATATTGAATAGTGGCATATGTGGTGAATAGTGGCATGTGTGGTGAATAGTGGCATGTGTGGTGAATAGTGGCATGTGTGGTGAATAGTGGCATGTGTGGTGAATCATGAATAGTGGCATTTGTGGTGAATAGTGGCATGTGTGGTGAATAGTGGCATGTGTGGTGAATAGTGGCATGTATGGTGAATAGTGGCATGTGTGGTGAATAGTGGCATGTGTGGTGAATAGTGGCATGTGTGGTGAATAGTGGCATGTGTGGTGAATCATGAATAGTGGCATGGGTGGTGAATCATGAATAGTGGCATGTGTGGTGAATAGTGGCATGTGTGGTGAATAGTGGCATGTGTGATGAATAGTGGCATGTGTGGTGAATAGTGGCATGTGTGGTGAATAGTGGCATGTGTGGTGAATAGTGGCATGTGTGGTGAATAGTGGCATGTGTGGTGAATAGTGGCATGTGTGGTGAATAGTGGCATGTGTGGTGAATAGTGGCATGTGTGGTGAATAGTGGCATGGCTGGTGAATCATGAATAGTGGCATGTGTGGTGAATCGTGAATAGTGGCATGGCTGGTGAATCATGAATAGTGGCATGTGTGGTGAAAGGTGAATAGTGGCATGGCTGGTGAATCAGGAATAGTGGCATGTGTGGTGAATCGTGAATAGTGGCATGTGTGGTGAAACGTGAATAGTGTGGCATGTGTGGTGAATAGTGGCATGTGTGGTGAATAGTGGCATGTGTGGTGAATAGTGGCATGTGTGGTGAAAGGTGAATAGTGGCATGGCTGGTGAATCATGAATAGTGGCATGTGTGGTGAATCGTGAATAGTGGCATGTGTGGTGAATCGTGAATAGTGAATAGTGGCATGTGTGGTGAATCGAAAAATAGTGGCATGTGTGGTGAAAGGTGAATAGAGGCATGGCTGGTGAATCATGAATAGTGGCATGTGTGGTGAATCGTGAATAGTGGCATGTGTGGTGAAACGTGAATAGTGTGGCATGTGTGGTGAATAGTGGCATGTGTGGTGAATAGTGGCATTTGTGGTGAATAGTGGCATGTGTGGTGAATCGTGAATAGTGGCATGTGTGGTGAATCGTGAATAGTGGCATGTGTGGTGAATCGTAAATAGTGGCATGTGTGGTGAATCGTGAATAGTGAATAGTGGCATGTGTGGTGAATCGTAAATAGTGGCATGTGTGGTGAATCATGAATAGTGGCATGGGTGGTGAATCGTGAATAGTGGCATGGATGGTGAATCGTGAAGAGTGGCATGGGTGGTGAATCATGAATAGTGGCATGTGTGGTGAATCATGAATAGTGGCATGGGTGGTGAATCGCGAATAGTGGCATGTGTGGTGAATCGTGAATAGTAGCATGTGTGGTGAATCGTGAATAGTAGCATGTGAGTTGAATCGTGAATAGTGGCATGTGTGGTGAATCATAAATAGTGGCATATGTGGTGAATCGTGAATAGTTGCATGTGTGGTGAATCATAAATAGTGGCATGGGTGGTGAATCGTGAATAGTTGCATGTGTGGTGAATCATAAATAGTGGCATTAGTGGTGAATCGTGAATAGTTGTATATGTGGTGAATCGTGAATAGTGGCATGGGTGGTGAATCGTGAATAGTTGTATATGTGGTGAATCGTGAATAGTGGTATGTGTGGTGAATTATGAATAGTGGCATGTGTGGTGAATCATAAATAGTGGCACGTGTGATGAATCATAAATAGTGGCATTAGTGGTGGATCATAAATAGTGACATGGGTGGTAATTCGTGAATAGTGACATGGGTGGTGAATCATGAATAGTGGCATGTGTGATGAATCGTGAATATTGGCATGTGTGGTGAATCGTGAATAGTGGCATGTGTGGTGAATAGTGGCATGTGTGGTGAATAGTGGCATGTGTAGTGAATCGTGAATAGTGGCATGTGTAGTGAATCGTGAATAGTGGCATGTGTAGTGAATCGTGAATAGTGGCATGTGTAGTGAATCGTGAATAGTGGCATGTGTGGTGAATCGTGAATAGTGGCATGTGTGATGAATCGTGAATAGTGGCATGTGTAGTGAATCGTGAATAGTGGCATGTGTGATGAATCGTGAATAGTGGCATGTGTGGTGAATCGTGAACGGTGGCATGTGTGATGAATCGTGAATAGTGGCATGTGTGGTGAATCGTGAATAGTGGCATGTGTGATGAATCGTGAATAGTGGCATGTGTAGTGAATCGTGAATAGTGGCATGTGTGATGAATCGTGCATAGTGGCATGTGTGGTGAATCGTGAATAGTAGCATGTGTGATGAATCGTGAATAGTGGCATGTGTGATGAATCGTGAATAGTGGCATGTGTGATGAATCGTGAATAGTGGCATGTGTGGTGAATCGTGAATAGTGGCATGTGTGATGAATCGTGAATAGTGGCATGTGTGATGAATCGTGAATAGTGGCATGTTTAGTGAATCGTGAATAGTGGCATGTGTGATGAATCGTGAATAGTGGCATGTTTGGTGAATCGTGAATAGTGGCATGTGTGGTGAATCGTGAATAGTGGCATGTGTAGTGAATCATGAACAGTAAGATGGTGAAACATGAACTGTGCTTTAACTACCTAAGTCGGTCTGTTTATTGCTGACCATGGTATATCGTTTCCACTGCTTAATTTAAACTTTGCTGTAGCTCATATAAGCACATCCAATGGGTAATTTTATGCATTCGATAACTCTTATAAAGCACATCCAATGGGTAATTTTACGCTTTCGATAACTCTTATAAAGCACATCCAATGGGTAATTTTACGCTTTCGATAACTCTTATAAAGCACATGCAATGGGTAATTTTACCATTTCGATAGCTCTTATAAAGCATTTCCAATGGGTAATTTTAGCTTTTCGGTAGCTCTTATAAAGCACATCCAATGGGTAATTTTATCCTTTCGATAGCTCTTATAAAGCACATCCAATGGGTAATTTTACCCTTTCGATAGCTCTTATAAAGCACATCCAATGGGTAATTTTACCCTTTCGATAACTCTTATAAAGCATTTCCAATGGGTAAAAAAAAAAAAAAGTAAAGTACCCCCGTCACGCCAAGTGGCGTATAAGGAAATATGGTGTTAGTGACCCTACATTTTACAGACCTTCAGCACATGATTTTTGGGGTAATGTGGTCGATATTACGCCCGTGCTGCTTTACTTTCCCAGAAAAAAAATCCGGTACCCATTTAAGGCTGGGTGAACCCGGAAGCCGTCGGTTGGGATCGAACCCTACCCCTTGTCCGTTGTAGTCCAGTTCACTAACCACTGAGCTATCGCGGCTCCCATTTCCAATGGGTAATTTTACCTTTTCGGTAGCTCTTATAAAGCACATCCAATGGGTAATTGTACCCTTTCGATAGCTCTTATAAAGCACATCCAATGTATAATTTCGACTGTTGGCGACTGATGTATAGTTTTCAATACGTCCACTCGTTGCTTGAATCAACATACAAATCGACACGAGATGTTCACAAAGATGTGTCCTCATTAATATAAGGATGGAAACAAACCGACACACCCAAATAGAACAAAACATAGAAATAATAATACCCGCTACAACAGAACAAAAGCATATTATCCCATGTTGGTAGCTCAGTTTCAGTAACGCTTCTATTCTATACTCAAGCTGTTGGCGAAGTTTTCTCTGCAACTTTCTGCATTTCATACTTCAACTGAACCCATTTGTATATTCTCTAACGTATTCCTAAAAATATTCAAGCATACACACACACATGCACACGCACGCACACACACTCACGCACGCACACACGCACGCACACACACACACACGCACGCACACAGGCACATACACAGGCAATTCTGTCAGAATAAACTACGATGCTCTACGTCTAAAACCTCTACCGCCACTTTCTGTCTAGAGCAAGAATGAAATATAACATCCCACGGGACTCATGTTTATTCATCAGATTCTCTAATCTCAAATTCTTCCCTCTTTCTCTCTCTCTCTTTCTCTGCCTCTCTCTCTCTCTCTCTCGCTCTCTGCTTCTCTCTCTCTCTCTCTCTCTCTCGCTCTCTAAACTTCACATTACATATTGAGTTACAAAGCAACGAAAGAGCAGACATTTTCTGTGAGAGTAGTATACTAGATGTTACAGCAGAGTATCGCCACCCCGCTCCTCCCCACACCCACCCCCCGATATCAAAAGGGGCCTGGTAGTAAGCGAGCGCGTGTAGTTAGGGGATAGGCTGAGGGAGCATTGATTTGATCACGTCAGTGAGGAGCGGGCCAGGACTTTGGTCAGCAGTCACTGACTTCTTCTTCTTCTTCTACACTGACTGAAATTTTGTTTCTGCAACTGAGGGAAATGACTGAAAGAGATGTGACTGAAACGGAGTTGACTGCATGACAGGTGAGTGAGAGGAGGTTGACTGGGTGAGAGGTATCTGAAAGGGAGTTGACTGAATGAGAGGTGGCTCCGAGGGGTTTGACTGAATGAGAAGTAACTGAGAGGGAACTGACTGAATAAAAGATGACTGAGAGGGAACTGACTGAATTAAAGGTGACTGAGAGGGAACTGACAGAATGAGAGATCACTGAGAGGGAGTTGACTGGATGAGAGGTCACTGAGAGGGAGGGAGCTGACTGAATGAGAGGTCACTGAGAGGGAGGGAGCTGACTGAATGAGAGGTGTCTGAAAAGGTGCTGACTGGATAAGAAATAACGGAGAATGGGTTGGCGATTGTGTATTTCTGATTTCAAAAAAGTACTGACTGATGGAAATTAGACTGTGTGCATTTTGTCTGGGTGAGCTCTGAGTGGGTGAGCTCTGAATGGGTGAGCATTGAGTGGGTGAGCTCTGATTGGGTGAGCTCTGACTGGGTGAGCATTGAGTGGGTGAGCTCTCACTGGGTGAGCTCTGACTGGGTGAGCATTGAGTGGGTGAGATCTGATTGGGTGAGCTCTGACTGGGTGAGCATTGAGTGGGTGAGCTCTGATTGGGTGAGCTCTGACTGGGTGAGCATTGAGTGGGTGAGCTCTGATTGGGTGAGCTCTGACTGGGTGAGCATTGAGTGGGTAAGTTCTGACTGGGTGAGCATTGAGTGGGTGAGCATTGAGTGGGTGAGCTCTGACTGGGTGAGCATTGAGTGGGTGAGCTCTGACTGGGTGAGCATTGAGTGGGTGAGCTCTGACTGGGTGAGCATTGAGTGGGTGAGCTCTGGCTAGGTGAGCTCTGACTGGGTGAGCTCTGACTGGGTGAGCATTGAGTGGGTGAGCTCTGACTGGGTGAGCTCTGACTGGGTGAGCTCTGACTGGGTGAGCATTGAGTGGGTGAGCTCTGACTGGGTGAGCTCTGACTGGGTGAGCATTGAGTGGGTGAGCATTGAGTGGGTGAGCTCTGACTGGTTGAGCTCTGACTGGGTGAGCTCTGACTGGGTGAGCATTGAGTGGGTGAGCTCAGACTGGGTGAGCTCTGACAGGGTGAGCGTTGAGTGGGTGAGCTCTGACTGGGTGAGCATTGAGTGGGTGAGCTCTGATTTGGTTGAGCATTGAGTGAGTGAGCTCTGACTGGGTGAGCATTGAGTGGGTGAGCTCTGACTGGGTGAGCTCTGACTGGGTGAGCTCTGACTGGGTGAGCTCTGTCTGGGTGAGCATTGAGTGGGTGTGCTCTGACTGGGTGAGCATTGAGTGGGTGAGCATTGAGTGGGTGAGCATTGAGTGGGTGAGCTCTGTCTGGGTGAGCATTGAGTGGGTGAGCTCTGTCTGGGTGAGCATTGAGTGGGTGAGCTCTGTCTGGGTGAGCATTGAGTGGGTGAGCATTGAGTGGGTGAGCATTGAGTGGGTGAGCATTGAGTGGGTGAGCATTGAGTGGGTGAGCATTGAGTGGGTGAGCTCTGACTGGGTGAGCATTGAGTGGGTGAGCATTGAGTGGGTGGGCATTGAGTGGGTGAGCTCTGTCTGGGTGAGCATTGAGTGCGTGAGCATTGAGTGGCTGAGCATTGAGTGGGTGAGCTCTGACTGGGTGAGCATTGAGTGGGTGAGCTCTGTCTGGGTGAGCATTGAGTGGGTGAGCTCTGACTGGGTGAGCATTGACTGCTTGGAGTTCCATCTGGGTGAATTATGATTTTTTCCAACTGTGGTTTATTGCAACTGTGGTTTATTGCAACTGTGGTTTATTGCAACTGTGGTTTATTGCAACTGTGGTTTATTGCAACTGTGGTTTATTGCAACTGTGGTTTATTGCAACTGTGGTTTATTGCAACTGTAACCGCATAAACTTAGCGTGGCGTGGAGACTGGGTGAACTGTCCATGAGATCTGTGTGAGTGGCTTATTGTAAACTGAAAACAATGCATGATAAATGGGTAATTTATGTGAGAATAGTGACTGATTTGGTATCATAGGTGACCGATAGGAGGTCTGACTAAAAATTTATGTGACTAACTGGACGTTCCACAGTGATAAAGGTCTGCATACTAACTACCTCTAACACAAGATACCTCGTCACACACACTAACCCTTTCTAACACAAGATAACTCGTCACACACACTAACCTTTTCTAACACAAGATAACTAAGGTAAATGTAGAGATAAAGCAGGAGACTTGAATCGGCGCATTAGCACATGAATTTTCACCCATATTTGCTCGTTCGCCTCCTCATACATACTAACTCCCTCTAACACAAGATACCTCCTCATACATCTAACTCCCTCTAACACAAGATACCTCCTCATATAAGCTAACTCCCTTTAACACAAGATACCTCCTCATACATACATACTAGCTCCCTCTAACACAAGATACCTCCTCATACATACTTGCTCCCTCTAATACATGATACCTCCTCATACATACTAGCTCCCTCTAACACAAGATACCTCCTCATACATACATGCTCCCTCTAATACATGATACCTCCTCATACATACTAACTCCCTCTAACACAAGATACCTCCCAATACATACTAACTCCCTCTAACACATGATACTTCCTCATGCATACTAGCTCCCTCTAACACAAGATACCTCCTCATACATACTAACTCCCTCTAACACAAGATACCTCCTCACACATACTAGCTCCCTCTAACACAAGATACCTCCTCAAACATACTAGCTCCCTCTAACACAAGATACCTCCTCATACATACTAACTTCATCTAACACAAGATACCTCCTCATACATGCTAACTCCCTCTAACACAAGATACCTCCTCATATATACTAACTCCCTCAAACACAATATCATCAAGTATCATGCCTGCTGGCGTAGGTGATCATGCCTCTCTACAACTTTCAATCTCGACAGTTATTTATCATTTCTGTTGTTGACCTTCTGCCAAGCCATTCTCTTAAGCTGTATGGTATTTTTGATCTTTATATATATATATATATATATATATATATATATATATATATATATATATAATAATAATATATATACTAATATAGTGTCCCCGTCACGCCAAGTGACGTATAGGGAATATGGTGTTAGTGACCATAAATTTTACAGACCTTCAGCACATAATTTTTGGGGTTATGTGGTCGGTATTATGCCCGTGCCGCTTTACTTTCCCAGAAAAAAAATCAGGTACCCATTAAAGGCTGGGTGAACCTTGAAGCCGTCGGTTGGGAACGAACCCTACCTCATGTCCTTTGTAGTCTAGTCCACTAACCGCTGAGCTATCGCGCCTCCCATCTTTTACCTTTGCTTCCCTCTTCTATCTCTTCGTCCCTCAATTTTCCCAGTTGTCACAATATGTTCCAGCTGTTACATTACATGGCCAAAAAAAAAATGATGATGATTGTTTCTTCCTAATATTGGAAATTAGCTCTCTTTTTGCTTTGGCCTCTTTCAGAACGTTTTCATTACTCTTCTAAGCTGTCCATAGTATTTGCAACATTCTTCTGTAAAACCACATTTCTAAAGCTTCCAGTGATTTTCTTGTCTGTTGTCCTAGTCTCCATGATTCGCATCCATATGTTAAGACTGGCTCTACATAACATTTAAGAACTCTTTTTCTTGTTTATATTGTAAAAAATGGCTTGCATAGTATCTTCCTCATTTTTTTGGAAAGCTGCTTTTGCCTGAGCCATTCTGCATCTCACCTCTTGTACATCTTCCATCTGAAGTTAACATTGTTCCCAGATATTTAAATTCATTTACCTGTTTTAATATTTTTCCACTTGCCATTATTGTGCATAGCGAATATGTCTTTTTATTTGTTATTACTATTACTTCTGTCTTTTTGCTATTTCGATTGAGTTTTTTATTTTTGCTTTATTTCGCTATAATGTCCAACATTTCTTGTAACTCATTTTCACTCTTAGCGATTAAGATTGTATCATCAGCATACCTTAGATTATTTATATTATGACCTCTGATTGTTATTCCAGGCCTGCCCCATGTGGATCTTAAAATAATTTCACTATACATATTAAATAAATCTGATAACAGCACACAACCTTGTCTAACACCCTGTTTTATTTGTTACATTCCCAATTGATTTTCAGTTCTTATGGCCGCTGTTTGTTGCCAGTACATTTTCTTTATTATTCTTAGATCTTTGCTGTCTATGTTTATGCCTATTACAATTATTATTTCTTGGAGCTTTACTTTGTCACATTCTTTGTTATAATCTATGAAACAGGTATAGATCTGTTTTCACTCCTATGGTTCTTTCTTCTAAAGATCTTATGGTGTATATGGCATTGATGACACAATATCATCATGATCATCATGTGCCATACCGGTTGGTGTAGGCGATCATGTCCTTCCACAATCTTCTATCTACAGTGCATCGTATCAGTTCTGTTGTTGACTGCTTTCCATCCCATGACACCAAGCTGTCCAGTATTTTCTCTCTTTGTCGTCCGCGATATCTCTTTCCTTTTATTTTGCCAATTGTAACCAAGTATTCCAACTTTCCTCTTCTCATGATATGCCCAAAAATGTTGATTGTTTCTTTCTGATGTTTTTTAGGAGTTCCTCTTTTGTGTTGGCCTCTTTCAGAATATCTTCATTGATATTTTTAGCTGTCCAGGGAACTTTCAACGTTCTTCTGAGAAATCCCATCACTATGGTCCCTAATCGTCTTTTCATTTGTTTGTCTACTGTCCAGGATTCGCTTCCAAAGATCAGAATTGGTTCTATATAGCACCGATGAACTCTCTTTCTCACTTCTATTGACATAGATTTATTTGACACAATATACCTTCTCATACATACTAACTCCCTCTAACACAATATACCTTCTCATACATACTAACTCCCTCTAACACAATATACCTTCTCATTCATACTAACTCCCTCTAACACAATATACCTTCTTATACATATTGGCTCCCTCTAACACAATATACCTTCTCATACATACTAGCTCCCTCTAACACAATATACCTTCTCATACATACTAACTCCCTCTAACACAATATACCTTCTCATACATACTAACTCCGTCTAACACAATATACCTTCTCAAACATACTAACTCCCTCTAACACAATATACCTTATTATACATATTGGCTCCCTCTAACACAATATACCTTCTCATACATACTAGCTCCCTCTAAAACAATATACCTTCTCATACATACTAGCTCCCTCTAACACAATATACCTCCTTAAAATACTAACTTTCTCTAACACAATATACCTTCTCATACATACTAACTCCCTCTAACACAATATACCTTCTTATACATATTGGCTCCCTCTAACACAAGATACCTAGACGACGCAGACATACGACTAATATGTAATTTGTACTGGGAGCAAACAGCAATAATAAGATATAACAAGGAGAACTCTACACCCATGGACATAAAAAGAGGAGTAAGACAAGTATGCATCCTATCACCAAGCTTGTTCAATCTATACACTGAGCAAATCTTTAAAAACATCTCAGAGATACCAGGCCTAAACATTAATGTAAAGATAATCAATAACCTAAGATATGCTGATGATACTGTTCTACTAGCAGAAAATCCTAAAGACCTACAACAATTACTTAATGTGATAAACACAACAAGCAAAAAATATGGACTAGAAATGAATATCAAAAAGACTAAAACTATGATCATAAACAAAGAAAATTCTATAAGACCTACAATTAAATATCACAGTTGAGGGAATACATCTGGAGACAGTCCAGAGCTACAACTACCTGGGACATACTATAACCAATGATGGAAAATGCAAAACTGAAATAAACAAAAGAATAGGTATGGCAAAAAGTAATTTTAATGCCATGAAAAATATACTAACAACAAAACAAATATCAGCAGGGCTGAAACTAAGAATGGCAAAATGTTACATCTTATCAATATTTCTGTATGGTGCAGAAACATGGACATTAGACCAGAAAACAGAACAGAAAATTGAAGCCTTTGAAATATGGATTTATAGAAGAATAGGTAGAATTGGATGGAACAAAAAGAAAACAAACGATGAAGTTTTAAAACAACTGAAAATAAAAAGAGAACTGCTGAACACAATTAAGACAAGACAAATTAAATTTTTGGGGCATGTTAAAAGACACAACAGCCTACTAAAAGTAATATTGGAAGGAAAAATACAAGGCAAAAGAGGCAGAGGCAGACCAAGACTAACATGGACGAGTAACATCAAAAGATGGACAAGTCAATCTATGTTAGCCTGCACCATCAAAGCAAGAAACAGAGTAGAATGGCGATCCATGGTAGCCAACCTTCATTGCGGAGAGGGCACACGATGATGAAACACAAGATACCTCTTTAAACATACTAGTTCCCTCTGACACAATATACCATCTCATACATACTAGCTCCCTCTAACACAATATACCATCTCATACACACTAGCTCCCTCTAACACAATATACCATCTCATACATACTAGTTCCCTCTAACACAATATACCATCTCATACATACTAGCTCCCTCTAACACAATATACCATCTCATACATACTAGCTCCATCTAACACAATATACCTTCTCATACATACTAACTGCCTCCAACACAAGATACCCCATGCATATATCAAACACATCATACACTAATACACTGGTACTCATAAAAAATAATATAACCTATAACACACATTAAGCCTCTCAGAACATAATTTAAACCCCTCATACTCGATACAAATAAATACACACACGCACACGCATACATTAAATCCCTTATTTATATATATATATATATATATATATATATATATATATATATATATATATAGTGTGTATTTATGAACATATGTGCGAATGTCTGTATTTTTTAGAATACGTGAGTGCACGTTTGCACTTGTGAACATGTGGTGGCTGAATGTATGTATTTGTGAGCATACGGTGGGTGCATGTATGTATTTGTGAACATGCGGTGGATGAATGTATGTATTTTTGAACATGCGGTGGGTGAATGTATGTGTTTTTGAACATGCGGTGGGTGAATGTATGTATTTGTGAGAATACGTGAGTGCATGTTAGCATGTGTCAACATGTTATTGAATGTCTGCATTGGTGAAGATCAGTAAAACTACGAGGGTTAATACTGGCAATAACGAAACTGTGACTGACGATGTCCGTGGATGTGCGAGTAAAGGCTGGCATGCGTGCCCGATGCTGTTTGACAACTCGGAATTAGTTCATGTTTGTGACTGACGTGACAATGTGGCGCAGAGGACACTTATTTGTGTCTATGTTCAATACATGCGCGCGCGCGTGTGTGTGTGTGTGTATTGTATTTGTGAAAGATTCAATGTGAATACGTGCATGCCTGTGAGATTCATGTATACACACATTACAATTAGAGCTGAGTTAACATGACATAATGA
Source organism: Megaustenia siamemsis (assembly GCA_032433765.1). Lineage (NCBI taxonomy): Eukaryota > Metazoa > Mollusca > Gastropoda > Stylommatophora > Ariophantidae > Megaustenia > Megaustenia siamemsis. The sequence goes on along the minus strand of JAVIAB010000108.1, from coordinate 34,199,726 downwards.
TTATACAAAGGGACAGTAGTTTCATAAGTACTACAATGCATATACACATATACAGATATACACATATACAGATATACACATATACAGATATATACATATACAGATATACACATATACAGATATACAGATATACACATATACAGATATATACATATACAGATATACATAGAAACAGGAACTATACATTACACAGTCTCAGCCCGACAATTGACATCAGCTGCAACAAAGAGCCGTACCGATTAACAAGAGATCAATTCAAGTTTCAACTAACTATTCAAATCTGTCTTCACTATTGCTTGTCAAGGGTCATTACTTCGAGTATCATTAGATCAAGTATTATTAGTTCGAGAATTATTAGCTCAAGTATTATTAGTTCGAGAATTATTAGCTCAAGTTTTATTTAATCGAGAATCATTAGTTCGCATGTTATTGTTATTGTTATTGGCTATGGAAGGCCTCGGTCTCACAGCAAACGAATTAAAATCCATAATTGCTCAACCGCCCGTGCCAGTGGAATCATCCGAATTACTAACTCATCTCCCAAACAAAGAAAGGTAGCTGTAGTCCCCATCGTAGCAGTCTCAGCACACGCCAAAAGACATAAGGCGAAACCGCGCAGAAAGTGAACACAGCCAACTGTTCCCCGTCATACGATATCATCATTCATCGTAAACAAGCGGGATATCGAAGCAGGATCAAAACGGATGAGACACACAGCTCACGGTGTGCACAGAACACTTAACTCAGTAGCTCCTGCAACAAGCCGGATTTGGAATATGAGGAAACTGCAAGAAGGAACACTTTTCAGACATAGCCTTCAATGGTTCCTGCCGCCTATCCACCATATATCATGGGAGTTTACGTCCTCCCGAAAATGATGATCGTCGTAGCACTTGATGATGTTAGGCCATCATTGATGACTCCAATTCCAAACATATAGACACACAGTGGTGGTAAGTTATCATTTCCAATCCAACAGAAGCCACATGACCTGTAGTTAGTAAAAACACAATTGATGATGTTCTCCGCTCCCTTCTTGTAGCTGCCGCCACACGATTCTGATGTGTCATTAACTTGGACATCATTCAAGAACAATGTCAGATTAACATTCCATAGATATGGCTTTTCTGATGAAGTGCTTGGTGCAACAGTTGTATCAATCATAGTGGAGGTTCCTGGTATGTTTTTTTAATATCACAGACGGCACATGATGTTGTTATATTCAGAATTTCTTTCAGGGGTGTAAATACGTGGCACACACATGGAGAGTGGCTTGTGGTCACAGTAATCCCATTAAAGGCAATTCTAGGGTAGCATGGCATAGCTGTTTCAGAACAGCACAATCCTGTGATGTTTTCTGTGTTTCGCATGTTTTTAGTATGAGAATCATTAGTTCGTGTGTTATTAGTTCGATATTCATTAGTTCGAGTTTTATTAGTTCGAGTATTATTAGTTCAAGTGTTATTAGCTCGAGAATAGTGTTTTTTTTTTTGAGCCACCATTTATGAACACAAAATGGTAGACATCGATGGACACACCAATGAACACACGTGGACACATGTATGGACACACGTGGACACAGGTATGGACACACGTGGACACAGGTATGGACACACGTGGACACAGGTATGGACACACGTGGACACAGGTATGGACACGGACAGGGATGGGAACGGATGGACCTACGGACACCTTGAACAACCCCAAATATCAGTGGGACACCCCAAAACTCTCCCAAAGATCATGACAGACACCAATGGATACAGCAAGTGGAGATAATCGTGAAAATTATAACAGTGGTATGCGGGAGATTAGGTTAGTGGGGTAGAGTTGTGGCTTAACAAAGGAGACGTAAAACCTTTTCTTCGCTAGTCTTCGGGACACCTTTGTGCAAAGTGGAACTCCCGTTTAGCACCCCCTATCAGGGTTACTTGAAGACACTGAAGCAGGCGGTGTATGGTGTTGTGGGAGCCGCGACAATTAGTGCCGGTTATGGTCCCTACTCCGTGGTGGCAGGCAGAGGATCTCAATTGTAGAGAAAATGGCTGTGATCGCCGACTAGTAGAGGCACTGCCAAGAAGGAAAGGAATGACAAACTATCTTCTTATATTGCCAAGTAAAGGGTGTCTCTTTAATGACTGTGCATTTTTTGTTGTTGAAATAATTACGCACCTAAATTTTATCTATGTATGACGTAATAGTTCAAGCACCATTTACGTGTTCATTTAAACATCACTGCTACATGATAGATCTGGCTTACAATGGTGTTAACGATTGAAGAAAGAGTATTTATAGTGGAGCATGTGTTCCGTAACGGCGGCAAGTATTCGAATGGGGCTGTTGAACAATTTGTGAATAGATTTCCTGATACACCAGTGCCTCATCGAAATACTGTGAGTAATTTAATAATCAAATTTCAAAACACCGGTAGTGTAAATGATGTTAGCCGTCCTGGTATACCATCTGTTCTTGAAGTAACATCTCTCAACATCCAGGACAGCATTCTAAAGAGTCCTGGCAAATCAATAAGAAAGCTGGCTCAACAAGTACACAAATCAAGCAGTACTGTTCATAGAATTCTGAAAAAAACATTAAAGTTACATCCGTACAAATTTTCCGTCGTTCCTCAATTAAAAGAATTAGATCACCAATCCAGAATTAATTATTGTATGTGGTTTGAGAATTTTCTAGCCCAAGAAGGTGAGGAAATCCTTGATTTCACTTTCTTCACAGATGAAGCATGGTTCCATTTGTCTGGGTACGTGAACAGGCAGAATGATCGTTTTTGGAGTGATGAAAATCCACATGCATTGCACCCAGTGCCTCTCCACGATCAGAAAGTAGGAGTGTGGTGTGCAATGAGTCGTCAGCGGATAATCGGCCCAATTTTCTTCTATGACACAATAAATTCAGAAAGATACAGGATTAACATACTGGAGCGATTCGTAACCCAACTTTCTGAGCCAGAAATTGAAAAAGCTTGGTTTCAACAAGATGGCGCAACTGCTCACACTGCTGTAAAATCACTGGAATTTTTATATGAAATTTTTGCTAATCGTATAATCTCTCGCGGAATTTGGCCTGCACGGTCTCCTGATCTTACTCCCATGGACTACTATCTCTGGGGTGAACTGAAAGGAAAAGTGTACGAAAACAATCCCAACACACTCGATGAGCTGCAGGTTTCAATCGCCAACAACATTAATAATGTTACACAGCCCATACTGCGTAAGGTTTTTGACAATATGAAAAAACGTATCAACATTTGCCAACTAAAACATGGTGGATATTTCGAATACCTTTTGTGAATAGTGATGTTATATGTTTAACTTTACCGAAAAAAGGAACAAGCTACAGCAGTACATGATGCGTGATTTACATAAATAAATTCGAACAACTAGATTTTCAAATAATGCACAGTCATTAAAGAAACACCCACCGATCTGGAAGACCTTCAATTTCACAAGACCAAATTATGGAACTCCAAGACAGAATTACAATGAGTCCAAATGCATCTTTAAACCACTTGTCTCAACAGGTGCAAATATCTAAGAGTTCTGTTCACAAGGTTTTAAGAAGTGAACTACACTATCGTCCATACAAATTAACTGAAGTGTCTCAACTCCAAGAAAGAGATTATGAATCCGTTTAAACTACTGCATGTGGTTTCATAATTTTATTTATGAACATGGCGCTGCCATCCTTGGCGTCACTTTTTTCACTGATGAAGCCTGGTTTCATTTATCCGGTTATGTGAACAGTCAGAACAATCGGCTGTGGAGCAGTGAAAACCCCCATGAATTTCATCAAGTGCCGCTTTACGATCAAAAAGTCGGAGTGTGGTGCGCTATAAGTCGTATGGGGATAATAGGATCTATATTTTTTAATGAAACAATAAATGCAGAACGTTACCGTACTTTAATTCTGGAACCGTTCATAGCACACCTTACAGAACGGGAAATTATGGAATCCTGGTTTCAGCAGGATGGGGCAACAGCACACACAGCCACAACAACACTCAATTATTTAGAAAGCATATTTGCAAATCGCATTATTTCACGTGGAATCTGGCCTGCTCGTTCACCAGATCTAACACCCCCAGATTATTATCTGTGGGGTGCATTGAAGGGGAAAGTTTATGAAAATAATCCGCAGACAATTAATGACCTAAAGACTGAAATAGTAGACAAGATTAAACAAATATCACCAGACATTATTCTGAAGGTTTTCGCAAATATGGAAAGACGAATCACGACATGTCTTGAGGCCCGTGGTGGACATTTTCAACATATGCTTTAGGCACTTTATTGTGTTAATACCAACATTACCCATTATAAGCTCGCCGATAGCAGTCAAGTATATTTGAATATTTTACAATTTGTGTGACGCATTAGTTAACCGCATTTCTGGTGACGTTTTTCTTCCGAGAGTAGAAATTCACTGCACTGCGACTTTAGAAACACCCTATAATAATGTCCAAATACAGCTTAATATCTACAGTTAATGGGGACTCCACAACAACCGCGTCCGGTTGGGAGCGTCACGTGCTACAGGTAAGACCCAATCGTCATCAAGCTAATGTATATGCAAGATTAAAAATAAAGAGACACTAGCAATAGGAACTATGAACATTAGAGCAGCAATCTAGGTTGGCAAACTAGTAAACATCAGCCAAGAAATGAAGAGTATGAAACTGAATATCTTGGGACTGTGTGAAATGAGATGGAAAGGACCAGGAATATTACAACGTGACGGTGGAAATGTAATTTACTCTGAGGGAACCATACATACAAGAGGAGTAGTCATCATGTTAGGTAGAGAAAGAAGCAACCAGGTGAACGGATTTTGGCTGGTATCAGATACAATTTTGATTGTAAAATTGGGAGGTAGACCAATGTCAACATAATTCAAGTTTATCCACCAACAAGTAATATCGAAGAAAGAGATACTGACAAATTTTACAGCGAGCTAGAGATGCCCATGGAACCATTTTATTTGCTGCCTCTGTTTGTAGTTTACGATCTCCGCCAAATTCTTTCTATTATAGTCTCATTTACAATTATATGTTCCTGGTCACGCCAGCCGCTTTCCTCAAAACATCTCATTTTTGCGCGGATTAATTTATCATTTCTCTACTTATCTGGCAAGCTCAGTTCAAATGATTCAAATAGTTTGCTACGTTTTGTTTGGCTTGTTGTTCAGAAAGGTATTTATAATAATCATTATAGTAGCCTCGCATTTTTTTTCCAATAAATGCTTTAAATGAGTGAGGCGCGTATGTGTGAGTGGGCGCGTATGTGTGAGTGGGCGCGTATGTGTGAGTGGGCGGCGCGTATGAGTGAAGACAAAAACTAGCATAATAAATGATCAGTTTGAACCAAGTGACAGAAGTTCTGACCCAGATGGGGGGGGGGGGGGGGCACTTTGAAGCCGATCCTTTTCTGCCCTCAGCATTGATCCAGTCTTCTTATTACATCACGTACAAGTACAAAGAAAGCATATGCATAAACATAAAAGGAAGAAGAGAAATAGCAAATAAATATAAGGAAGAAGTAACATCAGCATGAAGATTTGGTTCATGAACAAATGCTGAGCGAGATGAAACAAGCGCCATGTTTGGGCGGTTGGGTCCAACTATATGCAAGGGAGTGAACTGTGATAATAGGTTCTCTCTTAAAGCAGGGGTAAATTATCTCTCTTACTAGGTCAGTTCTGACTCCTGATAGTATGAGAGTGAAATGTTACAGATGCATCATCACAGCATCGGGTTTTGTTATCTGGAGATTTCGGAAATCTGTGCTCTATTTTCCATATAACTCTGCCGGATCGACTAGAAAGTCTCCACCCCAGAAGCAAACGTTTCATCTTCATCTCCTGAAGCCAGTAACTTGATCACTGCATAATTTGAAATAACCTCTGGATATATGCGATCAGTTTTCTGCTTATTATGGAATGTGGATTTCGCTGCTAAATAAGAAATGTTGATCTCGTTCATCAAGTTTCCCTGAGTTTGTTGTATTCCTTTATTGTAAAGCTGTCATCATACCTTTTAGGAGTGTACGTCACACCCCTCTACTTGCTCCTGCTACCAGCTTCACCACACGTATTTGCCTGTTCCCTGAGTTTGTTTACTCGGTGTTGTGCGCCGTCGTCTAGTCATGGCGATCATAAAGCTGTTATAACTGTTGCCTGTGCTAGTTCCAAACGTGATCCTATCTCACTGTTTCTGTTGGGGTTTAATCGACTGCAACCTGCTGTGGCAAAAGTAAGGTCGTCAGTCCATGAGGTGACCACGCCATAACCTCGACCTTGACGGCCTCCCTGGAGAAACATGCGTCAAACCTGGCTGGCTAACAGATTGTCGTGGTCTCCTTGGTTGTGGCATTAGAAGACCTGCTACTGCAGTACCTCCAGGTAGGATAAACGACGACTTCTCCAGTAAAACTAGGCCATTCAAGTAAGCTATTACAATTCGTCACCTACAATCTTGAGGTACAAGTTTGCGATCTGATCAACCCCTGGCATAAGGCAAGACAAAAATGCGTGTGCTCACTTTCATTTAAACTTTTATCTTCATTCTTTTTATGCTTACTTTTTTCGCTTTTTTTATTTTCTATTTTTTTTTCTCTTGGCAGAAATTATAATTAAATATATTTAATCGTGTCAGTTTTATTTTCTACAATGGGCTTACTACCAAAGTTACATTATAATGGAAACGAATATAATGACATATACTTCATTGATTTCAGGCTTGTATATGTTTAAAGAAAGTTACATTAAGTAAATATGTCATTGACGATCCATCCTTGACTGGTGTTGTCCACGACCACGTGATACAGTATTTGTTTAAGAGACGGTCAGCTTTAGTGTGACAATCCCAATTCATTAGAGGCTTCGCACTTCAGCCTTGAGAGGACAGTTTGCCCTTCGCCCCAACTAAACGATTAATAATAGTTAACTACTATAATATTATTTTTGTTTTATATTATCATCTTTATAATACCTTAATCAACTTTATAATACCTTAATCACCTTTATAATACCTTAATCACCTTTATAATACCTTTATCACCTTTATAATACCTTTATCATCTTTATAATACCTTAATCACCTTTATAATATCTTAATCACCTTTATAATACCTTAATCACCTTTATAATATGCCTGTTTTTTTGCTGATACAAATTTCTAAATTATTATTTGTTTTAAGAGTCTAATTGTAATCCAACGTATTAGGGGTGGGGGGGGGGGGGGGCGCTCTCAAAACTTCTGTTTGAACTTGGTTCAGAAAGGTCATCAGTTGCCCCGCTACACATCTGCTCGCTATCTGGAATATTTCTATTATGAGTAAGATTTAATCTAAGTTGAACTGAATCTATCTGGAATATTTCTATTATGAGTAGGATTTCATCTACGTTTAACTGAATCTATCTGGAATATTTCTATTATGAGTAAGATTTCATCTAAGTTGAACTGAATCTATCTGGAATATTTCTATTATGAGTAAGATTTCATGTAAGTTTAACTGAATCTATCTGGAATATTTCTATTATGAGTAGGATTTCATCTACGTTTAACTGAATCTATCTGGAATATTTCTATTATGAGTAAGATTTCATCTAAGTTGAACTGGATCTATCTGGAATATTTCTATTATGAGTAAGATTTCATCTAAGTTGAACTGGATCTATCTGGAATATTTCTATTATGAGTAAGATTTCATCTAAGTTGAACTGGATCTATCTGGAATATTTCTATTATGAGTAATATTTCATCTAAGTTGAACTGAATCTATCTGGAATATTTCTATTATGAGTAAGATTTCATCTAAGTTGAACTGAATCTATCTGGAATATTTCTATTATGAGTAATATTTCATCTAAGTTGAACTGGATCTATCTGAAATATTTCTATTATGAGTAAGATTTCATCTAAGTTGGACTGGATCTATCTGAATACTTCTATTATGAGTAAGATCTGATCTAGGTTGGACTGGATCTATCTGGAATACTTCTATTATGAGTAAGATTTGATCTAAAATGGACTGGATCTGTCTGGTGTATTTAACGCCGCTGGTAAAGTCATTAAAGTTTACATTTTGTTGAATGTTAGCATGTCAAAGAGGTATCTGTAATGGTGTGTAGATTGATATAGAAGAAACAGCAGTTACGGAGCTGTAAACAAATTGAGTGGTAAACATTACAGACGCAGAAAATGAACAGTAGTCGATGGACATTTTCCCAGTTGTTTTTGGAAAAGGTGGGAATGGTAACACGACTTGACCGTCAACATGTCCAGGAATTAGGCTGACAAACAACTTCAGGGACAAATCAAGTTCATGAGATAAATATCACTATTAAGAGTTCATAATAGCGTAATTTTGTAACTTAGAGGTTAAACAAAGTGGCAATTTCGCGCTTTGTTTGTCAAATTTGACACAAAGTTCATATATAATTCAACATCGCGACAAATGATTGGCTGCGTATGGCCTGAACAAAGGGTAAGCCAAAAAACTGATGCAAATGTGACTGAAATAGTTAACCTCATACACAAGAAGATTTTACAGTTAACTTAAGAAAAGAGGAGCAGTAAGAGGTAAGATCAGAGAAGTTAGTTAGTAAAGGAGGAGCAAAAGTTAGGGGCAGATAGTTGAGAAGTAGATAGAACAAGAACAGAATACGCAGAATTAGAAAGAGAAAACAAGTCCAATGTAGAAAGTTAGAGGCAAATCCGTCAGTTATAACATAGTGTATTTGTGAAGTGTCCCAAGTTATATTCAGAAGCCTTGCGCTCCACAGAACAAATAGGAAGTAGCTCAATTACAATTAAAGTGTAACGTAAGACAGTTGTGAATGTACAAGTTAGAATTATAGAAATCACAGAAAATAAGTCGTAGGCGACAAACTCAATAAATAACGGCGTTAGTCTCTGAGTTTGTCTCAAATAAAGAACATGATTAATAATCGAAGTACTACCACAAATCATCACGTGCCAAGAGAATGATTCAATCAACTTGAATGAACATGACTCCGTCCGTGATTGTTGAATACGTCAAGACTTTGTTCAAATGTGCTGTTTTATACGCGTAATCCCTGTCCGATCGAAACAGAAATAGTACAATGACAAACTATAAATAAGAAGCTTATTCCACACTTTGAGTTATTGAGATATTTGCGGATCATCATCATTGCACTCCGAACATGTCCGTAGGTGCTTAGATCCCCTCCTCAGCAAGTCTCGAAGCGCCCAGCGACTGACAACTCCAGTTCTGTGTTGATTGATTGATTAGTCTTCCTATACGCCCACTTAGTTTCTCGTTTGTGCCCATCTTAACTCCCATCTCTTTGATCCGAAGAAGTGACGTGTACTCATGTTTGTCGAAGTCCTGTGTCCTCCCCACTTCCCGGAGGTCAATGATGGTGTCCGCCCGATCCATTGGTTGACCGTCCTCAACAATAACGCAGCTAGCCAACTGTCCGCTCTTTCACTTCCCCGTACTCCAGCATGTCCAGGGACGTAGACAAAGGTGACCTTCTGTATTTGTGACTTTAGCACCGACTCTAGCCATGGCATCCGTACAGAGCCTGCTTCCACTTTTCTTCCATCGAATCACTCAGTATACATGCGTGGGTGTAGTCTTGTGACTCTAACCATGTAATGCCTTGGCCACTGCCATCACCTCCATTGTCATGCTACTTGTGTTCATAACGTATGCACCACTGTCCTCCTTGACTATTCTGCCTGCCGAGCATGCTGTAAATGCCCATGCACTCCTTTGGTGTCGTACTATAGATCCGTCTGTATAGATGACTGCATCTTTCTCATTGGTGTTATCCCAGATGAGACCGTTGACCTCCGCTTTGACCACGATTGAGTTCTGTTCCCAACATTTCCTGGCAAGTGTGACAACACGAGAATATCCCCATAAATGACGGATGCACCGTTATCCACTCCTCTTGTTATTACGTCAACAACCTTGGTTGTGTGTTACGCCATCGTAATTACGCATCGTACATCCCTAGACCGACCATACACTAATCTTACAGTTTGTTTGATGTGCGACGGGGATAATCTGACGACTAACTGTTTGTCTATATGTTCGGAATTGGTGTCAACATCGATGACCTAACATCATCAAGCGCTATACATTTTTTTAAAATACGACGATCATCATTTTCAAGAGGACGTGAATTTTCGGAATATGGTGGATAGGTGGCGGGAACAATTGAAGACTATGCATGAAAAGTGTTCCTTGTTGCAGTTTCCTCATATTCCAAGTCCGGCTTGTTGCAGGAGCTACTGAGTTAAGTGCTCTGTGCATACCGTGAGCTGTGTATCTCATCCGTTTTGATCATGTTTCGATATTCCATTTGTTTAGGATGAATGATGATATCGTATGACATGGAACAGTTGGCTGTGTTCACTTTCTGCGCAGTTTTGCCTTATGTCTTTTGGCGTGTGCTGAGACTGCTACGATGGGGGACTACAGTTACCTTTCTTTGTTTGGGAGATGAGATATTAATTCGCATGATTACGCTGGCACGGACGGTTGAGCAATTATGGATTTTAATTCGTTTGCAGTGATACCGGGGCCTTCCATAACCAAATAATCAAATTCACTCCTCGCCAGCGTTGACATTGGTAAACCCACACACCTGTTTGACGACAACTTCTGCTCGTCACCCCCATGATTTGCCTTTTTTAAGCCTGACATCCTTCTTTGTGTTGAGCTCATGATGCAATTGATGCTCTTCTTCTGCACTTATCTTCAGGTATGCTCGTGCCCTCCAAATCTTGATCCTGTCATCCATGGTTGGAAAGTCAAGAAGATACCTCACTGCTACACAGGGCGTGTCTCTAGTACACCCCAAGATAATGCGCATATCTTCATTTTGTATTTTCTCCAACTTGTCAATTTGCGTCTTACTGACAGTAAGAATTCCCAGGGGATACTCGACTGGTGCAAGGACTAGTAAAATAGTTATTATTTAACCCTTGAACCATATTTATTATTTAACCCTTGAACCATATTTATTCTTTAACCCCTGAAGCATATTTACGCACTGACTTTACTTTACGAACGTCAAGTGTCTAACTTTACCGTAAAACGATTAAACATTTTGTGACGTCACCTTTCCTCGCTCTTATTACCTTTACTAACACTGTCAGACAAGAACCCATTTTTGTTTACAAATGGATGAAATAGAGAGCGTTGGACATAGAAACAAACACATTAGCCTTGACTCCACCACAACGCTGGCCCATCTCTCTTCTCTCGTTTGTATAAGCAGCACATTTATTTTATAACCAATGTTGGGACTCTTGGTAAATAACTTGAGAAGCCTTGTCTAGTGTTTACATGAGCAGATTCTCTATCGATTTATATTGTGGGTACCCTGCGATTAGATCTAATCATCATCATCATGCGCCGTGTCTTGAGGCGTTGACGATCAGTCCAATCAAAACCATTCCGTCTTTTCGGCATATTGTTACTTAACAAAACCATTGTTTCCCCAACGATTCCGCCATTTTATTCAATATCATCCTTGTGTTTACTCCCCTCAGCTTCTCTGGTTATTGATTGTCCCTTCTGTCATGGGATTGTGTTTGCTTCCTCTCCAAGGTTGAACAATTATAAACATCTTTTATATACCAGTTTTGTTGCCAACGCTTTAATGACGTCGTCTAACATTATTTGATTTCTAATTGTTCATCTCTCCGTGCTGCACTCTGAGATAGGTCTGGCATTGGACGCAAACGTTGCCATGGAGATTGATTGCCGTCTCCGCTGTCGTATACTGCTAGTGGAGCGGTCACAAAACTGTTCACGTTATCTGTGCTTTCAAAGTCAAAAGTGTGATCACTACTTCGCTGATTCTGTCAAGTCAGCTGAAAGCTACGTCACGACCGGTGCACACAGAGCTGATGAAAATCCCACTCCTGGAACAGACGTAGCAATCTGGCCAAGAGATTGAAGAAGGTAATCAGGTACTTTACAACGCCGTCCTGAAGTCGGACGTGATAGGCCCGCATATGGGCAGTTATAATCTACAGTAAAACTCATCTACGCTACTGACCGTCCATATAAGGGCGGACATCGAAGAGAAGTAGTTGTCTGATGAACGCTGAAGAATGAAAAAAAGAAAGAAAAGAAAGAAGGAAGGAAGGAAGGAAGGAAGGAAGGAAGGAAGGAAGGAAGGAAGGAAGAAGGAAGGGAAAAAAGAAGGAAGGAAGGAAGGAAGGAAGGAAGGAAGGAAGGAAGGAAGGAAGGAAGGAAGGAAGGAAGGAAGGAAGGAAGGAAGGAAGGAAGGAAGGAAGGAAGGAAAGGAAGGAAGAAGGAAGGAAGGAAGGAAGGAAGGAAGAAAAAAGAAAGAAGAAAGAAAGAAGGAAGGAAGGAAGGAAGGAAGGAAGGAAGGAAGGAAGGAAGGAAGGAAGGAAGGAAGGAAGGAAGGAAGGAAGGAAGGAAGGAAGAAGGAAGGAAGGAAAGGAAGGAAGGAAGGAAGGAAGGAAGGAAGGAAGGAAGGAAGGAAGGAAGGAGGAAGGAAGGAAGGAAGGAAGGAAAAGGAAGGAAGGAAAGAAAGAAAGAAAGAAAGAAAGAAAAGAAAGAAAGAAAGAAAGAAATAACGGTCCCCTGCAAGCGATCACGTGAATAGCCTCATATTTGTGTCTGTGTTATGTGTACGGGAACTGCTGACTTAAAGTCTAATTTCTCATCAAATGTCTGTCACAGGTTGAATATATCTTACAATTACATGTCAGAAAGTGTTGATTGTTCTATTCATGTTGAGAAAGCGTGTTCTTTGTGTATCGTCGAGCTGGTGCTTCTCAACAAAGTTGGCAGCTATACTGTTGTTGCTGCGCCCTAAACGGCGATCTGGCGTTCAGGGGTGACGACGGTAATGCTGAAACTTGTGGGAAAGATTTCTAGCCACTCATTTGTCCACCGATCGTGTCATCGCTGAATGTATGTTTCTGGAATACGTTCAGCTCGATCTGTCATGTGTCCACGTTTTCTTGTTGACGATCACAAAGCCAAACCTATAGCAAGCGGTGGGAAAAACCGTTCATGCTAGTTTGCGTATCTATTTGAAAGTTGGCTGTGGTCAGCATGTTTCAAATGGTTGTTTATGTTATCATGGTGTAAGCCCACGGCGAACTGAGAATAAGCATTTTAGCATCTGACAAACATTTAATCTTTATTTCACCACCATGGGAAATTAGCAGATGCCTGGCCGTGGACAGCTAAGGGTATGGACCAAAAGAAATTGAAATTGGCCCTAAGAAATTAGAAGATGCCTGGCCATACCCTTAGCTGGCCAGTAGAAATTAGCAGATACCTGGCCATACCCTTAGCTGGCCACTAGAAATTAGCAGATGCCTGGCCATACCCTTAGCTGGCCACTAGAAATTAGCAGATGCCTGGCCATACCCTTAGCTGGCCACTAGAAATTAGCAGATGCCTGGCCATACCCTTAGCTGGCCACTTGAAATTAGCAGCTGCCTGGCCATACCCTTAGCTGGCCACTAGAAATTAGCAGATGCCTGGCCATACCCTTAGCTGGCCACTAGAAATTAGCAGATGCCTGGTCATACCCTTAGCTGGCCACTAGAAATTAGCAGATGCCTGGCCATACCCTTAGCTGGCCACTAGAAATTAGCAGATGCCTGGTCATACCCTTAGCTGGCCACTAGAAATTAGCAGATGCCTGGCCATACCCTTAGCTGGCCACTAGAAATTAGCAGATGCCTGGTCATGCCCTTAGCTGGCCACTTGGAATTAGCAGATGTCTGGTAATACCCTTAGCTAGCCATTTGAAATTAGCAGATGTCTGGTAATACCCTTAGCTGTCTGCTAGCATCAGTAAATCACAAATGACCAAGACAATCTACATCTCAGTGTGATTCCAGAAATAGGTGACAGGCCAAGCGTCATAGAATAAAAAGAGAGAGGTCAGACCCAGTCCTATAAATGACCTGTGAAGTCGGATGTGTCGGGCGGAAAGGCACATATATTGTGACATGCTGCTGACCACAACACAACGCATTATATGTTCGTCTTTGAGAAAACAAGCGAGAGCAACAATCACTGGGACATGCACCAACAACTTTGAACACATGAGTCATCATGCGTTTGTGAAATCATTCCCAAATTGTCGTTAATTAGTTCCGGCAGCCAAATGTCGCAATGACACTCCAGCGTCAATCTTGTTGACAGCGTCCATCTTTGTTGTCAGGTCTATGAGATACATTTCACGGCTACACAGATGCTGCTGACACTTCTGCAATTACCGGCCGCGAACACGTCTACTGTTCAGAAGCATAACGTCACGTCAGCTTTCTGCCATGAAGACGGAAGGCTTGTGACCTATTAGTCTACTTTTCGTCCTATCTTAATTTAGTTCAGCTATGAATACAATTCTATGTTCATTTGTTCTCGCTTTCTCCGGCTTAACAGCTTGACCTATCTGTAGCTATCTCCTTGACTTTCTTCTAGTAATGTTCTGTCACTTAATCTCAATGTTTTGGTTCAGGACAACTCGTATGACACGAGTTATTGCAGAGAAGCATATCCCTGTTGCTGAACGGCACTGATCCTTGTCGCATATATCAGTGCGTGGACTTTCAATGTTCATTCTTACAATTGATGTGGGCCAATTGTGTATTTATTTAGCTAGTAATTTAAGGCTATTTGTTTCAGGTTCAAAGGTAGACACTTATTGCAATAGTTTCTTCAAAGCTTCAATGCTTAGGGAATATGCCGGTGTTCTTATTTTAAATGACCAAATCACATTCTATGAATAGCCTGGTCGGTATTACGCCAGACCGCTTTACTTTCTAAGAAAAAATAATGGAGACTGATAAACTTAACATCAAATTTATTCTTTGCTCACTAGTTCCAAATTCTTCTATTTGGTCGTTCGTCCTTAGTATAAATTGGGGTAAGACATTTTCTCCCTCCAGACTTGTACATTCATAATCTCTAAGGACTGGTCACCCACCTCAGTCTCTGGCTAGCGGTTCAACCGATCTGCTTAAAAAGGAAAACTTCCAGACACAAAAATCCAGTTCAAGGTCGATATTCTGCATTTTTCAGAGTTAAATGCTGTGTATGACGTAATCCGACATTCGTTGCTGGAACGCCAGAGCATGCGCTCAAATCAAAAACGTTGAAATTATAAATAAGTGTGCAGCCTCTAGCAGCGGGTTAGTGACCGAGTGAGTGGCATGAGAGGAACATGAGAAACTTACTGAGGGGAAAGACACTGATCGATGTCCATGGAAGGCATGCATCCATACAATGCTATTTTAGTTGTACACAATTGTTTCACTACCGCCTATAAGACCAGACACATGCAGAGTTAATAATAGGATTGATGTACGACATTTGTGAGTAGTTGCATTATTTTAGACTAGTTCATTTCTGTATACTTTTAAATGAAGGGGTAGGGTGATTCTTACATCAGGTTTAATCTGTTTGTAAATCAGGCTTAATATGATTCAGATACCAGGCTTAATATGATTCAGATACCAGGCTTAACCTGATTCTTATACCAGGCTTAACCTGATTCTTATACCAGGCTTAACCTGATTCTTATACCAGGCTTAACCTGATTCTTATACCAGGCTTAACCTGATTCTTATACCAGGCTTAATATGATTCTTATATCAGGCTTATATAATTTCTATATATGGCCAGCTGATTTTATATCAGACTGAATGTTGCTTTTATATGGGACTTTAGCTGATTCTTAATCTTTTTTTCCCTTTCGAGTACCATTCAGGTAAAAGAAAATGGCACAGCAACTTTGGAGGCAGTGCTGATGTCAAAGACAAAAGATAAATGGCGCAGGAGAAAGGAGACGAGGCCAGGCATCAGGAAAACATCTTGTTGGTTTTGTGGCCACATCTGTCTATCCAATATTGATAGATTTAGCCACAAGAGAAGCTGTCCAGAAAAGCAGCATCCAGTATAAGACACTCATAGTTTTACCAAACCACTGACTTATCATGAATGCTTTATACCAACCGTAAAAGACCATATTATTATTATTATTATTATTATTAGCATTCAGATACTGCCAATGAGCATTTTATATAGGACTGTAGCTACTTTATTACAATAATGAAAGCCATCAAACTATTAAAAAATGGTAAATCCACAGGACCAAATGAAATTCATTCGGAAGCCATCAAAGCAGGTATTAACACCTCTACCAAGATGTTACATAATCTATTGGATAAAATTTGGGAGAGGGAAGAAATACATTAAGACTGGAAAGAAGGTTATATGATCAAACTACCAAAGAAAGGAAGTTTACAGGAGTGCACAAATTATAGGGGAATTATGCTACTATCAGTGCCAGGAAAAAATATTAAGCAGAATCATTCTGGAGAGACTAAAAGAGGCCATAGAGAAACATTTGAGAGATGAACAAGCAGGTTTTAGGAAGAACAGATCATGTGCTGATCAAATAACTACTCTATGTTTATTGTTGAACAAAGTTTAGAACTAAAATCCCCACTTTATATCAGATTCATAGATTACGAAAAGGCATTTGGTAGTTTAGACAGAAGAATGCTTTGGAAGTTGCTGAGTCATTACGGAATCCCCATAAAGTTATTAACCTGATAAAATCAATGTATGAAGGAACGAAATGTAGTGTAGTGCATGAAGGACAGCTTACAGGGGCATTTAAAATAAGAACAGGAATAAGGCAGGGATGCCTTCTGTCTCCATTTCTCTTTCTACTGGCCATAGATCATCACCATCATCATGTACCACACCGGTTGGCGTAGGCGATCATTTCCTTCCACAATCTTCTATCTACAGTGCATCGTATCAGTTCTGTTGTTGACTGCTTTCCATGCCATGACACCAAGCTATCCAGTATTTTCTCTCTTTGTCGTCCGCGATCTCTCTTTCCTTTTATTTTGCCAGTTGTAATCAAGTTTTCCAACTTTCCTCATCTCAGGATGTCCCCGAAAAATGTTGATTGTTTCTTTCTGATGTTTTTTTAGGAGCTGCCTTTTTGTGTTGGCCTCTTTGAGAACTTCCTCATTGGTCTTTTTACTGGCCAGGGAACTTTCAACATTCTTCTGAGAAATCCCATCTCTGTGGCCTCTAATCGTCTTTTCATTTGTTTGTCTACTGTCCATGATTCGCTTCCATAGGTCAGAATTTGTTCTATATAGCACCGATGAACTCTCTTTCTCATTTCTATTAACATAGATTTGTTGCATAAGATATTTTTCATTTACTTAAATGCTATTTTGACCTGAGCTATTCTACTTTTTACTTCCGTGGTGCATCTTCCATCCGATGTTATTATTATGCCCAAGTATTTGACGCGTTGCACTTGTTTCAAATTTGTCCTGTTTATTTTTATGCTGCATGCTGGTGATGATTGTTTCTTCGATATGACCATTACTTCTGTTTTTCTTACTATTCAGACTGAGACCTTTCTTGATACTTTCTTTCACTAGTATGTCTATCATTTATTGTAGTTCATTCTCTGTCTCTGCTATTAAGACTGTGTCATCCGCATATCGCAAATTATTTATGTTGTGACCGTTGACTTCAATTCCCTTTTTATCTACTACTGATCTCATAATATGTTCGCTGTAGAACTAAAACAAATCCGGCGACAGAACACAGCCTTGTCTGACTCTTGCTTTATAAGTTTAAATACGCTGTAAAGTCCTGTTTGGTTGTTAATTCGTATTGCTGCTGTTTGTTGCCAGTACATGTTTTTTTTTATGATTCGCAGATCCTTGCCATCAATGTTTAATTTCTCCAGCATATTGATTATTTCCACATGCTTTACTTTGTCAAATGCTTTTGTGTAGTCTATAAAGCACATATATAGATCTTTCTTTACCTCTATAGATCTTTCTATCAATGTTCTTAAGATATATATTGCATTATTGGTGCCCTTTCCTTCCACAAATCCACATTGTTCCTCACTTATTTCTGGTTTTATTTTGTTTCTTACGCGTCTCATGATGATTCTTAGTAATATTTTCATCATATAGCTCATGAGACTAATAGTGCGATGGTCTTCACAATCAGTGGCGCCTGACTTCTTCGGTATGGCTACAAAGATAGATTGTAGTAGATCTTCGGGTATGTGTCCGGTGTTATATATGTCATTGAGTAATTTTGTTATGACTTTTACTCCCAGCTCTCCTAATGCATTTATCTCTTCGATTGTTATATTGTCGGGACCTGGAGCTTTGCCTCTCTTCATGTGTTGAATTGCGTCCTCCACTTCACTCTGCATTATGGTGGTCCTGTGTCTTCATTTGAATGTTTAACTCTAGTCTTTCATCATCATAGAGTTGACTGATATATTTTGTCCATCTTTCTATTGTCTTCTCCAGTCCCATTATTATATTTCCTTCCTTTGACTTTACACATCCTGAATCTTTGACTTCTTTTCTTCCTGTTAATTCATTTAACTGATTGTGCATAAATTTTGAGTCTTTCTTTTGTTGTTTTTCTATTTCTTCACATTTCTGTTTTAACCATCCTTCCTTTGCTCTCTGCATTTGTTCTAGATCTCTTTGTGCAATATTTTGTATGTCCGTTCTTCTTTCTTATGTTTTCTTCTTTCATCCATTAGTTGTAATATTTGTTCTGTCATTCATTTCTTTTTGTTGATTCTTTTGGTCACTGGTATTACTTCTTTTGATGTTTGTTGAATCGATTGTTTGGGCATTCCCACTGCTCCATGATGTCCTATATTTTCTCAATAGCATTATATCTATTTTGTACTATCGTGCCATACTTATCGCTCATCTGTTTATCTACTCTAAGTATATCTATTTCTAATTTTATATTTCTTGGGGATTTGTGTGCCTTCCGCAGTTTTATTCTTATCTTTCCAACTACTGGTACATGGTCACTATTACAATCTGCTCCTGGCCTTGCTTTAACAGACGTTAGCCCATTCCTAAATCTTCTCTGTACCAGTATAAATCAATTTGATTGTGTACTTTTTTGTCAGGGCTTTGCCATGTCCATAGTCGCCTAGGGTGTTGTTTGAACCAGGTGTTACCTATAATCATTTCATGTGTCTTTGCCCAACCTATCAATCTATCCCTCTGTCATTCGTCTCTCCAAGGCCATACCCCCAGTCACATTTTGCACTTTAGCTGTCCCTACCTTTGCATTGAAATCCCTAATATAATGTTTATTTCTTGGGATTTACACTGTTCCATGGTCATCTCTAGCTCATTGCAAAAAGTGTCAATGTCTTCTTCTTCGCTATTACTTGTTGGTGCATAAACTTGAATTATGTTGATGTCCATTGGTCTACCTCTCAATTTTACTAGCAGAATTCTATCTGATCTTCTTCTTTCTTTTCTCTTTCACTGATACCTAAAAGGTGTCGTGGTTTATATCATTTGTCGTTCTTGTGCTGCTCGAATTGTCTGAATTAGTGATTTTCCTTTGTGTTACATGTCTCTGTCACTGCATCTATCCATCTTCTTCTGGTCTTCCTCTTGGTCTTTTTCCATGCATTCTCGAGAAGAACGCCCTTGATGGTGATAGGTGAGGATTCATTCTGACCAGGTGGCCAAACCATTTAAGTTGTTGTTGTTCTATATATTCTTGGCAGGGTTTTGTTCCTACCATTTTTCTTATGGTTCATTTGGTATTCTATCTCTTCTTGTGTTGTTTGTTACTTTTCTCAAGCATCGCATCTCACATGTATTGATCTTTCTAAATGTGATTTAGAAAGGGTCCATGTTTGACTTTCATAGCACAAAGTTGGTATGAAGATGCTATTTATCATTTGTTGTTTAGCTGGCATAGAAATGTTTTGATGTCTTAACAATGGTGAAAGCTGGTATGTGACAGCATTTGCTTTTTGTATTCTCATGTCAATTTCTCTGTCTAGTTTTCCATCTTCTGTGAACATTGTGCCTAAATACTTGAATTCCTCTACTTGTTTTATTTCTTTGTCTTGATCTTGATGTTAATGGGTGTCTTAATTTGCTTATTCTTATAGCCTCTGTTTTTGCTGTGTTAATTTTCATACTGTAGTTTGTGCAGCTTTTATCTAGAGATGTTAAATGCTGTTGTAGCAGGTTTTCATCCTCGTATATTAGGCATTGGTCATCTGCGAAGAGTAGCTCATTGATGTTGGAGTTTTCTACCTCTATGTTATTATTTGATTTGTCCTTGTTGTGGTTGTTTCCTGATTTATTTTGTCCATATATATGATGAAGAGGAGTGGTGAGAGGACACATCCTTGTCTACTCCTGTTGTAACCTGAAACCATTCTGACAGACCTTCCGATGTTCTGACGGCACTTTGACTGTTTTTATATAGTGCTATTATATTTCTAGTAGTTGTCTGCTACCCGTATGTTTCTAAAGTTTGCCAAAGTTTGTTCCTGTCCACACGATCAAACGCTTTTTCCTGATCTATAAACACTATATTTAGGTTCTGTCATATTCTATTGTTTTTTCACATAGTTGTCTCAATGTAAATATAGCATCAGTACAGCTTTTGCCTTTTCTGAATCCGAATTGATTATACTTAATTGAGGTTCTATTATGTATCTTACTCTCCTCTCTAATTTTAGCAAACATTTTACAACTTGACTCAATAGGGATATTCCTCTGTACATTTCACACTCCCTTTACTTCCTTTATTTTTCCAAAATGGGACAATGATAGCTTTTTGCCAGTCGTCTGGGACTTTCTTTCTTCCAAGCCATATTGAATATGATAGTAAGCCAATCTATAGCTGTTTCCTTACAGGCTAGTAGCATTTCTGTTGTTATTCCATCTATACCAGCTGCTTTGTTCTTTTTATTCTGCTTCAAAGCCCATTCTAATTCTGCTTTAAGTATATTCGGTTCCTGTTTATCATACTGCCTATGTTTAAACTCTGTATTTCCGTTTGTATTTCCCTGGTTTAATAGTTCCTTAAAGTATTCTCTCCATCTGATTATTATGTTTTCCTGCTGCTGATTGGTCTACCGTTCTTGTCGTTTATTATAGTGGTTGGGTTATAATCATTATTTCTTACTCTCATTGCTTTTACACTTTTGAAAAATTCTCTGGGTTCTTCTCTACATGTTTTTGCTAATTCTTCACAAATGCTTTCCATGAGTCTGCTTTTGTTTGTTCTATGATCTTTTTGCTAACATTCTGGCTTGTCTATAGTGATTGTAGTCTTCTGTTGTTTTTGTCTTCTGCCACGTTTTATACTTTTCTTTCTTGTGTTTCACTGCTGATTTAACTACTTCATTCCACCATCTTGTAAGTTTCTTCTGCTCTTTCTATATTTTTCAGACCGCATTTCTCTTGTGTTGACTCTATTAGACCTTCTTTAAACTGTTTCCATGCTTCTTCTATGTTTGTAGGTTGTATTCGGGTTTGGTATTTGTTGGTTACGGATTCTTCTATTTCTTTCTGTATGTTTACATTCTTTATTGCTTTTAGATCGATTCTTTGCTTGAGGTCTTGTCATCTGTAGTTTCCTAACCCATTTTTTCTGCCATAGTAAAACAGGCTTATGGTCTGTATCTAATATTGCATTTGGTATAGATCTTGAGTCTGTTATGTCCCTCCTTTGATGTCTTCTAGTTAAAATAAAATCGATTGGGAGGCCTTGTCTGTGTCATTCATTATACCAAGTAAGTATTTGGTTACGATTGTGCTGATTAAATGTGTTTGTTATATATAGATCATGTTCTGCACACATATTTAGTAGGTGTTTACCGTTACTGTTACACTCTGTTCTAATATCACTAAATGGTCCTAGTATAATTCCCATGGTGGTTCTCCTTTGTCCTACTCTACCGTTGAAATCTCCTAGTACAAATAATTTCTCTGCATCTTTGACTTTATTTATTGTGGCTGATAGTTCATCAAAATATTCTTGTTTGCTGTCCTCACTATATGTGTCGTTGCATGGAGCATATGTTTGAATATAAGTGGTATTTCCTCCTTTTTCTGCTAATTTGATACTTATAATTCTTTCCGAGATGTAATCTATTTCTAGTATATTTTTGGCAGTATTACTTTCGATAATGAAACCGACCCCGTGTTTGTTTACTTCCGCCATGTTGTTAATTCCGCTCGTGACGAGTGTGTAGCTTTGGTGTATTTCTTAATGGTTTTACCTCTCTTTCTTGTGTCAGCTAATCCTAAGATTTTATATTCCTGTCTTCATAAATTCAACTATTTCTGTACTTTTATCCCCTAATCCGCAGATGTTCCAAGTGCCTATTAAACGTTCTGATTGTTTTCTTTGTGTTGTAGGTTTCCCGCTTTTTGACATTTTCGTTTGTGTTCGTTATATCGAAATAGCACAATGATGTATGGTACTATTCGCCCAAACTATATAAATCACATATAAAATCCATTTGAAATAGCACAAGAACGCTTGAATTTCTTTTTCTACGGGCACTGAAATTCACTTATAACTTAAATTTGACTCCCATCGAAAATTGTGTCGTGTTGCCAGCACAGTCACACACCGGAATTCTATCTGATACTGGCCAAAATCCTTTCACTGTTTGCTTCTTTTTCTATCTAACAAGATGCCTACACCTCTTTCGGGTGTGGTTCCCCCAGAGTAAATTACATTTCCGCTGTCGCGTTATAATAATCCTGCTCCTTTCATCTCATTTCACATAGTCCAAAGATGTTCAATTTCATTCTCTTCATTTCTTGGCTGATGTTTTCTATTTTACCAACCTGGAATGCTGACCTAATGTTCCAAGTTCCTATTGCTAGTGTCTCTTTATTTTTGATCTTGCATACAGTAGCTTGATGACGATCGAGTGTCACCTGTAGCACATGACACTCCCTACCGGATGAGGCGGCTGTGAGTTCCCATTAACGTCGTTAGCTGTAGATATAAAGTTGTGATTTGTCATGATTAGTCTAGGCAATAAAAGAAGGTAGTTTGCCATTCCTTTCCTTCTTGGCAGTGACTGTACTAGTCGGAGATCGCAGCCATTGTCTCTATACATGAGATCCTCTGCCTGCCATCGCGGTGTGGGGACCACAACCGGCACTACTTGTCGGCTGCTCCCACAACACCATCCACCACCTGCTCAAATGGCTTCACATAACCCTAATTGGGGGGGGGGAGCTAAACGGGAGCTCCACCTTGTTCAGGGGTGTCCCGAAGACTAGCGGAGGAAAGGAGACGTCTTACTCCTCCTTTGGTAGGGCAGAACTCTACCCCGATAACCCTGGCCATAAAATGGATTATGGAAATAACCCAAAACAACAGAAATAGGATCAAGTGGTCACTAACCAAACAACTTGATGATTTAGACTTTGCTGGTAACATAGCTCTCCTATCACACAGCCATCAACAGATGCAGGATAAAATGAGCATACTTGATGAGAGAAAACAACAGCTAGGACTGAAGATTAATAGAGATAAGACCAACATTATGATAATTAAAACACTTGGCAATAACCATATAAAACTAGGATAAATACATCTACTAGACGTACAAATTACATATATCTGGGCAGTAATATAGATAAAGAGAGGAACAGAAAATGATACCAAAATAAGGATATCAAAAGCAAGAGGAGCTTTCATTGCACTGGGAAACATGGAAATCCAAAGAAATTAGGTTAAATACAAAAATGAAAATTTTCAACTCAAATGTTAAGGCGGTCCTATTATATGGCTGTGAAACATGGAGAACAACAAAATTGACAATCAGGAAGATACAGACTTTCATTAATGGATGCTTACGCAGGATAAAAGGATGGAAATGGCAGGACAAAATCACTAACATAGAATTATGGAATGTTCCAGTCAAACACCAGTGGATAAAGAGATACAGCGAAGACGATGGCGCTGGATAGGACACACACTACGGAAGCCAACTGAGAGTATTACACATCAGGCCCTTTTTTGGAATCCCCAGGGGAAAAGACAAAGAGGAAGACCGAGGAATTCTTGGAGAAGACTTACAGAAGCAGAGATGAAGATGATGGGGAAGACATGGAATGATCTTAAAAGAATGTCAAAAAACATAATGACTTGGAAAGTGTTTGTTGAAGACCTATGCTCCACTGGAAGCTAAAAATGTAGAAGAAGAAGAATGAACAAGCTGGATTTAGGGCAGGTAATAATGCAGAAGACCAATGTTCACGTTAATGCAGCAAGTTCATGAGTGATTCCAGAAGAAACAACATACTCTTGCCGTCCTAGTTAACTTGCGACAAGCCTACGGTTGAGTCTGGTGGAATAGGGCTCCTGTTGAAGATGAGAGCCATGGGTATATATACATGGTCAACTTTACATTTATTTACATTGTAAAACACATTCTGTTCACCTTCCAAGGACTTCTTTAAATGTACTATTTTGTCCTGTCTTTGACCTTTGAAGTTCTACAACAATTACTTAATGTAATAAACATGACGAGCAAAAAATATGGACTAGATATGAATATCAAAAAGATGATATGATGTCAAACTATGATCACAAACAAAGAAAATTATCAAGACCTACAAATAAATACCAAAGTAGAAGGAATACATCTGGAGACAGTTCAGAGCTACAACTACCTTGGACATACTATAATCAGTGATGGAAAATGTATAAGTGAAATCAACAGAAGAATAGAAAGTAAAAAAAAAAGTAAAGAGCCCCCGTCACGCCAAGTGGCCACTAGGGAATATGGTGTTAGTGACCATAATTTTTACAGACCTTCGGTACATGATTTTGAGGTAATGTGGTCGGTATTACGCCCGTGCCGCTTTACTTTCCCAAAAAAAATCGGTACCCATTAAAGGCTGGGTGAACCAGGAAGCCGTCGGTTGGAATCGAACCCTACCTCTTGTCCTTTGTAGTCCAGTTGACTAACCACTGAGCTATCGCTGCTCCCATCACCCATCTAAGTACTAACCACGCCCTACGTTGCTTGACCTCGGTGATCGGACGAGAACCGGTATTTTCAACGTGGTATGGCCGTAGACAACAAAAGAATAGGATGGCAAAGAGTAATTTTAATGTCATGAAAAATATACTAACGTCAAAACATATAACCAGGGCTAAAACTAAGAATAGCAAAATATTACATCTTTTAAATATTCCTATATGGTTCTGAAACATGGACATTAGACAAGAAAACAGAACAGAGAATTGAAGCCTTTGAAATGTGGATTTATAAAAGAATAAATAGAATTGGATGGAAAGAAAAGAAAACAAACGATGAAGTTCTAAAACAACTAAAAATGAAAAGAGAACTACTAAACACAATTCAAACAAGACAATGAAATTGTTGGGGTATGTTAAACACAACAGCCTACTAAAGGTAGTATTGGAAGGGAAAATACAAGGTAAGAGAGACAGGTCTTGGCAGACCAAGACTAACATGGACAAGTAACATCAAAAGATGGACAAGTCAACCTATGACAACCTGCACCATCAAAGCAAGAGACAGAGTGGAATGGCGCTCCATGGTATCCAATCTTCGATTAGGAGACGGCACTCAATGATGATGATGATGATTTTGTCCTGCCTAATTTGACCTTCTAGTGAAATGTAATTGGCATCTTTTGGATTGAAAGTCTCATGTTGTATTCTTTAAGAACAGACAATGTTTCTGTTCATATTAAAGACATGGAGTTATTGCGATACAGATGAATGAAAGAATCCAAAGTTCATCTTTCCTGAAAAGTACGAAATTATCTATCCACGTTCCTCCTTTTCTTTGATAGTGCCATTTTGTAACTAATTGGTGACAACCAGATATTAACATTAAATACATTGCTATGTCATTGAATATTATATAACATCCGTCCCTATCGCAATTTGTGACCCCTACCAAAACTGATGTTGGAGACAAGACAATTTCGTTGATCTGACGCAGGATTGTCATCCAATAGAAATGTCCTTATCTAACGCCGGCGTATTACAGTACCCAGTAACCCACTCCCAAAACCATGATCTTTCAACTATCGCGACACTAACAACAAAGGATACACACCACTCTTGTGATGTCGAACAATTAGCCAAATTAAAAGAACTGCCCGACGATCTAGTGTCCATCATCAAAGACAATGAATGTTGTAGTCTCGGCGTGTAACACGTAACAACTAATATATCAAAGACAATGAATGTTGTAGTCTCGGCGTGTAACACGTAACAACTAATATATCAAAGACAATGAATGTTGTAGTCTCGGCGTGTAACACGTAACAACTAATATATCAAAGACAATGAATGTTGTAGTCTCGGCGTGTAACACGTAACAACTAATATATCAAAGACAATGAATGTTGTAGTCTCGGCGTGTAACACGTAACAACTAATATATCAAAGACAATGAATGTTGTAGTCTCGGCGTGTAACACGTAACAACTAATATATCAAAGACAATGAATGTTGTAGTCTCGGCGTGTAACACGTAACAACTAATATATCAAAGACAATGAATGTTGTAGTCTCGGCGTGTAACACGTAACAACTAATATATCAAAGACAATGAATGTTGTAGTCTCGGCGTGTAACACGTAACAACTAATATATCAAAGACAATGAATGTTGTAGTCTCGGCGTGTAACACGTAACAACTAATATATCAAAGACAATGAATGTTGTAGTCTCGGCGTGTAACACGTAACAACTAATATATCAAAGACAATGAATGTTGTCGTCTCGGCGTGTAACACGTAACAACTAATATATCAAAGACAATGAATGTTGTCGTCTCGGCGTGTAACACGTAACAACTAATATATCAAAGACAATGAATGTTGTCGTCTCGGCGTGTAACACGTAACAACTAATATATCAAAGACAATGAATGTTGTAGTCTCGGCGTGTAACACGTAACAACTAATATATCAAAGACAATGAATGTTGTCGTCTCGGCGTGTAACACGTAACAACTAATATATCAAAGACAATGAATGTTGTCGTCTCGGCGTGTAACACGTAACAACTAATATATCAAAGACATGGTCACAATTATTTGTTTTGGCGAATTCTTTCATCAAATCACTATTTTTTAAACGGGTTCTGAATGTGTATGTATTTATGTGTTACTTTATATTTCTCTCTTATTGTTATTTATTTCTTTTAGCTCAGGAAATGGAGTATATAGTACTTTTCAATTCAAGCACATAGCCTGGTCGAAATAGCTAGGCGGGCCGGTTCTGCCCCGCGAGCTGTAGATTGCCCACCTCAGCATTAAAGCCTTCTATATGAATAGTGAGATGCCATCCTGCTTTATTATTAACGTAAGCCAGAGTGACATCCCTTTTTATTTGGCGTGCTGTACTAGATCTCGCACCCCCGTAACAAGGCTTGATCATATCCATCTATAATTTTACTAAGGCCTGAGTACTGAGAGGGAAATCCCGGAAGCACCCAAAGTTTGTGATGTTTTCAGATATGCGAGCTATGGACGGTTGGCGTCATTCTACCAACAACCGCCCCTGTTTGCAATGCTGAAAACGTCCTTTCAGCCCAAGGGCCTTAATAACACTATAGATGGTCATGGCTTGAAATTGAACCGGATATTTTCGCTAAACTTAGAACAATCCTAAAGGCTGTGTGTGTGTGTGTGCGGTAACGGGATAGAACGCATCTCTTGCAAGGACACGTTCATTTACTTTTTTTACCTCGTACCAACTATGGGGCGGATCGATGGTTTTATATAGAGAGGATACACTGTTGTTATTTGTTGGCTTTTTTTGTATTTGATTAAATTAAGGAAAGAACACAATGGTATATTGAAAGATCTGTGAAATAAATTATGACAACTAGAAAGGAACTTTCTTGATGAACCCTCATGTCAGTTAAGATTGATTTATGACACCACATTCGATCAAACCCATCTTAAATGTGAAATAACTGGTAATTTATGCAGGTCCTGAATTTCAAAGTAGCCTATTTTGTAACTTGTCGAGTTTATTAAAGGAAATTATTTAGATTTTTGACTGAAGGAAGTGTACAAATGAAGTGAACTTATTTTGATAATTTCGTGTACTCCAAGGTCAGGAGAGCGCTCATATTCTGCTTTAAGACGGATACATAGTTACTATATGTGCAGGTTCAATGGCCGACGTTGGAATTGTTTGACGCGAGTCATTTACATGTTGAAACGAATTAATGTGGACTGCTCCGTCAAGTCGACCGAAAATTTTTCTCTTTGGGGAATTTGCACCTTGTTTCGTTCGTTGTACGCTAACCGTACGGTCTGTTGTTTGATGTGCGACGGGGATAATCTGACGACTAACTGTGTGTTTATATATTCGGTTGGAGTCAAAAACGATGCCCTAACATCATCAAGCGCTATACATTTTACAAATATGACGATCATCATTTTCAAGAGGATGTGAACTTCCGGTATATGGTGGATACGCGGCAGGAACCATTGAAGACTATGTCTGAAAAGTGTGTTCCTTGTTGCAGTTTCCTCATATTCCAGGTCCGGCTTGTTGCAGGAGCTACCGAGTTAAGTGCTCTGTACACACCGTGAGCTGTGTGTCTCATCCGTTTTGATCATGTTTCGATATTCCAATTGTTTCTCGACGAATGATGCTATCGTATGACAGGGAACAGTTGGCTGTGTTCACTTTCTGCGCGGTTTCGCCTTATGTCTTTTGGCGTGTGCTGAGTCTGCTACGATAGGGACTACAGTTACCTTTCTTTGTTTGGGAGATGGGTTAGTAATTCGGATGATTCCGTTGGCACGGGCGGTTGAGCAATTATGGATTTTGATTCGTTTACAGTGATACCGAGGCCTTTCATAACCAATAACCAATAACCAATATATGTGCAACAGAGTCGAGATTGTTTGAGTGGCTTGAGTCTTATTTCTATAGAAATGAAAATGCTCCAAGAAGTAAGATTGAAAGACTCATTTTTTTCTTCTTTAAATTTTGTGACTAAAAAGTTTTTGAGTAAAGAAAGAAGGCTGGAATTAATATACAATTTAAAGATGTGCACAGTTGCTAATGTTCAGAAACATGTGCACAGTTGCTAATGTTCAGAAAGATGTGCACAGTTGCTAATGTTCAGAAAGATGTGCACAGTTGCTAATGTTCAGAAAGATGTGCACAGTTGCTAATGTTCAGAAAGATGTGCACAGTTGCTAATGTTCAGAAAGATGTACACAGTTGCTAATGTTCAGAAAGATGCGCACAGTTGCTAATGTTCAGAAAGATGCGCACAGTTGCTAATGTTCAGAAAGATGTGCACAGTTGCTAATGTTCAGAAAGATGTGCACAGTTGCTAATGTTCAGAAAGATGCGCACAGTTGCTAATGTTCAGAAAGATGTGCACAGTTGCTAATGTTCAGAAAGATGTGCTCAGTTGCTAATGTTCAGAAAGATGCGCACAGTTGCTAATGTTCAGAAAGATGTGCACAGTTGCTAATGTTCAGAAAGATGTACACAGTTGCTAATGTTCAGAAAGATGCGCACAGTTGCTAATGTTCAGAAAGATGCGCACAGTTGCTAATGTTCAGAAAGATGTGCACAGTTGCTAATGTTCAGAAAGATGTGCACAGTTGCTAATGTTCAGAAAGATGCGCACAGTTGCTAATGTTCAGAAAGATGTGCACAGTTGCTAATGTTCAGAAAGATGTGCTTAGTTGCTAATGTTCAGAAAGATGTGCACAGTTGCTAATGTTCAGAAAGATTTGCATGAACTACCCTTGTCATGCATTTTTCTTGCCCTTTCTCATTTTCTTTTCAGCGTTTAGGGATTTATAATTTGCGATCTTTTGCTTTTCTGTTGGCATCTGCTGCTGTTATGTTTTCTATTGTTTCTAATATTCCATTAATCCATCTTTTTCATGGTCTATTCTTAGTCAGGTGCTCTCGCAACTAACCATTAAAGGTTCGTGCGGTTGTGTCTTTCCCTCTTATCACTAGGCCAAGTAATTTTATCTGTTGTTTCTTTCTGTGTTCTATGGCGGGAATTATTTCTAGTTATTTCATAGTTTTTTTTTTTTCATTTCTTATCTTTCCAGGATGTTTCCTGTGATCTGTCTAACACTTTATCTTTCTGGTGTTGATTTTCATGTTATATTGAGTGCCTGTGCTGTTAAATCTATTTAAGTGTTCTTGTAGATCATCTTTTTTCCATGTATTAGTGCCTTATAAACTGCAAATAGAAGCTTGTTAATCTCCACTGTCACTGATGGTTTGGCTAACTTACATATGTAGTCCATGTAAGTAAATAAAAATATGAGAGATAGTACGCACTGCTGCCTTACTCCAGTTCTAACTTCGAAGTGGCCTCTGGTATTTGCTACTGTTCTGACTGCAGCTGCTGTTAATGTTCAGACTTTAACAAAAGCGGGTTGATGTTGGCTTACTCCGTATTTTGTTAATATCTCCCATAATTGTTCTATGCTTACTCGTTCCAATGATTTTTTTAAAAATTTAGTCAATGAAACCTTTGCACACATTTTGAATGTGTTCTGTCATCATTTCTGCTAGCTGTTTTAGGGTGAATAGTTCGTCAGGACATCCTTTATTTTTCCATATGGGAGTTGCTAATTTTTTTTTATGTCTTAGCCTTTATTTCCATAATTTTGGCGTATAGCTTTCCCACGTTGCTGAGAATTGAGATACCACTATATTAGTTGCAACCTCTTTTACTACATTTCTCTTTTGCATATTCGTACGATGAAGGCCTGTTACTACAGTTTTTTGTGTCTTTCCTTTGTTGCCATGCTGCATTGAATATTCTGAGCAGCCATGAAACTCCTGTTTCTTCTGTTGCTTATTATTTCGACTGATATTCTATCTATTGTCGGTGCTTTATGTTTTGGTGTATATTTTATTATTTATTCGATTTCTTTTTCTTGGTGTTCGGTGTTTGTGCTTTCCTGTGTGGTTTTTTTTTGTTTATTATTAGTAGTTGCTGACCATGTTCAATGGGTCTTCAAATATTCTTTCCATCTTTATTGCATAAATTGGTTATTTGATATTGGCTTTTTGTCATTTATGAATTCAGTTAGCTAGTAGTTTTATTCTCTTGCAGTTGTTCTTTTACTGCTGCCTTGTAGAAGTCTTCTGTGGCTGTCTTGAAACCCCATCTCATCTTTTGACCGAATTCTGTCCAAGTGTATAATGTTATCGCTCTCCAAAGTGGGAGAGAGATACCTTCATGGCACATAAGAGGAATGTTATATTGAAATAACAGTAGTGTTTGAAGTTTGGGGAGGAGAAAGATGAAAAAGTTGAAAGTTGAAACTAGCTATATAGTTAACGCAGGGGAGGTAGCAAAGATGGAGGGAGAGAACTGTGAGCAATGTAACACGCAGAAAAGGAGGCGAGAAAAATTAAGGCCGTCAAAACATTTAATTAAAGAGTCGAATATAATCATCTTCCCTAAGAGGGAATGTCAACTGCTTATCAATGAACTATCACCAGAGAACCCCATCTTTACTTCAGTGAACAGACTGCGATCACCAGAGAACCCCATCTTTACTTCAGTGAACAGACTGCGATCACCAGAGAACCCCATCTTTACTTCAGTGAACAGACTGCGATCACCAGAGAATCTTATATTTACTTCAGTGACTCTTGTCTGGGAATCTTTATCGTCATTTGTGTCATTCAAAAGGGGGGGTGGGTAAGGGGGGTAAGGGGGGGGGAGGGGGGTGGCAACAACGCCTCTCCCTATGCGCAGATGTCATTGTGATCCTGGAAGAGGTACCCCCTGCCAGTCAAATATAAATACACTTTACTACACCGCAGACACAGAATGCCACCTCAGTGGTCTACGAACTGCAGCGTGAATAGAAAGCACTACTTTAGTCTGCTAAACTACAAACGTGGTTAATGTTAACATAGCTACTTCACACATGTAAGACTGATAGACAGCCGTTTCTTTTCACCTACCCCGTCACTGTTTTTCCCCACCGTTATACCAGTGGCCTAATTCTGTGGGCATAGAATTCATATCAAACCAACGACAGAACACGCCCTTTGAGCAAGTGAGCTTTACGGAGAACTAAGAACCGAATTCTGGCTCTATAATTGAGAGTTTGCAGACAAACTATAGGATACATTCTGCCAACGATAAAACTCATAGAGGCAGCTCGTCTTTCTGTGAAATGTGGTAAGCTTGGAAACTGAACGCGGAACAAGCCGAAAAACAACATTGTTTTGTAAGATAGTAAACCACATTAAAATAGGTTAGTTCTGTCACATATAAACCACATCAAATGGTTTAGTTCTGTTACATATAAACCACATCAAATGGCTTACTCTGTGACATATAAACCACATCAAATGGCTTACTCTGTGACATATAAACCACATCAAATGGCTTACTCTGTGACATATAAACCACATCAAATGGCTTACTCTGTGACATATAAACCACATCAAATGGTTTAGTTCTGTCGCATATAAACCACATCAAATGGCTTACTCTGTGACATATAAACCACATCAAATGGCTTACTCTGTGACATATAAACCACATCAAATGGCTTACTCTGTTACATATAAACCACATCAAATGGCTTACTCTGTGACATATAAACCACATCAAATGGTTTAGTTCTGTCGCATATAAACCACATCAAATGGCTTACTCTGTGACATATAAACCACATCAAATGGCTTACTCTGTGACATATAAACCACATCAAATGGCTTACTCTGTGACATATAAACCACATCAAATGGCTTACTCTGTGACATATAAACCACATCAAATGGTTTAGTTCTGTCGCATATAAACCACATCAAATGGCTTACTCTGTGACATATAAACCACATCAAATGGTTTAGTTCTGTCGCATATAAACCACATCAAATGGCTTACTCTGTGACATATAAACCACATCAAATGGCTTACTCTGTGACATATAAACCACATCAAATGGCTTACTCTGTTACATATAAACCACATCAAATGGCTTACTCTGTGACATATAAACCACATCAAATGGTTTAGTTCTGTCGCATATAAACCACATCAAATGGCTTAGTTCTGGCACACATATACCACATCAAATGACTTAGGCTGTAACACAATACATCGTTATTTGCCATTAACTTATGAGACTGTTGATATTGTAACACAAAACACTCACTACTTGCCTCCCACGTACAAGAGTGTTGATATCGTTACACAATACACTCTCTACTTACCGCCCACGTGCAAGAGTGTTGATATCGTTACACAAAACACTCGCTACTTGCCTCCCACGTACAAGAGTGTTGTTATCGTTACACAATACACTCTCTACTTACCGCCCACGTACAAGAGTGTTGATATCGTTACACAATACACTATCTACTTACTACTCACGTACAGGAGTGTTGATATCGTTTCACAATACACTATCTACTTACTGCTCACGTACAAGAGTGTTGATATCGTTACACAAAACACTCTCTACTTGCCGCTTACGTAGAAGAGTGTTGATATCGTTACACAATACACTCTCTACTTGCCGCTTACGTACAAGAGTGTTGATATCGTTACACAATACACTCTCTACTTGCCGCTCACGTACAAAAGTGTTGATATCGTTACACAATACACTCTCTACTTGCCGCTTACGTACAAGACTGTTGATATCGTTACACAAAACACTCTCTACTTGCCGCTTACGTACACGAGTGTTGATATCGTTACACAATACACTCTCTACTTGCCGCTCTTGTACAAGAGTGTTGATATCGTTACACAATACACTCTCTACTTGCCGCTCACGTACAAGAGTGTTGATATCGTTACACAATACACTCTCTACTTGCCGCTCACGTACAAGACTGTTAGTGAAATATGAAAAGAAGGCCAGAAAACATTTGGGGAAAAAAAAATTGTATTCAAATAAAGTAGACAAAAATTAGTTCAAGATATCCTTGCAATAAGGAAGGTCTTTATAACCTTGCGATAGATCGACAACAAAGATTAGAAGAAAAGAAATGCACGTGGTAAGGGTTATCTTCATGTAGCTGGAGTAATACAAAAAGTAAAAAAAAGTAAAGTACCCCCCGTCACGCCAAGTGGCGTATAGGGAAATATGGTGTTAGTGACCCTATATTTTACAGACCTTCAGCACATGATTTTTGGGGTAATGTGGTCGGTATTACGCCCGTGCTGCTTTTAATTTCCCAGAAAAAATCCGGTACCCATTTAAGGCTGGGTGAACCCGGAGCCGTCGGTTGGGATCGAACCCTACCCCTTGTCCGTAGTAGTCCAGTTCGGAGTAATACAAAGGTAATGCTAAATTACAGGGTCATTAAAATAGCAGGTAGTGAGGATGTTGATGTAGCAAATACACCCTAGGGTAAGAGACAGGATGATGCTTAAAATGCTACGTTCAACATATTTGATGCCATTTTCTTAACCTACTACAATATAAAAGTAACAAAACATATTACTAAGTCGGTGTTCATTGATTTACAGCTTTTCATCTCTCTCTCTTTCTATCTTTCTCTCTGTACTTGTCTGTCTCTCTCCCCTACACTGTTTTTCTACTGATAACTCACCCACTCCATAAGGTAAACTTATCACACATTAACTCACTAACAGAATGTGAGTCATTCCCCGCCTTCATTTTAAACCGCCGTCCAGAAAAAAAAGCAACAAATGACGTCACCAGCAAATAGAGACGTATCGAAACACATGAGCAGATAAATATCGATCTTGTGGGTCGGTCAGCGACACCAGGTCAGACATTTATTTCAGCTTTATCTTTGAAATAATTGGGAAGGTTACACACACATGGGCCTGCTCTTATTACAGGTTATGATGGCGAGTGGGAAGAATGCTCACAGAGCAAAAGATGTACCTTTTTTTAGGGCAGTCAGGATAAACAATGTGGAGGTTATGTCTTATAGACTCGTCATAGCATAGAAGACAATGTTGGGGTTAGGTCTCATAGACTCGTCATAGCATATAGGACAATGTGGAGGTTAGGTCTCATAGAATCGTCATAGCATAGAAGACAATGTTGGGGTTGGTCTCATAGAATCGTCATAGCATAGAAGACAATGTTGGGGTTAGGTCTCATAGAATCGTCATTGCATATAGGACAATGTGGAGGTTAGGTCTCATAGACTCGTCATAGCATAGAAGACAATGTTGGGGTTGGTCTCATAGAATCGTCATAGCATAGAAGACAATGTTGGGGTTAGGTCTCATAGAATCGTCATAGCATAGAAGACAATGTTGGGGTTAGGTCTCATAGACTCGTCATAGCACATAGGACAATGTGGAGGTTAGGTCTCATAGAATCGTCATAGCACATAGGACAATGTGGAGGTTAGGTCTCATAGAATCGTCATAGCACATAGGACAATGTTGAGGTTAGATCTCATAGAATCGTCATAGCACATAGGACAATGTGGAGGTTAGGTCTCATAGAATCGTCATAGCATATAGGACAATGTGGAGGTTAGGTCTCATAGAATCGTCATATCATATAGGACAATGTGGAGGTTAGGTCTCATAGAATCGTCATATCATATAGGACAATGTGGAGGTTAGGTCTCATAGAATCGTCATATCATATAGGACAATGTGGAGGTTAGGTCTCATAGAATCGTCATAGCATATAGGACAATGTGGAGGTTAGGTCTCATAGAATCGTCATATCATATAGGACAATGTGGAGGTTAGGTCTCATAGAATCGTCATAGCATATAGGACAATGTGGAGGTTAGGTCTCATAGACTCGTCATAGCATATAGGACAATGTGGAGGTTAGGTCTCATAGACTCGTCATATCATATAGGACAATGTGGAGGTTAGGTCTCATAGAATCGTCATATCATATAGGACAATGTGGAGGTTAGGTCTCATAGACTCGTCATATCATATAGGACAATGTGGAGGTTAGGTCTCATAGACTCGTCATATCATATAGGACAATGTGGAGGTTAGGTCTCATAGACTCGTCATATCATATAGGACAATGTGGAGGTTAGGTCTCATAGAATCGTCATATCATATAGGACAATGTGGAGGTTAGGTCTCATAGACTCGTCATATCATATAGGACAATGTGGAGGTTAGGTCTCATAGACTCGTCATATCATATAGGACAATGTGGAGGTTAGGTCTCATAGACTCGTCATAGCATATAGGACAATGTGGAGGTTAGGTCTCATAGAATCGTCATAGCATATAGGACAATGTGGAGGTTAGGTCTCATTGAATCGTCATAGCATATAGGACAATGTGGAGGTTAGGTCTCATAGAAATACTAGAACACAATTAAAACATAATAAGAAAGAACACTGATACCCAAATGATCAAAGTAGATTTGTGTATTTTCGTCCACACTCATTTATTGGTTTTGTTCGTTCTGGTGCAGGGTCGGGGCCAGAGCATCTGACGCCCCAAAGCAAAGGTTAGGGATAAAGGCATACACATGTGAAGTTGTTGTAAAGCTGGTGATAAGGATGGTCAATGTTATCAGGTCGCTATCAAAGTTTTAGTTTATTTACCAACATAGTTTATGTATGTGTGTGTGTGTGTGTGTTGTTCTTCCCTCCAGCCTAACTGAACTTGCGTGTGTGTGTATGTGTGTCAACAAATAAAACAATGTTAGGCAAGGCTGTGTGCTGTCACCAGATTTGTTTAATATGTATAGTGAAATTATTTTAAGATTCATAAGGGGCATGCCTGGAATAACAATTGGAGATCATAATCTAAGGTATGCTAGTCTTAATCATTATAGTGAAAATGAATTAAAAGAAATGTTAGACATTATAGTGAAAGAAAACAATAATAAAGAACTCAACCTTAATAGCAAAAAGACAGAAGTAATGGTAACAACAAAGAAAAGAGCATCACCGCAGAGCACAATAAAGACAAGTGGAACAATATTTAAAAAAGTAAATGAATTTAAATATCTGGGAACAATGTTAACCTCAGATGGTAGATGTACAACAGAGGTGAGATGCAGAATGGCTCAGGCAAAAGCAGGGTTCCAAAAAATTTGGAAGATACTGTTGAATCGATTTTTGTCAATAGAAACAAGAAAAAGAGTTCTTAAATGTTATGTAGAGCCTGTCTTAAAATAAGCATGTGAATCATGGACAATTGGACAACAGACAAGAAAATCACTGGAGGCTGTAGAAATGTGGTTTAACATAAGAATGTTGACAATACCATGGACAGCTAAGAAGAGTAATGAAAATGTTCTGAGAGAGGCCAAAGCAAAAAAGAGAGCTAATTTCCAATATTGGGAAGAAACAATCATAATTTTATAGCCATGTAATGAAAAGGGAACAGCTGGAATATATTGTAACAACTGGAAAAATTGAGGGACGAAGTCGAAGAGATGGAGGGA
Source organism: Megaustenia siamemsis (assembly GCA_032433765.1). Classification (NCBI taxonomy): domain Eukaryota; kingdom Metazoa; phylum Mollusca; class Gastropoda; order Stylommatophora; family Ariophantidae; genus Megaustenia; species Megaustenia siamemsis. The sequence goes on along the minus strand of JAVIAB010000108.1, from coordinate 34,162,439 downwards.
AGCAAAGAGAAAAAATACCAGACAGCTTAAGAGAATGTCTTGGCATAAGGTCAACAACAGAAAACATAAATAACTGCCGAGATCGAAGGTTGTTGAGAGACATGATCACCTACGCCAGCAGGCACGGTACCTGATAATGATGATGATGTGTGTGTGTGTGTGTGTGTTCATCCTTCCAGCTGAAGGTCTAACTCAGCGACAGCGACCTCAGATCATATTTTGTCGCTCACATATGTGAAGCTGGAATCACACCACTTTTTTCCTCTTTTTTTTTCTTTTCAGCAAAATGCCACAATATATTGTATAGTTTTGAATGCCTATTATCATTATATTGATATATGAGTTGTATTTTAGTCTTATTTCTTAGAATGATTTTCAGTAAAGTTAAAATACTAAATATTCGTATTAACATTATTCCAATAATCTTCAATAATAATATAAACAATTTTTCGGTACAATTAAGAAATCGCCAAGCGCTAATGGTCTATCTTTTCATTGTTCAAGAGTAAAGCAGACCCCCTAGTCGATCACTTACATTCGTCTGGCGGTAAAACTCTGTTACGCACAGTTTTCATTTCTCCTCACAGTTATTAAATTACCAACAGAATAGACCGTGAGTCACACTCACCACGAACATATAACAAATCATACCGCCAGAGACGTAATCATGTTGGTTAATGTCGGTACATTCTGTATGTCCCTTCATATATCCTGTGTACAACTGATCAACTATTTCTACGCCTTCCATTCATGTCAATCTTCATTATTTCAGCTACAGTCCACTTTTAGTGAATTCTTGATTTCAACTTATTAGATAGCATTTACCTGTGTGTCGTGTGATAATACTATTGCGACACGTGCAACATTAAAGATACGACTTCAATCCAATTGTTATCCACGTAAAAGAAACGGAAAATAAACAAAATCACATTTTTAAAGGACAATATAATGTTAGGCTTGAACTATCAATATCTAGATGCGATCTAAAAGTCGGCAGCTGAACAAAATCAAATTATTATCTGTTACGAAATCAATGAGGAAAATCAGATTATTAACCAGTCATTAAACAGTACAGCCTTTTCTTATTATATAAAGAAACAAATGTACCTAACATGCTACTTATCATAACGTTGTAAATGAACCAAACATGCTACTTATCATAACGTTGTAAATGAACCAAACATGCTACTTATCATAACGTTGTAAATGAACCAAACATGCTACTTATCATAACGTTGTAAATGAACCAAACATGCTACTTATCATAACGTTGTAAATGAACCAAACATGCTACTTATCATAACGTTGTAAATGAACCAAACATGCTACTTATCATAACATTGTAAATGAACCAAACATGCTACTTATCATAACGTTGTAAATGAACCAAACATGCTACTTATCATAACGTTGTAAATGAACCAAACATGCTACTTATCATAACGTTGTAAATGAACCAAACATGCTACTTATCATAACATTGTAAATGAACCAAACATGCTACTTATCATAGCATTGTAAATGAACCAAACATGCTACTTATCATAACATTGTAAATGAACCAAACATGCTACTTATCATAACATTGTAAATGAACCAAACATGCTACTTATCATAACATTGTAAATGAACCAAACATGCTACTTATCATAACATTGTAAATGAACCAAACATGCTACTTATCATAACATTGTAAATGAACCAAACATGCTACTTATCATAACATTGTAAATGAACCAAACATGCTACTTATCATAACATTGTAAATGAACCAAACATGCTAATTAACATAACGTTGTAAATGAACCAAATCTACACGTTACCTTACAGAAATATAACAAAATCGGTAGTTTATCTATCAATACACAAATAAATTATAAATATAGTTTACCTTATTAATAAGTTAATAGTTTACCTTATCAATAAGTTAATAAACCAAACAGCAGTTTCATCATCATCATGTGCCATACCGGCTGCCGCAGGCGATCATGTCCTTACACAATTTTCTACCCAAAGTGCATCTTATCAATTCTGTTGTTGACTGTTTTCCGTGTCATGACATCAAGCTATCTAGTATCTTCTCTCTTTGTTGTCCACGATCTCTATTTCCCTGTATTTTGCCAATTGTAACCAAGTTTTCCAACTCTTCTCTTCTCATGATGAGCGCGAAAAATGTTCATTGTTTCTTTCTGATGTTTTTTAAGGAGCTCCCTTTTTATGTTGGCCTCTTTGATTTGAGAATTTCCTGGTTCGCTTCCATTGGTCAGAATTGGCTCTTTATAGCACCGATGAACTCTCTTTCTCACTTCTATTGACATAGATTTGTTGCATAAAACGTTTTTCATTTTATGAAATGCTATTTTGGCCTGATCTATTCTGTCTTTTTTTGTTTTTTTTTTATGCGATGCATCTTCCATCTGATTGTATTACTATTCCTTAGTATTTGACGCGTTGCACTTGTTTCAGATTTATCATGTTTCTTTTAATGCTGCATGATGGTGATGATTGTCTCTTTGTCTCTGCTATTAAGACTGTGTGATCCGCATATCATAAATTATTTATGTTGTGACCGTTGCCTTCAATTCCTTTTTTTGTCTACTATTGATTTAATATTATTTTCACTGTAAAGTGAAAACAAATCCGGCGACAGAACACAGCCTTGTCTGACTCCTTGCTTCATATATTGGAACTGTCCTCTTTGGTTGCTAATTATTATGACTGCTGTCTGTTACCAATACATGTTTTTTTATGATTCTCAGTTCCTTGCAATGAATGTTTAATTTCTCAACCTAATTGATAATTTCCACATGCTTTACTTTGTCAAATGCTTTTGTGTAGTCTATAAAGCACACATGGAGATATTTCTTTACCTCTGCAGCTCTTTCTATCAATGTTCTCAGAATGTATATTACATTTCTGATGCCCTTTCCTTCCATAAATCCACATTGTTCTTCACTTATTTCTGGTTTTATTTTGTTCCTTACACGTCTCATGTTGACTCTTAGTAATATTTTCGTCATATAGCTCATGAGACTATTATGCGATGGTTTTCACAATCAGTAGCGCCTGACTTCTTCGGTATGGCTACAAAGATAGATTTTAGTAGATCTTCGGGTATGTGTCCAGTGTTATATATGTCATTGAGTAGTTTTGTTATGACTTGTACTCCCATCTCTCCTAATTCTTCGGTCTAGTTTACCTTATCCTAAAAAAGTAAACAAACGAAATCTACAGTTTACATTATCAATAAGCTAATGAACCAAATCTACAGTTTACCATATCGTGAAATAATAAATGAACGAAATCTGTAGATTACTTTATAACAGAGTGGTAAATAAATCAAATGAACGATCTATCTTATCATAAAGTAGTAGCTGAAGTATATAAGCAGGCTATCATAATGGTCATAATCGTGAATGAGCAACGGTAACATTTTATTTGATCAAAAAGTAGTTAAATGGACCAAATCAGCATACTAAAAAAGTAAAGAGCCCCGTCACGCCAAGTGACGGTAATGTGGTCGGTATTACGTCCGTGCCGCTTACTTTCCCATAAAAAAATCCGGCACCCATTTAAGGCTGGGTAAACCCGGAAGCCGTCGGTTGAGATCGAACCATACCTCTTGTCCTTTGTAGTTCAGTTCACTAACCACTGGACTATCGCGGCTCCCAATCAGCATACTACTTATCATAAATGGATATTACATTATCATAAAGTGATGTTACCTTATCATAAATGGATGTTACGTTATCATAAAGTGATGTTACATTATCATAAATAGATGTTACATTATCATAAAGTGATGTTACATTATCATAAAGTGATGTTACGTTATCATAAATGGATGTTACATTATCATAAAGTGATGTTACATTATCATAAATGGATGTTACCTTATCATAAAGGGATGTTACCTTATCATAAAGGGGTTTTACCTTATCATAAAGAGATGTTACCTTATCATAAAGAGTTGTTACCTTATCATAAAGAGATGTTACCTTATCATAAAGAGATGTTACCTTATCATAATAAGATGTTACCTTATCATAAAGAGATGTTACCTTATCATAAAGAGATGTTACCTTATCATAAAGAGATGTTATTTTATCATAAGGCGGAATATTTATTTCATCAGAAGAATTTTAAAAATATAGTAGAAAACGACCACAATCAATAGATTATCCAAGCTCTATTATTAATAAATAAAAGTTATTAAAAAAACAAAATTTAAAAACACACATAACACAAGCAATATGTGTTCAATGAGCCAAATCAGGCAGGTAATGTAATCGATCATTGTGAAAACCAAAACCAATAATCTACATATGGCAGAACAACTGACCGTCTTTGGCAGGTACTCCCAGCACTTCCAGTGAGCTCGGTGTTCGTGTATATTCAAGAGATCTCAGTAAACTACTCCAAAACTGAATCCAAGCACAGCACAATACTCCAACTTTGAGCATGACAGCCTCTAGGAATAGAGCCAAACCCACCAGAGGTGACGACTCTTCCAGAGTTAGCTTAAAGAGGAAACACACACACCAGCCCTAACCGATCCGATCTCACCGAACTGCAGTGAGCAGACACATTTGCTACCTCTGCTCCCGCCTGCTGCTCTACTTGTTCCCTTTTCCCGCCATCTGTTGTTCTGCTTACATGAAGTGCGAATCTTCATGTCAGGATAACCACTTGCTCTGCCACGTTGTAGGAAAAATTAAATGCAGCAAACTTGTACCTTTCTCATCCAAAATAGAACATTGATTCCCAAAGTGGTTGCCATGTATGCTCACTTTTCACTTGCCTTCTCTTTACTACCCATTTCATAATTAATCATTGCAATTTATTCGTTGATTCTAATTCCGAGTTTGATAGAATTTAGTTTGTAACAGAAATGACACAGTGAAGAAACAAAGTACAGGCTACTATAATTGTCGTTTTTCTTAGAGTGTCAAAATGCAAAAACATTGCATTTTCACAACTGACAAGAATATAACAGATCCAATACACCATGACCTACACACGGTGTCGCTTGAGTATGGCTTGAACTACACACATATATAAGCTTAAGCATGCAGCACATACGCACGTCTGTGTTTGTGTGTGTCCGTTTGCCAGGCAATAAGTTAAAGTCCTAATTAAGGCATGAAGTAACAGTTACCCTGATGTGGTTTGTGTGTTTTTCTTCAACATGAACAGTAACCCTGATGTGGTTTGTGTGTTTTTCTTCAACATGAACAGTTACCCTGATGTGGTTTGTGTGTTTTTCTTCAACATGAACAGTTACCCTGATGTGGTGTGTGTGTTTTTCTTCAACATGAACAGTTACCCTGATGTGGTTTGTGTGTTTTTCTTCAACATGAACAGTTACCCTGATGTAGTTTGTGTGTTTTTCTTCAACATGAACAGTTACCCTGAAGGGTTTGTATTGGGTTATTTGCAGTCATCATCATTGCACTCCGAACATGTCCATAGGTGCTCAGATCCCCTCCTCAGCAAGTCCCGCAGTGTCCAGCGACTGACGACTCCAGTTCTGTGTTGGTAGATAGGTCCTCTTATACACCCACTAAGTTTCTCGTTTCTGGCTGTTCCCATCTTAACACCCGTCTCTTCCATTCGAAGGAGTGACGTGGATTGATGGTTGTTGAAGTCCTGCACTCTTCCCACATTTCGAAGGGCATTGATGATGTCCACCCGATCCATTGGTTGACCGTCTTCAACGACAGCGCAACTAGTAAACCTGTCCGCTCTTTCATTTCGCGTACTCCCGCATGCCATGTGACGTAGACAAAGATAACTTTACGTATTGTTGACTTCTGCAATGACTCTACCCATTGCCTGCGTACAGGGGCCGCCTCCACTTTTCTTATCATGCTCATCGAATCACTTAGTGGGTTTGTACGTTTTCCTTCTACATGAACAATGCACTCAACAACACAATCTTCTCATGAGTTGATAAACACCGCCTCAGCTTCTTCTGCAGTGGAAAAAGCCACAACGGAACTTGGTAATGCTTCTTTTTTATATTAAGTAAATTAATTTCATATTTGAAATTACATTTTCATGAGATTAAAAGTCATTCATAAGAAACTATATTTAATAAACATTCTGATTGCTATTAGTACTTCATTAACTTGATCTTCTTATATTTCTAGAGCACAGATGAGCAAAGCAGCAGTCTTTGGCAGATAAGTTTTGTCGTGTTTTACATGACAACAAACAGATTCCCTCAATCTGCCAACGTCTGTAACTATGTTTCGCAGGTGCCCCAAATATGGTGTATACTGTTCATCCTGTTTCCAGTATTTTGTATCAAGTTTCTTGTTCGCAGTCTGAACAAAGTACTCCACATGGCAGTCTTTGAGATCGATTGTGTGTCTCTTCATGACCTATCTAGCTCTAGCTTCTGTCTGTTACCGCCGTCTATAATGTCTGTCTGATATCACTGTTTAAAACGCCTGTCTGTTATGGCCGTCTATAACGCCCGTCTTTTGTCGCCGTCTATAGCATCTATCTGCTTTTGCCGTCTATAATATCTGTCTGTTATTGCCGTCTATAATATCTGTCTGTTATTGCCGTCTATAATATCTGTCTGTTATTGCCGTCTATATATAACGTCTGTCTTTTATCGCCGTCTATAATATCTGTCTGTTATTGCCGTCTATATATAACGCCTGTCAGTTATCGCCGTCTATAATATCTGTCTGTTATTGCCATCTATATATAACGTCTGTCTTTTATCGCCGTCTATAATATCTGTCTGTTATTGCCATCTATATATAACGTCTGTCTTTTATCGCCGTCTATAATATCTGTCTGTTATTGCCGTCTATATATAACGTCTGTCTTTTATCGCCGTCTATAATATCTGTCTGTTATTGCCATCTATATATAACGTCTGTCTTTTATCGCCGTCTATAATATCTGTCTGTTATTGCCATCTATATATAACGCCTGTCAGTTATCGCCGTCTATAATATCTGTCTGTTATTGCCATCTATATATAAGTAGTAGAGCGTGGACACAATGCTCCTGGTTTTTTAGTTGACCAAAGAGTAGGGTATACCCTACGAAGTCCAGTACCCTATGAGTACAAGAGTTATATAGAGACTGCGCCAAGCTGCGCCAAGCTGCTCCAAGCTGCGCCAAGCCAGAGTGATGTCATGATATATATGTATATATGAATAGGGCTTGTATAGTGCATGAAGGGGTGGGTTGTTGATTACTGAGTCATGTATTGGACATCAGTTTTTCCCGCCAAAGTGACTTCCAATAGGAGCTAGTGTGTGTATGTTGTCCGGCTATAGACCACGCCCACTCCGGAAAGGAAACTACCATATTAGGGAGTAGTGATACGTTAGTTATTTCATAGTTATGGTGAGTATATATACATATAATAGTAATAAGTTAATAGTTATTATATCCAAGGGACCATAAGGGACCGTAATTAAGATAGATACGGACCATAATCAGTGATATTTAATCAGGTAATTCACGCTGACGATATGAAAGAACGATAGTCTCCTACCGGGTCACATAATGACCCAATCAATAAACCGCTCCCGTGAGAGTAAAGATTTCTTTTTCCCAAGCGGTCTCGCTGCGTCGCCATGCTGACTGGAATTATCGAATTTATAACATAGGTGTAAGAAATATATTAAGATCAAGCTAAGTCCACTAATAGAGGAGATCGAGAGTGTACCCCAACGAGCTTAGGAGGAAAGATAGGTGTAGTACATGTCAGCTGCCTCACAGAGCATGTATATTTGGGAACAGAGCCCCCCAAAAAAAGCCTGTGTGCGTGTTCATGTGTGTGTATGTGCATATTACTCAGAGAGTAAACAAAAGGACCAGTCTTCGGATAGCTTCGCTGACTGATACAAAATGTAATGTTTATTGATGGAGAGGTACCTGTGTTCGTGTGTGGGTCGTAGAACAAGCGGATGAATAGCAGGGTTTGATGGAGAGATGATTGTGTGTTTGTGTGATTCAGTATACAAATAGCTGTATAAATAAATATTGAAGTGATAAGTAGAACGATCAATCGCTCACCCAATATGTACATACACATTCGTTACATCACTATAAAGTGGTTATCAATATCAACACACCGTAAGCAATAAGAACCACTAAAAGAATCGACCCCAAAACGCGAACTCCACAAACATATGTACCTATATGATAGTCGTAACTTACCGTTAATGTTATTAATAAAGGTGACGCATACGTGATGTATAACTAAGAGGTCTGCCCTATAGTGGTAGTAAGATGAATATTATAGATAATCATAGTTGAGCGACGGTATTACGCTAACAAAGGTAAAATGACCGACCTTTCGTATGGTGTACACCGTAACACCCCTACATCTTATACAGTCTGTCATGGTAATGTGATAGAAGAAGAAACTGATGTTTAGGGGTAAGTCCCAAACATTTTTTTTGTATTTTCATCATCTAAATAATCGTTTTTAAACCCGGAATTATTATCAGATAGAACGACACATGATAGTGATGGTTAGCTAATTTTTATTCACATATAGTCGAGTTTGGACTCGTTGTAAAGATAATTTTAAGAGTAGTTATATGTTTAATGTTTAGTTCCTTTAAAAAAAACAATAAAGCTACTATACTTGTAACTAATCCTGTTTAACATTAAAATAAATACCCCATATTAACAGCATCCAATAGAGCACCCCAGAATGAAACTGTACCAGTACGCTCCAGTGGCCGAAAGAAGGCTATTGTTCCCCACGCGTCCCGGGGATAATTGATATAATTGCTCTCTCGCGAGTGGCGTGTGGCATTGCATAGCACTTGAGGGTTTATTGTGCGTGCACTAAAAAGATGAAGTTTAACACATAGGCGCGTTACTAAATAAACAAGTAATTTACTACTAATAAAAAAAAAATATATATATATATAATATACGTTATTTATTTTTAAATCCTTCATCTCGAGACACGCAAATAGATACCAAACAAGATATAGTTTTTAGTATAACAAGTTATTTTCTTTCATCAATGTGCCGGCTTCGTAACTAAGGTATATTTCTGTCTCGCTCTCTCTCTCTCTCTCTCTCTCTCTGTCTGTTTGTGAGTGTATGTATGTGTGTGTGTATGTATGTATAGCTGTATGTTTATAGATTATTCACTCTAGTTCGCTGTTTGTCTAAACCTATGTTATTAGTATAGGATACAAGTCAACAGACTAATAGAACGAATATCTTAATACCTTTTACAGCTCGATGATTAATGACAACGCTGAAAGACACACACACACAAAAAAACAAGGCGACCCGGTTAGTTTTAGTCATATTTAGACGTAATCTATATCAAAATATGCGTATTTTAAACCAGTTTTATACTAAAGCAGTTATTTTATAAATAACATTACAGTGTAAACGTTCAGCCGAGTACATATTTTTGTCTTCTATATATATATATATATATATATATATATATATATATATATATATATATATATATATATATATATATATATAAAAGGCGAACTAAAAATCATAAAAAGCTACTTACATAGTCATTATAGTTAGACACACCGAGCAGGAATTTAGATTCAATGTCCAAAAAGTTAGACCAAATCGCAAAATGTTAGCACCAGAACACAACAATTTAGGCTCATAAGCAAAAAGTCGAGCTGAAAACCTTACAAACCTACTCATATAGGCGTAATAGTTAGACACAATGAACAGGAAGTAATAACAAAAATCCCAAAAGTTACGCCTAAGCGCAAAAAATGTTACCCCAGAACACAAAATATAGGCTCGTATTAAAAAAGTCGACCTAAAAAGCTTAAAATTCTACACACATAGTCATTATAGTTAGATACACCGAGCAGGAATATAGATTCAATGTCCAAAAAGTTAGACCAAATCGCAACATTTTAGCACCAACACACACACAAAATTTAGGATCATAAGCATAAAGTCGATCTGAAAACCCTACAAAGCTACTCCCATACTCATACTAGTTAGACACAACGAGTAGAAAGTTATATCCAAAGTCCCAAAAGTTACGCCAAATCGCATAAAAAAGGTTACCCATAGAACACAAAAATATAGGTTCGTATTAAAAAAGTCGACCTAAAAAGCCTAAAAATCTACGCACATAGTCATAATAGTTAGACACAACGAGTAGAAAGTTATAGTCAAGGTCCAAAAAGTTAGGCAAAATCGCAAAATTTTACCACCAAAACACAAAAAAAATTTAGGCTCATAAGCAAAGAGTCGATCTCAAACCCTAAAAGCTACCCCCATACTTATACTAGTTAGACGCATCGAACAGATAGTTATATCCAAAGTCCCAAAAGTTACGCCAAAGCGCAAAATATTTACCCTCAGAACACAAAAAATGTAGTCTCATATTCAAAAAGGCGAAGTAAAAAGCTACTCACATAGTCATAATAGTTAGACACAACGACCAGGAATTTAGATTCAATGTCCAAAAAGTTAGAACAAAGCGCAAAACTTTAGCACCAGAACACACAAATTTAGGCTCATAACCAAAAAGTCGATCTGAAAACCCTACAAATCTACTCCCATACTCATACTAGTTAGACGTGTCGAAAAGATAGTTATATCCGAAGTCCAAAAAGTTAGGCCAAAGCGCTAATATTTTACCACCAGAACACAAAAAAAATGTAGACGCATATTCAAAAAGTCGACCTAAAAACCCTAAAATGCTAAAGTCCAAAAAGTTAGGCCAAATCGCAAAATGTTAGCACCAAAACAGAAAAAAATTTAGGCGCATAAGCATAAAGTCGAGCTGAAAACCCTACAAAGCTACTCCCATACTCATACTAGTTAGACACAACGAGTAGAAAGTTATATCCAAAGTCACAAAAGTTAGACCATACCGCAAAATTTTAGCACCAGAACAAATAAAATTTAGGCTCGTATTAAAAAAGTCGATCTGAAAATCCTAAAAAACTACTCATATAGTCATAATAGTTAGACACAAGAGTAGGAAGTTATATCCAAAGTCCCAAAAGTTACACCAAATTGCAAAATGTTAGCACCAAAACAGAAAAAAATTTAGGCGCATAAGCATGAAGTCGAACTGAAAACCCTACAAAGCTACTCACATACTCATACTAGTTAGGCACAACGAGTAGAAAGTTATAGGCAAGGTCCAAAAAGTTAGGCCAAAACGCAAAATTTTAGCACCAAAACACAAAAAATTTAGGCTCATAAGCATAAAGTCGATCTGAAAACCATACAAAGCTACTCCCATACTCACACTAGTTAGACACAACGAGTAGAAAGTTATATCCAAAGTCACAAAAGTTAGACCATATCGCAAAATTTTAGCACCAGAACAAAAAAAAATTTAGGCTCGTATTAAAAAAGTCGATCTGAAAATCCTAAAAAGCTACTCATATAGTCATAATAGTTAGACACAAGAGTAGGAAGTTATATCCAAAGTCCCAAAAGTTACACCAAATCGCAAAATGTTAGCACCAAAACACACCAAAAAAAAAATTTAGGCTCATAACCAAAGAGTCGATCTCAAACCCTACAAAGCTACTCCCAAACTCATACTAGTTAGACGCGTCGAACAGATAGTTATATCCAAAGTCCCAAAGGTTACGCCAAATCGCAAAAAATGTTACCCTCATAACACAAAAAATGTAGGCTCATATACAAAAGGCGATCTAAAAATCCTAAACAGCTACTCACATAGTCATAATAGTTAGACACAACGACCAGGAATTTAGATTCAATGTCCAAAAAGTTAGAACAAATCGCAAAATCTTAGCACCAGAATACACAAATTTAGACCCATAATTAAAAAGTCGATCTGAAAACCCTACAAATCTACTCCCAAACTCATACTAGTTAGAAACATCGAAAAGATAGTTATATCCAAAGACCAAAAAGTTAGGCCAAAGCGCAAACATTGTACCACCAGAACACAAAAAATGTAGGCACATATTCAAAAAGTCGACCTAAAAACCCTACAAACCTACTCATATTGGCATAATAGTTAGACACAACGAGCAGGAAGGTATATCCAAAATCCCAAAACTTACGCCAAATAGCAAAATTTTAACACTAGAACACAAGAATGTAGGCTCGTATTAAAAAAGTCGACATAAAAAGCCTAAAGATCGACGCACATAGTCATAATAGTTAGACACAGCGAGTAGAAAGTTATAGTCAAGGCCCAAAAAGTTAGGCCAAATCGCAACATTTTAGCACCAACACACACACAAAATTTAGGATCATAAGCATAAAGTCGATCTGAAAACCCTACAAAGCTACTCCCATACTCATACTAGTTAGACACAACGAGTAGAAAGTTATATCCAAAGTCCCAAAAGTTAGGCCAAATCGCAAAATTTTAACACCAAAACACAAAAATTTAGGGTTCATAAGCATAAAGTCGATCTGAAAACCCTACAAAGCTACTCCCATACTCATACTAGTTAGACACAACGAGTAGAAAGTTATATCCAAAGTCCCAAAAGTTAGACCATATCACAAACTTTTAGCACCAGAACACAAAAATTTAGGCTCGTATTAAAAAAGTCGATCTGAAAATCCTTAAAAGCTACTCATATAGCCATAATAGTTAGACACAAAGAGTAGGAAGTTATATCCAAAGTCCCAAAAGTTACACCAAATCGCAAAAATGTTACCCCCAGAACACAAAAATGTAGGCTCGTATTAGAAAAGTCGACCTAAAAAGCTTAAAAATCTACCCACATAGTCATAATAGTTAGACACAACGAGTAGAAAGTTATAGTCAAGGTCCAAAAGGTTAGCCACGCTATGTTGAATCATATTCAGGGCGCGTAGACATTACCCTGTTCAATAGACCCACTACTAACTGGATAGTGGAGAACTTTCCCACCCCAAGATTTTTATTTATTTCACCTACATGGCTTCTCGGTTGTCTGTCCTTTGTTAAAGTGACAAAGATATTGAATTCCAAAGAGGTTAGGATAAGTACAAGAATAAAAATTTCCAACGCGCTTGTTAAGTCAGTCCCATAAAACTCGGCCTCTGCTATTTCAAAACTAACTTGAAAGTTGTCCTCTACTATTTCAAAAGTTGTCCTTCTCAATTCAAAAGTTGTCTTTGTCAAATCAAAAGTTGTCCACTACTATTTCAAAAGTTGTCCTATACTATTTCAAAAGTTGTCCTTTCCAATTCAAAAGTCGACCTTTACTATTTCAAACGTTGTCCTTCTCGATTCAAAAGTTGTCTTTGTCAAAGCAAAAGTTGTCCTCTGCTATTTCAAAAGTTGTCCTCTACTATTTCAAAAGTTGTCCGCTACTATTTCAAAAGTTGTCCTCGGCTAAACCAAACACATCATCTAACAACTCCCACTAGTACTACTACTACTACTACAACTTCTACAACTACTTCGTCTACAACTTCCACAACCAACTACTACTACAACTATTACAACTTCCACAAACAACTACTACTACACCTACTACGGCTACAACAACAACTACTGCTACTACAAAAAGCGTACACCAAACGAACACCAGGGCTTTTTAAACTGGGTAGAATTGGATGGAAGGAAAAGAAAACAAACGAGGATGTCTTAAAACAAGACAAATGAAATTTTTGGAGCATGTTAATAGGTGCTGTCTTGTTTTAAGACATCCTCGTTTGTTTTCTTTTCCTTCCATCCAATTCTACCCAGTTTAAAAAGCCCTGGTGTTCGTTTGGTGTACGCTTTTTGTAGTAGCAGTAGTTGTTGTTGTAGCCGTAGTAGGTGTAGTAGTAGTTGTTTGTGGAAGTTGTAATAGTTGTAGTAGTAGTTGGTTGTGGAAGTTGTAGACGAAGTAGTTGTAGAAGTTGTAGTAGTAGTAGTAGTACTAGTGGGAGTTGTTAGATGATGTGTTTGGTTTAGCCGAGGACAACTTTTGAAATAGTAGCGGACAACTTTTGAAATAGTAGAGGACAACTTTTGAAATAGCAGAGGACAACTTTTGCTTTGACAAAGACAACTTTTGAATCGAGAAGGACAACGTTTGAAATAGTAAAGGTCGACTTTTGAATTGGAAAGGACAACTTTTGAAATAGTATAGGACAACTTTTGAAATAGTAGTGGACAACTTTTGATTTGACAAAGACAACTTTTGAATTGAGAAGGACAACTTTTAAAATAGTAGAGGACAACTTTCAAGTTAGTTTTGAAATAGCAGAGGCCGAGTTTTATGGGACTGACTTAACAAGCGCGTTGGAAATTTTTATTCTTGTACTTATCCTAACCTCTTTGGAATTCAATATCTTTGTCACTTTAACAAAGGACAGACAACCGAGAAGCCATGTAGGTGAAATAAATAAAAATCTTGGGGTGGGAAAGTTCTCCACTATCCAGTTAGTAGTGGGTCTATTGAACAGGGTAATGTCTACGCGCCCTGAATATGATTCAACATAGCGTGGCTAACCTTTTGGACCTTGACTATAACTTTCTACTCGTTGTGTCTAACTATTATGACTATGTGGGTAGATTTTTAAGCTTTTTAGGTCGACTTTTTTAATACGAGCCTACATTTTTGTGTTCTGGGGGTAACATTTTTGCGATTTGGTGTAACTTTTGGGACTTTGGATATAACTTCCTACTCTTTGTGTCTAACTATTATGGCTATATGAGTAGCTTTTAAGGATTTTCAGATCGACTTTTTTAATACGAGCCTAAATTTTTGTGTTCTGGTGCTAAAAGTTTGTGATATGGTCTAACTTTTGGGACTTTGGATATAACTTTCTACTCGTTGTGTCTAACTAGTATGAGTATGGGAGTAGCTTTGTAGGGTTTTCAGATCGACTTTATGCTTATGATCCTAAATTTTGTGTGTGTGTTGGTGCTAAAATGTTGCGATTTGGCCTAACTTTTTGGGCCTTGACTATAACTTTCTACTCGCTGTGTCTAACTATTATGACTATGTGCGTCGATCTTTAGGCTTTTTATGTCGACTTTTTTAATACGAGCCTACATTCTTGTGTTCTAGTGTTAAAATTTTGCTATTTGGCGTAAGTTTTGGGATTTTGGATATACCTTCCTGCTCGTTGTGTCTAACTATTATGCCAATATGAGTAGGTTTGTAGGGTTTTTAGGTCGACTTTTTGAATATGTGCCTACATTTTTTTGTGTTCTGGTGGTACAATGTTTGCGCTTTGGCCTAACTTTTTGGTCTTTGGATATAACTATCTTTTCGATGTTTCTAACTAGTATGAGTTTGGGAGTAGATTTGTAGGGTTTACAGATCGACTTTTTACTTATGGGTCTAAATTTGTGTATTCTGGTGCTAAGATTTTGCGATTTGTTCTAACTTTTTGGACATTGAATCTAAATTCCTGGTCGTTGTGTCTAACTATTATGACTATGTGAGTAGCTGTTTAGGATTTTTAGATCGCCTTTTGTATATGAGCCTACATTTTTTGTGTTATGAGGGTAACATTTTTTGCGATTTGGCGTAACCTTTGGGACTTTGGATATAACTATCTGTTCGACGCGTCTAACTAGTATGAGTTTGGGAGTAGCTTTGTAGGGTTTGAGATCGACTCTTTGGTTATGAGCCTAATTTTTTTTTTTTGGTGTGTTTTGGTGCTAACATTTTGCGATTTGGTGTAACTTTTGGGACTTTGGATATAACTTCCTACTCTTGTGTCTAACTATTATGACTATATGAGTAGCTTTTTAGGATTTTCAGATCGACTTTTTTAATACGAGCCTAAATTTTTTTTTTGTTCTGGTGCTAAAATTTTGCGATATGGTCTAACTTTTGTGACTTTGGATATAACTTTCTACTCGTTGTGTCTAACTAGTGTGAGTATGGGAGTAGCTTTGTATGGTTTTCAGATCGACTTTATGCTTATGAGCCTAAATTTTTTGTGTTTTGGTGCTAAAATTTTGCGTTTTGGCCTAACTTTTTGGACCTTGCCTATAACTTTCTACTCGTTGTGCCTAACTAGTATGAGTATGTGAGTAGCTTTGTAGGGTTTTCAGTTCGACTTCATGCTTATGCGCCTAAATTTTTTTCTGTTTTGGTGCTAACATTTTGCAATTTGGTGTAACTTTTGGGACTTTGGATATAACTTCCTACTCTTGTGTCTAACTATTATGACTATATGAGTAGTTTTTTAGGATTTTCAGATCGACTTTTTTAATACGAGCCTAAATTTTATTTGTTCTGGTGCTAAAATTTTGCGGTATGGTCTAACTTTTGTGACTTTGGATATAACTTTCTACTCGTTGTGTCTAACTAGTATGAGTATGGGAGTAGCTTTGTAGGGTTTTCAGCTCGACTTTATGCTTATGCGCCTAAATTTTTTTCTGTTTTGGTGCTAACATTTTGCGATTTGGCCTAACTTTTTGGACTTTAGCATTTTAGGGTTTTTAGGTCGACTTTTTGAATATGCGTCTACATTTTTTTTTGTGTTCTGGTGGTAAAATATTAGCGCTTTGGCCTAACTTTTTGGACTTCGGATATAACTATCTTTTCGACACGTCTAACTAGTATGAGTATGGGAGTAGATTTGTAGGGTTTTCAGATCGACTTTTTGGTTATGAGCCTAAATTTGTGTGTTCTGGTGCTAAAATTTTGCGCTTTGTTCTAACTTTTTGGACATTGAATCTAAATTCCTGGTCGTTGTGTCTAACTATTATGACTATGTGAGTAGCTTTTTACTTCGCCTTTTTGAATATGAGACTACATTTTTTGTGTTCTGAGGGTAAATATTTTGCGCTTTGGCGTAACTTTTGGGACTTTGGATATAACTATCTGTTCGATGCGTCTAACTAGTATAAGTATGGGGGTAGCTTTTAGGGTTTAAGATCGACTCTTTGCTTATGAGCCTAAATTTTTTTTGTGTTTTGGTGGTAAAATTTTGCGATTTTGCCTAACTTTTTGGACCTTGACTATAACTTTCTACTCGTTGTGTCTAACTATTATGACTATGTGCGTAGATTTTTAGGCTTTTTAGGTCGACTTTTTTAATACGAACCTATATTTTTGTGTTCTATGGGTAACCTTTTTTATGCGATTTGGCGTAACTTTTGGGACTTTGGATATAACTTTCTACTCGTTGTGTCTAACTAGTATGAGTATGGGAGTAGCTTTGTAGGGTTTTCAGATCGACTTTATGCTTATGATCCTAAATTTTGTGTGTGTGTTGGTGCTAAAATGTTGCGATTTGGTCTAACTTTTTGGACATTGAATCTATATTCCTGCTCGGTGTATCTAACTATTATGACTATGTGTGTAGAATTGTAAGCTTTTTAGGTCGACTTTTTTAATACGAGCCTATATTTTGTGTTCTGGGGTAACATTTTTTGCGCTTAGGCGTAACTTTTGGGATTTTTGTTATTACTTCCTGTTCATTGTGTCTAACTATTACGCCTATATGAGTAGGTTTGTAAGGTTTTCAGCTCGACTTTTTGCTTATGAGCCTAAATTGTTGTGTTCTGGTGCTAACATTTTGCGATTTGGTCTAACTTTTTGGACATTGAATCTAAATTCCTGCTCGGTGTGTCTAACTATAATGACTATGTAAGTAGCTTTTTATGATTTTTAGTTCGCCTTTTATATATATATATATATATATATATATATATATATATATATATATATATATATATATATATATATAAGAAGACAAAAATATGTACTCGGCTGAACGTTTACACTGTAATGTTATTTATAAAATAACTGCTTTAGTATAAAACTGGTTTAAAATACGCATATTTTGATATAGATTACGTCTAAATATGACTAAAACTAACCGGGTCGCCTTGTTTTTTTGTGTGTGTGTGTCTTTCAGCGTTGTCATTAATCATCGAGCTGTAAAAGGTATTAAGATATTCGTTCTATTAGTCTGTTGACTTGTATCCTATACTAATAACATAGGTTTAGACAAACAGCGAACTAGAGTGAATAATCTATAAACATACAGCTATACATACATACACACACACATACATACACTCACAAACAGACAGAGAGAGAGAGAGAGAGAGAGAGAGAGAGAGCGAGACAGAAATATACCTTAGTTACGAAGCCGGCACATTGATGAAAGAAAATAACTTGTTATACTAAAAACTATATCTTGTTTGGTATCTATTTGCGTGTCTCGAGATGAAGGATTTAAAAATAAATAACGTATATTATATATATATATATTTTTTTTATTAGTAGTAAATTACTTGTTTATTTAGTAACGCGCCTATGTGTTAAACTTCATCTTTTTAGTGCACGCACAATAAACCCTCAAGTGCTATGCAATGCCACACGCCACTCGCGAGAGAGCAATTATATCAATTATCCCCGGGACGCGTGGGGAACAATAGCCTTCTTTCGGCCACTGGAGCGTACTGGTACAGTTTCATTCTGGGGTGCTCTATTGGATGCTGTTAATATGGGGTATTTATTTTAATGTTAAACAGGATTAGTTACAAGTATAGTAGCTTTATTGTTTTTTTTAAAGGAACTAACATTAAACATATAACTACTCTTAAAATTATCTTTACAACGAGTCCAAACTCGACTATATGTGAATAAAAATTAGCTAACCATCACTATCATGTGTCGTTCTATCTGATAATAATTCCGGGTTTAAAAACGATTATTTAGATGATGAAAATACAAAAAAAATGTTTGGGACTTACCCCTAAACATCAGTTTCTTCTTCTATCACATTACCATGACAGACTGTATAAGATGTAGGGGTGTTACGGTGTACACCATACGAAAGGTCGGTCATTTTACCTTTGTTAGCGTAATACCGTCGCTCAACTATGATTATCTATAATATTCATCTTACTACCACTATAGGGCAGACCTCTTAGTTATACATCACGTATGCGTCACCTTTATTAATAACATTAACGGTAAGTTACGACTATCATATAGGTACATATGTTTGTGGAGTTCGCGTTTTGGGGTCGATTCTTTTAGTGGTTCTTATTGCTTACGGTGTGTTGATATTGATAACCACTTTATAGTGATGTAACGAATGTGTATGTACATATTGGGTGAGCGATTGATCGTTCTACTTATCACTTCAATATTTATTTATACAGCTATTTGTATACTGAATCACACAAACACACAATCATCTCTCCATCAAACCCTGCTATTCATCCGCTTGTTCTACGACCCACACACGAACACAGGTACCTCTCCATCAATAAACATTACATTTTGTATCAGTCAGCGAAGCTATCCGAAGACTGGTCCTTTTGTTTACTCTCTGAGTAATATGCACATACACACACATGAACACGCACACAGGCTTTTTTGGGGGGGCTCTGTTCCCAAATATACATGCTCTGTGAGGCAGCTGACATGTACTACACCTATCTTTCCTCCTAAGCTCGTTGGGGTACACTCTCGATCTCCTCTATTAGTGGACTTAGCTTGATCTTAATATATTTCTTACACCTATGTTATAAATTCGATAATTCCAGTCAGCATGGCGACGCAGCGAGACCGCTTGGGAAAAAGAAATCTTTACTCTCACGGGAGCGGTTTATTGATTGGGTCATTATGTGACCCGGTAGGAGACTATCGTTCTTTCATATCGTCAGCGTGAATTACCTGATTAAATATCACTGATTATGGTCCGTAAAGTAGTAAAGTACCCCCCGTCACGCCAAGTGGCGTATAGGGAAATATGGTGTTAGTGACCCTATATTTTACAGACCTTCAGCACATGATTTTTGGGGTAATGTGGTCGGTATTACGCCCGTGCTGCTTTACTTTCCCAGAAAAAATCCGGTACCCATTTAAGGCTGGGTGAACCCGGAGCCGTCGGTTGGGATCGAACCCTACCCCTTGTCCGTAGTAGTCCAGTTCACTAACCACTGAGCTATCGCGGCTCCCACTAATTTTTAGGGAATTAGTAAAACCCAGGTGTCCTCGCCAGGGAACGAACCCCGGCTGTTGCCGTGGTAAGCCAACCGCCTATCGATTGCGCTAACCCGACACCCGATTATGGTCCGTATCTATCTTAATTACGGTCCCTTATGGTCCCTTGGATATAATAACTATTAACTTATTACTATTATATGTATATATACTCACCATAACTATGAAATAACTAACGTATCACTACTCCCTAATATGGTAGTTTCCTTTCCGGAGTGGGCGTGGTCTATAGCCGGACAACATACACACACTAGCTCCTATTGGAAGTCACTTTGGCGGGAAAAACTGATGTCCAATACATGACTCAGTAATCAACAACCCACCCCTTCATGCACTATACAAGCCCTATTCATATATACATATATATCATGACATCACTCTGGCTTGGCGCAGCTTGGAGCAGCTTGGCGCAGCTTGGCGCAGTCTCTATATAACTCTTGTACTCATAGGGTACTGGACTTCGTAGGGTATACCCTACTCTTTGGTCAACTAAAAAACCAGGAGCATTGTGTCCACGCTCTACTACTTATATAACGTCTGTCTTTTATCGCCGTCTATAATATCTGTCTGTTATTGCCATCTATATATAACGTCTGTCTTTTATCACCGTCTATAATATCTGTCTGTTATTGCCGTCTATATATAACTCATGTCAGTTATCGCCGTCTATAATATCTGTCTGTTATTGCCATCTATATATAACGTCTGTCTTTTATCGCCGTCTATAATATCTGTCTGTTATTGCCGTTTCTATATAACGCCTGTCAGTTATCGCCGTCTATAATATATGTCTGTTATTGCCGTCTATATATAACGCCTGTCAGTTATCGCCGTCTATAATATATGTCTGTTATTGCCGTCTATATATAACGCCTGTCTTTTATCGCCGTCTATCATATCTGTCTGTTATTGCCGTCTATATATAACGTCTGTCTTTTATCGCCGTCTATAATATCTTTCTGTTATGGCCGTCTATAACGCCTGTCTCTTATCGCCGTCTATAATATCTGTCTGTTATTGCCGTCTATAACGCCTGTCTTTTGTCGACGTCTATAGCATCTATCTGTTATTGCCGTCTATATATAACGTCTGTCTATTATCGCCGTCTATAATATCTGTCTGTTATTGCCGTCTATATATAACGCCTGTCAGTTATCGCCGTCTATAATATCTGTCTGTTATTGCCGTCTATATATAACGTCTGTCTTTTATCGCCGTCTATAATATCTGTCTGTTATGGCCGTCTATAACGTCTGTCTTTTATCGCCGTCTATAATATCTGTCTGTTATGGCCGTCTATATATAACGTCTGTCTTTTGTCGCCGTCTATAATATCTGTCTGTTATTGCCGTCTATATATAACGTCTGTCTTTTATCGCCGTCTATAATATCTGTCTGTTATTGCCGTCTATATATAACGCCTGTCAGTTATCGCCGTCTATAATATCTGTCTGTTATTGCCGTCTATATATAACTCCTGTCAGTTATCGCCGTCTATAATATCTGTCTGTTATTGCCGTCTATATATAACGTCTGTCTTTTATCGCCGTCTATAATATCTGTCTGTTATGGCCGTCTATAACGTCTGTCTTTTATCGCCGTCTATAATATCTGTCTGTTATTGCCGTCTATATATAACTCCTGTCAGTTATCGCCGTCTATAATATCTGTCTGTTATTGCCGTCTATATATAATATCTGTCTTTTATCGCCGTCTATAATATCTGTCTGTTATGGCCGTCTATAACGTCTGTCTTTTATCGCCGTCTATAATATCTGTCTGTTATTGCCGTCTATATATAACTCCTGTCAGTTATCGCCGTCTATAATATCTGTCTGTTATTGCCGTCTATATATAACGTCTGTCTTTTGTCGCCGTCTATAATATCTGTCTGTTATTGCCGCCTATATATAACGTCTGTCTTTTATCGCCGTCTATAATATCTGTCTGTTATTGCCGTCTATATATAACTCCTGTCAGTTATCGCCGTCTATAATATCTGTCTGTTATTGCCGTCTAAATATAACTCCTGTCAGTTATCGCCGTCTATAATATCTGTCTGTTATGGCCGTCTATAACGCCTGTCTTTTATCGCCGTCTATAATATCTGTCTGTTATTGCCGTCTATAACGCCTGTCTTTTGTCGCCGTCTATAGCATCTATCTGTTATTGCCGTCTATATATAACGTCTGTCTATTATCGCCGTCTATAATATCTGTCTGTTATTGCCGTCTATATATAACGCCTGTCAGTTATCGCCGTCTATAATATCTGTCTGTTATTGCCGTCTATATATAACGTCTGTCTTTTATCGCCGTCTATAATATCTGTCTGTTATGGCCGTCTATAACGTCTGTCTTTTATCGCCGTCTATAATATCTGTCTGTTATGGCCGTCTATAACGTCTGTCTTTTATCGCCTTCTATAATATCTGTCTGTTATGGCCGTCTATAACGCCTGTCTTTCGTCGAAATCAACCGATGACAACCTGCACCATCAAAGCAAGAGATAGAGCAAAATGGCGCTCCATGGTAGCCAACCTTCGTTGCGGAGACGGCACTCAATGATGATGATTGCCGTCTATATATAACGTCTGTCTTTTATCGCCGTCTATAATATCTGTCTGTTATTGCCGTCTATATATAACGCCTGTCAGTTATCGCCGTCTATAATATCTGTCTGTTATTGCCGTCTATATATAACTCCTGTCAGTTATCGCCGTCTATAATATCTGTCTGTTATTGCCGTCTATATATAACGTCTGTCTTTTATCGCCGTCTATAATATCTGTCTGTTATGGCCGTCTATAACGTCTGTCTTTTATCGCCGTCTATAATATCTGTCTGTTATTGCCGTCTATATATAACTCCTGTCAGTTATCGCCGTCTATAATATCTGTCTGTTATTGCCGTCTATATATAATATCTGTCTTTTATCGCCGTCTATAATATCTGTCTGTTATGGCCGTCTATAACGTCTGTCTTTTATCGCCGTCTATAATATCTGTCTGTTATTGCCGTCTATAATATCTGTCTGTTATTGCCGTCTATATATAACTCCTGTCAGTTATCGCCGTCTATAATATCTGTCTGTTATTGCCGTCTATATATAACGTCTGTCTTTTGTCGCCGTCTATAATATCTGTCTGTTATTGCCGCCTATATATAACGTCTGTCTTTTATCGCCGTCTATAATATCTGTCTGTTATTGCCGTCTATATATAACTCCTGTCAGTTATCGCCGTCTATAATATCTGTCTGTTATTGCCGTCTAAATATAACTCCTGTCAGTTATCGCCGTCTATAATATATGTCTGTTATTGCCGTCTATATATAACTCCTGTCAGTTATCGCCGTCTATCATATCTGTCTGTTATTGCCGTCTATATATAACTCCTGTCAGTTATCGCCGTCTATAATATCTGTCTGTTATTGCCGTCTATATATAACTCCTGTCAGTTATCGCCGTCTATCATATCTGTCTGTTATTGCCGTCTATATATAACTCCTGTCAGCTATCGCCGTCTATAATATCTGTCTGTTATTGCCGTCTATATATAACGCCTGTCAGTTATCGCCGTCTATAAAATATCTGTCTGTTATTGCCGTCTATATATAACGCCTGTCAGTTATCGCCGTCTATCATATCTGTCTGTTATTGCCGTCTATATATAACGCCTGTCAGTTATCGCCGTCTATAATATCTGTCTGTTATTGCCGTCTATATATATATATAACGCCTGTCAGTTATCGCCGTCTATAATATCTGTCTGTTATCGCCGTCTATAATATCTATTGTGTAATTGCCGTCTATAACGCCTGTCAGTTATCGCCGTCTATAATATCTGTCTGTTATCGCCGTCTATAACGTCAGTCTGTTATCGCCATCTATAACGTCAGTCTGTTATCGCCGTCTATAACGTCAGTCTGTTATCTCCGTCTATAACGTTAGTCTGTTATCGCCATCTATAACGTCAGTCTGTTATCGCCATCTATAACGTCAGTCTGTTATCGCCGTCTATAACGTCAGTCTGTTATCGCCATCTATAACGTCAGTCTGTTATCGCCGTCTATAACGTCAGTCTGTTATCGCCGTCTATAACGTCAGTCTGTTATCGCCATCTATAACGTCAGTCTGTTATCGCCGTCTATAACGTCAGTCTGTTATCGCCGTCTATAACGTCAGTCTGTTATCTCCGTCTATAACGTCTGTCTGTTATCTCCGTCTATAACGTCTGTCTGTTATCTCCGTCTATAACGTCTGTCTGTTATCTCCGTCTATAACGTCTGTCTGTTATCGCCGTCTATAACGTCTGTCTGTTATCTCCGTCTATAACGTCTGTCTGTTATCTCCGTCTATAACGTCTGTCTGTTATCTCCGTCTATAACGTCTGTCTGTTATCTCCGTCTATAACGTCTGTCTGTTATCGCCGTCTATAACGTCAGTCTGTTATCTCCGTCTATAACGTCTGTCTGTTATCTCCGTCTATAACGTCTGTCTGTTATCGCCGTCTATAACGTCAGTCTGTTATCTCCGTCTATAACGTCTGTCTGTTATCGCCGTCTATAACGTCAGTCTGTTATCTCCGTCTATAACGTCTGTCTGTTATCTCCGTCTATAACGTCTGTCTGTTATCTCCGTCTATAACGTCTGTCTGTTATCACTTTTTGGCTCCATCTCATAAGCTAGTTTATGTTTGTTTGACAAAAAATACTTATGAAAATTCTCCTCAGAATTTTAAGAATAATTTATATATTTCAAATGAGTTTGAATAGCATGTGACTGGCTATCCTGTACTGTACAAAATAAGCCGAAAAAACTTCACAAACATGGACAAGTCTAAGAAAAGAAAAAAAAGTGAATCCGTCATTCAAGAAAGATAAAGTCTCTCTGTCTAAGAGATGTATGACGCAATCCGGAGAAATATTCTTAGAGAATATAGATACAAGCAGAGAGGAAGATGATGGGAAACACATGGAATGATCTTAAAAGATTGGCAAGAAACAGAACAGCTTGGAAAGTGTTTGTTGAAGGTCTATGCTCCACAGGGAGCTGAAAGGTAGAAGAATAAGAAATTAGTTTTAATAAGCAGCAGAAATATTTATATTCGTTCAAAAAAAAAAAACAATTTTGACAGAGCTCCAGGGACAATTAAAAAAGTTCAACTTAATGATCTACGTCAACGTACACAGAGAACAGAGACAAGGAAGAGAAGTGAGCGCCTGCTATTTGACGCTTTATGAGAAGATGAAGTTTGACAGCGTTTTTTACATTAAAAAAAAAACGGAGAAAGAAAGAGAATGTGAAAATAGAGAGATAAGAAACTAACCATTCAAGCATAATAATTGTGGACATTGAAAGCCATTATTTGTGTGGTACAATCATAATCTTGTGCTATTTTCTTTTGGACATGCACTGTTTTAGGGTCCACCCGGCCTCCATTAACTGGTGCCAGAGATTTTCTCAGTGAAAGTAGGGCGGCTTGGTGAGGTTCTGGCTACCCCCACTTGCTGGGGGTTATAGTAAAGTTTATGTTTGAACAGCAAATTCCCCATTTGCTACATACGTGTCGAATACCACTTTGTAGAAAAATAATCAGCATCATACTTTGTGGCAATAACTTGAGAACCCCTTTCAGAGACTGACATGTTTCACATAGTTGGCGGATAAATATAGAAATGATTAGCCACGACGAGAAGATAAAATTCTAAAATATGTGAATTTTGCGAGAAAGGCTCTGTTTCTGTTTAATCATCAAAGTACTCTGGCATCGTTCACCGGCACTCTCTTGTGCTGCCTGATTACACAGGGTGATTTCAGCACAGTACACAAAATCTGTCTCACCAGCAATTCATTAATACGCCTTTTGTCGTTTCTAAAACGATACCCGGAATTTTACAATTTAGACCTATTTGTTGAGGCAGCTGCTAGAAGCCTGTTCTAGACGATTTGGTTCTTTGACGTACACAACCTGAGCACAGAAGCTGCGCGTTAAGATACGTATCCAGATGAGTTGTGATTCAATCTCATCTCCTCTGGGGTCAGAGGTCAACCCATCGCTCTCATAAGATTCGAAATTACTCTTTTTGAACTTTAGGCGAGCGGTCTAAACTCGACGCAACTTCGACATTCTCCCCCCCCTCCCCCACCCCTTTAAAAACAGTTTGATCAAAACAACACGCCAGTTGGTCACGCTAACCTAAAGAGTTTAAAGACATTTTCTGTGCAACATTCATAAAGGTAGCTCTCTTTACGACATTTGTCAAGGAAACTCTTTACGACATTCGTGAAAAAAACACGTGTTACGAATTTCTGAAGAAAACTCTCTTTACGACATTTGTCCAGAAAACTCTCTAGGACATTTATCTAAAAAACTCTTTACAACATTCATCAAGAAAACTCTCTTTACAACATTTATCAAGAAAACTCTCTAGGACATTTATCTAAAAAAAAAACTCTCTTTACGACATTCATCAAGAAAACTCTCTTTACAACATTTATCAAGAAAACTCTCTAGGATATTTATCTAAAAAAAAAAACTCTCTTTACGACATTCATCAAGAAAACTCTCTTTACAACATTTATCAAGAAAACTCTCCAGGACATTTATCTTAAAAAAAAACTCTCTTTACGACATTCATCAAGAAAACTCTTTACGACATTTATCAAGAAAACTCTCTAAGAGATTTATGAATAAAACTTTCTTTACAACATTTATCAAGAAAACTCTCTAGGACATTTATGAAGAAAATTTTCTTTACAACATGTATCAAGAAAACTGTCTTTACGACATTCATCAAGAAAGCTTCCTTTACGATATTCAGCAAGAAAACTCTCTTTACGACATTCATTTAGGAAACTTTTATACAATATTCAACAAGAAAACTCTCTTTACATCATTCATCAAGAAAACCATCTTTACGACATTCATCAAGAAAACTTTCTTTACGACATTCATCAAGAAAACTCTCTTAACTACATTCATCAAGAAAACTCTCTTTACTACATTCATCAAGAAAACTCTCTTTGCGACATTCATTTAGTTTTCTGGGGTCTGGGGAGGGTGGATTTCTTTGGCAGTTGTAAAAAATGTCGCTTGTTCCAAGAGAAAACAAACGATGATGTTTTAAAACAAGAAAAAATGAAAAGAGAACGACTAAATACAATTGAAACAAAACAATTGATATTTTGGGGCCATGTTAAGAGACACAACAGCCTACTAAAAGTAATCTTCGAAGGGAAAATAGGATGGTACAATAGGCAAAGCCTACCCAAGACTAACGTGGACGAGTAACATCAAAAGATGGACAGGTCATCTTATGACAACCTGCACCATCCAAGCAAGTGACAGAGCAGAATGGCGCTCCATGTTAGCCAACCTTCGATGACGAAACGGCACTCAATGATGATGGTTTGTATCTTCTAATATAAACGAGTTTCAGAAAATGGTCGATAATGCAGTTTATATATATATATCAAACTAAAGAGTCATATAATGTCTTGCCAGAATCTCAAACATAAGCTGGGGAGAACACATTTCAAACGTTAGGGAGATATCAGACTAAACTAAACAAGATCAAGTGTCGAGCTTTATAAGAAAATATTAAAAATACATCGGCGTGTGCTCAACATGGTTGAAAAAAAAGACTTACCAATGAGGCTGTGGAAACCACCTGGTAAAAGATGAAGAGCAAGAGAAAAACAGTGATGAGCAGTGGGAAGCTCAATCATGGACAATGAAAAAAACCAAGACCTACAAGAACTAGAGCAAATCATCAATCGGGAGAGACTTCTGCCATTCGGCCCAAGAGAAGCTAACTGAACAGTCATAAACAAACATTAGTTGGTAACTAACTTTTGCTTTTCCTTCATCTTCATTAAGGCAACAGTTGTTTGTGATCCAAGTTCCTCTTAGAATAACAAGTGTACAATATCTACAAGTCTTTCCTACTCCAGTCCTACCAGTTTATCTAGCCGTCTATGTATGGTCGATCGGTTTGTATGTCTATCTATATGAACTGAATGGTATGTCTGACTCTTTCTCTTCTCTCTTTCCTCCCTGTCTGTCTATATATATATATATATATATATATATATATATATATATATATATATATAGTTTTTAAAAAAAGTAAAGTACCCCCGTAACGCCAAGTGGCGTATAGGGAATATGGTGTTAGTGACCATAAATTTTACAGACCTTCATCACATGATTTTTGGGGTAATGTGGTCGGTACTTTCCCAGAAAAAAAAATCCGGTACCCATTAAAGGCTGGGTGAACCAAAAGCCGTCGGTTGGGATCGAACCCTACCTCTTGCCCTTTGTAGTCCAGTTCACTAACCACTGAGCTATCGCGGCTCCCTATATATAATAATATTATTCTTCCGTAATTCTTCATGGCATCAATATGAGATTCAATCGACGTCCAAACAATAAACACATTCTCACCTCGAGATTACACAAATGAACACCTGAATAGTTTGGCAGTGAGTCAACACATACCTTTCACAGACAACCAAGCTTAAGAATGTAAAGCGCACACTGAAATACGTAGAGCGGAGGTATGTGCCCCACGATGTTGAGATTACACAATAATTGATTCTATTATACACTGGTCGTCACTAACTTCCTGTTGGTGTTCATGCACATATATCTGTGTGTGCAATGTGTATACGTGCACGTGCGTGTTTGCGGGAACGTGTCAGTGTGTATACGTGCACGTGCATGTTTGCGGGAACGTGTCAGTGTGTATACGTGCACGTGCTTGTTTGTGGGAACGTGACAGTGTGTAAATTGAAGTTCCCTTAGACTAAACAAGTTTAAGTTACTAGCCTTCACCTCTGTCTGGCTCGGCGGATCACGAACCTCCATACTCTCTTATCTCTGGCAGGCTAGTCGTCAGTTTCGTTCCTATTTTTGTTTATAGCACATTATCTCTTGTTGTCACTTCCATACACACTGTCTCTTGTTGTCACTTCCATACCACACTGTCTCTTGTTGTCACTTCCATACCACATTATCTCTTGTTATCACTTCTATACACACTGTCTCTTGTTGTCACTTCCATACCACACTCTCTCTTGTTGTCACTTTCATACCACATTATCTGTTGTTGTCACTTCCATACCACATTATCTCTTGTTGTCACTTCCATACCACATTATCTCTTGTTGTCACTTCAATACCACATTATCTCTTGTTGTCACTTTCATACCACATTATCTCTTGTTGTCACTTCCATACCACATTATCTCTTGTTGTCACTTCCATACCACATTATCTCTTGTTGTCACTTCCATACCACATTATCTCTTGTTGTCACTTCCATACCATATTATCACTTGTTGTCACTTCCACACCACATTATCTCTTGTTGTCACTTCCATACCACATTGTCTCTTGTTGTCACTTCCATACCACGTTGTCTCTTGTTGTCACTTCCATACCACATTATTTCTTGTTGTCACTTCCATACCACACTGTCTCTTGTTGTCACTTCCATACTACATTATCTGTTGTTGTCACTTCCATAACACATTATCTCATGTTGTCACTTCTATACCATATTATCTCTTGTTGTCACATCTATACCACAGTATCTCTTGTTGTCACTTCTATACCACATTATCTCTTGTTGTCACTTCTATACCACAGTATCTCTTGCTGTTACTTCCATACCACATTATGTCTTGTTGTCACTTTTATACCACATTATCTCTTGTTGTCACTTCTATACCACATTATCTCTTGTTGTCACTTCTATACCACACTGTCTCTTGTTGTCACTTCTATACCACATTATCTCTTGTTGTCACTTCTATACCACAGTATCTCTTGTTGTCACTTCTATACCACATTATCTCTTGTTGTCACTTCTATACCACAGTATCTCTTGTTGTCACTTCTATACCACATTATCTCTTGTTGTCACTTCTATACCACATTATCTCTTGTTGTCACTTCTATACCACACTGTCTCTTGTTGTCACTTCCATACCACATTATCTCTTGTTGTCACTTCTATACCACATTATCTCTTGTTGTCACTTCTATACCACATTATCTCTTGTTGTCACTTCTATACAACATTATCTCTTGTTGTCACTTCCATACCACATTATCTCTTGTTGTCACTTCTATACCACATTATCTCCTGTTGTCACTTCCATACCACATTATCTCTTGTTGTCACTTCTATACAACATTATCTCTTGTTGTCACTTCCATACCACATTATCTCTTGTTGTCACTTCTATACCACATTATCTCCTGTTGTCACTTCCATACCACAGTATCTCTTGTTTTCACTTCTATACCACATTATCTCTTGTTGTCACTTCTATACCACATTATCTCTTGTTGTCACTTCTATACCACATTATCTCTTGTTGTCACTTCCATACCACATTATCTCTTGTTGTCACTTCTATACCACATTATCTCTTGTTGTCACTTCTATACCACATTATCTCTTGTTGTCACTTCTATACCACACTGTCTCTTGTTGTCACTTCTATACCACATTATCTCTTGTTGTCACTTCTATACCACAGTATCTCTTGTTGTCACTTCTATACCACATTATCTCTTGTTGTCACTTCTATACCACAGTATCTCTTGTTGTCACTTCTATACCACATTATCTCTTGTTGTCACTTCTATACCACATTATCTCTTGTTGTCACTTCTATACCACACTGTCTCTTGTTGTCACTTCCATACCACATTATCTCTTGTTGTCACTTCTATACCACATTATCTCTTGTTGTCACTTCTATACCACATTATCTCTTGTTGTCACTTCTATACAACATTATCTCTTGTTGTCACTTCCATACCACATTATCTCTTGTTGTCACTTCTATA
The DNA here is from genome assembly GCA_032433765.1 of Megaustenia siamemsis. Classification (NCBI taxonomy): domain Eukaryota; kingdom Metazoa; phylum Mollusca; class Gastropoda; order Stylommatophora; family Ariophantidae; genus Megaustenia; species Megaustenia siamemsis. Next base: position 34,131,668 of record JAVIAB010000108.1, on the reverse strand, counting down.
CCACATTATCTCCTGTTGTCACTTCTATACCACATTATCTCTTGTTGTCACTTCTATACAACATTATCTCTTGTTGTCACTTCCATACCACATTATCTCTTGTTGTCACTTCTATACCACATTATCTCCTGTTGTCACTTCCATACCACAGTATCTCTTGTTTTCACTTCTATACCACATTATCTCTTGTTGTCACTTCTATACCACATTATCTCTTGTTGTCACTTCTATACCACATTATCTCTTGTTGTCACTTCCATACCACATTATCTCTTGTTGTCATTTCTATACCACATTATCTCTTGTTGTCACTTCTATACCATATTATCTCTTGTTGTCACTTCTATACCACACTGTCTCTTGTTGTCACTTCTTTACCACATTATCTCTCGTTGCCACTTCTATACCACAGTATATCTTGCTGTTACTTCCATACCACATTATCTCTTGTTGTCACTTCTATACCACAGTATCTCTTGCTGTTACTTCCATACCACATTATCTCTTGTTGTCACTTCTATACCACATTATCTCTTGTTGTCACTTCCATACCACATTATCTCTTGTTGTCACTTCTATACCACATTATCTCTTGTTGTTACTTCTATACCACATTATCTCTTGTTGTCACTTCTATACCACACTGTCTCTTGTTGTCACTTCTATACCACATTATTTCTTGTTGTCACTTCTATACCACATTATCTCTTGTTGTCACTTCTATACCACATTATCTCTTGTTGTCACTTCTATACCACATTATCTCTTGTTGTCACTTCTATACCACATTATCTCTTGTTGTCACTTCTATACCACATTATCTCTTGTTGTCACTTCTATACCACATTATCTCTTGTTGTCACTTCTATACCATATTATCTCTTGTTGTCACTTCTATACCACATTATCTCTTGTTGTCACTTCTATACCACATTATCTCTTGTTGTTACTTCTATACCACATTATCTCTTGTTGTCACTTCTATACCACACTGTCTCTTGTTGTCACTTCTATACCACATTATTTCTTGTTGTCACTTCTATACCACAGTATTATTGTAGAGAGATGCCTCTTGCTGTTACTTCCATACCACATTATCTCTTGTTGTCACTTCTATACCACATTATCTCTTGTTGTTACTTCTATACCACATTATCTCTTGTTGTCACTTCTATACCACACTGTCTCTTGTTGTCACTTCTATACCACATTATTTCTTGTTGACACTTCTATACCACAGTATTATTGTAGAGAGATGCCTCTTGCTGTCACTTCTATACCATATTATCTCTTGTTGTCACATCTATACCACAGTATCTCTTGTTGTCACTTCTATACCACATTATCTCTTGTTGTCACTTCTATACCACAGTATCTCTTGCTGTTACTTCCATACCACATTATGTCTTGTTGTCACTTTTATACCACATTATCTCTTGTTGTCACTTCTATACCACATTATCTCTTGTTGTCACTTCTATACCACACTGTCTCTTGTTGTCACTTCTATACCACATTATCTCTTGTTGTCACTTCTATACCACATTATCTCTTGTTGTCACTTCTATACCACATTATCTCTTGTTGTCACTTCCATACCACATTATATCTTGTTGTCACTTCTATACCACATTATCTCTTGTTGTCACTTCTATACCACATTATCTCTTGTTGTCACTTCTATACCACACTGTCTCTTGTTGTCACTTCTATACCACATTATCTCTTGTTGTCACTTCTATACCACAGTATCTCTTGTTGTCACTTCTATACCACATTATCTCTTGTTGTCACTTCTATACCACAGTATCTCTTGTTGTCACTTCTATACCACATTATCTCTTGTTGTCACTTCTATACCACATTATCTCTTGTTGTCACTTCTATACCACACTGTCTCTTGTTGTCACTTCCATACCACATTATCTCTTGTTGTCACTTCTATACCACATTATCTCTTGTTGTCACTTCTATACCACATTATCTCTTGTTGTCACTTCTATACAACATTATCTCTTGTTGTCACTTCCATACCACATTATCTCTTGTTGTCACTTCTATACCACATTATCTCCTGTTGTCACTTCTATACCACATTATCTCTTGTTGTCACTTCTATACAACATTATCTCTTGTTGTCACTTCCATACCACATTATCTCTTGTTGTCACTTCTATACCACATTATCTCCTGTTGTCACTTCCATACCACAGTATCTCTTGTTTTCACTTCTATACCACATTATCTCTTGTTGTCACTTCTATACCACATTATCTCTTGTTGTCACTTCTATACCACATTATCTCTTGTTGTCACTTCCATACCACATTATCTCTTGTTGTCATTTCTATACCACATTATCTCTTGTTGTCACTTCTATACCATATTATCTCTTGTTGTCACTTCTATACCACACTGTCTCTTGTTGTCACTTCTTTACCACATTATCTCTCGTTGCCACTTCTATACCACAGTATATCTTGCTGTTACTTCCATACCACATTATCTCTTGTTGTCACTTCTATACCACAGTATCTCTTGCTGTTACTTCCATACCACATTATCTCTTGTTGTCACTTCTATACCACATTATCTCTTGTTGTCACTTCCATACCACATTATCTCTTGTTGTCACTTCTATACCACATTATCTCTTTTTGTTACTTCTATACCACATTATCTCTTGTTGTCACTTCTATACCACACTGTCTCTTGTTGTCACTTCTATACCACATTATTTCTTGTTGTCACTTCTATACCACATTATCTCTTGTTGTCACTTCTATACCACATTATCTCTTGTTGTCACTTCTATACCACATTATCTCTTGTTGTCACTTCTATACCACATTATCTCTTGTTGTCACTTCTATACCACATTATCTCTTGTTGTCACTTCTATACCACATTATCTCTTGTTGTCACTTCTATACCATATTATCTCTTGTTGTCACTTCTATACCACATTATCACTTGTTGTCACTTCTATACCACATTATCTCTTGTTGTTACTTCTATACCACATTATCTCTTGTTGTCACTTCTATACCACACTGTCTCTTGTTGTCACTTCTATACCACATTATTTCTTGTTGTCACTTCTATACCACAGTATTATTGTAGAGAGATGCCTCTTGCTGTTACTTCCATACCACATTATCTCTTGTTGTCACTTCTATACCACATTATCTCTTGTTGTTACTTCTATACCACATTATCTCTTGTTGTCACTTCTATACCACACTGTCTCTTGTTGTCACTTCTATACCACATTATTTCTTGTTGACACTTCTATACCACAGTATTATTGTAGAGAGATGCCTCTTGCTGTTACTTCCATACCACATTATCTCTTGTTGTCACTTCTATACCACATTATCTCTTGTTGTCACTTCCATACCACATTATCTCTTGTTGTCACTTCTATACCACATTATCTCTTGTTGTTACTTCTATACCACATTATCTCTTGTTGTCACTTCTATACCACACTGTCTCTTGTTGTCACTTCTATACCACATTATTTCTTGTTGTCACTTCTATACCACATTATCTCTTGTTGTCACTTCTATACCACATTATCTCTTGTTGTCACTTCTATACCACACTGTCTCTTGTTGTCACTTCTATACCACATTATTTCTTGTTGTCACTTCTATACCACATTATCTCTTGTTGTCACTTCTATACCACATTATCTCTTGTTGTCACTTCTATACCACATTATCTCTTGTTGTCACTTCTATACCACATTATCTCTTGTTGTCACTTCTATACCACAGTATTATTGTAGAGAGATGCCTCTTGCTGTTACTTCCATACCACATTATCTCTTGTTGTCACTTCTATACCACATTATCTCTTGTTGTCACTTCCATACCACATTATCTCTTGTTGTCACTTCTATACCACATTATCTCTTGTTGTTACTTCTATACCACATTATCTCTTGTTGTCACTTCTATACCACACTGTCTCTTGTTGTCACTTCTATACCACATTATTTCTTGTTGTCACTTCTATACCACATTATCTCTTGTTGTCACTTCTATACCACAGTATTATTGTAGAGAGGTGCCTCTTGTTGTCTTATTGTAGAGAGATGCCTCTTGTTGTTACTTCCATACCACATTATCTCTTGTTGTCACTTCTATACCACAGTATTATTGTAGAGAGATGCCTCTTGTTGTTACTTCCATACCACAATATCTCTTGTTGTCACTTCTATACCACAGTATTAATGTAGAGAGATGCCTCTTGTTGTCTTATTGTAGACCTCTCTATTTGAGCTTACGCTTATTATTTTCCCTCGCTGTTTTCTTGTTTTTGTGGACAAACAAATGAAAAGACCACAGAGAGGCCACAAAGATGGGATTTCTCAGAAAAGTATTGAAAGTTCCAGGCACTGCTAAAAAGACCAACGAGGAAATTCTCAAAGAGGCCAATACAAAAAGGGAGCTCTTTAAAAAGATCAGAAAGAAACAACCAACATTTTTCGGGTACATCTTGAGAAGAGAAAAGTTGGAATACTTGGTTACAGCTGATTGAATAACTTATAATCGTGAGGGAAGACGTTGGGCTAAAAATATGAGTCTAGAAAATCAATGGGATAGATGGGGGCGACTATGTGATCTGTGAAACATCAACCATCCCGACTGTAGTAGTGGCTTTTACTGATATAGAAGACCTAGTATTGCAGCCTGGACTAGTAATTTCCCAGCATGGCTTGGGACTAGACGAACTTCAATCTCTCCAATAAAAGCTGGAAATGTCAAGAGAACCACTACGGCCCGCCACATCTTGAGTAAAATATCCAGCCCTTATCAACACGTGGCATTATATCAACAACCATCCGGCAACAGGAGTTCAGAGCACAGATTTTTGTTCTTCACTTTTTCAATCAAATTGTTGCTTTCTTGACCTGACGATTACTGCACCCTTCCCCTTAAATTGACTTTTGTTGCCACCAGGTAGGCTTTTACAGAAAGTTGTGGTACCTGCGCCTTCCGGCCCAATACATCCGATTTCAGTGCGGCATTTTGGAAACCGACTTTAATCCCTACTTGTCTGGACTATCATGTTTCAAGGCTGCCACAGGTAGGTGGAGGAGAGTCCGGTTGTACTGATCGTGGCGTCAACGGTCAGGCATGGCCGCTCTTAGACCAACCACTGTGTAGAGTCTCGTGATCCGACTGCACGTTCTAGAAAGAAATGAACTAAGTCATGGCTTGACAAACATCGAAGTCTGTGCTTAACGTTACATCGCTAAATGACAGAAACTGACTGCTACGTATTTGTTATATTATCTCATGTTGTGGCATGTTGTTATGGGTGTCAGTATTTTACAAGACAAGACATTCTCCTAGTGTTGGTAGAATTTGTTTGTTAGCTTCTCGGGCCGGAGATGGCACTTAGAAGTTATCTCCAAAACTCTGACGATTCACTACTGATCTTATAAGTGAAATTACCAACATTAAATTACCATTTGTAATATATCGAGTATTCGAATTTAAAATACTGAAAAAGGTACCGAAACAAGATTTCTAAAATGAAGTGAGATGATGAAATAAAAAAACTGACTTCGATTCTCAAATTCCACGATTTTGTGTTTTCATTTCTACACGAATAATTGTCAGGGTAAAGTCGATAATAAACTTTAGTGTTCAGTTTTAGATCGACAAACCGGTAGTTACCGTCTGAGAGGTCTGTAGATCTCACGAATGTACAGCAATAATAAACTGTAAACCTCTTCATCGTTTTCTCTGTTCAGTTTTAGATCGACAAACCGGTAGTTACCGTCTGAGAGGTCTGTAGATCTCACGTATGTACAGCAATAATAAACTGTTAACCTCTTCATCGTTTTCTCTGTTCAGTTTGTGTGAGTCAAGTGGCTGGAACATGTTAAAATTATGGGTAACAACAGCATTTCCACGGGAGAACTGCAGAGGATTGAAGTGGTTTGTCGTTAGATGAAAACTGAATTACAAGGGTGTCTGTAAAGCAAACTTAAGAGACTTCTCCATCAGCGAAAGAGCGAGAGACAATCAGGTAAAGATAGTAGAAGATAAAGTACAAGTTAAATAGTAAACCAACTGCAAAATAAAACTCATTCATACAAATTAAGTCAAAGGAACTAAAAGACACAAAAAAGAGGAGGTTAGCTACATAAAGATGTATTGTTCTTAATAAATATGTTTTTTGTGACGTCTTGACCGTTTTGTGGTTGAGTTCCGTCCAATGACAACCCACAATGTATGCACTTCTCCAAAGCAGTAATTCAATCCATGAATGCCATTCTATTTGAGTGTTTTCTAGCATGTTAATTCCTTTGGGTCCGTTTTTATTTCGATTATTCAACTTCAGCTCCCACACAGAGCTATTGAAGTTTATATTTTGTGTGAACAAATCTGTGCATTTACGTTCATGTACCTTGCTGATTTTTTTATTTTTTACAGACATATAGATTCATTTTGTATTATTTCTTGTTCTTTCCCTCCTCACTTGCCTTCCAACAACGAGGGTGAGATATCATTTACGGCCATTTCTTCTTCTGTTGGCCTCTGCTACAGTCATGTTCCCTAGTGAGTAGGTAACAAAAGTAGCTCTTTCGCGCAATTTGCCCTCTATAGTCTATAGTACATTTTGTGCAAGCGCAATATCGTATTTTTGGTTGCGCAGGGGCTTATGGTTCGTGAAATCAGTCATGTATGGTGGCGCAGCATCATATTTTTGGTTGCGCTATGGTTTGGGATCGAGGCGCGTCGGGGGTAATTACCCCCCCCCCCACACACACACACACCTCCCTCTGCTGCGACTAGTTTCCTTTATGTTTTCTCCAGTGAAAGTACTGAAGATGGTAGCTTATCCATCGCATTATTCTTTTCAGCTATTTTTAATATGGGGTTGTCTAAAATAAAATTTGGGGTAAGCCTATAGGTTAAATTTAATTTTTTAACGATTTCATAGGCGTATCCGTTTAAAAAAAATTAGTGGAAACATAAAATTGATTTTTTAACTCAAATGTTTAATATGTGCGTGTCTAAAATAAAGTTTGAGGTAAGCCTAGAGTGTAAATTTAATTTTTTTAAAACAATTGTATAGGCGTATCCATAACAAAATGGTCGGGGGTAAGAAATATAAAATTGACGGGTATTGCATCATAGGTCAAAATATATTTTTAGTAACATCCGGTATTGCATCAGGTGGTCAAAATCTATTTTTAGCAACACCTCCAACCCCATTTCCTCTCATCGATAGGCGTCACAGCGTGGTTTTTAGGGGTATATCTAACACCACTGTGAATCTTGTAATCAGACATATATTTACAGTTGTTCACGACTAATGTGTCTCGCGCCTTCAGACTCATAAAACGGTTTATCTTGGTTCTTTAATATTATAGTATGTTACATTTGTAACCTGGACACATTTAGCTGACTGCGAGTACACAAGTCGCGAATAGTATATAACTGCCGAGAGCAATAACCATAACAACGATACCCCCACCAAAGTCTCATTTGTGACGATGGATCCCCGATGGAAACACCCCTTCGCAGCTCTGATACCCGGTCCCGCGAGTTGTGGAAAAACGGTTTTTGTGCAAAAGTTTCTACAGAATCTATACGAGCTAGTTGACCCCTCACCAGAGGAAGTTATATGGTGTTACTGGGAATGACAATCAATCTACGTGACTCTGGGGTCAGTGAGATTTATCGAGGATCTACCAGACATCGATAAATTGGAAGGGGTAAGAAGAGAAGACTGATCATCATCCTCAACGATTTGATGTTGGAAACGGACGAGAGGGTAACAAAATTATTCACTAAAGGTAGTCATCACAAAGATTTGAGCGTTATCTGCATTGTTCAAAAACTTGTTGGGAAAAATAAGGAACATTGAACTATAAGCATCAATACCCATTATATAGTCCTTTTCAAGAACCCCAGAGATGGAAGTCAAATTACCAATCTCGCTAAGCAAATGTACCCAGGGCAAGTGGCGTACCTCCAAGATAATTTTAAGTCGCGACATCGTCTCCCCACTGTTATTTGTAGGTGGATCTTCGACAGGAAACAACGGATCATCTGAGACTGAGAACTGATATTTCCAGGAGAGAAAGAGAGAGAGAGAGACAAATCGTCTACGTACCAAAGTAACAGATTGACAGGCTGACGTAGACGGCACAGTGAAATGTTGAAATGTCTTCGCGCGGCCACGTCGAGTGGTTTAAGAGCCAAACTGAAAACGGCACCTCCCGATCCCATTCGTTTTTTATGCGAGTGTTGTCATAACATATTAAAATGAAATGTTAGACTCAGTCAGCGACAGAAGTGCGAGCTACGTTGACATAAGAATAAGTTGAGACTCCTCACTAAAAATAAATCGACTCTAACGCGGCAGAAAGCGATTCTACAAACGGGTGGGTTCATAGGGGTTTTGATCAGACCTATATTAAGTGTTCTCAGCAGTGTATTAGGTGCGTAAGCATGGCCAAAAAATTATCTTGATGGATCCTCGGTTGCTCGAGGGTCTGAAACAGACTACCAGGTATACCCCACATGAGGCAATCAATGACAACTTGAGAGATTTAGATGATGAAATGCAATGTATACTACAACGAGGGATTTAAAATACGGCGCGCTTTGACTTCGGGTTATAAAGAGGTTGAAATGATGGGTCGTTTGCACTCTGATCTCTTTGTGCAGGATCGTTACATGTTAAACACAGTCGATCTAAAGATCAAACTCACACCCTCTAAGGACGTATTCAACATCATGGCTCAGGATAGTTCTGTGGATTATAAGAGTGTGATCACTTACGCCGCCCTCTTGGTCAAGAAAGCTAAGCTAAACCCGGCGATTTCTCTGGCCCATGAGAAGGCTCTTTTAAGTGCGAATGCTCTGTACCCAATCAAAAGGTTTACCATGAAAACATCTGTCATTGCTAGAGGTATTTTCTCGCACAAAAAAGACAATTTATTTTTGTCTCAAACGCCAACACGTATAATGATAGGTCTGATTACCGCCGGTGCCTTTAATGGTGTTATAACACTAACCCATCAATTTTCAACACTTTGGTTTGACCTACATGAATCTGACAGCCGACGGGCGATGTGTTTCCGGAAAGCCCTTAATTATGGATTTTGAACCCAATCACTACGCGCGAGACTTCTTTGGTACAAATTTGGCCATGGGTCTGATTGGTAGAGACGCTGGTAATAACGTCGATTATCAACAGCTCGGACGGATTTTGTCTGTTTGGTTTTGAAACTCTCGCCCAGCCTACTCGATAGATCCCAATTTGAGCTAGCCACAAGCGGGTCATTGTCGCCGCTCCCATAACGCCCCTATAAGTTATCGTTTACGCCGATTTGGATTCAGTACTCGAGGTACCCAAGACACGACTGGTTCTAAATGCTACGCCGTTTGAGAAAATGAACACGGAGGATATTTACCACCTATGACGTCCAATGTTCTCGTTCGACGTTGTTCACTTGTTAGTGTGTCCCACGAAACCGTTTACCCTCCATCATCGACCCTACCAAGGTTGCAGCCTTTGTCACAAACGCCGACCCTGACTGCAAAGCAGGTGAACACTGGGTAGCCTTCTTTTACAACGGCCTTGGACAATTTGAATATTTTGATTCCTACGGTTTACCTCCCAGGCACACGGATGTTTTAAACTTATCGATAATCCACACGTTCCATTCGTCTACAACCCACGGGTGTTACAAGATTTGATTACCAATACATGTGGTCTATATTGTTTATTATATAATTTTAAAGTGCCGTGGTGCGAACATTAACAGAATTCTCATGCCGTTTTCAACGAGACAACATATTAACGACCGTATTATTAATCGTTTGCTGGCTCCCTGGATATCGGCTTCGAGGAACAAACTTCACGTGGCTCACCCTAAATGACGGCTCTCTGAAAATGTCTCAACACGTCTAGTAACGCCTTGCGCCAGTCACTATATATAGACGGTCCAAACCTATTACAGCGTAGTATAAAGGACACACGATCGCTGTATACGTATGCACAGAAAATCAAAACCCTGTAACCGAGTGGTGTCTTTTGCGAATGGATTCGTCTAGCCTGAGTATGCCAGCTTCCTTTGATGTTTGTAATCAACGGATTTTCATGTCCCGTGGCCATGAGATTATACATCCATCGTCAAAGGGCGGTGTTAAGGCAGTCTCAGTTTGTGTTTTTCGTAACAGACCATTGATAAACATAAGGACATACCGTGGTGAAAGTCATCTAAAGTTTCCTACCAGAACTGGAATAACACTCTCGGGAGATTAATTTTCACACTATAAGAGATGCGAGATGAATTTTTATCAGCTTATGATAACCTCAACTACACTGTGCCTCATGGTAACCACCCGAAAGATCCTAGAGTCATGGATGCCCCGGATGATTCAACAGATTCACCAATTACCTATGACGTCTTCAAAACCAGGAAGCCCAGGCGGCTAAAATTGATAAATTCTACAGCCGGACAGTAACATCTGTAATATTACCTTCATTGTACATTTATAAATAGCGTGTGTGTGTGTGTGTGTTTTCTAATGTATTAAAATAAACACATCTTTAATGTGAAAATAAATATGATGCGTTATTTTTTCTTATAGAATGAATGTGGAAAGTACCATTTTTATGAGTGTGGAGGCGCGAGACACATTAGTCGTCAACAACCGTACAAATACGTCTGATTACAAGATTCACATGGGTGTTAGATATATCCCTAAAAACGACGCTGTGGCGACTATCGCTGGGAGAAATGGGGATGGATGTGTTACTAAAAATAGATCTTGACCCCTGATGCAATACAAGATGCGCTACTAAAAAAAAAGATTTTAAATTTTTTTATGGATCGCCTATGAAATTGTTTGAAAAATTTAATTTACACTCTAGGCTTACCCAAAATGTTATTTTAGACACGCACATATACAAAATTTGCGAAAAAATCAATTGTATGTTTCTTACCCCCACCCATTTTTTTATGAATACGCCTATGAAATTGTTTTTAAAAATTAATTAATTTTTTCTTGTAGGCTTACCCAAACTTCATTTAGAGACGACCATATTAAAAATGTGTTTAAAAATCGATTTTATGTCTCTTACCCCTGACCGTTTTTAAATGGATACGCCTACGAAATTGTTAAAAATAGTAAATTTATACTCTAGGTTTACCACAAACTTTATTTTAGGCATCCCCATATCAAGAATTTGCTTAAAAAATCATTTTTGTTTCTTACCCCAACCATTTTTTATGGATACGCCTATGAAATCGTTCACAAAAATTTAATTTAACTTATAGGCTTATCCCAAACTTTATTTTAGACAACCACATATTAAAAAATAGCTGAAAAGAATCAACTAAGAATAGTGCGATGGATAAGCTACCATCTTCAATACTTTCACTGGAGAAAACATAGAGGAACCTAGTTGCAGCCGAGGGGGTGGGGGAGGGGGAAATTACCCCGACTCGCCTCGAACCCAAACCATGGCGCAACCACAAATATGATGTTGCGCCACCACACATCATTGATTTCACAAACCAGAAGCCCCCGGCGCAACCAAAACTACGAAGTTGCGCTTCCACAAAATGTACTATAGAATATAGAGGGCAAATTCTGCAAAACCGCTACTTTTGTTGCCTATTCTTGCATACTTCACTACTCTAGTGTTCCTAATGTCCTCTTCGTGGTCGATTTTGAGTCTAGAATCTTGAATCTAGTTTATTAGATGCTCGTTGTTTTCTGTTCTGGTATTTATGTCTTACCACTTGGCCAAAACTATTTTCTCTGTTGTTTCTTTATGAATTCTATGGCTGAAGTTATTCCTAGCTTTTTTCTCAGTTTTTCATTTCTGATCTTATCTCTCAGGCTGTTTCCTGTAATTCGTATAACACACTTAATCTTGGTAGTGGTTATTTTTTTTTATTGTTCTTAAGTCTACAGTGTAGAGTCCAGGTCTGGTATTTGTAGCACAACTTTGGAATGAAGATTGTATTGTAGAGTGCCCGTTTTAACTCTAATGTTATTTCCTATTTGGACAACAGTGGTTATAGCTGTCCATTGATTTGGCAAGCTTTGTTGCATCTGAAGTCTATTTCTGCTGCTTGTGAATTGTCGTTTTGTCACTAGATTTGTCTACATATTTAAATTCATCCACTTGTTTTAATCGTCTGCTATCTATCTGTTCAGGTTCTATTTTTCTTTTGCAATGTTCATGACTTCCTTTTTTAATTAATGTCATGTTTTTCCCCAAAATGAATGTATAAACCTGTAACAAATTTGGAAAACGTGATTCTCCATGTTATTGACATTTTGTCTGCACAGCAATCCACCATGCTGGAGATTGTAAACCTCACATCTCCTATGTTCCCTAATATGTTTTCACTCATAAAACTGACCATAAACTTCCCTGGATCATTCTGTTTATTCCGTTCAATCAATTTGACTGTAGCCCTCGCTTTATTTTATATCTGGTCCCATTGTGTTAGCTCCCTTCGTTGCAGAGAGCCATACGTTTTTTTACATGGGCTGGGCGGATGTAAGGATGGGCGAGCAAGCAGATTTTTTTTTTAATGGAGACATCAGAGCCAGACATGAGAGACAGACATGAGAGCCAGACATGAACTAGAATTAACAAACAGGACCAAAGAAGTGCATGGGCGTTTACAGCACGCTCGGCAGGCAGAATAGTCAAAGAAGACAGTGGTGCATACATCATGACCACGAGTAGCATGACAATGGAGGTGATGGCAGTGACCAAGGCATTGAAATGGTTAGAGTCACAAGACTACACCCACACATGTATACTGAGTGATTCGATGAGCATGATAAAAAAGTGGAGGCGGGCTCTATACGCATGCAATGGGTAGAGTCGTTTCAGAAATCCAAAATACGTAAGATCACCTTTGTCTATGTCCCTGGACATGCGGGAGTACGGGGGAATGAAAGAGCGGACAGGTTGGCTAGCTGTGCTGTCGTTGAAGACTGGCAACCAATGGATCGGACGGACATCATCAATGCCCTCCGAGATGTGGGAAGAGCACAGGACTTCGACAAACACAGATCCACGTCACTTCTTCGGATGATGGAAATGGGAGTTAAGATGGGCACAGCCAGAAATGAGAAACTTAGTGGCCGTGTATGAAGACTTATCAACCAACATAGAACTGGAGTCGTCAGTCGCTGGACACTGAGGGAATTGCTGAGGAGGGGATCTGAGCACTTATGGACATGTTCGGAGTGCAATGATGATGACCCGCAAATAACTCAATAACAAACAGGACATTTTAAAAACAAAAACAGACAAAATGAAGAGCTTTGATGAGAAAACATCAACTGAAACCATCGATCTGGCCCTACATGATTCCTCACAAACGAGTCCCAGGACATGGTCTGGTCAAAACGAAATAATGAAAACTCTGGGGCAGAACTCTGGGGTAAAGATGCTAACCTAAAAGCTGAAGGAGAACATTTTGCAAGGGAAAAAACGATATAATAGAAGACTTTAACGAAATGAAATTAATGATGGTAAAACACAACTATATTGTTAACATTCTGTTAACAATTAATAGGAGTAAAGCAAAGAAAAAAGTGAAGTGCACATCAGTATTGCGTTAGTACTCACACTTTCCAATAACCACTGATACATTGAGAGATGTGGTCGGTGTCACGCAAGGCCGCCATATTGACCCACAGACAATCTCTGGGTACCCATTATTCAATGCCTGGAGTTAAGCGAAGTTGTATAGGATCCAAAACACGACCCCACTTAATCTGTATCCTAGAGCACTAACCACTTCGCTAACGCGGATTCAAGTCAGAAGACAGTCACAGAATGAGACATAAATCGATCAGATTTACAGATAAACATTCAGAACAAAACCACCAATATGTAGATGAAATGTGGATTTATCGTTTGATCACACAGGAAGAGCTTATAAAGCAACGAACTTCAAAGTACCAGACGTAATCATGTCTACATGTTAGGAAGTTTACATTTGTCCAAATTTAACAAAGGAAACTGTATGATATATACTATTTTAGACATTTTACGCTCAAAGTGGCAACCGCATTTGATTCTCCTAGTCCGATAGTGCTGAGGTCACAAGACTCAGTTGCTGCTGCACAGCTGATTCGAAGCGGCTATTTTATATTTTCACGCAAGAAGCGTGAAGGCCGCAGTGAACTCCTAGCTAAAGTGTAACGCAGAACATGGACAGTAAAAAGAAGGAACTCTATCCCACAATTTGTGTGACGTCATTAGCATGGCGTCAGTGCCATATTTCTTACTCAGAGAAAATAATCCGCCATTCATGAAGTCTGTGATAGAAGCTCCCGTCCTAAATAGACCAGTCCAATCATGTTAACTAATGCTGTATCGAGACTCCTAACAGGAGCTTCTTATTCCCGTGTTGACTCAGCATCGAAGATTGGCTACCAGGGTGCCCCATTTCACTCTCTTTTCCTTATAGAAGATCATTATCAGTTCATTTTGTCTATCCCTACTTTAATGGTATACGATGATATGTTTTCTTGTCCATCTCGTGATGTTATCAGTCCACTTTGTCTATCCCTACCTCTTTTACCTTGTATTTTCCTGTTAAAAAGCACTTCTGGAATAGTAATGTCTCTCTGTACGCCAACAAATATCATTTGTCTTGATCGAATTGTGTTAAATATTTGAGTGATCATTTTCAGCTATTTAAGAAATGAATTTGTTTTCTTTGCTGTCCACCCAAATCTATATTTTTCAATTAATTTTCATATTTGAAGGGCTTATCTTTTATTATTATTATTATTCTTTCTTCCATATTTCTGCACTGTACATGGGCACTGAGTAAATATAACTTTATTATTTCCACTGTTAGTCCTGTTGTTAGTCCATTGGCGAGATATCATATTTTATTTTGTTAAAAATGGTTTTGATTATTACATTCTTTTATTCAAACTAAACGCAAAACGAGAGCTCCTAAAAACATCAAACAAAAAGAAAGTCAACATTTTTGGGTACGTTATGAGAATAGTAAAGTTGGAATACTTGGTCACAACTGGCAAATTACAGGGAAAAAGAGATCGTGAACTACAAAGAAAGAAGAAAAAAAATAACTTAGTGTCGTCGCACAGTAAACAGTAAACAACAGAACTGATTCTGGACAAAGAACTAAGGAAGAAAATGATCGCCCACACCAAACGGTAAGGCACATGATGATGGTCCTTCCAGTTATTTAAGTTTCCCATCATTAACGACATGTCGAAGATATCCTTCATCTCGGCCGAGATTTTAAAATACGTTCACAGAATTAGCAGGGGAAGGGGGGGGGGGGCAGATAACTAGTCAGACAGGTAGTAAGATCAGCATAAGTAACAGCATCAAAGAAGTTCTACAAAAGCAGTGAATGACAATGGTTGAAGTCGCCAGAAGGGTGAGAGCTACAACTCCTTCTGTCCAGCGACATCCGAAAGAGGATCGAAGAAGAAGATCATTATTATATCACCCAGATGATAGGACACACACACGCGCAAGCAGGCTCACATACACGGAGGCACAAACACGCACGCACACATACATGGCACAAACACACACATACGCACACATACACGGTAGCAAAAACACACACGCACGCGCGCACTCACACAGTCATAACACAAGAGGGACTAACCTCTAGTCTGCTCTTCTCCTCCTCAGCAACAGCCTCGAGGTGCTCCTCCAACATCTGCCAGTTCATGTTCGACAACGTTGTCTCGATGTTGTAAACGTCAAAGTCGCCATCACCATCACTGCTGCTCTGCGACTGCTGACTCCTGGAGCCCGTCCTACCAGCGGACTCGTCTCGAGGTCTCAGATTGGCCGCTCTAGCTTTGCGAGCCATGTTAGGCGAGTTAGCACAGCGCTCCGGTCTCATATTGGCGGGAAGGTCGCTGTTTGAGTTCCTTCTTCGAGCTTCGTTGACAGGCAAGTCGTCTTCTGTAGTTGGTACAACTTCTTTAGCTAGTAGTTTTCTCTCCTGATTTTTGGGTAACGATGAGTGAGGTTTTGCTGACTCACTTCCAGCGTGTATCATAATATCAATGTTTCTATGGTGGTTCCTGGACACAGATCTCTCGGATGCTCTCAGTGGACTCTTGGAGGTTGTTCTTCTCCCAGGTCTTTCTAACGATTGGCCTCTAGATCCCAAAGGACTGCAGCCACGAACAAATGCCTTGACACTTTGATTTCGATGAAAATTGATTGGACACGCCTGAGCATCAACTTTTTTCAACTCAGCAAATTCCTGAGCTAAACTTAACAAATTGACCTTCCTCAGCCTCCACTCAAACTCCGCCTCTGTTTCCTCCTCTTGTTTGACCAGCACCTCGTTCCCTGCGTAAGAAAAGCTGTTGTCTAAGGGATCTAATGGATCATCAGTTCTTAGAGCTTCCCTGTCCAGGTAATGGACATCTCTCTCGATGTCTTTGAGAGGGCCGCCCAGCTCCGAATAATCTGACACGATAGACTCACACTCCACATCAACAGAAAATCTGCTCGGTGAATTCTTCTCTCTCTCCAGGCTAGACAGGATCTCCTGGGAAAACAAAGACAAGTTTTATTCAGTGAAAGTTGCGAGAAAGTTACAATTGGAGAGCGTGATATCAGTAAAAACGAGGGAAACCATCAATTTTCTGTACACTTTATGTAAAAAGATGCGTCACACGGCGACAGTACAAGAGTAATGAGATAAGACACAGAATTTGATGAGAGAGACTGAACAATTTATATTCACAATTTATCTTCTACATTGTGGAAAACAGACTCAATAATAGCCAAATGTTTCTCTTTATCGTTTTCTCTAACCCTTATGAATCTTCGTCGATCACGACACAGAACAGACACGATATGTATGCGCCTACTACAGCAGAATGTTAGAGCAATGGTTAGTGAAGTGGTCAAATGCAGCGGCAGATATTCAGAGAGGGCAACGGAGTCCATGATTCTTCTAATATTTTATTTGAATATATAACAGTACACACATGCCAGCTCCAGAATGTCAGTGTACAACCACTATCAGTCTCCTTATTAAACACTGCCTTGATATAACTCACGTCTTGTAATTCAAGGCGTCACTAATAGATAGGCATCAATGTCTGCGGAGATTAAACCTATTATAACAATACAACGTTATTATCGACCTTGCAATATTTATGAAAAAAAGGGTAAGCCATTTCAGCAATCACCTCCTTGGCTGCCATGACTATAGTGGATCACCTAATGAGTTTTTTCTATCTCGTTACTGTAACATATAGAGAGGTAAAGACAGTATGAGGCAAGTCATCTAAAGCCAATCTATGATTGATTCAAATCAATGAGCTGCGGCTTTTTATTTTAAAATGTTAACAAAACTGTAAGATATGTTAAATTACGGTAAAACTTTGTGTTTTTCAGAACTTGCAATGCAAATAACTAAGATATAATATTATGAAGAGGGCAGGTTTATTTTCTGTCGCCTCCTGGGCTCACCTACCAGAGAAATTATCTACCTACAAGTGTGCGGACAATCAGGAAACGAATATGGCGTTCAAACTACACTCAACGCTCTCGACAAGTGACCGACTTCTTTCTTCCATTTATCACTACAAGAGATGAACTTAAGTGTTTCAGCAAATGGAGTATAGAATATATTGAAGATTTTTTTGCAGAAAATATAATGAGAGAAGGTAGAACATTTTCAAATCACTTGTGGCAGTAACAAAATATCTTCATTGCAGAGAATAATTATTAATGTTTCAACATTTAAAGAGGATCAATCAGTACACCAGTACCGGTGACACGGAGTATAAATGGGCTCCAGAGAACTATAAAGTTACAACAACTGAGCACCCTAGGTAAACTTACCTGACCATCTAGTCCAGCTCGCAGGATTTGAGCTTGGGGCTGGAACGGTCATCAGTGTCCAAACTGGCACCGTCTTGAATGAGGGCAGAGTCCACGTCGTCCACGGTGTCTAGAGGAGCTGTCGCTGGGTTGTCATCTCCACCACCTGCAAGGACAGCAACACGATGATGGGTCCTCAGATACACGGCTTTGACAGCCTTGACATTCTTAACTCATAGTTGTCTGATTGTGATGCGGTTTAGTCGACACAAACTAGTTGTTCTGGTGGCACAATAAGTACTTTACCTTACCACATGTGTGTTGTTGGTACAGCGGTTTTCCTAACCGCCTATACCCTGCTGGTATGTCTACAATGGTCTTATATAGGAGCTCATAAAGAATGAGACTGCGACTGGGTCACAGCACATGTTGATCAACACCGGAAGCTGAACCTGGGAGAACGTGTGGTTGATGATAACTTCATGGTCTAGAATGACTGTCGATATCTGCAGTGAGGTGAAGGTCTAGAGCTGATTTGTAGATATGGATGATGAGATTAAGATCTAGAGTTGATTTGTGGATATGGATGATGAGATTATGGTCTAGAGTTGATTTGTGGATATGGATGATGAGATTATGGTCTAGAGTTGATTTGTGGATATGGATGATGAGATTAACGTCCAGAGTTGATTTGTGGATATGGATGATGAGATTAACGTCCAGAGTTGATTTGTGGATATGGGTGATGAAATTAAGGTCTAGAGCTAATTTGTGGATATGGATGATGAGATTATGGTCTAGCGTTGATTTGTGGATATGGGTGAAGAGATTAAGGTCTAGAGTTGATTTGTGGATATGGATGATGAGATTAAGGTCTAGAGTTGATTTGTGGATATGGATGATGAGATTAACGTCCAGAGTTGATTTGTGGATATGGATGATGAGATTAACGTCCAGAGTTGATTTGTGGATATGGATGATGAGATTAACGTCCAGAGTTGATTTGTGGATATGGATGATGAGATTAACGTCCAGAGTTGATTTGTGGATATGGATGATGAGATTAACGTCCAGAGTTGATTTGTGGATATGGATGATGAGATTATGGTCTAGAGTTGATTTGTGGATGTGGATGATGAGATTATGGTCTAGAGTTGATTTGTGGATATGGATGATGAGATTAACGTCCAGAGTTGATTTGTGGATATGGATGATGAGATTATGGTCTAGAGTTGATTTGTGGATATGGATGATGAGATTATGGTCTAGAGTTGATTTGTGGATATGGATGATGAGATTATGGTCTAGAGTTGATTTGTGGATGTGGATGATGAGATTATGGTCTAGAGTTGATTTGTGGATATGGATGATGAGATTATGGTCTAGAGTTGATTTGTGGATATGGATGATGAGATTAACGTCCAGAGTTGATTTGTGGATATGGATGATGAGATTATGGTCTAGAGTTGATTTGTGGATATGGATGATGAGATTATGGTCTAGAGTTGATTTGTGGATGTGGATGATGAGATTATGGTCTAGAGTTGATTTGTGGATGTGGATAATGAGATTATGGTCTATAGTTCATTTGTGGATATGGATGATGAGATTAAGGTCTAGAGTTGATTTGTGGATATGGATGATGAAATTAAGGTCTAGAGTTGATTTGTGGATATGGATGATGAGATTATGGTCTAGCGTTGATTTGTGGATATGGGTGAAGAGATTAAGGTCTAGAGTTGATTTGTGGATATGGATGATGAGATTAAGGTCTAGAGTTGATTTGTGGATATGGATGATGAGATTATGGTCTAGAGTTGATTTGTGGATATGGATGAAGAGATTAAGGTCTAGGGTTGATTTGTGGATATGGATGATGAGATTATGGTCTAGAGTTGATTTGTGGATGTGGATGATGAGATTATGGTCTAGAGTTGATTTGTGGATATGGATGATGAGATTAACGTCCAGAGCTGATTTGTGGATGTGGGAACAAGAGAGAACTTATTGGCCTGCGTTATGATTAGAAAATTGATAGGATCCGTGGACAAGAAAGAGATATCATGTTTTAGATATAATTATCGGCAGTAATGGTGACAAAGCTAGCAAAGATGTGTGACTGTGTTCCAGATCTATGGTTTTAGAGAGTTAAAAAGTGTACTAGGAAAGTCTCGATTAAAAGAGTTAACAGAGGAAAGACCGAGACATTCAGATACTTAGCCACGCTGAGCATTGTTCAGTTGAAGGACGTCTATGATGGTATGATTAAGTCGCCACGTGAACAAAATGGAGGAGCAAACTAGGGTCCTGAATTTAGTCACTTCTCGCTGGTATCTCGCAGCGACAATAAGTAATGTTTTAGATTAGGAATCTGCGCTGGCGAGACGGGGAAACATCTGAAGAGAGCAGCTCATTGCTAGAATTAGTGAAAAATATATAGCTATAAATGAAGTAGAAAGATCAGCCAAACTGATAGAAATATGAAGTTATCTAGACATATAATGATGTAGAAGTTTGGGTACGTCCTGGGCAGTTTTAATACACTTAGAAGTTATGTTAGTGATACCCAGTTAGATCCAACTGTGTACCAGTTAAAGATTTATAGATTTCATTCTGGAGTGTGTATGCTGTGAATTGTGATTTCAGGTCTTTGTAAGTGTGTTAAAAATACAGTGACGAGCAAAACCTTTACCTAAACAGATATAAAACTAAGATTGTCTCCCCTAACAAAACAAAACGCCAACCGCAAATCATCAGCAGTAAAGAACTTGAAATTGTAACAAACTATGAATATCTGGGACCTATAGTCACTAACAATGGATACTGCCAGAAAGAGATCAAAAGAAGATTAGCAATATCAATACAAACATTACATGTTATGAAGAACAGGTGGCACAACACCAGCAAGGCAGTAACATTAAAATGACAGAGGACATGTAGTATCCTCCAGATAAAATGTATGTTTATGATTCATGGGCAATCTTGCAAACATCACGGAAGAAAATCGATTCATTCGAAAGAATACAGAAAAATCTTCAATATACCTTGGATAATGAAAATGAGTAATGAAGACATACTAAATGATTTAAACATTAAAAAGAACTGGCTTATAGACACCATTCTACAAAGGAAATTTTTTAAAATATGACAATGTCAAAAGACACATCTGGCTGGAAGGAACAATAATGTAAGGCATGGTTCCTGGGCAACGCTTCAGGGGCAGACCAAGAAGAAGGTGGTTTAAATATATTAAAGAGACCTCAAACGTGACAACAGTAGAAGTGGGACATCTGGCTACAGACAGAGATTCTTTCAGACCAGCTGTGGTGAATGCAACGTTCTGTGGAAGATCTACCTACAGACAAACTGTGGTGAATTTAACGTTCTGTGGAAGATCTACCTACAGACAAACTGTGGTGAATGTAACGTTCTGTGGAAGATCTACCTACAGACAGAGATTCTTTCTGACAAACTGTGGTGAATGCAACGTTCTGTGGAAGATCTACCTACAGACAAACTGTGGTGAATGCAACGTTCTGCTAAGGTAGTGCGACCTGATAATCAGGAACTTCAGTGCACATCACCACTAATAGAGCACATATGCTAAACTCAATGTTACACAAAAATGCTAGGGTAGTCTCAAAGGTGGAAGGTCCGATGCAAGGGAATGAAGAAGGAAAGCAATCCAAGTACCAAAATAATACCGCACTAAAGTTGGATATGTTCAGTCGAAATGCATTTACATCGACTTCATTATCATCAGGTGCCATGCCGGTTGGCGCAGGCGATCATCTCACTCCACATCACTAGGTCATTCATACATATAATTTCAGTTGGTCATCTTTTGTTATGCCATTTGGATAAGTTGTTAAATATTTTTTCTCTTGGTTTCCTCTGCTCTTCTTTCCATCCATTCTACCTGTTATAGTATTCACAAAGCCTTCTTTTCGCATGACATTTCCAATAAATGTAGATTGTCTTTTTCTTATGATTTTGATTATATTTTTGGTTTCTCAAGCTCGTTCATTGACACCTCAACAAAATTACAATTTGTCATTTTTGTTATCCATGGAAGTCGTACATCGTAGCTTGGTGCAAAATGACGACACAAAGAAAAGAATGACGCCATCGTAAAGTCACTTAAGGAAGATGAGGAACGGTGGAAGAAGGATGCCAAACAAATGTGAGGTTTCAACAAAAAACTAATGTCAACATTGTTACTCTCAAAGTTGCATGTCATCTATGTTTAACATGACAAGTGTCATCAACTGCACTATTCCAGGCTTTGATTGCCCACATACCTTGGTTTTCTCCAGGTGCGAGCAAGGTCATTGCGTAGATGGCGCTCTGGGTCTCACATTTCTCATCCTCGAGCTCGCTCAGATCACGTGACTTTGGGTCCAGACTGCTGGAAACTGCAAGTGGCTCAATGTTTCTGGAAACTCAAGGCTGAACACCAACCGTGCTCCAGGTGTGTTGTGTGTTGCAGGTTGATCTACTGCCGGCAGCCTTAGAGTCCTGTCAATGATCAAGTGTAACGATGACTTCAATTTTAACAGTCAGAAAATATCAAAAGAAAGAGAAGTAACTTAAATATGTCGCTCTCACTGTCTCTCTCCCCTTCCCACTCTCTTTCTTTCTCTTTCCCTCCCTCTCTCATCATGTGTATGTGTATGTTTATGTGTAATAAGGTGTCATATGCTTGAGTGTATGTACGATATGATAAATATCTTACAGCCTCTTCCATGAACAAGCTTGCAATATTACAGTAGAAATAAGTGATGAATGGCCAAAACAGAAAGACTTGAACTTTGAACTTTAACATGATAAGATATGTAGGTGTGAATATTGAATAGCCAGAATGTGGGGGATATCACCGGGCTGTCGTGCCACAAGAATAATATGCGTATGTGTGTGTGAGAGAGAGAGAGAGACACACACACACACACACACACACACACACACAGAGAGATAGAGAGCGAAAGAACACCAATTGAATACGACACTTGGAAGAAACTGAAGGAATCTACCCCAACGATCAATTACAGAGTTATCAGCCATTGAACATGCCATCAGCCATCGAACATGCCATCAGCCATCAGCAGCTGCTAGAAGATGAAATAAACGCATAGATCAAAGTCAACAAAATGGTGAATTGCGGACATTACTTGATGCAGCTTTATGGAACTCGTTCACGTACAAATACCAACATATCAAGAGATGACGTATCCTGTTGACAAAATGTTGCAATGCTGCAGACATGGCGCACAATCAGTTGTCGCCTTTAAACCTTTTTTCTTAATCTTTATCTTCCAAGAAACCTGCAGAGGATAGGCTCATTTCAGCTTATAAATGTTATCTTGTATGTTTTGTCTTGTAAGTTTTGTCTTGTAAGTTTTGTCTTGTAAGTTTTGTCTTGTAAGTTTTGTCTTGTAAATTTTGCCTTGTAAGTACTGTCTTGACTTACATCGACGTTGTATGTCTGTATATATATAAATGTGTTTGTGTGTAAGTGATCGTGACACCAAAGACTCTATGTGAAGTTCCTCTATCTTTGTGTTCAACATGTTTATTTTGCCAAACTTCTAAAAAATACAATTTATAATTTAATTTGTCGATTGTCGGTTAACATCTAATTAGAAAATAAACTTTACATGTCGGTTAGTATGTTCTGCTAAACTTAACTTTACATGTCGGTTAGTATGTACTGCTAAACTTAACTTTACATGTCGGTTAGTATGTACTGCTAAACTTAACTTTACATGTCGGTTAGTATGTTCTGCTAAACTTAACTTTACATGTCGGTTAGTATGTTCTGCTAAACTTAACATTACATGTCGGTTAGTATGTACTGCTAAACTTAACTTTACATGTCGGTTAGTATCATCATCATCATATGCCATACCCGTTGGCGTAGGCGATCATGTTCTTCCACAATTCTCTATCCATAGTACATCGTACCAATTATGTTCTTGATTGTTGTCTGTGCCATGATATCATGCTATTTAATATATTCTCTCTTTGTCGTCCTCTCTGCCTGTATTTTGCCATTTGTAATCAAATATTCAAACGTTCCTCTTCTCACGATGTGCTCTAACAATGTTGATTGTTTCTTTTTGATGTTTCTTAGGAACTCCCTTTTTATTTCATTGAGCTCTTTGAGAATTTCCTCGCTGGTGTTTTTAGCTGTCCATGTAAATTTCAACATTTTTCTAAGAAATCTTATCTCAATGGACTCTAATCATCTTTTCATTTGTTTGTCGAACAGTGCGAATCATTTGTTTATGTCGCTTAATATGCCTTGTGGAAATAGACTTTCTGTGCCACTAGATATGACAGTGATGTCACAGGATATCTAGTGTTAAAATAAACGCTATGTCTAACTTAATACCTACCTACCTACCGGCACACCAGCCAGCCAGCCAGACAGCCAGCCAGCCACCCACCCACCCACCCACCCATCCATCCATTCGTCCATCCATCCATCCACCCACCCACACATCCATCCATCCATCCACCCATTGATCCATCCATCCAGCCATCCATCCACCCACCCACCCATCCATGCATCAATCCATCCACCGACCCACCCACCCACCCATCCATCCACCGACCCACCCACCCATCCACCGACCCACCCATCCATCCATCCACCCACCCACCCATCCATGCATCAATCCATCCATCCACCGACCCACCCATCCATGCACCAATCCATCCAACGACTCACCCACCCATCCATCCATCCATTCATCCACCGGCCCACCCATCCATCCATCTATCCATCCACCGACCCATCCATCCACCCATCCATGCATCAATCCATCCATCCATCCACCGACCCACCCATCCATCCATCCACCCATCCATCCACCCACCCATCCACCCATCCATCCACCTACCCACCCATCCATCCATCCATCCATCCACCCAATTTCCATGCATCAATCCATCCATTCATCCATCCACCCACCCATCCACCCACCCACCCATCCACCCATCCATCTAACCACACCCACCCACCCATCCACCCACCCATCATCCATCCATCCACCCATCCATGCATCAATCCATGCATCAATCCATCCATGCATCAATCCATCCATTCATCCATCCACCCACCCATCCATGCATTAATCCATCCATCCACCCACCCACCCATCCACCCATCCACCCACCCACCCATCCATCCATCCACCCACCCATCCATGCATCAATCCATGCATCAATCCATCCATTCATCCATCCACCCACCCATCCATGCATTAATCCATCCATCCACCCACCCACCCATCCACCCATCCACCCACCCACCCATCCATACATCCACCCACCCATCCATCTACCCACCCACCCACCCATCCACCCACCAACCCATCCATCCACCCACCCACCATCCATCTAACTATCTATCTATTGTCTTTTCGAGCCTAAGATAGAAATTATAGACTCTGGTGTCCGACGACCTTTGTTATCAATCAGCAGACCTTACACATGACCCACATTGTATCTCGTCACGCATTTCTGTTAAGGTTGAGTTGTTCAATCTCGGTGGTTCAATCTCGGTGAAGGAGCTGATGCCTGTTTTTGTTGCATCCCGCCTCAGTGTTCGTTTTAATGTTTCTCTAGGTCGACCTCTTTCCTTTTACCCTCTGATTCCAATGTCAGGGTCTGCTTTGAGCTTCTCCTGTTATCACTTCTCATCACATGACCAGCTCATGACAGCCTTCTTATGATTATAGTTGATATTTGTGTTTACAAACCAAGAATTCATGTTACGTGTCGCTTAATAATAAATGCCACAAATCACTTAATATCAAGTGTTTAAAATACAGAGATGACTTTATGGCAGGCAATACAAACATATATTTTGCAGTGATGCAGGATCCTAACTGCCAGTGAGAAGGAAAAAAACGGCTCGTTCACGGCACATGTGGACAGGCAAGTCTGCTCGTGCCTTCATCAAGTGTGTCGCTAGTAGCACGTAATGGAATCTAGCCTTCGTCATAGCATGATGGCTTTGCGGAAACTCAAGACTAATTGCCAGGTTGGCACACAGGAAGTGCTAGAAGTGGAGGCGTTTCACCGCCCATTATAAACTGCACGGGGACTGGGCACCTGTGATCATGTGACTTGTTATCATATATTAATAGCTATACTAACTCCTTATTCATTCTACGGCTGAATGTAGCGTGTGAAATGTAGTCACTTTCAACGTTGTATTATTGATGTCATGTGAAAGTAGACAGAAAGAAAGACATGTGAAGATAACGACAGAAAAATAATAGCAACCTCAGTCGGGCGTGGAATGATATCAACCGTAGAAGTTAAAAGGACAAAGTGTAGAAATTTGTGGAGAAGAAATCTCATTGTCTTAGACCTAATGCATGGCACCTGATGATGAATGTTGTCATCAGTGTGCTACAATAATAGTCAGCAAAATCAACGAACTATTTCCGACTGGTCGTTATTTAACGTCTTCTAATTGGAAGGAAATACAAGTTGTAAAGCTGATTACATGATGATGACAAGTACTAACTCTCATCTGTAACTACGGCTGATTACATGATGATGACAAGTATTAACTCTCATCTGTAACTACGGCTTATTACATGAAGATGACAAGTATTAACTCTCGTCAGTAACTGCGGTTAATTACATGAAGAGGACAAGCACTAACTCTCGTCAGTAACTACGGCTGATTACATTATGGCGACAAGTACTAACTCTCGTCAGTAACTACGGTTGATTACATGAAGATGACAAGTACTAACTCTCGTCAGTAACTACGGTTGATTACATGAAGATGACAAGTACTAACTCTCGTCAGTAACTACGGTTGATTACATGAAGATGACAAGTACTAACTCTCGTCAGTAACTACGGTTGATTACATGAAGATGACAAGTACTAACTCTCGTCAGTAACTACGGTTGATTACATGATGATGACAAGCACTAACTCTCGTCAGTAACTACGGCTGATTACATGATGGCGACAAGTACTAACTCTCGTCAGTAACTAAGGTTTATTACATGATGGCGACAAGCACTAACTCTTGTCAGTAACTAAGGTTGATTACATGATGGCGACAAGCACTAACTCTCGTCAGTAACTAAGGTTGATTACATGATGGCGACAAGCACTAACTCTCGTCAGTAACTAAGGTTGATTACATGATGGCGACAAGCACTAACTCTCGTCAGTAACTAAGGTTGATTACATGATGGCGACAAGCACTAACTCTCGTCAGTAACTAAGGTTGATTACATGATGGCGACAAGCACTAACTCTCGTCAGTAACTAAGGTTGATTACATGATGGCCACAAGCACTAACTCTCGTCAGTAACTAAGGTTGATTACATGATGGCGACAAGAACTAACTCTCGTCAGTAACTAAGGTTGATTACATGATGGCGACAAGAACTAACTCTCGTCAGTAACTAAGGTTGATTACAAAGATTGCTGTCGCGTGCGTCATTCGAGACGAAAAGTGAGCTCTGGAAATGGGGAGGGCGGCGGGGATGGGGAAAGAATCACGAGACTTGGTCCTTATATTTTCTAGGACATTATTTCATGTCAATATCGTTTGCTCTTTTTTATGTCTGTCTGTCAGAATAGATAACTTTTTCTATCCATCTTTCTTTATCTTTATCTCACTTTTTCTCCGTTTTCTGTGTGTGCATCACATACTTTCAGATATGCAAGTATATACAAGTACATTATATTTTCTTTCTCTTTTGAAACTGTCTATCGTTCTGCCAAAAATAAAAACGTACATACCATATACATTATGTTCATTCGTTTCTTTGTTTCTCTTAGTTTCTCTCACTTCCTCTCTCTCTCTCTCTCTCTCTCTCTCTCTCTCTCTCTCTTTATGTTGCATTCACATGCACTACACTGCTCCTCTCTATTTTTCTCTACCCTTCTTCCATTTTCTGTCACACACACACTACCTCTGTAGATCAAAAACATCAACATATAACACCTCTCCCTCTGCCTCCAACTGAACACACAAACACACACACGCTACCTCTGTAGATCGAACGCATCAACATATAACACCTCTCCCTCTGCCTCCAACTGAACACACACACACACACATATGCTACCTCTGAACATCAAACACATCAACATATAACACCTCTCCCTCTGCCTCCAAATGAACACACACACACGCTACCTCTGTAGATCAAACACATCAACATATAACACCTCTCCCTCTGCCTCCAACTGAACACACAAACACACACATGCTACCTCTGTAGATCGAACACATCAACATATAACACCTCTCCCTCTGCCTCCAACTGAACACACACACACATATGCTACCTCTGAACATCGAACACATCAACATATAACACCTCTCCCTCTGCCTCCAAATGAACACACACACACGCTACCTCTGTAGATCAAACACATCAACATATAACACCTCTCCCTCTGCCTCCAACTGAACACACAAACACATACATGCTACCTCTGTAGATCGAACACATCAACATATAACGCCTCTCCCTCTGCCTCCAACTGAACACACAAAAACACACATGCTACCTCTGTAGATCGAACACATCAACATATAACACCTCTCCCTCTGCCTCCAACTGAACACACAAACACACACATGCTAACTCTGTAGATCGAACACATCAACATATAACACCTCTCCCTCTGCCTCCAACTGAACACACACACATATGCTACCTCTGAACATCGAACACATCTACATATAACACCTCTCCCTCTGCCTCCAAATGAACACACACACACGCTACCTCTGTAGATCAAACACATCAACATATAACACCTCTCCCTCTGCCTCCAACTGAACACACACACCCATACACACACATATGCTACCTCTGAACATCGAACACATCAACATATAACACCTCTCCCTCTGCCTCCAAATGAACACACACACACACATATGCTACCTCTGAACATCGAACACATCAACATATAACACCTCTCCCTCTGCCTCCAACTGAACACACACACACACGGTATCTTTGTAGATCGAACACATCAAAATATAACACATCTCCTTCTGCCTCCAACTGAACACACAAACACCCACACACACACACATATGCTACCTCTGAACATCGAACACATCAACATATAACACCTCTCCTTCTGCATCCAACTGAACGCAAACACAGTTATGTACTCACGCTTTCTCTTTCTTCACTCTTTTTTTTTCTTATTCTCTTGTCCTTCTCTCTCTCTCTCTCTCTCTCTCTCTCTCTCACTCTGTGTGTTTGTGTGTTTCTCACTCAAAGTACATAGAATTGTCACTATAGCATCTCTCACTCTGTGTATCGATTCACCACCTCTAATCCCTCCCCCCCCCCCCACCCACCCACCCATCTATCCGTCTCTTAAGTCTAGGAAACACGGAAACAACTCTAGATGAGATTCACAAGAGACTCTTCTATAAATATTGTGACGTCATTCACAAAGTGATGACGTAGGCAGGAGCCAACAGTTGACATTTCTAAACCAATCATTTGCTTCTTTCTTCGTCTGTCAAAACTATACTTCATTGTCCGCGATGTGTTCGTACTCTTGATACCGTTGAAATAGCTTTGATCAACGTCATCATTTTGTTTAGTCATTCTATGCATATATGTGTAATATACCTATGGAAACAAATGGCTATAAAAAAAATCTTAAATATAAGCTGAAAAGAATACATTTAAAATGAACGAATGAGAGGCGAAACTAAACAAGAATACACGTCGAGCTTTATAAGAAGAAAGCGTTGGAAATACATCGATTATGAGCTGAGAATGAGAGAAGAAAGAATTTTCCGTCCGGCATTCATGTGGAAACCATCAGGTAAAAGAAAACAAGGCAGACCAAGAGAATCGCCACAAAGAACAATTACTAGGCTCACTAGTTCATTAATTACTAACGTTCCACGTTTCTCGTTCTCTATATGAACGTTCCACGTTTCTCGTTCTCTATATGAACGTTCCACGTTTCTCGTTCTCTATATGAACGTTTCACGTTTCTCGTTCTCTATATGAACGTTCCACGTTTCTCGTTCTCTATATGAACGTTCCACGTTTCTCGTTCTCTATATGAACGTTTCACGTTTCTCGTTTTCTATATGAAAGTTCCACGTTTCTCGTTCTCTATATGAACGTTCCACGTTTCTCGTTCTCTATATGAACGTTCCACGTTTCTCGTTCTCTATATGAACGTTCCACGTTTCTCGCTCTCTATATGAACGTTCCACGTTTCTCGTTCTCTATATGAACGTTCCACGTTTCTCGTTCTCTATATGAACGTTCCACGTTTCTCGTTCTCTATATGAACGTTCCACGTTTCTCGTTCTCTTTATGAACGTCCTACGTTCTCTATATGAACGTTCCACGTTTCTCGTTCTCTATATGAACGTTCTACGTTCTCTATATGAACGTTCCATGTTTCTCGTTCTCTATATGAACGTTCCATGTTTCTCGTTCTCTATATGAACGTTCTACGTTCTCTATATGAACGTTCCATGTTTCTCGTTCTCTATATGAACGTTCCATGTTTCTCGTTCTCTATATGAACGTTCTACGTTCTCTATATGAACGTTCCATGTTTCTCGTTCTCTATATGAACGTTCCACGTTTCTCTGTAGACGCGAAATTGCGCACTAAAAGGTGAAGAGACGGAATTGAAGATGGAATTGATAAACTGTTTACACGCCACAATAGGTAGTGCAATACAGTGCGCGGAGAGTGAAAAGTGACGTAAAAATACGATGACGTAGTTTGAGGGTCAGTTAGAAAGTTGGCCAAGAGAGAGTGGGTTGACGGTTGGAGTCCGTTGGCCAGAGATGAACAGGAAAAAAGGGCAGCTGATCAGTGATCACCTGAGCGAGTCGTGCATGGAAGACTCGAGCTGCCAGAGATGAACAGGAAAAAAGGGCAGCTGATCAGTGATCACTTGAGCGAGTCGTGCATGGAAGACTCGGGCTGCCAGAGATCCCACCACCGTTGATATGAACGTTATTCATAGATTGTTCAGTGAGTTCATAGATGATTTGTGTTGTAAAGTGATTTGATACACTGTTCACCTTGAATGAAGTGTGTGTGGAGGACTCGTGTGGACAGAGATCCCTCTACTGTTGACTTTTAAAACATTCTGTTACATCTCGTTCTCTATATGAACGTTCCACGTTTCTCGTTCTCTATATAAACGTTCCAAGTTTCTCGTTCTCTATATAAACGTTCCAAGTTTCTCGTTCTCTATATAAACGTTCCAAGTTTCTCGTTCTCTATATAAACGTTCCACGTTTCTCGTTCTCTATATAAACGTTCCAAGTTTCTCGTTCTCTATATAAACGTTCCAAGTTTCTCGTTCTCTATATAAACGTTCCAAGTTTCTCATTCTCTATATGAACGTTCCACGTTTCTCGTTCTCTATATAAACGTTCCAAGTTTCTCGTTCTCTATATAAACGTTCCCCGTTTCTCGTTCTCTATATAAACGTTCCCAGTTTCTCGTTCTCTATATAAACGTTCCCCGTTTCTCGTTCTCTATATAAACGTTCCACGTTTCTCATTCTCTATATAAACGTTCCACGTTTCTCATTCTCTATATAAACGTTCCAAGTTTCTCGTTCTCTATATAAACGTTCCACGTTTCTCATTCTCTATATAAACGTTCCACGTTTCTCATTCTCTATATAAACGTTCCACGTTTCTCGTTCTCTATATAAACGTTCCAAGTTTCTCATTCTCTATATAAACGTTCCACGTTTCTCATTCTCTATATAAACGCTCCACGTTTCTCGTTCTCTATATAAACGTTCCACGTTTCTCGTTCTCTATATAAACGTTCCCCGTTTCTCGTTCTCTATATAAACGTTCCAAGTTTCTCATTCTCTATATAAACGTTCCCCGTTTCTCGTTCTCTATATAAACGTTCCCCGTTTCTCGTTCTCTATATAAACGTTCCAAGTTTCTCGTTCTCTATATAAACGTTCCACGTTTCTCGTTCTCTATATAAACGTTCCAAGTTTCTCGTTCTCTATATGAAGGTTCCCCGTTTCTCGTTCTCTATATAAACGTTCCAAGTTTCTCGTTCTCTATATAAACGTTCCACGTTTCTCGTTCTCTATATAAACGTTCCAAGTTTCTCGTTCTCTATATGAACGTTCCCCGTTTCTCGATCTCTATATAAACGTTCCAAGTTTCTGGTTCTCTATATAAACGTTCCCCGTTTCTCGATCTCTATATAAACGTTCCAAGTTTCTGGTTCTCTATATAAACGTTCCCCGTTTCTCGATCTCTATATAAACGTTCCACGTTTCTCGTTCTCTATATAAACGTTCCCCGTTTCTCGATCTCTATTTGAACGTTCCACGTTCCCCGTTTCTCGATCTCTATATAAACGTTCCCCGTTTCTCGATCTCTATATAAACGTTCCCCGTTTCTCGATCTCTATATAAACGTTCCAAGTTTCTCGTTCTCTATTTGAACGTTCCACGTTCCCCGTTTCTCGATCTCTATATAAACGTTCCCCGTTTCTCGATCTCTATATAAACGTTCCCCGTTTCTCGATCTCTATATAAACGTTCCCCGTTTCTCGATCTCTATATAAACGTTCCCCGTTTCTCGTTCTCTATATAAGCGTTCCCCGTTGCTCGTTCTCTATATGAACGTTCCACGTTTCTCGTTCTCTATATGAAGGTTACCCGTTTCTCGTTCTCTATATGAAGGTTCCCCGTTTCTCGTTCTCTATATAAACGTTCCAAGTTTCTCGTTCTCTATATAAACGTTCCAAGTTTCTCGTTCTCTATATAAACGTTCCAAGTTTCTCGTTCTCTATATAAACGATCCAAGTTTCTCGTTCTCTATATAAACGTTCCAAGTTTCTCGTTCTCTATATGAACGTTCCCCGTTTCTCATTCTCTATATGAAGGTTCCACGTTTCTCGTTCTCTATATGAAGGTTCCCCGTTTCTCGTTCTCTATATAAACGTTCCAAGTTTCTCGTTCTCTATATAAACGTTCCAAGTTTCTCGTTCTCTATATAAACGTTCCAAGTTTCTCGTTCTCTATATAAACGTTCCACGTTTCTCATTCTCTATATAAACGTTCCACGTTTCTCGTTCTCTATATAAACGTCTCAAGTTTCTCGTTCTCTATATAAACGTTCCACGTTTCTCGTTCTCTATATAAACGTCTCAAGTTTCTCGTTCTCTATATAAACGTCTCAAGTTTCTCGTTCTCTATATAAACGTTCCAAGTTTCTCGTTCTCTATATAAACGTTCCAAGTTTCTCATTCTCTATATAAACGTTCCAAGTTTCTCGTTCTCTATATAAACGTTCCAAGGTTCTCGTTCTCTATATAAACGTTCCACGTTTCTCATTCTCTATATAAACGTTCCACGTTTCTCGTTCTCTATATAAACGTCTCAAGTTTCTCGTTCTCTATATAAACGTCTCAAGTTTCTCGTTCTCTATATAAATGTTCCCCGTTTCTCGTTCTCTATATAAACGTTCCACGTTTCTCGTTCTCTATATAAACGTTCCAAGTTTCTCGTTCTCTATATGAAGGTTCCCCGTTTCTCGTTCTCTATATAAACGTTCCAAGTTTCTCGTTCTCTATATAAACGTTCCACGTTTCTCGTTCTCTATATAAACGTTCCAAGTTTCTCGTTCTCTATATAAACGTTCCAAGTTTCTCGTTCTCTATATAAACGTTCCACGTTTCTCGTTCTCTATATAAACGTTCCAAGTTTCTCGTTCTCTATATAAACGTTCCAAGTTTCTCGTTCTCTATATAAACGTTCCAAGTTTCTCGTTCTCTATATAAACGTTCCAAGTTTCTCGTTCTCTATATGAACGTTCCACGTTCCCCGTTTCTCGATCTCTATATAAACGTTCCAAGTTTCTCGTTCTCTATATGAACGTTCCACGTTCCCCGTTTCTCGATCTCTATATAAACGTTCCAAGTTTCTCGTTCTCTATATAAACGTTCCCCATTTCTCGATCTCTATATAAACGTTCCAAGTTTCTCGTTCTCTATATGAACGTTCCACGTTCCCCGTTTCTCGATCTCTATATAAACGTTCCAAGTTTCTCGTTCTCTATATGAACGTTCCACGTTCCCCGTTTCTCGTTCTCTATATAAACGTTCCCCGTTTCTCGATCTCTATATAAACGTTCCCCGTTTCTCGTTCTCTATATAAACGTTCCCCGTTTCTCGATCTATATATAAACGTTCCAAGTTTCTCGTTCTCTATATGAACGTTCCACGTTCCCCGTTTCTCGTTCTCTATATAAACGTTCCCCGTTTCTCGTTCTCTATATAAACGTTCCCCGTTTCTCGTTCTCTATATAAACGTTCCCCGTTTCTCGATCTCTATATAAACGTTCCAAGTTTCTCGTTCTCTATATGAACGTTCCACGTTCCCCGTTTCTCGATCTCTATATAAACGTTCCCCATTTCTCGATCTCTATATAAACGTTCCAAGTTTCTCGTTCTCTATATGAACGTTCCACGTTCCCCGTTTCTCGATCTCTATATAAACGTTCCAAGTTTCTCGTTCTCTATATAAACGTTCCCCGTTTCTCGTTCTCTATATAAACGTTCCAAGTTTCTCGTTCTCTATATGAAGGTTCCCCGTTTCTCGTTCTCTATATAAACGTTCCAAGTTTCTCGTTCTCTATATAAACGTTCCACGTTTCTCGTTCTCTATATAAACGTTCCAAGTTTCTCGTTCTCTATATGAACGTTCCCCGTTTCTCGATCTCTATATAAACGTTCCAAGTTTCTGGTTCTCTATATAAACGTTCCCCGTTTCTCGATCTCTATATAAACGTTCCAAGT
This sequence comes from Megaustenia siamemsis, assembly GCA_032433765.1. Lineage (NCBI taxonomy): Eukaryota > Metazoa > Mollusca > Gastropoda > Stylommatophora > Ariophantidae > Megaustenia > Megaustenia siamemsis. Next base: position 34,096,952 of record JAVIAB010000108.1, on the reverse strand, counting down.
TTCTGGTTCTCTATATAAACGTTCCCCGTTTCTCGATCTCTATATAAACGTTCCACGTTTCTCGTTCTCTATATAAACGTTCCCCGTTTCTCGATCTCTATTTGAACGTTCCACGTTCCCCGTTTCTCGATCTCTATATAAACGTTCCCCGTTTCTCGATCTCTATATAAACGTTCCCCGTTTCTCGATCTCTATATAAACGTTCCAAGTTTCTCGTTCTCTATTTGAACGTTCCACGTTCCCCGTTTCTCGATCTCTATATAAACGTTCCCCGTTTCTCGATCTCTATATAAACGTTCCCCGTTTCTCGATCTCTATATAAACGTTCCCCGTTTCTCGATCTCTATATAAACGTTCCCCGTTTCTCGTTCTCTATATAAGCGTTCCCCGTTGCTCGTTCTCTATATGAACGTTCCACGTTTCTCGTTCTCTATATGAAGGTTACCCGTTTCTCGTTCTCTATATGAAGGTTCCCCGTTTCTCGTTCTCTATATAAACGTTCCAAGTTTCTCGTTCTCTATATAAACGTTCCAAGTTTCTCGTTCTCTATATAAACGTTCCAAGTTTCTCGTTCTCTATATAAACGATCCAAGTTTCTCGTTCTCTATATAAACGTTCCAAGTTTCTCGTTCTCTATATGAACGTTCCCCGTTTCTCATTCTCTATATGAAGGTTCCACGTTTCTCGTTCTCTATATGAAGGTTCCCCGTTTCTCGTTCTCTATATAAACGTTCCAAGTTTCTCGTTCTCTATATAAACGTTCCAAGTTTCTCGTTCTCTATATAAACGTTCCAAGTTTCTCGTTCTCTATATAAACGTTCCACGTTTCTCATTCTCTATATAAACGTTCCACGTTTCTCGTTCTCTATATAAACGTCTCAAGTTTCTCGTTCTCTATATAAACGTTCCACGTTTCTCGTTCTCTATATAAACGTCTCAAGTTTCTCGTTCTCTATATAAACGTCTCAAGTTTCTCGTTCTCTATATAAACGTTCCAAGTTTCTCGTTCTCTATATAAACGTTCCAAGTTTCTCATTCTCTATATAAACGTTCCAAGTTTCTCGTTCTCTATATAAACGTTCCAAGGTTCTCGTTCTCTATATAAACGTTCCACGTTTCTCATTCTCTATATAAACGTTCCACGTTTCTCGTTCTCTATATAAACGTCTCAAGTTTCTCGTTCTCTATATAAACGTCTCAAGTTTCTCGTTCTCTATATAAATGTTCCCCGTTTCTCGTTCTCTATATAAACGTTCCACGTTTCTCGTTCTCTATATAAACGTTCCAAGTTTCTCGTTCTCTATATGAAGGTTCCCCGTTTCTCGTTCTCTATATAAACGTTCCAAGTTTCTCGTTCTCTATATAAACGTTCCACGTTTCTCGTTCTCTATATAAACGTTCCAAGTTTCTCGTTCTCTATATAAACGTTCCAAGTTTCTCGTTCTCTATATAAACGTTCCACGTTTCTCGTTCTCTATATAAACGTTCCAAGTTTCTCGTTCTCTATATAAACGTTCCAAGTTTCTCGTTCTCTATATAAACGTTCCAAGTTTCTCGTTCTCTATATAAACGTTCCAAGTTTCTCGTTCTCTATATGAACGTTCCACGTTCCCCGTTTCTCGATCTCTATATAAACGTTCCAAGTTTCTCGTTCTCTATATGAACGTTCCACGTTCCCCGTTTCTCGATCTCTATATAAACGTTCCAAGTTTCTCGTTCTCTATATAAACGTTCCCCATTTCTCGATCTCTATATAAACGTTCCAAGTTTCTCGTTCTCTATATGAACGTTCCACGTTCCCCGTTTCTCGATCTCTATATAAACGTTCCAAGTTTCTCGTTCTCTATATGAACGTTCCACGTTCCCCGTTTCTCGTTCTCTATATAAACGTTCCCCGTTTCTCGATCTCTATATAAACGTTCCCCGTTTCTCGTTCTCTATATAAACGTTCCCCGTTTCTCGATCTATATATAAACGTTCCAAGTTTCTCGTTCTCTATATGAACGTTCCACGTTCCCCGTTTCTCGTTCTCTATATAAACGTTCCCCGTTTCTCGTTCTCTATATAAACGTTCCCCGTTTCTCGTTCTCTATATAAACGTTCCCCGTTTCTCGATCTCTATATAAACGTTCCAAGTTTCTCGTTCTCTATATGAACGTTCCACGTTCCCCGTTTCTCGATCTCTATATAAACGTTCCCCATTTCTCGATCTCTATATAAACGTTCCAAGTTTCTCGTTCTCTATATGAACGTTCCACGTTCCCCGTTTCTCGATCTCTATATAAACGTTCCAAGTTTCTCGTTCTCTATATAAACGTTCCCCGTTTCTCGATCTCTATATAAACGTTCCAAGTTTCTCGATCTCTATATAAACGTTCCAAGTTTCTCGTTCTCTATATAAACGTTCCAAATTTCTCGTTCTCTATATAAACGTTCCCCGTTTCTCGATCTCTATATAAACGTTCCAAGTTTCTCGTTCTCTATATAAACGTTCCCCATTTCTCGATCTCTATATAAACGTTCCAAGTTTCTCGATCTCTATATAAACGTTCCAAGTTTCTCGTTCTCTATATAAACGTTCCCCGTTTCTCGTTCTCTATATAAGCGTTCCCCGTTGCTCGTTCTCTATATGAACGTTCCACGTTTCTCGTTCTCTATATGAAGGTTCCCCGTTTCTCGTTCTCTATATGAAGGTTCCCCGTGTCTCGTTCTCTATATAAACGTTCCAAGTTTCTCGTTCTCTATATAAACGTTCCAAGTTTCTCGTTCTCTATATAAACGTTCCAAGTTTCTCGTTCTCTATATGAACGTTCCCCGTTTCTCGTTCTCTATATGAAGGTTCCCTGTTTCTCGTTCTCTATATGAAGGTTCCCCGTTTCTCGTTCTCTATATAAACGTTCCAAGTTTCTCGTTCTCTAAATAAACGTTCCAAGTTTCTCGTTCTCTATATAAACGTTCCAAGTTTCTCGTTCTCTATATAAACGTTCCACGTTTCTCATTCTCTATATAAACGTTCCACGTTTCTCGTTCTCTATATGAAGGTTCCCCGTTTCTCGTTCTCTATATGAAGGTTCCCCGTTTCTCGTTCTCTATATAAACATTCCAAGTTTCTCGTTCTCTATATAAACGTTCCAAGTTTCTCGTTCTCTATATAAACGTTCCAAGTTTCTCGTTCTCTATATAAACGTTCCACGTTTCTCATTCTCTATATAAACGTTCCACGTTTCTCGTTCTCTATATAACCGTCTCAAGTTTCTCGTTCTCTATATAAACGTTCCACGTTTCTCATTCTCTATATAAACGTTCCACGTTTCTCATTCTCTATATAAACGTTCCACGTTTCTCATTCTCTATATAAACGTTCCACGTTTCTCGTTCTCTATATAAACGTTCCACGTTTCTCGTTCTCTATATAAACGTTCCAAGTTTCTCATTCTCTATATAAACGTTCCACGTTTCTCATTCTCTATATAAACGTTCCACGTTTCTCGTTCTCTATATAAACGTTCCAAGTTTCTCGTTCTCTATATAAACGTTCCAAGTTTCTCGTTCTCTATATAAACGTTCCAAGTTTTTCGTTCTCTATATAAACGTTCCAAGTTTCTCGTTCTCTATATAAACGTTCCAAGTTTCTCATTCTCTATATAAACGTTCCAAGTTTCTCATTCTCTATATAAACGTTCCACGTTTCTCGTTCTCTATATAAACGTTCCACGTTTCTCGTTTTCTATATAAACGTTCCACGTTTCTCATTCTCTATATGAAGGTTCCCCGTTTCTCGTTCTCTATATAAACGTTCCACGTTTCTCATTCTCTATATAAACGTTCCACGTTTCTCATTCTCTATATAAACGTTCCACGTTTCTCGTTCTCTATATAAACGTTCCAAGTTTCTCGTTCTCTATATGAAGGTTCCCCGTTTCTCGTTCTCTATATAAACGTTCCAAGTTTCTCGTTCTCTATATAAACGTTCCACGTTTCTCGTTCTCTATATAAACGTTCCAAGTTTCTCGTTCTCTATATAAACGTTCCAAGTTTCTCGTTCTCTATATAAACGTTCCAAGTTTCTCGTTCTCTATATAAACGTTCCAAGTTTCTCGTTCTCTATATAAACGTTCCAAGTTTCTCGTTCTCTATATAAACGTTCCAAGTTTCTCGTTCTCTATATAAACGTTCCAAGTTTCTCGTTCTCTATATAAACGTTCCAAGTTTATCATTCTCTATATAAACGTTCCAAGTTTCTCGTTCTCTATATAAACGTTCCCCGTTTCTCGTTCTCTATATAAACGTTCCAAGTTTATCATTCTCTATATAAACGTTCCAAGTTTCTCATTCTCTATATAAACGTTCCCCGTTTCTCGATCTCTATATAAACGTTCCAAGTTTCTCGTTCTCTATATGAACGTTCCACGTTCCCCGTTTCTCAATCTCTATATAAACGTTCCAAGTTTCTCGTTCTCTATATAAACGTTCCCCGTTTCTCGTTCTCTATATGAAGGTTCCCCGTTTCTCGTTCTCTATATGAAGGTTCCCCGTTTCTCGTTCTCTATATAAACGTTCCAAGTTTCTCGTTCTCTAAATAAACGTTCCAAGTTTCTCGTTCTCTATATAAACGTTCCAAGTTTCTCGTTCTCTATATAAACGTTCCACGTTTCTCATTCTCTATATAAACGTTCCACGTTTCTCGTTCTCTATATAAACGTTCCACGTTTCTCGTTCTCTATATAAACGTTCCAAGTTTCTCGTTCTCTATATGAACGTTCCCCGTTTCTCGATCTCTATATAAACGTTCCAAGTTTCTGGTTCTCTATATAAACGTTCCCCGTTTCTCGATCTCTATATAAACGTTCCAAGTTTCTGGTTCTCTATATAAACGTTCCCCGTTTCTCGATCTCTATATAAACGTTCCACGTTTCTCGTTCTCTATATAAACGTTCCCCGTTTCTCGATCTCTATTTGAACGTTCCACGTTCCCCGTTTCTCGATCTCTATATAAACGTTCCCCGTTTCTCGATCTCTATATAAACGTTCCCCGTTTCTCGATCTCTATATAAACGTTCCAAGTTTCTCGTTCTCTATTTGAACGTTCCACGTTCCCCGTTTCTCGATCTCTATATAAACGTTCCCCGTTTCTCGATCTCTATATAAACGTTCCCCGTTTCTCGATCTCTATATAAACGTTCCCCGTTTCTCGATCTCTATATAAACGTTCCCCGTTTCTCGTTCTCTATATAAGCGTTCCCCGTTGCTCGTTCTCTATATGAACGTTCCACGTTTCTCGTTCTCTATATGAAGGTTACCCGTTTCTCGTTCTCTATATGAAGGTTCCCCGTTTCTCGTTCTCTATATAAACGTTCCAAGTTTCTCGTTCTCTATATAAACGTTCCAAGTTTCTCGTTCTCTATATAAACGTTCCAAGTTTCTCGTTCTCTATATAAACGATCCAAGTTTCTCGTTCTCTATATAAACGTTCCAAGTTTCTCGTTCTCTATATGAACGTTCCCCGTTTCTCATTCTCTATATGAAGGTTCCACGTTTCTCGTTCTCTATATGAAGGTTCCCCGTTTCTCGTTCTCTATATAAACGTTCCAAGTTTCTCGTTCTCTATATAAACGTTCCAAGTTTCTCGTTCTCTATATAAACGTTCCAAGTTTCTCGTTCTCTATATAAACGTTCCACGTTTCTCATTCTCTATATAAACGTTCCACGTTTCTCGTTCTCTATATAAACGTCTCAAGTTTCTCGTTCTCTATATAAACGTTCCACGTTTCTCGTTCTCTATATAAACGTCTCAAGTTTCTCGTTCTCTATATAAACGTCTCAAGTTTCTCGTTCTCTATATAAACGTTCCAAGTTTCTCGTTCTCTATATAACGTTCCAAGTTTCTCATTCTCTATATAAACGTTCCAAGTTTCTCGTTCTCTATATAAACGTTCCAAGGTTCTCGTTCTCTATATAAACGTTCCACGTTTCTCATTCTCTATATAAACGTTCCACGTTTCTCGTTCTCTATATAAACGTCTCAAGTTTCTCGTTCTCTATATAAACGTCTCAAGTTTCTCGTTCTCTATATAAATGTTCCCCGTTTCTCGTTCTCTATATAAACGTTCCACGTTTCTCGTTCTCTATATAAACGTTCCAAGTTTCTCGTTCTCTATATGAAGGTTCCCCGTTTCTCGTTCTCTATATAAACGTTCCAAGTTTCTCGTTCTCTATATAAACGTTCCACGTTTCTCGTTCTCTATATAAACGTTCCAAGTTTCTCGTTCTCTATATAAACGTTCCAAGTTTCTCGTTCTCTATATAAACGTTCCACGTTTCTCGTTCTCTATATAAACGTTCCAAGTTTCTCGTTCTCTATATAAACGTTCCAAGTTTCTCGTTCTCTATATAAACGTTCCAAGTTTCTCGTTCTCTATATAAACGTTCCAAGTTTCTCGTTCTCTATATGAACGTTCCACGTTCCCCGTTTCTCGATCTCTATATAAACGTTCCAAGTTTCTCGTTCTCTATATGAACGTTCCACGTTCCCCGTTTCTCGATCTCTATATAAACGTTCCAAGTTTCTCGTTCTCTATATAAACGTTCCCCATTTCTCGATCTCTATATAAACGTTCCAAGTTTCTCGTTCTCTATATGAACGTTCCACGTTCCCCGTTTCTCGATCTCTATATAAACGTTCCAAGTTTCTCGTTCTCTATATGAACGTTCCACGTTCCCCGTTTCTCGTTCTCTATATAAACGTTCCCCGTTTCTCGATCTCTATATAAACGTTCCCCGTTTCTCGTTCTCTATATAAACGTTCCCCGTTTCTCGATCTATATATAAACGTTCCAAGTTTCTCGTTCTCTATATGAACGTTCCACGTTCCCCGTTTCTCGTTCTCTATATAAACGTTCCCCGTTTCTCGTTCTCTATATAAACGTTCCCCGTTTCTCGTTCTCTATATAAACGTTCCCCGTTTCTCGATCTCTATATAAACGTTCCAAGTTTCTCGTTCTCTATATGAACGTTCCACGTTCCCCGTTTCTCGATCTCTATATAAACGTTCCCCATTTCTCGATCTCTATATAAACGTTCCAAGTTTCTCGTTCTCTATATGAACGTTCCACGTTCCCCGTTTCTCGATCTCTATATAAACGTTCCAAGTTTCTCGTTCTCTATATAAACGTTCCCCGTTTCTCGATCTCTATATAAACGTTCCAAGTTTCTCGATCTCTATATAAACGTTCCAAGTTTCTCGTTCTCTATATAAACGTTCCAAATTTCTCGTTCTCTATATAAACGTTCCCCGTTTCTCGATCTCTATATAAACGTTCCAAGTTTCTCGTTCTCTATATAAACGTTCCCCATTTCTCGATCTCTATATAAACGTTCCAAGTTTCTCGATCTCTATATAAACGTTCCAAGTTTCTCGTTCTCTATATAAACGTTCCCCGTTTCTCGTTCTCTATATAAGCGTTCCCCGTTGCTCGTTCTCTATATGAACGTTCCACGTTTCTCGTTCTCTATATGAAGGTTCCCCGTTTCTCGTTCTCTATATGAAGGTTCCCCGTGTCTCGTTCTCTATATAAACGTTCCAAGTTTCTCGTTCTCTATATAAACGTTCCAAGTTTCTCGTTCTCTATATAAACGTTCCAAGTTTCTCGTTCTCTATATGAACGTTCCCCGTTTCTCGTTCTCTATATGAAGGTTCCCTGTTTCTCGTTCTCTATATGAAGGTTCCCCGTTTCTCGTTCTCTATATAAACGTTCCAAGTTTCTCGTTCTCTAAATAAACGTTCCAAGTTTCTCGTTCTCTATATAAACGTTCCAAGTTTCTCGTTCTCTATATAAACGTTCCACGTTTCTCATTCTCTATATAAACGTTCCACGTTTCTCGTTCTCTATATGAAGGTTCCCCGTTTCTCGTTCTCTATATGAAGGTTCCCCGTTTCTCGTTCTCTATATAAACATTCCAAGTTTCTCGTTCTCTATATAAACGTTCCAAGTTTCTCGTTCTCTATATAAACGTTCCAAGTTTCTCGTTCTCTATATAAACGTTCCACGTTTCTCATTCTCTATATAAACGTTCCACGTTTCTCGTTCTCTATATAACCGTCTCAAGTTTCTCGTTCTCTATATAAACGTTCCACGTTTCTCATTCTCTATATAAACGTTCCACGTTTCTCATTCTCTATATAAACGTTCCACGTTTCTCATTCTCTATATAAACGTTCCACGTTTCTCGTTCTCTATATAAACGTTCCACGTTTCTCGTTCTCTATATAAACGTTCCAAGTTTCTCATTCTCTATATAAACGTTCCACGTTTCTCATTCTCTATATAAACGTTCCACGTTTCTCGTTCTCTATATAAACGTTCCAAGTTTCTCGTTCTCTATATAAACGTTCCAAGTTTCTCGTTCTCTATATAAACGTTCCAAGTTTTTCGTTCTCTATATAAACGTTCCAAGTTTCTCGTTCTCTATATAAACGTTCCAAGTTTCTCATTCTCTATATAAACGTTCCAAGTTTCTCATTCTCTATATAAACGTTCCACGTTTCTCGTTCTCTATATAAACGTTCCACGTTTCTCGTTTTCTATATAAACGTTCCACGTTTCTCATTCTCTATATGAAGGTTCCCCGTTTCTCGTTCTCTATATAAACGTTCCACGTTTCTCATTCTCTATATAAACGTTCCACGTTTCTCATTCTCTATATAAACGTTCCACGTTTCTCGTTCTCTATATAAACGTTCCAAGTTTCTCGTTCTCTATATGAAGGTTCCCCGTTTCTCGTTCTCTATATAAACGTTCCAAGTTTCTCGTTCTCTATATAAACGTTCCACGTTTCTCGTTCTCTATATAAACGTTCCAAGTTTCTCGTTCTCTATATAAACGTTCCAAGTTTCTCGTTCTCTATATAAACGTTCCAAGTTTCTCGTTCTCTATATAAACGTTCCAAGTTTCTCGTTCTCTATATAAACGTTCCAAGTTTCTCGTTCTCTATATAAACGTTCCAAGTTTCTCGTTCTCTATATAAACGTTCCAAGTTTCTCGTTCTCTATATAAACGTTCCAAGTTTATCATTCTCTATATAAACGTTCCAAGTTTCTCGTTCTCTATATAAACGTTCCCCGTTTCTCGTTCTCTATATAAACGTTCCAAGTTTATCATTCTCTATATAAACGTTCCAAGTTTCTCATTCTCTATATAAACGTTCCCCGTTTCTCGATCTCTATATAAACGTTCCAAGTTTCTCGTTCTCTATATGAACGTTCCACGTTCCCCGTTTCTCAATCTCTATATAAACGTTCCAAGTTTCTCGTTCTCTATATAAACGTTCCCCGTTTCTCGTTCTCTATATGAAGGTTCCCCGTTTCTCGTTCTCTATATGAAGGTTCCCCGTTTCTCGTTCTCTATATAAACGTTCCAAGTTTCTCGTTCTCTAAATAAACGTTCCAAGTTTCTCGTTCTCTATATAAACGTTCCAAGTTTCTCGTTCTCTATATAAACGTTCCACGTTTCTCATTCTCTATATAAACGTTCCACGTTTCTCGTTCTCTATATGAAGGTTCCCCGTTTCTCGTTCTCTATATGAAGGTTCCCCGTTTCTCGTTCTCTATATAAACGTTCCAAGTTTCTCGTTCTCTATATCAACGTTCCAAGTTTCTCGTTCTCTATATAAACGTTCCAAGTTTCTCGTTCTCTATATAAACGTTCCACGTTTCTCATTCTCTATATAAACGTTCCACGTTTCTCGTTCTCTATATAACCGTCTCAAGTTTCTCGTTCTCTATATAAACGTTCCACGTTTCTCATTCTCTATATAAACGTTCCACGTTTCTCATTCTCTATATAAACGTTCCACGTTTCTCATTCTCTATATAAACGTTCCACGTTTCTCGTTCTCTATATAAACGTTCCACGTTTCTCGTTCTCTATATAAACGTTCCAAGTTTCTCATTCTCTATATAAACGTTCCACGTTTCTCATTCTCTATATAAACGTTCCAAGTTTCTCGTTCTCTATATGAAGGTTCCCCGTTTCTCGTTCTCTATATAAACGTTCCAAGTTTCTCGTTCTCTATATAAACGTTCCACGTTTCTCGTTCTCTATATAAACGTTCCAAGTTTCTCGTTCTCTATATAAACGTTCCAAGTTTCTCGTTCTCTATATAAACGTTCCAAGTTTCTCGTTCTCTATATAAACGTTCCAAGTTTCTCGTTCTCTATATAAACGTTCCAAGTTTCTCGTTCTCTATATAAACGTTCCAAGTTTATCATTCTCTATATAAACGTTCCAAGTTTCTCGTTCTCTATATAAACGTTCCAAGTTTCTCGTTCTCTATATGAACGTTCCACATTCCCCGTTTCTCGATCTCTATATAAACGTTCCCCGTTTCTCGATCTCTATATAAACGTTCCAAGTTTCTCGTTCTCTATATGAACGTTCCACGTTCCCCGTTTCTCGATCTCTATATAAACGTTCCAAGTTTCTCGTTCTCTATATAAACGTTCCCCGTTTCTCGATCTCTATATAAACGTTCCAAGTTTCTCGTTCTCTATATAAACGTTCCCCGTTTCTCGTTCTCTATATAAGCGTTCCCCGTTGCTCGTTCTCTTTATCAACGTTCCACGTTTCTCGTTCTCTATATGAAGGTTCCCCGTTTCTCGTTCTCTATATGAAGGTTCTCCGTTTCTCGTTCTCTATATAAACGTTCCAAGTTTCTCGTTCTCTATATAAACGTTCCAAGTTTCTCGTTCTCTATATAAACGTTCCAAGTTTCTCGTTCTCTATATGAACGTTCCCCGTTTCTCGTTCTCTATATGAAGGTTCCCCGTTTCTCGTTCTCTATATGAAGGTTCCCCGTTTCTCGTTCTCTATATAAACGTTCCAAGTTTCTCGTTCTCTATATAAACGTTCCAAATTTCTCGTTCTCTATATAAACGTTCCAAGTTTCTCGTTCTCTATATAAACGTTCCAAGTTTCTCGTTCTCTATATAAACGTTCCAGGTTTCTCGTTCTCTATATAAACGTTCCACGTTTCTCATTCTCTATATAAACGTTCCACGTTTCTCGTTCTCTATATAACCGTCTCAAGTTTCTCGTTCTCTATATAAACGTTCCACGTTTCTCATTCTCTATATAAACGTTCCACGTTTCTCATTCTCTATATAAACGTTCCACGTTTCTCATTCTCTATATAAACATTCCACGTTTCTCGTTCTCTATATAAACGTTCCACGTTTCTCGTTCTCTATATAAACGTTCCAAGTTTCTCATTCTCTATATAAACGTTCCATGTTTCTCATTCTCTATATAAACGTTCCACGTTTCTCGTTCTATATATAAACGTTCCAAGTTTCTCATTCTCTATATAAACGTTCCACGTTTCTCGTTCTCTATATAAACGTTCCAAGTTTCTCGTTCTCTATATAAACGTTCCAAGTTTCTCGTTCTCTATATAAACGTTCCACGTTTTTCGTTCTCTATATAAACGTTCCAAGTTTCTCGTTCTCTATATAAACGTTCCAAGTTTCTCATTCTCTATATAAACGTTCCAAGTTTCTCATTCTCTATATAAACGTTCCACGTTTCTCGTTCTCTATATGAACGTTCCACGTTTCTCATTCTCTATATGAAGGTTCCCCGTTTCTCGTTCTCTATATAAACGTTCCACGTTTCTCATTCTCTATATGAAGGTTCCCCGTTTCTCGTTCTCTATATGAAGGGTCCCCGTTTCTCGTTCTCTATATGAACGTTCCACGTTTCTCATTCTCTATATGAAGGTTCCCCGTTTCTCGTTCTCTATATAAACGTTCCAAGTTTCTCGTTCTCTATATGAACGTTCCACGTTTCTCGTTCTCTATATGAACGTTCCCCGTTTCCCAGCTTTCAATCTCGACAGTTATTTATCATTTCTGTTGTTGACCTTCTGCCAAGCCATTCTCTTAAGCTGTCTGGTATTTTTTTCTCTTTGCTTCCCTCTATCTCTTCGTCCCTCAATGTTTCCAGTTGTTACAATATATTCCATTTGTTCTTTTCTCATTACATGGTCAAAAAGTGATGATTGTTTTTTTCCTAATATTGGAAATTAGCTCTCTTTTTGCTTTGACCTCTCTTAGAACATCTTCATTACTCTTCTTAGCTGTCCATGGTACTCTCAACATTCTTCTGTAAAACACATTTCTACAGACTCCAGTGATTTTCTTGTCTGTTGTCCTATTGTCCATGATTCGCATCCATATGTTAAGACCGGCTCTACGTAACATTTAAGAACTCTTTTTCTAGTTTCTATTGTCCAAAATGGATTGCATAGTATCTTCCTAATTTTTTGGAAAGCTGCTTTTGCCTGAGCCATGCTGCATCTCACCTCTTTTGTACATCTTCCGTCGGAGGTTAACAAAGTTCCCAAATATTTAAATCTGTTTTATATACTCAGTTCTTAATCATGCCTTTCTAGCTGGGTTTTATTATATATATTATATCTACGTGTGTGTGTGTATGTGTACGTATCACATATATATGCACATGTTGTAGCGAGCGTAGATGAGGCTATATCTACCGTGTATGACGAACACATGTCAGTTATGATAAAGGTCAGATAAATATGTGTATGATGATAGCATCAGCATGTTCAATACCGTTTGGCATAGGCGATCACGTCCTTCCACAATTTTCTATCCACGGTGTATCGTATCAATTTTGTTGTTTACTGTCGTCCCTGTTATGACACCTGCTATCTAAATACTATATATATCTTCTCTCTTTGTAGTCCTCCAACTCTCTTTCCCTGTATTTTGCCAGTTGTAACCAAGTATTCCAACTTTCCTCTTCTCATTATGTGACCTAAAAATATGGATTGTTTCTTTATGATAGTTTTTATGAGCTCTCTTTTTCTGCTGGTGTCTTTGAGAATGTCCTAGTTGGTCCTTTTAACTGTACATGGAACTTTCAACATTCTTCTGAGAAATCCCATGTCTGAGGAAACTAATAGTTTTTTTTCAATTTGTTTACTGTCCATGATTCGCTGCTAATCCAAGACTTTCTTGTCTTGGAAGGATGGTAAACTCTTTAGAGTGAGTCATGTGTTGCTGCCATTGAGTCATGTGTTGGTGCCATTGAGTCATGTGTTGGTGCCATTGAGTCATGTGTTGGTGCCATTGAGTCATGTGTTGGTGCCATTGAGTCATGTGTTGGTGCCATTGAGTCATGTGTTGGTGCCATCGAGTCATGTGTTGGTGCCATTGAGTCATGTGTTGGTACCATTGAGTCATGTGTTGGTGCCATTGAGTCATGTGTTGGTGCCATTGAGTCATGTGTTGGTGCCATTGAGTCATGCGTTGGTGCCATTAAGCCATGCGTTGGTGCCATTGAGTCATGCGTTGGTGCCATTCAGCCATGCGTTGGTGCCATCGAGTCATGCGTTGGTGCCATTGAGTCATGCGTTGGTGCCATTGAATCATGCGTTGGTGCCATTGAGTCATGCGTTGGTGCCATTGAGTCATGCGTTGGTGCCATTGAGCCATGCTGGTGCCATTGAGTCATGCATTGGTGCCATTGAGTCATGCGTTGGTGCCATTGAGTCATGCGTTGGTGCCATTGAGCCATGTTTTGGTGCCATTGAGCCATGTGGTGGTGCCATTGAACCATGTGTTGGTGCCATTGAGTCATGTGTTGGTGCCATTGAGCCATGTGTTGGTGCTATTGAGTCATGTGTTGGTGCCATTGAGTCATGTGTTGATGCCATTGAATCATGTGTTGGTGTCATTGAGCCATGTGTTGGTGCCATTGAGCCATGTATTGGTGCCATTGAGCCATGTATTGGTGTGATTGAGCCATGTTTTGGTGCCATTGAGTCATGTGTTGGTGCCATTGATTTATGTGTTGGTGCCATTGAGTCATGTGTTGGTGCCATTGAGTCATGTGTTGGTGCCATTGATTTATGTGTTGGTGCCATTGAGTCATGTGTTGGTGCCATTGAGTCATGTGTTGGTGCCATTGAGTCATGTGTTGGTGCCATTGAGTCATGTGTTGGTGCCATTGAGTCATGTGTTGGTGCCATTGAGTCATGTGTTGGTGCCATTGAGTCATGTGTTGGTGCCATTGAGTCATGTGTTGGTGCCATTGAGTCATGTGTTGGTGCCATCATTCATTCACGATCATCAAACTACGACCGATCCATGTGAACCATGTCACATTGCAAGATAAAGCCCTCCCCAACACCCAAGTAAACAACCTGAATATACAGGTGCCTTGAGGTGAGGCACTGGGCTAGACAGGCTACAGAAACTACACACATACGATGTCTACATGACAAAATAAGGAGGCAGAGGTCATGAGAAATGTGCTAATTGGGGATTCCGCTCGTTGTTGCTAAGTACTTTAGCCCCATCCAAATATACACATACGTTATTGAGTACTGTCAGGAACCCTGGCCTGTGTCACGCATTGTTGTGTGTGTGTGTGCTGGTGCCCAGATATTCTTGAGTGATCAATAAGAGATTAGATAATAAAGACAGTGTCCACCGAGTGCTGTAATGGTGGCCATACATGCAAGCACTATCTCATTTGTCGACCACTGCCGTTGTCTATATTTGGTTTTTCATAAATCTAATAATGAGCCCTGACGACATTGACCACATTCCTCGCTGGCCACGATGAGTACAGGTCAGGGTCTTCACACTCGCCCTTGATAGAAGAAAACACGTGCTGACTCTCATCACCATTATCCACAATTGTCATATATCACAATTATATCACGTATTACAATTATATCAAGTACCGCAATTATATCACGTGCCACAACTATATCAAGTACCGCAATTATATCATCTACCTCAATTATATCAAGTATCTCAATTATATCATGTATCACAATTATATCAAGTATCACAATTATATCAAGTTTCACAAGTATATCAAATGCTATAATTATATCACGTGCCACAATTATATCATCAATCTCAATTATATCAAGTATCACAATTATATCAAGTTTCACAATTATATCAAATGCTATAATTATATCAAATGCCACAATTATATCACGTGTCACAATTATATCAAATGCCACAATTATATCACGTGCCACAATTATATCAAATGCCACAATTATATCAAATGCCACAATTATATCAAATGCCACAATTATATCACGTGCCACAATTATATCACGTGTCACAATCATATCAAATGCCACAATTATATCAAATGCCACAATTATATCATGTGCCACAATTATATCACGTGCCACAATTGTAGTTGACTTCCAATCAAGCTTCTATCTCGTCCTCCCAAATTACGTCGAGTTGCCACAATATATCCCAGTTGTTCGCTTTTTTCTTTAGTTCATGATTGTTTCCTTTCTGAACTTGAAAATAAGTTTTATTTTATTTTTGCATTGACCATTTTTAGTACGTTCCAATTAATATTTTTTATCAGTTCATTATATTCTCAACATTTTCTGTAAAACCACATTTCTGTGGCCTCCCCTTGTCTGTTGTCATATTGTCCAGGATACACATCCATAACTCAAGACAGGCTCCACATAACACTGAAGAACTCTTTGACAAATACGAATTCCATCACAATTTTTTACATTCTTTGGAAAGCCACCTTTGCCTGAGCTATTATGTGCGTCGCTTCTGTTGTACATTTGAACTGAACATCTACCGTCTGAAGTTAACATAGCTCCTTGATATTTAAATACATTGATTTGCCTTAATACTGTCACATTGGCTTTAATTGTGAATTTTGAACATTTATTTTTCTTCGTTGTAATTATTGCTGTTGAGAATAAGGCCTTTATTTGTCTTTCCACCACTATAATGTCAATAATTTTCTTTCTTTTTCACTCTTAACGTTTAAGACAGTGCCATCAGTAGACTTTATAACTTGCCACTGATATGTCTGTTATGGGTCTTTGTATATGGTGTCTCACTCGTTACAGAACCCAGAATTTCTTTAACGATATTACTATACCCTCCTCCAGAGTCAACCAAACACATTTTCCAGCCAACCTGTGGGAACTCACACGCACTGCACAATAACACTCACGAACAACAACCGTATTGTGCAGGCAACCTCAGCCAAATGATAGAGATCAACAGAGACGCGTCAAGCTACTGTGCTACTCTAAGTCACAAGAAAAAAACACACGCACGCACGCACGCACACACACACACACACACACACAAATACACACTCAGTCACAGACACATTTCTCACACAATGGACGTCCCCCTGTTCAAACTTCGTTGCAGTATCTTCATTATGTTAGAAATCTCGGGTTTCTTATCGAGTGAGACACCCTGTATAATCTGACTATACATATGACATAGACTGTAGATGTGATGATAGTACACGCCCTTGCTTGTCGACCCTACCGTGGATGGAACCCGCCTCTACCATATTCGGAGGACGACAGGTGCTTATCTACTCAGCCAGGCCATCAGCCACCATCTTTCTCTCTCCTTCTTCCTCTCTCTCTCTCCCTCTTCCTCTCTCTCTCTCTCTCTCTTATAGTGATATTGACCTTGTATGTTGTCGAAAAATGTTTGCTCTCATTTTAAACCTGCACAGACATGTGATAAACCTTGCCAATGTAACCTGAAATAGTGTCACATACACACACACATACATACATACATACATACATACATACATACATACATACATACATACATACATACATACATACATACATACATACATACATACATACATACATACATACATACATACATACATACATACATACATACATACATACATACATACATACATACATACATACATACATACATACATACATACATACATACATACATACATATATATGTGTGTGTGTGTTTATATTATATATATATATGTGTGTGTGTGTGTTTATATATATATATATGTATAAATGTATATATATATGTATATATATGATGAGAGAGAGAGAGAGCTTTACCATATGGTCAGAAAAACTGCATCAAGCAACCAGTAACTACAGCAGACCCTGTGGTAACAGTGATGAACACAACGTGAATAAATACCACAACAGAGAAATGTGCAAGTTCAAATGTCAAGAACACTTGTCCTCAACACTTCATGACATAACTCGAATACGTAGTCTTGATTATGTTCGCAAATGCGTTTACACTTCTCTCTAGTACGCTTCACAAACCTATCTGGTTAAGTTTGTTTATCCATTGTGTTTATCTCACTACACAGAAATACTTGTTATGAACGCCTATAACTCTATCAGCTTTATATCGTAATTTATTATAGTGTCTGGGGCAACTTCCAATGGCATGACACGCCCCACACTTGTTGCAAACTCCAGTAGTTAATACTTGAAATAAGAATCAACATCAACAGTTTCACAGTCTTGACTTATACTATATGACAACTGACATCATGACAGACGGTTGATCACAAGCTATCATGATTAATCACTAGCTTGGTAAAATATTAGTGTCTTCTGCTACATGCTGTTTTACTGAACAGCTTCTCCCAATCTCATTCTCTCTGCCTGAATATGTTAATAGTGGATAGACAGCTCCGACCGCAGAATAAACAAGATGTATGTGTGGTGCCTTGTTTCGTTTCCTTTCTCCTACTCCTTTTTTCTTCTGACTTTGATATCAACGCTTCCTTGAATGTTGCCGCGCCGTTTTCTTCTATGTTTGTTCTCCATATGCTACGATTTGCAGTAAGTTTTTCTCAATTTCTTTCGCTGAAGTTCATTCATGACAGCACTGCATATATCCTTATATCTCAGTAATGGTCTAGACTAAACTCTTGTAATCAAACCACTTTCTCCTAAAAATTATTTGCACGATATAGTCTAGTTCAAGAGTCTTGCTTCTTGCCATCCTAAAACCATTATCCACTGGGAAGAACTTGAAAATGTAACAAATGATGAATACATGGGATCTATAAAACTAGCAATGGAGACTGCCAGTAGGAGATCAAAACATGTTCTGCAGAACTGAACGTTTATTGATAGGTCAATCAATCATTATTTATATTCGAGCCATGGACTAAGCAATGTTTACTTTGAATTCCACGATATCTGTTATTGCAGCGAGTTGGTAGATTTTTGAAAATGTATTCAAGGGTTTGAACATAAATGTTTGTTCACAGTTCGTTAACCTTCGCTGTAGATAGTCTTTAATTCGATTGCTTCATTTGTGACCTTGGTAGCTAAGGACCTAACTTGTGTAAACGGATGGCATTGGCAAGGATCATTTTGAATCTATGAAGTGGGCTCATTTTGTGTTTAACTCAAAAGTATATGTGATTTTTAACCAAAGATTTTTTTTTTTGGGGGGGGGGGGGACTCAAGGAAGATATCCCCGATGGAAGAATAAATTGTACTATTAGTCCCATAAATGATTCGCTTCCAGAGGTTTATGATGTAAACAAAGCAGTTTTGTTATTGCAAGTGAATAATGTCCACACCTATAATTGGTCAGGATTGTGTAGCAGCAGCAGCTTTATAGCGAACACAGAAAACATCATAGGATTGTGCTGTTCTGAAACAGCTATGCCATCTACCCTAGAATTGCCTTTAATGGGATTACTGTGACCACAAACCAATCTCCATGTGTGTGCCACATATTTACACCCCAGAAAGAAATACTGAATATAACAACATCATATGCAGTCTGTGATATTAATGACCACAAACCAGGAGCCTCCTGTATGATTGATACAACTGTTGCACCAAGCACTTCATCAGCAGAGCCAGATCTATGGAATGTTAATCTGACATTGTTCTTGAATGATGTCCAAGTTAATGAGACATCAGAATCGTGTGGCAGCAGCTACAAGAAGGGAGCAGAGAACATCAAGCTCTGCTGCTATAAAGGAGACTTGCCTTGCTATCCCAGAATTGCCTTAAATGGGATCAATGTAGCTGAAAACTTCTCCTCTTGTGTAAACTACACATTCACATCCAAGAGTGAATCAGTGAAGGTCACAAAATCATATTCTCTCTGTGGTTTTACTAACTACAGGTCAGGTGGCTTCTGTTGGACTGGAAATGATAACTTACCACCACTGTGTGTCTAGATGTTTGGAATTGGAGTCATCAACGATGGCCTAACATCATCAAGTGCTACGACGATCATCATTTTCGGGAGGACGCGAACTTCCATGGTATATGGTGGATAGGCGGCAGGAACCATTGAAGGTTATGTCTGAAAAGTGTTCCTTCTTGCAGTTTCCTCATGTTCCAAGTCCGGCTTGTTGCAGGAGCTACTGAGTTAAGTGCTCTGTGCACACCGTGAGCTGTGTGTCTCATCCGTTTTGATCCTGTTTCTATATCCCGCTTGTTTACGATGAATGATAATATCGTATGACAGGGAACAGTTGGCTGTGGTCACTGTCTGCGCGGTTTCGCCTTATGTCTTTTGGCGTGTGCTGAGACTGCTACAATGGGGACTACAGTTACCTTTCTTTGTTTGGGAGATGTGTTAGTAATTCGGATGATTCCACTGGCACGGGCGGTTGAGCAATTATGGATTTTAATTCGTTTGCTGTGATACCGAGGCCTTCCATAACCAATAATCAATAACCAATATTGAGTTATTTGCGTGACATCATCATTGCACTCCGAACATGTCCATAGGTGCTCAGTTCCCCCTCCTCAGCATGTCCCGCAGTGTCCAACAACTGACGACTCCAGTTCTGTGTTGGTTGATAAGTCTTCTGATACGCCAACTATGTTTCTCGTTTCTGGCTGTGCCCATCTCTCTCATCCAGAGGAGTGACGTGGACTCTAAGTTGTCATTCATTATGCCGCAGGTAGATCAATCAATGATCCTGTAACCTTATCGATCGTTGGGGCACCATAGATGACATTCTCACTCGATCGTTGGGGCAACATAGATGACATTCTCACTCGATCGTTGGAGCATCATAGATGACATTCTCACTCGATCGTTGGGGCACCATAGATGACATTCTCACTCGATCGTTGGGGCACCATAGATGACATTCTTACTCGACCGTTGGGGCACAATAAATGACATTCTTACTTGATCGTTGGGGCACCATAGATGACATTCTCACTCGATCGTTGGGGCACCATAGATGACATTCTCACTCGATCGTTGGGGCACCATAGATGGCATTCTCACTCGATCGTTGGGGCACCATAGATGACATTCTCACTCGATCGTTGGGGCACCATAGATGGCATTCTCACAATCTGCTCCCAATCGCCGCGACTTACAGCTTCTCTCTGTGATACAACAAAACCATCCTTGTCGATTCTCTGATGTTATCTACTCATCTTTTCTTTTGTACTCCCTGTCTTCTTTTTCCTGGTACTAGGCCTTGCAGAATGGTTTTGCCAAGGCCTGTAGACCGTGTGACGTGTCCATACCAGGTCAGTTTCAGCTCTTTTACTGGTCCAGTAGATCGTTGGATTCTGTCGCGAACTTCATTGGTGACATGTTCTCTGTATATGTTTCATATCTCACTATTGATATGTTCTCTGTATATGTTTCATATCTCACTATTGATATGTTCTCTGTATATGTTTCATATCTCACTATACCATTTCATCTCCATGGCTTGTATTCCTCTTTGCAGATGAGCAGTGAGTGTCCACGTTTCACAGGCACACATAAATACAGTTGTGACGACTGTTGGTAATAGTCTGATCTTCTTTATTAGGGAGAAGTTTCTGCTTGTCCATATATGATTGAGTCTTGTCATGGCTACCATCGCTTGTGCTATTATGGCTAGTACTGTGGTCTTGATCCTTCATCAGCAACAATAGAGCCCAGTATTTCATTTACTGACCTCGTCGAGATTTTCTCTATCTTCGTTGGCAGTCTCGAGATGGTTTTCGAGGGCATCTGTCATGATTCTTTCCAGAAAAGCGTTAAATAATGTCGGGGAGAGTAAGCAACCTTGTTGCACTCCTACAGATGCTGGCAACCAATTTACCATTTTGCACGTTTGGAATGTTCGTCAAGTTGTTTGAAAGAGTCAAACCGAACTCTGTCAACCGTTGTATTAAGTCAACAAACACACGACTCAGCTCCTACTGATGGTGAAGATATTTGTCATAATATCGACGACGATTGAACATTTCATCGATTGTGCACGTAGATACGGAATGACAAAGCTCAACGAATACGGCTTCGGCACTACTATATAGCAGGGGAAATGCTGTCGAGGGTTGTCGACTGTATGTGTGTTTATTAACTTTGTTTAGGTGTTTTGTGTGTCCACGATGGTAATAAAGCACATTTACAATTAGGCTTCGTATTATTTGAGTTTTATTAGTTGATTGTCTCTGTTGTACTCAAATACTCAAAGCCGTAATCAAAAGTATATATTTGTTAATTCTCTGTCATCTCAATATTTACTAGTCTATCGTATTCATCGACATCCAGATGTCACAATCTAGGGGGCCCTGATAGCCAGTCACGTGCCAGGACTGAAAGGCAGTGAGTACATCAATCAAGCATGGCCAGCTTGCCGCCATTAATTATTTCACTCCAGTATCGATTCTCTTCAAGCTTGTACAGACCGCACCAGACAGAATCGATTTGATGTTGAACGTCGACAACCGGCCCACGAAGCCAGTAACTACAGCTCCCAGCTCTCAAACATGTTGAACGTCGACAACCGGCCCACGAAGCCAGTAACTACAGCTCCCAGCTCTCAAACATGTTGAACGTCGACAACCGGCCCACGAAGTCAGTAACTACAGCTCCCAGCTCTCAAACATGTTGAACGTCGACAACCGGTCCACGAAGCCAGTAACTACAGCTCCCAGCTCTCAAACATGTTGAACGTCGACAACCGGCCCACGAAGCCAGTAACTACAGCTCCCAGCTCTCAAACATGTTGAACTACGGCACCGTGCCCTACTGAACATTTCTTTAGAAACACAATTCTTCACACTCTCAAAATACCAGAAAAAGCTAAATCGGCGCCGCTGCTGCACAGAAGAGTAGAATACTAGGTATGACAATAACTATAAACCGAGACAAATAAACGGTTAGCACAAGTTCATGATTGAGTCAACGTTACACGTAACAATAAGAGTTGTTTGTTATGTTTTCCTCTCAATTGTTACTTCCTCCTTCATCAACAAGTTAGTTGTAGGGTTCATGTCTAAAACTGTCATATTTCCGGATAAGACAAAACCAAACAAAAAAGTCTTCAACAAGGTCAAAAGCAATGTATATATAAATCAGAAGAAATCTAAATGGTAGCCACAGACTTGTAAATGGCCATTATGAGAATACACACAAAATGAGACGTCATGTAGCAACAAGGCAAAACAAAACGAGTAGTTCTAATACCGTGTAAAGTGTAAAGGAACGATTCCTGAAACGTGTAAACAAATGAAGAGAGGAACATGAAGTGATCTATTCGGTATAAGAATGGATGTTGTTAGTCGCGTGTCTACAAACAACAAGTGCTACGTTTGCAACAAAATGTAAACAATTATTCAAAAGTTAACAAAAAGACAAGAAATTCATTACATATTTACTTACAAATCCTAACCTACAAAACCAAGTGTTAACAATGGATATTCTAGGTAAGAGAAAATTGTGACTGTCAGAGAAGAAGATTTTGACAAGTGATACATGAATACAAACCTAATCTAGTATATGTATACTGAAATAACAGATAGGTTTTCTTTCTCGTTTTTTTAGGAAATAATTAATCATGGATACCATAATTCACGGCACATGGTGATGTTTTAAATGGGATCCCGTGATTATCAACAGTGGCAGATATTTTATTTTGAAATATGTCGGCTAAAACAAAAAATATGTTGGCTAAAACAACAAATATGTCCTGTAAAATAACAAATATGTCCTGTAAAATAACAAATATGTCGGCTAAAAAAACAAATATGTCCTGTAAAATAACAAATATGTGGGCTAAAGCAACAAACATGTCCTTTAAAATAACAAATATGTCGGCTAAAACAACAAATATGTCCTGTAAAATAACAAATATGTCGTCTAAAACAACAAATATGTCGGCTAAAACAACAAATATGTCAGCTAAAACAACAAATATGTCAGCTAAAACAACAAATATGTCAGCTAAAACAACAAATATGTCGTCTAAAACAACAAATATGTCAACTAAAACAACAAATATGTCAGCTAAAACAACAAATATGTCGTCTAAAACAACAAATATGTCAGCTAAAACAACAAATATGTCAGCTAAAACAACAAATATGTCAGCTAAAACAACAAATATGTCAGCTAAAACAACAAATATGTCCTGTAAAATAACAAATATGTCAGCTAAAAAACAAATATGTCGTCTAAAACAACAAATATGTCAGCTAAAACAACAAATATGTCAGCTAAAACAACAAATATGTCGTCTAAAACAACAAATATGTTCTGTAAAATAACAAATATGTCAGCTAAAACAACAAATATGTCGTCTAAAACAACAAATATGTCGGCTAAAACAACAAATATGTCGTCTAAAACAACAAATATGTCAGCTAAAACAACAAATATGTCAGCTAAAACAACAAATATGTCGTCTAAAACAACAAATATGTCAGCTAAAACAACAAATATGTCAGCTAAAATAACAAATATGTCAGCTAAAAAACAAATATGTCGTCTAAAACAACAATTATGTCGGCTAAAACAACAATTATGTCGTCTAAAACACAAGCAATATCGCTATGCTGAAGTAACCATCATGTTCAGCAGAGTAACAACCCGTTCTAGACAAGCAATTGTTAGATGCATTTGTAAAATGATAAAACCCAATAACACAAATTAATTAGAGTCGCAGTCTTATGATCACATCATTAATCAAATATATTAATAAGAAGAAAGCAATGTCGCAGATGTGACCAGCAAGACAACAAGAAAGGGAGGTCACGGTGCAGTCAAATAGAGCTGATACCACAAGGGCATCTAGCATAAAAGTGAAGAATTTTGAGACAGCGTTTGCAGTCTTTAAGTGGCTTTATTATAGGACAATAACTAAGGCAATCTTAGTGTTCCATTGTGAGTCCTTGCATGGAAGGATTTCAAACGGATGGAGTTACGTCAGTCGATGGATAATTTAGAGATATCAAATGTACGGACACTCTACAATATAATCTTCATCCCAACGTTGTGCTACCAATGCCAATGCCTGGACCCTAGATGCAAGAATAATATGAAAGATAACCACTACTGAGATTAAATGTGTCAGACGAATGACAGGAAACAGTCTGAGAGATAAGATCAGAATTGAAGAACTGAGAAAAAAAGCTAGGAATAGCCCCCGCCATAGAATATATAAAGAAAAAAAAAAATAAAATGGTTTGGCCATGCGACACTACAGAAAGATCAAAACACAACACAACGAGCCCTTAATAAACGTTGCGAGAATACCAGACCCAAGGGTCGACCACGAAAAAAGATGAATCGACGGAATACTAGAAGCACTAGGAAACATAACAGCAGCAGAGGCGAACAGAAGAGCAAAAGACTGCAAATTATATCTCCCCTCGACGCTGAAAGGCAAATGAGGAAGGAAAGAAGAAGAAAAAAAGAAGAAATGTACTGGCTTTTTTGTGTAGATTGACTCTCCTATTCGAGGATCTTGGTCGGACTGACTCTCCTATCCGAGGCTCTTGCTCGGACTGACTCTCCTATCCGAGGCTCTTGCTCGGACTTACTCTCCTATCCGAGGCTCTTGCTCGGACTTACTCTCCTATCCGAGGCTCTTGCTCGGACTTACTCTCCTATCCGAGGCTCTTGCTCGGACTTACTCTCCTATCCGAGGCTCTTGCTCGGACTGACTCTCCTATCCGAGGCTCTTGCTCGGACTTACTCTCCTATCCGAGGCTCTTGCTCGGACTTACTCTCCTATCCGAGGCTCTTGCTCGGACTTACTCTCCTATCCGAGGCTCTTGCTCGGACTTACTCTCCTATCCGAGGCTCTTGCTCGGACTTACTCTCTTATCCGAGGTTCTTGGTCGGACTGACTCTCCTATCCGAAGCTGTTGGTCGGACTGACTCTCCTATCAGAGGCTCTTCGTCGGACTGACTCTCCTAAATGAGGCTCTTGGTCGAACTGACTCTCCTATGCGAGTCTCTTGCGCGGACTTACTCTCCTATCCGAGGCTCTTGCTCGGACTTACTCTCCTATCCGAAGCTGTTGGTCGGACTGACTCTCCTAAATGAGGCTCTTGGTCGAACTGACTCTCCTATGCGAGGCTCTTGCTCGGACTTACTCTCCTATCCGAGGCTCTTGCTCGGACTTACTCTCCTATCCGAGGCTCTTGGTCGTGTGGATTGACTCTCCTAGTCGAGGCTTCTTGTGTGGACTGACTCTCCTAGTCGTAGCTTCTTGTGTGGACTGACTCTCCTAGTCGAGGCTCCTGGTCATGTGGACCAGGTCCTAGATTTGACTAGGAGAGTCAGTCCACACGACCAAGAGACTCGGTTGTGTGGACTGACTCTCCTAGTCGAGGCTCTTGGTCGTGTGGACTGACTCTCCTAGATGAGTCTCTTGGTCGTGTGGACTGATTTTCCTAGTCGACGCTCTTGTTCGTGTGGACTGACTCCACAAGTTGAGTCTCCTGGTCGTGTGGACTGACTCTCCTAGTTGAGTCTCTTGTTTGTGTGGACTGACTCTCCTAGTTGAGTCTCTTGGTCGTGTGGACTGACTCCCCACGTTGAGTCTCTTGGTCGTGTGGACCAGGTCCTAGATTTGACTAGGAGAGTCAGTCCACACGACCAAGAGATTCGGTTGTGTGGACTGACTCTCCTAGTCGAGGCTCTTGGTCGTGTGGACTGACTCTCCTAGATGAGTCTCTTGGTCGTGTGGACTGACTTTCCTAGTCGACGCTCTAGTTCGTGTGGACTGACTCCACAAGTTGAGTCTCTTGTTTGTGTGGACTGACTCTCCTAGTTGAGTCTCTTGGTCATGTGGACTGACTCTCCTAGTTGAGTCTCTTGGTCGTGTGGACTGACTCCCCACGTTGAGTCTCTTGGTCGTGTGGACTGACTCTCCTAGTTGAGTCTCTTGTTCGTGTGGACTGACTCTCCTAGTTGAGTCTCTTGTTCGTGTGGACTGACTCTCCTAGTTGAGTCTCTTGTTCGTGTGGACTGACTCTCCTAGTTGAGTCTCTTGTTCGTGTGGACTGACTCTCCTAGTTGAGTCTCTTGGTCGATTCAAGAATTTACTGTCAGAACAGGGGCGCGTATGCTGGAGTCACTGCTGGTCTAGCAAGGCAGATCTGAAACCGTCACTATATATGAGCAAGGAAGATCTGAAAGCGTCACTATATATGAGCAAGGCAGATCTGAAAGTGTCACTATATATGATGGGTGATGAAGACATATCGTGTAATAAAAGTAGTAACCGAGGACAGCCAGAATTTGGACAAGAGCGTGGCACAATAAGTTGAGGGGAAGTGTTTCAACAATGATGGAATTCTAAGCGTGCATTCTCTTTACTTTATATTCAGCATCTTTGGGGCTAGCCTGATTGAAATCAATTAACTCGCTTTGTCAATAGGTAATTTAATAAGTAAGTATGTGACTAACTAATCAACTAACAAAATAACTAAGTACCAATGAATACAGCTAAATACGTGTAACTAAGGAGGTGACCAACTATCAAGAATTCCAACTAAATAATTAATTAGTCACTACCAGCAAACTAACTAAATAACTAACTAAATGAGTTACCGCACAGCTTGCTAACTACCAAGCTAAACAAATAAATAATTATCTAACTAACTAAATAATTAATTCTAGTCAATGTCAGTCCTGGACCCTAGATGCAAGAACAATATGAAATAATTAAATAGCTAACCAAATAAATAATTATCTAGCCAACTAAACAATTAAATAGCTAACCAAATAAATAATTATCTAGCCAACTAAACAATTAAATAGCTAACCAAATAAATAATTATCTAGCCAACTAAATACTTAAATAGCTAACCAAATAAATAATTATCTAGCCAACTAAACAATTAAATAGCTAACCAAATAAATATGTGTGTTAATATGAGTCATGTTACTGCCGTATACACCAAGAGCTATCCATTATTCCACTAACTCAACAAACTATAGATTAAAGGTTTGGTTTATTTTTATATAAGGCTGATGCTGATTTTGGGAGCCGCGATAGCTCAGTGGTTAGTGAACTGGATTACAAAGGACAAGGGGTAGGGTTCGATCCCAACCGACGGTTTCCGGGTTCACCCAGCCTTAAAAAGGTAACGGATTTTTTTTCTGGGAAAGTAAAGCAGCACGGGCGTAATACCGACTACATTACCCCAAAAATCATGTGCTGAAGGTCTGTAAAATATAGTCACTAACACCATATTTCCCTATACGCCACTTGGTGTGACGGGGGTACTTTACTACGTTTTACTTGATGCTGATTTTGTAAACAACACACCAAGCTGCATCTTCGAGAAATATGGAAGACGAATGACTAGAAATAATTAGAAACGTCACAACAGAAAGAAAAGGCCAACGAAAGATGAAAAGACCGGAAACTATCCCTCACCGCGGCACTTGAGAGCGAAGCCAAATTATGAAGGAAAGAAGTAGAGTTGATTATCTAACTCCGCATCCTGCCTATCAGAACTGAACACACTTTGTCATAAACTACAACATTGTCAAGATGATCACAGTATATGATATAGCATAATAAATAATCACAGTATATGATATCTATCTATTCTCCTTTCGAGCCGAAGACGGCACATAGGGCAGAATCATAATTTCAAAAACAGAAACCTTGCGTGCCAAAGTGGCACATATTGCGGAGATCACTGCTTCTAAAATCTATGGCTCTGTTTCCATAACAACACTTTTTACAATGACAGCTTGTCAAGCCATCGATCAACCTCCTTAGTCGCCTCTTACGACATGCCTGGAAGGTCACAGTGTCACTATTCTTTACTTCCCTAGTATATGATAGCATAATAAATAATCACAGTATATGATAGCATAATAAATAATCATAGTATAAATTGTTCACGAAAGAAATCAACTTGATATGATCTTATTGTTAGTGCTTTTGTGCATTACGCAACCCAATCTAACCGAACTGGGAAACATGGTATCAAAATAAACTTAACTTACCGAATGTCATTCAAAAGACAAGAAAGTTGAAAAATAACAAAACCTTTTGGTGATAATGTATTCAAATATATTGTTAGTGAATTTAAATCATAAAAGTAATATTGTAAGCAAGTTTGAGCAGGTACAATACAAGAATACTCTCCTTTGAGCCTTTGAAACGTTTGGATTGTAGACTGCGCCTTCCTGCTAAGGAAAGAATGACACAATAACGCTACGACAGAATCTTGAACATCTTGTAAACAATATTATAAAAACTGTCTTCTATTGGACACGATGTAATTGTCAGTATTAAATGTTACGCCTCATCGAACAGCAAGACATTGCTATTTTGTATGTGGAGTGACATATTCTAAATTAGAATGCTTGTTTCAAAAATACACGGCATGAACTATCAGGTCTGACAGCGCGCGACATTATAACTCGTTTTATGTAGCAAAGTGTTTCTCTTTGAGAAGTTGCGTCTGTAGAAATGTGCGTTCTGTTACTTAATGTGCGTGCACCCACTGTTGTTGGGGAGGAACCAGAATTGTAGGGTACAGAACTGGAGGCGGGAATAAAACCTGCATTGTCATCTTGTGATTGAGACACATCGGCTGTGGCTCTGGATGTGAACATTGCTTTTTTCCTTAAACTTAATGTTTTAAAAGTCTGGTGGCTTGGGGAAATTCGATACAGCCATAAGACTACTGTAGGAAAACGACACGCTGTGTCTTTGTTAAAGCATTTTGGAGCAGATTGTTGTTGCAAGTTATGTCTTACCTTGATGTGACAGTGAAACAGAATATAGTTGCGAACTTATGTCTTACGTTGATGTAATAGTAAAATATAGTGTTTTTGCTAAATAATGTCTTACATTGGAGTGACAATGAAATAGTGTGTTGTTGCTAACTTATGTCTTACATTGATGTGGCAGTAAAATAGTGTGTTGTTGCTAACTTATGTCTTACATTGGTGTGACAGTGAAATAGTGTGTTGTTGCTAACTTATGTCTTACATTGATGTGGCAGTGAAATAGTGTGTTGTTGCTAACTTATGTCTTACATTGATATGGCAGTGAAATAGTGTGTTGTTGCTAACTTATGTCTTACATTGATGTGGCAGTGAAATAGTGTGTTGTTGCTAACTTATGTCTTACATTGGAGTGACAGTGAAATAGTGTGTTGTTGCTAACTTATGTCTTACATTGGAGTGGCAGTGAAATAGTGTGTTGTTGCTAACTTATGTCTTACATTGGAGTGGCAGTGAAATAGTGTGTTGGTGCTAACATATGTCTTACATTGGAGTGACAGTGAAATAGTGTGTTGTTGCTAACTTGTGTCTTACATTGGAGTGACAGTGAAATAGTGTGTTGTTGCTAACTTATGTCTTACATTGATGTGGCAGTGAAAATGTGTGTTGTTGCTAACTTATGTCTTACATTGGTGTGGCAGTGAAATAGTGTGTTGTTGCTAACTTATGTCTTACATTGATGTGGCAGTGAAATGGTGTGTTGTTGCTAACTTATGTCTTACATTGATGTGGCAGTGAAATAGTGTGTTGTTGCTAACTTATGTCTTACATTGGAGTGACAGTGAAATAGTGTGTTGTTGCTAACTTATGTCTTACATTGGAGTGGCAGTGAAATAGTGTGTTGTTGCTAACATATGTCTTACATTGGAGTGGCAGTGAAATAGTGTGTTGTTGCTAACTTGTGTCTTACATTGGAGTGACAGTGAAATAGTGTGTTGTTGCTAACTTATGTCTTACATTGATGTGGCAGTGAAATAGTGTGTTGTTGCTAACTTATGTCTTACATTGGTGTGGCAGTGAAATAGTGTGTTGTTGCTAACTTATGTCTTACATTGATGTGGCAGTGAAATAGTGTGTTGTTGCTAACGTATGTCTTACATTGATGTGGCAGTGAAATAGTGTGTTGTTGTTAACTTATGTCTTACATTGATGTGGAAGTGAAATAGTGTGTTGTTGCTAACTTATGTCTTACACTGGTGTGGCAGTGAAATAGTGTGTTGTTGCTAACTTATGTCTTACATTGATATGATAGTGAAACAGAATATAGTTGCAAACTTATGTCATACATAGATGTGACAGTGAGATAGTGTGTTGTTGTTAACTTATGTAATTAATGTGACAGTGAAGTAGTATGTTGTTGCTAACTTATGTCTTACATTGGTGTGACAGTGAAATAGTGTGTTGTTGCTAACTTGTGTCTTACATTGATGTGACAGTGAAATAGTGTGTTGTTGTTTACTTATGTCTTACATTGATGTAGGAGTGAAATAGTGTGTTGTTGTTAACTTATGTCTTACATTGGAGTGACAGTGAAATAGTGTGTTGTTGTTAACTTATGTCTTACATTGATGTAGTAGTGAAATAGTGTGTTGTTGCTAACTTATGTCTTACATTGATGTAGCAGTGAAATAGTGTGTTGTTGTTAACTTATGTCTTACATTGATGTAGCAGTGAAATAGTGTGTTGTTGTTAACTTATGTCTTACATTGATGTAGCAGTGAAATAGTGTGTTGTTGTTAACTTATGTCTTACATTGATGTAGCAGTGAAATAGTGTGTTGTTGCTAACTTATGTAATTAATGTGACAATGAAATAGTCTGTTGTTGTTAACTTATGTCTTACATTGATGTAGCAGTGAAATAGTGTGTTGTTGCTAACTTATGTCTTACATTGATGTGACAATTTATTTTAGGACACTTCGAGCTGCTGCCGCCGTCAAATAACGAAAGTGATACACTGACATGGTTCTGGTAGCTCTCTGGTTATACACTGTTTTACTCAAATTGTTACGAAAGTTCTTAAATTGCATTGTCATCAATGCGCAATCGAGTAGGATCTTAAAGGCGCATTTCAGACCAGCCGTTTGCTGGCCGACATTGAAGGCCACTTCATCTCTTACTCAAGTCATGGTGTAGAACACGATTTACTCGGTGATGATTTGTTCTTGACTAAAACAACAACCTCCTAGAGACCCGTCAACAATAAATGTTTAACTTGAACAAATATTTCATCGCCCCCTCCCCTAATTCACCACTTAACTGTGTCCAAACAGAACCGGTTGTTAAATCGCTGATTTCCGTCCTACAAAGCTAAATCGGACGAGAATCGTCGATACGAACTGTCCTGTAGTATAATATTAATATATGAATGCTGCGGTAGGCAAGTTTCAGTTAGTGCTAATCTTCACAATAAGTAGTTAATCTTGCATTTACATGTAGCCTCATTTGGAGATTAATAGTGACATCTTGAAATGTTCAGTATTCTGTACACGAGACGTTAGTTGTGTGGACGACATAGCAACAGTTGTGAAGTTTTGTTCCTGTTGTTGTAACACTAGCGGGTGCTACCAAGTCACAGGGAACTAACAGTCTCTGTCACTCAAGGATTGACATGTTACATGACAACAGTTATACACAGAAATGAAAGAGAAACTCCTGTCGATCGGGACACGAATATATATCAATGGAACTCACCGACTGCTTTCTAAATACAACTTTAATAAAGCTGACGTATCTCGCACTCTCTGGAACGAAAACACACAGCACAGAATAGTTCCGACATCAAGATTTCTGTCTCACTATGTCTGAATCTTGTCTGGTTTGTTCAAATTAGGCAGAAATCCAAATCGAAGTAGAAATCCTAGTTGTAACACCTCGTTGACGTCTGACGAGTGTAGATGAGTGGAAGCTGGGGTATAATGATGTGCTCACGGCAGACAAAATCTAGGTCACAACACGCCACTTCCAACACATGGAAGAAAGCACGTTGATAACGACTGCCGCACGCGCGCACCAGTGAGATATTGATTGTAACTTTCTGCGTGGAGCGATTGCTGTGTGAGTTCATGCTGGTTCCTGCTACACGATTTCAAACCAACTCTTGTTATAGGCCCAGACTATTGATTCTAAATACAACACAATGTAAATAAATAATAATAGCACTGATTTGTGCGGGTTGTCAAACTTGACGCGGATCTGTGCTTCGTATATGTCATAACATGAAACAAGCATTCAAGCTCAGTTAGATCATGTCTTAGACACAGACATTCGAGACAGCAACAACAACTAATAAAAGACATGTCAAAGGGTGTAAAAAAAAAACACACACACTAGAACTATGCGAACTATAAGAACATTGTCATTGCGGGATAGTAATTGTGTTTGTCTTACACGCCGTGTTTGTCCATTCAAAAGCGAATATGAAGGAATGAATTGTACATACATAAAATATGCTCGGACATTTGCATCTCTCTCTCACACATACAAATACACGCGCACATAACCATGTTTGTAAATCATTCCGTTACAGCGTAACTACCACGCCACCACAATGAAAACATTCGTCAGTAAACCGCTTTATCAACCGGGCAGTCTCATTGTTTACATGGTGCCTCGGACTAAATGATCCGAGTTGAGTTGTTTGACTGCCTTGCCAGCAGGCAGAACTGGGTGTGCGACTATAGGTATGTGAGAAGTGTTCATTTGGACACCTTTTATATGGACCTGGAAGCTGCTGTGACACGGACAATTAACTGTCAATCAAGACTGTCGTTTCGAACATGCCGTGTTAGAAACATTGTCACGTTTTGCTCAAAGTCAACAACGTATGAATAGCAAATTTGCAATTAAGAGACACTGAGATAATACACGACGGAGTTCAAGTGCTCATAAGATATGCAGAAGCAATTACATGAACAGTTATGTTGTGGACTGCTGAAGAAATTAAGACAATATGTAAAGTAAAGGCAACCTGGCAAAGATCACAGGAAAGATGAACAGTGTGGACCATACATGGGACACCCTGCGATCAATGGTCACAGACAGCATTAAGTGGATGAACTGTGTTGCTGCCCTGCAATGTGCAACAAGAGATGTGTTAACTAAACTAAATGAAGATTATCTGTTAACAAAATAGCATTTCAGAAATTGAAAGGTATATATGCAACAAATCTATGTCAATAGAAATGAGAAAGAGAGTTCATTTGTGCTATATAAAACCAATTCTGACCTATGGAAGCGAATCATGGACAGTAGACGAACAAATGAAAAGACGGTTAGAGGCCACAGAGATGAGATTTCTCATAAGAATATTGAAAGTTCCCTGGACAGCTAAAAAGACCAATGAGGAAGTTCTCAAAGAGGCCAACGCAAAAAGGCAGCTCCTAAAGAACATTAGAAAGAAACAATCAACATTTTTCGGGCACATCATGAGAAGAGGAAAATTGGACTACTTGGTTACAACTGGTAAAATAAAAGGAATGAGGGATCGTGGACGACAAAGAAAGAAAATACTGGATAGCTTGGTGTCATGGCATGGAAAACAGTCAACAACAGAACTGATACGATGCACTGTAGATAGAAGATTGTGGAAGGACATGATCGCCTACGCCAACCGGTATTGCACAAGATGATTATCTGTTAACGAAACTAAATGAAGATGATCTGTTAACTA
Source organism: Megaustenia siamemsis (assembly GCA_032433765.1). Lineage (NCBI taxonomy): Eukaryota > Metazoa > Mollusca > Gastropoda > Stylommatophora > Ariophantidae > Megaustenia > Megaustenia siamemsis. The sequence continues at coordinate 34,063,399 of JAVIAB010000108.1, read as the reverse complement.
TACTAAATGTAGATGAGCAGGTATTGCCTCACACAGACCAACAAGACGTACCGGTCATGTGACTGTTTTGTCCGTCTTTCTGTGAGTAACAAGCGAGCTTCAGCAACATGATCATGATTCTAACAGCTAAGTAAGTAACAAACTGAACATGTCGTCTGCCAGGTTTTATGCATACGCTTATCACTTTTAACTGATCGTGAAGTCACGGTGTCTTGACTAGGACATAAGCTGATCACTTCTAGACTAGAACATACGCTGGTCACTACTAACTAATTGTGAAGTCACGGTGGTTTGGCTAGGACATACGCTGGTCACTACTAACTGATTGTGAAGTCACCGTGGTTTGGCTAGGACATACTCTGGTCACTACTAACTGATTGTGAAGTCACAGTGTTTGACTAGGACATACGCTGGTCACTACTAACTGATTGTGAAGTCACAGTGGTTTGACTAGGACATACGCTGGTCACTACTAACTGATTGTGAAGTCACAGTGGTTTGACTAGGACATACGCTGGTCACTACTAACTGATTGTGAAGTCACAGTGGTTTGACTAGGACATACGCTGGTCACTACTAACTGATTGTGAAGTCACAGTGGTTTGACTAGGACATACGCTGGTCACTACTAACTGATTGTGAAGTCACAGTGGTTTGACTAGGACATACGCTACTGACCAGAAGAAACCAGATTTTCTTGTCGTTTCTGTTCGCCTAACGACTACTCTTCTTCATCGTCCGTCGTTATAAAGACTTTAATTTGACGTAAATAACGTCAATTTGACGTAAATTACATTCTTTCTTTTGATCTTCCAGACCCGCCGGTCACAGAAAAGTTCAGTGATGATTTCATGTTTTATGCCGATCCTTTCGATGACGTGCTGAACTTTCTGTTGGTCTTTCACTACTAGACACCGGCTATCGCTATTTGAGACATTGTAAACGGAAGCTTGTGTTCTTGGTGTGGCGATGATTTCAATGTTGGGTGTGAGAATTGATGATTTCAATGTTGGGTGTGACAATTGATGATTTCAATGTTGGGTGTGACAATTGATGATTTCAATGTTGGGTGTGACAATTGATGATTTCAATGTTGGGTGTGACAATTGATGATTTCAATGTTGGGTGTGACAATTGATGATTTCAATGTTGGGTGTGACAATTGATGATTTCAATGTTGGGTGTGACAATTGATGATTTCAATGTTGGGTGTGACAATTGATGATTCAATGTTGGGTGTGACAATTGATGATTTCAATGTTGGGTGTGACAATTGATGATTTCAATGTTGGGTGTGACAATTGATGATTTCAATGTTGGGTGTGACGATGATTTCAATGTTGGGTGTGACAATTGATGATTTCAATGTTGGGTGTGACAATTGATGATTTCAATGTTGGGTGTGACGATGATTTCAATGTTGGGTGTGACAATTGATGATTTCAATGTTGGGTGTGACAATTGATGATTTCAATGTTGGGTGTGACAATTGATGATTTCAATGATGTTTAATTTTTTTGCATTTATCTATCCACTAACTATAGTACATATGTTGATATATAGTGTTCGATGTGCATGAAAGAGTGAAATCATTGACAACAGACGTGTTATATGAACTACCTAAATGAAGAAATAGAAAAAAATGTGCATGTCAATATTCTATAGGCAGATCTAACCTCTTTTATTTGTTGAGAGTAATTCATGACTGAAATCTCTGTTCTTTCATTGCCTACCTGGTTTGGGAGAGATCTCACTGTCTGTGTCTGTTGCTGTGTTCTCAGTGTCATAACAAGATAGATAGATAGATAGATAGATAGATAGATAGATAGATAGATAGATAGATAGATAGATAGATAGATAGATAGATAGATAGATAGATAGATAGATAGATAGATAGATGGATGGATGATGGATGGATGGATGGATGGATGGATGGATGATGGATGGGATGGATGGATGGATGGATGGATGGATGGATGGATGGATGGATGGATGGATGGATGGAGATGGATGGATGGATGGATGGATGGATGGATGGATGGATGGATGGATAGATAGATAGATATGCAGGCAGACAGGCAGACAGGCTGGTAGGTAGGTAGGTAGGTAGGCAGGCAGGTAGGTAGGTAGATAGGTAGGTAGGTATTAAGATAGATAGGTAGGTAGGTAGGTAGGTAGGTAGGTAGGTAGGTAGGTAGGTAGGTTGTTTTGGTAGAGACCTGCTACGTTCATAAAGTAATTCAGCTTATAGTACACATCATGCTGGTACATGCAAATCCGTGTCTAGCTTTGCCGTTTTTTCTGTTCTCTTTCTCTCTTCCCCCTCAATGACACACACGCATATCTCTCTCTCTCGCTTGGCTTTTCTTCGCTCTTTTTTCTCTCTCTCTTTTATCTATTTAGCAAGCACTACTCTCTGTTTGTTTCTCCTCTGTTGTTAATCTGGTTCTATCTTTTTTTGTTTCTGTCCCTCACGCCTTCTTGCTAGCTAAACTTCTCTTTGTGACAAATCCCTGCTTTTTACCTTTACTTCTGTTACATTCTTGTTTGAATCTCTCTCTCTCTCTCTCTTTCTCTCTCTCTCTCTCTCTCTTATTATCCTCCCGAACTCTATTTTTTTTTGCGTGTGTCGTCCTCTCTCTCTCTTTCATTTACGCTCTCTCTCTCTCTCTCTCTCTCTCTCTCTCTCTCTCTCTTTGTGACTCATTTGCACTTGCTTGTTGACGTTCGTGCGTACACTCTCATGCTCACATTCCTTCGCTCTCAATCTTTCTCCCCCCCCTCTCTATCTCTATCTATCTCTCTCTCTCTCTCACAGAAACAAACTCACACATTCACATATACACAATGTCTCTAATGAGCCAACGTCATACAAGCCGAGCGAAGTGGTAGGACAAGGTTCCCAGACTTCCAGCCATTGGCATGCCAGAACGCGAGCCAGGTCGACTAGTGGCGTCACTTGTTGGAATAGAGCCACCCGACGGAATGATGACTCACGAGCTCGAGCATCAAGGGCACCACCCACGTGAACGGCCCTACCTCATGAGATTATCCATTGCCGGCGGTTGTATTTGAAGAGCAGTGACGAAATGAAAAAAAAGACGATTGTTCGCCAGCTGTTACAAGAGAAAAATATCGATTCTTTGTTTCATTTCTTCCGCTTCTGGTTTCAATTCTCTGTGGAGCATAGGTATTCAACAAACACTTTCCAAGTTGACCTGTTTCGTCCAAACACTTAGAATCGTTCCCCACATTCTTCATCACTGTTTCCATATCTTCCCCATCTTTCCCCATCTTTTTCATCCATGTTTCCATTGTCTTTCACATTTTCTGCGTCCATGTTTCCACTGTTTCCCTTCCTCATCAATGTTTCCACTGTCTTCCCCATAGTTTTGATCCATGTTTCCACTATATTCCTTCCTCTTCTATGTTTCCACTGTCTTCCCCATCGTTTTCATCCATGTTTCCACTATCTTCCTTCCTCATCAATGTTTCCACTGTTTCCCTTCCTCATCTATGTTTCCACTGTCTTCCCCATCGTTTTCATCCATGTTAACACTGTCTTCCTACTTCATCTATGTTTCCACTGTCTTCCCATCGTTTTCATCCATGTTTCCACTGTTTCCCTTCCTCATCAATGTTTCCACTGTCTTCCCCATCGTTTTCATCCATGTTTCCACTGTTTCCCTTCCTCATCTATGTTTCCACTTTCTTCCCCATCGTTTTCATCCATGTTTCCACTATGTTCCTTCCTCATCAATGTTTCCACTGCTTCCCTTCCTCATCTATGTTTCCAATGTCTTCCCCATCGTTTTCATCCATGTTTCCACTATCTTCCTTTCTCATCAATGTTTTCACTGTCTTTCACATTTTTGTCATCCATGTTTCCACTGTTGTCCTCATCTTCCTCATCCATGTTTCCACTGTTGTCCTCATCTTCTTCATCCATGTTTCCACTGTATTCCACATCTTCTTCAACCATGTTTCCACTATCTTCCTTCCTCATCAATGTTTCCACTGTTTCCCTTCCTCATCTATGTTTCCACTGTCTTCCCCATCGTTTTCATCCATGTTTCCACTGTCTTCCTACTTCATCTATGTTTCCACTGTCTTCCCATCGTTTTCATCCATGTTTCCACTGTTTCCCTTCCTCATCAATGTTTCCACTGTCTTCCCCATCGTTTTCATCCATGTTTCCACTGTTTCCCTTCCTCATCTATGTTTCCACTTTCTTCCCCATCGTTTTCATCCATGTTTCCACTATGTTCCTTCCTCATCAATGTTTCCACTGCTTCCCTTCCTCATCTATGTTTCCAATGTCTTCCCCATCGTTTTCATCCATGTTTCCACTATCTTCCTTCCTCATCAATGTTTTCACTGTCTTTCACATTTTTGTCATCCATGTTTCCACTGTTGTCCTCATCTTCCTCATCCATGTTTCCACTGTTGTCCTCATCTTCTTCATCCATGTTTCCACTGTATTCCACATCTTCTTCATCTATGTTTCCACTGTCTTCCACATCTTCTTCATCTATGTTTCCACTGTCTTCCACATCTTCTTCATCTATGTTTCCACTGTCTTCCACATCTTCTTCATCTATGTTTCCACTGTATTCCACATCTTCTTCAACCATGTTTCCACTGTATTCCACATCTTCTTCATCCATGTTTCCACTGTATTCCCCATATTCTTCATCTATGTTTCCACTGTCTTCCACATCTTCTTCATCCATGTTTCCACTGTCTTCCCATCTTCTTCCTCTATGTTTCCACTGTCTTCCCCATCTTCTTCATCCATGTTTCCACTGTCTTCCCCATCTTCTTCCTCTATGTTTCCACTGTCTTCCCCATCTTCTTCATCTATGTACCCATTGTCTTCCACATCTTCTTTAACCATGTTTCCACTGTCGTCCTCATCTTCCTCATCCATGTTTCCACTGTTGTCCTCATCTTCCTCATCCATGTTTCCACTGTATTCCACATCTTCTTCATCTATGTTTCCACTGTCTTCCACATCTTCTTCAACCATGTTTCCACTGTCTTCCACATCTTCTTCATCCATGTTTCCACAGTCTTCCCCATTTTCTTCTTCCTCTATGTTTCCACTGTCTTCCCATCTTCTTCATCCATGTTTCCACTGTCTTCACATTTTCTTCATCCATGTTTCCACTGTCTTCCACATCTTCTTCAACCATGTTTCCACTATCTTCCTTCTCATCAATGTTTTCACTGTCTTTCACATTTTTGTCATCCATGTTTCCACTGTTGTCCTCATCTTCCTCATCCATGTTTCCACTGTTGTCCTCATCTTCTTCATCCATGTTTCCACTGTATTCCACATCTTCTTCATCTATGTTTCCACTGTCTTCCACATCTTCTTCAACCATGTTTCCACTGTCTTCCACATCTTCTTCATCCATGTTTCCACTGTCTTCCCCATCTTCCTCATCCATGTTTCCACTGTCTTCCACATCTTCTTCATCATGTTTCCACTGTCTTCCACATCTTCTTCAACCATGTTTCCACTGTCTTCCCCATCTTTTTCATACATGTTTCCACTCTCTTCCACATCTTCCTCATCCATGTTTCCACTGTCTTCCACATCTTCCTCATCCATGTTTCCACTGTCTTCCACATCTTCCTCATCCATGTTTCCACTGTCTTCCCCATTTTCTTCTTCCATGTTTCCACTGTCTTCCTCATCTTCTTCATCCATGTTTCCACTGTCTTCCACATCTTCTTAATCCATGTTTCCACTGTCTTCCCCATCTTCTTCATCCATGTTTCCACTGTCTTCCCCATCTTCTCCATCCATGTTTCCACTGTCTTCCCCATCTTCTTCATCCATGTTTCCACTGTCTTCCCATCAACTTCATCCATGTTTCCACTGTCTTCCCCATCTCTTCATCCATGTTTCCACTGTCTTCCCCATCAACTTCATCCATGTTTCCACTGTTTCCACATCTTCTTCATCCATGTTTACACTGTCTTCTCCATCAACTTCATCCATGTTTCCACTGTCTTCCACATCTTCTTCATCCATGTTTCCACTGTCTTCTCCATATTTTTCATCCATATTTTCCACTATCTTCCCTATCTTCCTCATCCGTGTTTTCACTATCTTCCCCATCTTCCTCATCCATGTTCCCACTATCTTCCTCATCTATGTTTCCACACTCTTCCCTATCTTCCTCATCCGTGTTTTCACTATCTTCCCTATCTTCCTCATCCGTGTTTTCACTATCTTCCCCATCTTCCTCATCCATGTTCCCACTATCTTCCTCATCCGTGTTTCCACTATCTTCCCTATCTTCCTCATCCGTGTTTTTCACTATCTCCATATCTTCCTCATCCGTGTTTTCACTGTCTCCTCATCTTCCTCATCCATTTTTACACTGTAATCCTCCTATTCCATGTTTCCACGGTCTTACCCGTTTTCCTTATCTATGCTTCCATTCTGTTCCCCGTCTTAATCATTCATTTTTCAACTTTCTTCCCCAACTTCCTCATACATGTTTCTACTGTCTTCTCGATCTTCTTCTGTCATCCCCACTTCCTAATCCATGTTTCCACTGTCTACAACATATTCTTCACTATGTTTCCACTGTCTTCCCCATTTTCTTGGCCTATGTTTCCACTGTCTTCCTTCCGCGTCCATGTTTCAACTTCTTTCCCCATCTTCCATCCATGTTTTCAACTTCTTTCCCCATCTTCCTCATCCATGTTTCCACTGTCTTCCCCATATTCTTCAACCATGTTTCCACTGTCTTCCCCATTTTCTTCATCCATGTTTCCACTGTCTTCCCCATCTTCCTCATCCATGTTTCAACTTCTTTCCCCATCTTCCTCATCCATGTTTCCACTGTCTTCCCCATTTTCTTCAACCATGTTTCCACTGTCTTCCCCATTCTTCATCCATGTTTCCACTGTCTTCCCCTTATTCTTCAACCATGTTTCCACTGTCTTCCCCATATTCTTCAACCATATTTCCACTGTCTTCCCCAATTTCTTCATCCATGTTTCCACTGTCTTCCCCATATTCTTCAACCATGTTTCCACTGTCTTCTCCATATTCTTCAACCATGTTTCCACTGTCTTCTCCATATTCTTCATCCATATTTCCACTGTCTTCCCCATTTTCTTCATCCATGTTTCCACTGTCTTCCCCTTCTTCTTCAACTATATTTTCACTTTTCTCGATATCTTCTTCATCCATGTTTCCACTGTCTTCCCCATCTTCTTCATCTATGTTTGTACTGTCTTCCCCATTTTCTTCATCCATGTTTCCACTGTCTTCCCCATCTTCTTCATCCATGTTTCCACTGTCTTCCCCATCTTCTCATCCATGTTTCCACTGTCTTCCACATCTTCTTCAACCATGTTTCCACTGTCTTCCACATCTTCTTCAACCATGTTTCCACTGTCTTCCACATCTTCTTCAACCATGTTTCCACTGTCTTCCCCATCTTCTTCATCTATGTACCCATTGTCTTCCACATCTTCTTCAACCATGTTTCCACTGTCTTCCCCATCTTCTTCATCCATGTTTCCACTGTCTTCCACATCTTCTTCATCCATGTTTCCACTGTCTTCCCCATCTTTTTCATACATGTTTCCACTGTCTTCCACATCTTCCTCATCCATGTTTCCACTGTCCTCCACATCTTCTTCAACCATGTTTCCACTTTCGTCCTCATCTTCCTCATCCATGTTTCACTGTCTTCCACATCTTCTTCAACCATGTTTCCACTGTCTTCCCCATCTTCTTCATCCATGTTTCCATTGTCTTCCCCTTCTTCTTCATCCATGTTTCCAATGTCTTCCCCATCTTATTCATCCATGTTTCCACTGTCTTCCCCTCTTCTTCATCTATGTTTCCACTGTCTTCCCCTTCTTCTTCATCCATGTTTCCACTGTCTTCCACATCTTCTTCTTCCATGTTTCCACTGTCTTCCCCATTTTCTTCATCCATGTTTCCACTGTCTTCCCCATCTTCTCCATCCTGTTTTCCACTGTCTTCCCCATCTTCTTCATCCATGTTTCCACTGTCTTCCCCATCAACTTCATCCATGTTTCCACTGTCTTCCCCATCAACTTCATCCATGTTTCCACTGTCTTCCACATCTTCTTCAACCATGTTTCCACTGTCTTCCACATCTTCTTCAACCATGTTTCCACTGTCTTCCCCATCTTCTTCATCTATGTCCCATTGTCTTCCACATCTTCTTCAACCATGTTTCCACTGTCTTCCCCATCTTCTTCATCCATGTTTCCACTGTCTTCCACATCTTCTTCATCCATGTTTCCACTGTCTTCCCCATCTTTTTCATACATGTTTCCACTGTCTTCCACATCTTCCTCATCCATGTTTCCACTGTCCTCCACATCTTCTTCAACCATGTTTCCACTTTCGTCCTCATCTTCCTCATCCATGTTTCACTGTCTTCCACATCTTCTTCAACCATGTTTCCACTGTCTTCCCCATCTTCTTCATCCATGTTTCCATTGTCTTCCCCTTCTTCTTCATCCATGTTTCCAATGTCTTCCCCATCTTATTCATCCATGTTTCCACTGTCTTCCCCATCTTCTTCATCTATGTTTCCACTGTCTTCCCCTTCTTCTTCATCCATGTTTCCACTGTCTTCCACATCTTCTTCTTCCATGTTTCCACTGTCTTCCCCATTTTCTTCATCCATGTTTCCACTGTCTTCCCCATCTTCTCCATCCATGTTTCCACTGTCTTCCCCATCTTCTTCATCCATGTTTCCACTGTCTTCCCCATCAACTTCATCCATGTTTCCACTGTCTTCCCCATCAACTTCATCCATGTTTCCACTGTCTTCCCCACCTTCTTCATCCATGTTTCCACTGTCTTCCCCATCAACTTCATCCATGTTTCCACTGTTTCCACATCTTCTTCATCCATGTTTACACTGTCTTCTCCATCAACTTCATCCATGTTTCCACTGTCTTCCACATCTTCTTCATCCATGTTTCCACTGTCTTCTCTATATTTTTCATCCATATTTCCACTATCTTCCCTATCTTCCTCAACCGTGTTTTCACTATCTTCCCCATCTTCCTCATCCATGTTCCCACTATCTTCCTCATCCGTGTTTCCACTATCTTTTCTATCTTCCTCATCCGTGTTTTCACTATCTTCCATATCTTCCTCATCCGTGTTTTCACTGTCTCCTCATCTTCCTCATCCATTTTTACACTGTAATCCTCCTATTCCATGTTTCCACTGTCTTCCCCATCTTCTTCATCTATGTGCCCATTGTCTTCCACATCTTCTTTAACCATGTTTCCACTGTCTTCCCCATCTTTTTCATACATGTTTCCACTGTCTTCCACATCTTCTTCATCCATGTTTCCACTGTCTTCCCATCTTTTTCATACATGTTTCCACTGTCTTCCACATCTTCCTCATCCATGTTTCCACTGTCTTCCACATCTTCTTCAACCATGTTTCCACTTTCGTCCTCATCTTCCTCATCCATGTTTCACTGTCTTCCACATCTTCTTCAACCATGTTTCCACTGTCTTCCCCATCTTCTTCATCCATGTTTCCATTGTCTTCCCCTTCTTCTTCATCCATGTTTCCACTGTCTTCCCCATCTTATTCATCCATGTTTCCACTGTCTTCCCCATCTTCTTCATCCATGTTTCCACTGTCTTCGCCTTCTTCTTCATCCATGTTTCCACTGTCTTCCACATCTTCTTCAACCATGTTTCCACTGTCTTCCCCATTTTCTTCATCCATGTTTCCACTGTCTTCCCCATCTTCTCCATCCATGTTTCCACTGTCTTCCCCATCTTCTTCATCCATGTTTCCACTGTCTTCCCCATCAACTTCATCCATGTTTCCACTGTCTTCCCCATCAACTTCATCCATGTTTCCACTGTCTTCCCATCTTCTTCATCCATGTTTCCACTGTCTTCCCCATCAACTTCATCCATGTTTCCACTGTTTCCACATCTTCTTCATCCATGTTTACACTGTCTTCTCCATCAACTTCATCCATGTTTCCACTGTCTTCCACATCTTCTTCATCCATGTTTCCACTGTCTTCTCCATATTTTTCATCCATATTTCCACTATCTTCCCTATCTTCCTCATCCGTGTTTTCACTATCTTCCCCATCTTCCTCATCCATGTTCCCACTATCTTCCTCATCCGTGTTTCCACTATCTTCCCTATCTTCCTCATCCGTGTTTTCACTATCTTCCATATCTTCCTCATCCGTGTTTTCACTGTATCCTCATCTTCCTCATCCATTTTTACACTGTAATCCTCCTATTCCATGTTTCCACGGTCTTTCCCGTATTCCTTATCTATGCTTCCATTCTGTTCCCCGTCTTAATCATTCATTTTTCAACTTTCTTCCCCAACTTCCTCATACATGTTTCTACTGTCTTCTCGATCTTCTTCTGTCATCCCCAACTTCCTCATCCATGTTTCCACTGTCTACAACATCTTCTTCACCAATGTTTCCACTGTCTTCCCCATCTTCTTGGCCTATGTTTCCACTGTCTTCCTTCCGCGTCCATGTTTCAACTTCTTTCCCCATCTTCCTCATCCATGTTTCAACTTCTTTCCCCATCTTCCTCATCCATGTTTCCACTGTCTTCCCCAAATTATTCAACCATGTTTCCACTGTCTTCCCCATTTTCTTCATCCATGTTTCCACTGTCTTCCCCATCTTCCTCATCCATGTTTCAACTTCTTTCCCCATCTTCCTCATCCATGTTTCCACTGTCTTCCCCTTCTTCTTCAACCATGTTTCCACTGTCTTTCCCATATTCTTCAACCATGTTTCCACTGTCTTCCCCATTTTCTTCATCCATGTTTCCACTGTCTTCCCCATATTCTTCAACCATGTTTCCACTGTCTTCCCATATTCTTCAACCATGTTTCCACTGTCTTCCCCATCTTCTTCATCTATGTTTCCACTGTCTTCCCCATCTTCTTCATCTATGTTTGTACTGTCTTCCCCATTTTCTTCATCCATGTTTCCACTGTCTTCCCCATTTTCTACATCCATGTTTCCACTGTCTTCCCCTTCTTCTTCAACTATATTTTCACTTTTATTCGATATCTTCTTCATCCATGTTTCCACTGTCTTCCCCATCTTCTTCATCTATGTTTGTACTGTCTTCCCCATTTTCTTCATCCATGTTTCCACTGTCTTCCCCATTTTCTTCATCCATGTTTCCACTGTCTTCCCCATCTTCTTCAACCATGTTTCCACTGTCTTCCCCATCTTCTTCATCCATGTTTCCACTGTCGTCCCCATCTTCTTCATCTGTTTCCTTATTTATTCTTTCCTCATGCATTTTTCCGTTGTCTTCCCCATATTCTTCAACCATGTTTCCACTGTCTTCCCCATCTTCTTCACCTATGTTTGTACTGTCTTCCCCATTTTCTTCATACATGTTTCCACTGTCTTCCCCATTTTCTTCATCCATGTTTCCACTGTCTTCCCCTTCTTCTTCAACTATATTTTCACTTTTCTTCGATATCTTCTTCATCCATGTTTCCACTGTCTTCCCCATCTTCTTCATCTATGTTTGTACTGTCTTCCCCATTTTCTTCATCCATGTTTCCACTGTCTTCCCCATTTTCTTCATCCATGTTTCCACTGTCTTCCCCATTTTCTTCATCCATGTTTCCACTGTCTTCCCCATCTTCTCCATCCATGTTCCCACTGTCTTCCACATCTTCTTCAACCATGTTTCCACTGTCTTCCCCGTCTTCTTCAACCAGGTTTCCACTGTCTTCTCCATCTTCTTCGTCTATGTTTCGACTGTTTTCCACATCTTCTTCAACCATGTTTCCACTGTCTTCCCCATCTTCTTCTTCCATGTTTCCACTGTCTTGTCCATCTTCTTCAACTATGTTTCCACTGTCTTGTCCATCTTCTTCATCCATGTTTCCACAGTCTTCCCCATCTTCTTCAACTATTCTTCCACTGTCTTGTCCATCTTCTTCAACTATGTTTCCACTGTCTTGTCCATCTTCTTCATCCATGTTTCCACTGTCTTCCCCATCTTCTTCAACTATGTTTCTACTGTCTTGTCCATCTTCTTCAACTATGTTTCCACTGTCTTCCTCATCTTCTTCAACTATGTTTCCACTGTCTTCCCCATCTTCTTCAACTATGTTTCCACTGTCTTGTCCATCTTCTTCAACTATGTTTCCACTGTCTTCCCCATCTTCTTCAACCATGTTTCCACTGTCTTCCCCATCTTCTTCAACCATGTTTCCACTGTCTTCCCCATCTTCTTCATTCATGCTTCCACTGTCTTCTTCAAGTATGTGTCTTGGCAGACTCTCCACGTTGCGTCCTACATCTCCTAGAAAGAGAGCTCCTATCTATCATGAATTACGGAGTGATTTTCTTTCTTTTTTTTTTTTACTTGTCCATGTTTGTTAAATTTGTACTGTATATTTTTTATATATATATTACAGTGCAGGATTGCTAGTCTCATGACTAAACTTCCTTAGTTGCCTCTTTAAGCCATGCCTCACTGGTAAGGAACAGCGCTACAATTATTTACTTCCCTTTTGGGTCCCTGATTTCGTTTTTGTTTCCTGTTTTCTGTAAAAAGAACAAGGTGGTGATTTGTATTGTCTTTGTTCTAGCTCCTATCTAAATGACGCAAACATACTTCAGAAAAGCAAAGGTGTCTTTAAAGGTACATTAGTACCTTTCATTAATTATAAGAATGTAATACAAACTAGAAACTACTGGGAAATTGGGGGAAAAAAACATGATTCTTCTGAATATCATTTTTAAAATACCATCGATAAATAAAATCTCCGTATTTTGTATGAAAAGAGACTTATTCACACTATCCTACACCAGTAATACTAAGCTGATATAGAAGAAAATAGGTCGGGCATAAGGATTCTGCGATGGAGTATTTCCTACTTAAAGAGGAGGTAACTCATTCAACCAAATATGAACAGATTGTGAGAAATGTGATGGGACCGTGAGTAGTAAATGGTGCAGTGAAATGCCCCTCTTTTCTATTACCAGCGGCCCAAAATTGCTGCCGCCGGGTCGTTTTTTCTTATATAAATAGTCTACCAGAACATTTTTTTACATAAATCTACATTTTGCCTTTTATGAGAGTCTAGCCGAGCATTTTTCCTAATATGAGAGTCTACCCTCTCGGGTGACCTCTCATCGTATATGGGAGAATGGGGAGTTATAAAAGTGGGGTGCCATAACTTTGTACATTCTTTGTATTTTCAAAGCAGTCTTATTCAAGTCAACTTTATATATATATATATATATATATATATATATATATATATATATATATATATATATATATATATATATATATATATATATATATATATCTACAGTTTCTTTGCATCTAAATGTAACAACTTACTCAGTACGTTATATATATATAAAGTTGATTTGAATAAGACTGCTTTGAAAATACAAAGAATGTACAAAGTTATGGCACCCCACTTTTATAACTACCCATTCCCCCATATACGATGAGAGGTCACCCGAGAGGGTAGACTCTCATATAAGGAAAAATGCTCGGCTAGACTCTCATATAAGGCAAAATGTAGATTTGTGTAATCTATTTATTTGTATAATCTATTTAATTGTGAAATTTAAAAAATGTTCTGGTAGACTATTTATATAAGAAAAAACGACCCGGCGGCAGCAATTTTGGGGCCGCTGGTGAGAGAAAAGGAGGCATTTCACTGCACCATCTACTACTACCGTGAGTGAAGGGTTAAAGTGACTGGCTTCAGAAACAGTGAACGAGCTAGATATTGTAGTAAAGACACAGCTTGTGAGATGTGACATGGGAGGCTACTTGATGAACAGTTTGTTAATGAGATTAGGGGAAAACCATTTGCTTTAATGGCTGATGAATCCATAAACATTAACAACAAATTATGAACTGTCTATAGGTGTGAGATATGTGACACAGACTGGAGAAATTAGAGAAACATTTTTGTGCATAATTCCACTTCAAAATAAAACAGCTGAAACCATCACAAGCTGCACTGAAAGTGAAATAAATAAACGAGGTATGTCATTTGGTGTCATCTTATTGCTCATGGATTTGATGGAGGTTCTAATTTTTCAGGCAGTATCTCCGGGGTTCACAAATAAAAGTCAGATAATTCAGGAAGGACAATTCCCTACATACATTGTAAGGCTCATGTATTGTTACTTACAGTGACTAGTGCAAGAGATCGGTTCCCCTACGTGAATAAGTTTTAATGTAGTCAGAGACATATATAAACTGTTCCACCAATCTACAAAACGAGAAACAGTTCTCCGTGACATAAACAAAAATGTTAGAAGATCCTATGCCGAGAACTCCAGAGCTACAGATATGCGCTGGCTCAGTCATTATAACACAATTCATAACATTAAGACAAGTTATGGGTCAGTCATGATGACCTGTGAGCATTTACATAAGGATGAGGCAGATGTAGATGGCTACATTGGCTGGAGGACTTGTTGAAATGGAAAAAAAATTCTACTTTTATGTTAACACTTTGCCTGTTTGGGGGAAATACTGGGAGCTGTTTTAAATGAAAGCAAATGCTTGCAGAAGCAGGAATGTCAGTTGGCAATTCTTCTAAAGCTACTTTCAAGTACATCTTTACACTTAAAATCAATATCTGCGGATGTACAGATAGCAGAAAAACATGAAAATACTGATGTCACTGCAACAAATAAAGAGTTGAAAGTTAAAGTTTCACACAATTCGAACAATAAAAACAGATGTCTCTCATGATAAAACATGTTTCCAGGCACTTGCTAAATTCACAGAATAACATATGTGAAATGGACAAAAGATTTAGCAAGTAAGCCTTGGAATTAATTTCAGCATGTTCATTTTTAATCATTTGATTACATTCAGCAGATAAAAGAGTCAGACGTTAACTCTCTGTGTCAGTATTTGCATGACATAGATCAAGATCATTTGATTACATTCAGCAGATAAAAGAGTCGGACGTTAACTCTCTGTGTCAGTATTTGCATGACCTAGATCAAGATCATTTGATTACATTCAGCAGATAAAAGAGTCAGACGTTAACTCTCTGTGTCAGTATTTGCATGACCTAGATAAAGATCATTCTCAAGAAGATCCGAAATCTTTTAAATATTTAGTCTCAAATGTGAACGACAATGTATCACCATTCAAACATATTCTTCAATTTTCAATTGGTTATGAAGAAATGAAAATTACTAGTGTAAAATTATTGACTGTACCATTATCTACAGCCACTGTTGAAAGGTCTTTTAGCTCTATGAACAGAAGAATGATCCCACTAAGAAACCAGCTAGGGGACAGTTCACTGGACCACTGCATGATGATTTCTATTGAAGGAGAAGAGATTCCAAGTGAAGAATTCTTAGACAAAAGTCTGGAACGCTTTGCCCTCAAAATGCAAAGGAGAGTACGTCTGCTCTAACTGAGGATCTGAACAAGAGACAGGAACTGCACGTAAGTGATATATAATATTGAAGACTAAATTGTCTTTCCTTTAAATGTTTTCATCACCTCCCCCAGTCCCCTTTCACAGGATTAGAAAAATCTGTACGATAAAAGCCTATTGGCTATTGGCCTGTCCAATAAAAAACGGTCAACCGCTGACACCAAATTGTACTGTATGCTTGATTCCCCGAACCATACCACCCACTGTCGTCCGCAACTAGGCATTATTACATAGTAGGCTAATCCCGCTTTGCCATACAATTTACACACAGACAAGAAAAGTTCACACATTTAAGTTTTTAAAAATATTTTTTTGGCTAGGCAAGTTTCATATAAAACGTTATAACCGAATTGCAAGCTGGGTAATATTCATCATCATGTGCCATACCGGTTGGCGTAGGTGATAATGTCCCTCCACAATCTTCTATCCACAGTGCATCGTATCAGTTCTGTTGTTGACTGTTTTCCATGCCATGACACCAAGCTATCCAGTATTTTCTCTCTTTGTCGCCCTCGATCTCTCTTTCCTTTTATTTTGCCAGGTGTAACCAAGTATTCCAACTTTCCTCTTCTCATGATGTGCCCGAAAAATGTTGATTGCTTCTTTCTGATGTTTTTTAAGAGCTCCCTTTTTGTGTTGGCCTCTTTGAGAACTTCCTCAATTGTCTTTTTAGCTGTCCAGTGAACTTTCAACATTCTTCTGAGAAATCCCATCTCTGTGGCCTCCAATCGTCTTTTCATTTGTTTGTCCACTGTCCATGATTCGCTTCCATATGTCAGAATTGGTTCTATATAGCACCGATGAACCTTCTTTCTCATTTTTATTGACATAGATTTGTTGCATAAGATATTTCTAACCTTCTGAAATGCTATTTTGGCCTGAGCTATTCTGCTTTTTATTTCTGTGGTGCATCTCCCATCTGATGTTATTATTGTGCCCAAGTATTTGAAACGTTGCACTTGTTTCAGATTTGTCTCGTTTATTTTTATGCTGCATGATGGTGGTGATTGTTTCTTCGATATAACCATTACTTCTGTTTTCTTACTATTCAGACTGAGACCTTGCTTGTTGCTTTCTTTTACTATTAAGTCTATAATTTCTTGTAGTTCATTCTCTGTCTCTGCTATTAAGACTATGTCATCCGCATATCGCAAATTATTTATGTTGTGACCGTTGACTTCAATTCCTTTTTTGTCTACTATTGATCTCATAATATATTCGCTGTAAAGTGAAAACAAATCCGGCGACAGAACACAGCCTTGTCTGACTCCTTGCTTTATATATTGGAATTGTCCTGTTTGGTTATTAATAGCTGGGTAATAGGGCTATAAAATATATATATTTTTGTAATAGAACAAAAGAAAAATGTGTGGATTTTTTATAATTGACTTTATATCAGGATTCTCTTTATAACCAGTTTCGTTATAAGTGGATTTTACTGTATTTCATATATCAATCAAATAGCCAAATGTCCCAGTTCATCTGTCTTAACATGCAAACATAATACAGGCAGGTTTGTTGAAACTAAGGTACAGACCACCAGGATTCGTTACATTTCTGGCCTACGACTTGACTTTTTACAAATATTAACTGTAAGTCCAAGTCGCAGTTATACTCAATTTATAATCTCCAATAATCAGACACTGTTTTACCAGCGTGTATGTTTTACCTCTGCGTTACCATTGTTTTACCAGCGTGTATGTTTTACCTCTGCTTTACCATTGTTTTACCAGCGTGTATGTTTTACCTCTGCTTTACCATTGTTTTACCAGCGTGTATGTTTTACCTCTGCTTTACCATTGTTTTACCAGCGTTTATGTTTTACCTTTGCTTTACCATTGTTTTACCAGCGTGTATGTTTTACCTTTGCTTTACCATTGTTTTACCAGCGTGTATGTTTTACCTTTGCTTTACCATTGTTTTACCAGTGTGTATGTTTTACCTTTGCTTTACCATTGTTTTACCAGCGTGTATGTTTTACCTCTGCTTTACCATTGTTTTACCAGCGTGTATGTTTTACCTTTGCTTTACCATTGTTTTACCAGCGTGTATGTTTTACCTTTGCTTTACCATTGTTTTACCAGTGTGTATGTTTTACCTTTGCTTTACCATTGTTTTACCAGCGTGTATGTTTTACCTTTGCTTTACCATTGTTTTACCAGTGTGTATGTTTTACCTCTGCTTTACCATTGTTTTACCAGTGTGTATGTTTTACCTTTGCTTTACCATTGTTTTACCAGTGTGTATGTTTTACCTTTGCTTTACCATTGTTTTACCAGTGTGTATGTTTTACCTCTGCTTTACCATTGTTTTACCAGTGTGTATGTTTTACCTTTGCTTTACCATTGTTTTGCCAACGTGAAAGATGATTGGAGGAGAGATGGTTGGTCTCCACATTTTATGCGTACAATTTCACAAAAGGGACCTGAATGACCAAAGAAAAACGGCTGTTAGAATTTTTGTTAATGCTATGATCAGCATAACATATAAGATATATAGTTTATATTTTTATGTTTAGATTCAACAGATCGATTGCCTTCAGCTTAGTGTTGAACCGTCAGCGTGTGTGCGTTACGAGCCTCAAACTTCATTGAATACTTTCATTCCTCACGAGATATTTGTATTTGTATATAAGACACGTAGCTGACCTTTACTGTGTGCAATTATAGCTGCAACATCTTGGCTACCTTACAGACGGCGGAGAGTAAAACGTTAGGGAGTCATCATCAAGTGCGGTCTCTGCATCGAAGGTTGTCTACCATGAAGATTCATTCCGCTCTCTCTCGTTTTGATAGTGCAAGTTGTCATAGGCTGACTTGTCCATCTTTTGATGTTACTCGTACCTCTTAGTCTGCCTCTGCCTCTTTTACCTTGTATTTTCCCTTCCAATATTACTTTTACCAGGTTGCTGTGTCTTTTAACATAATCCCAAAAAATTTCATTTGTCTTGTTTGAATTGTGTTTGGTAGTTTTCTTTTCATTTTTAGTTGTTTTAAAACTTCATCGTTTGTTTTCTTTTCTTTCCATCCAATTCTACCTATTCTTCTATATATCCACATTTCAAAGGCTTCAATTCTCTGTTCTGTTTTCATGTCTAATGACCATGTTTCTGCACCATATAGGATTATTAAAAAGATGTAATATTTTGCTATTCTTAGTTTTATCCCTGGTGTTATTTGTTTTGATGTTAGTATATTTTTCATGACATTAAAATTACTTTATTGACAATTCTATTATTTTTGTTTTTGTTCAGTTTTATATTTTCCATCACTGGTTCTAGTATGTACAAGGTAGTTGTAGCTCTGAACTGTCTCCAGGTCTATTCCTTCAAATTTGATATCCACTTGTAGGTTTTGAGTATTATCTTTGTTTATGATCACAGTGTTAGACATTTTTATATTAATTTCTAATCCATAAATTTTGCTCGTCATATTTATTTCATTAAGTAATTGTTGTAGATCTTTAGGATTTTTTGTTAATAATACAGTATCATCAGCAAATCTTAGGTTATTTATTATCTTTCCATTAATGTTTAGGTCTCGCATCTCTGTGATGTGTTTAAAGATTTGCTCAGTGTATAGATTGAACAAGCTTGGTGATAGGATGCGTCCCTGTCTTACTCCTCTTTATTATATCAATGGGTGTAGAATTCACTTTGTTTTATTTTATTATTACTGTTTGCTCCCAGTACAGATTACATATTAGGCATATGTCTGTGTCATCTAGATGTATATATTTTAGGCAGTCTGTGAGTTGTATAATCAAATCATGGACTATAGACAAACAAATTAAAAGACTATTAGAGGCCACAGAGATGGGATTTCTCAGGAAAATGTTGAGTTCCCTGGACAGTTAATGAGACCAATGAGGACATTCTCACAGAGATCAACACAACAAAAGAAGCTCATAAAAATATCAGAAAGAAACAATCAACATTTTTCTGGCACATCATGAGAATAGGGAAGTTGGAATACTTGGTAAAAACTGGCAAACTTAGGGAAAGAGAGGTCGTCGACGACAAAGAGAGGTCGTGGACGACAAAGAGAGGTCGTGGACGACAAAGAGAGATCGTCGACGACAAAGAGAGGTCGTGGACGACAAAGAGAGGTCGTCGACGACAAAGAGAGGTCGTGGACGACAAAGAGAGATCGTCGACGACAAAGAGAGGTCGTGGACGACAAAGAGAGATCGTCGACGACAAAGAGAGGTCGTGGACGACAAAGAGAGATCGTCGACGACAAAGAGAGGTCGTGGACGACAAAGAGAGGTCGTGGACGACAAAGAGAGATCGTCGACGACAAAGAGAGGTCGTGGACGACAAAGAGAGGTCGTCGACGACAAAGAGAGATCGTGGACGACAAGAGAGGTCGTGGACGACAAGAGAGGTCGTGGACGACAAAGAGAGATCGTCGACGACAAAGAGAGGTCGTGGACGACAAAGAGAGATCGTCGACGACAAAGAGAGGTCGTGGACGACAAAGAGAGGTCGTCGACGACAAAGAGAGATCGTCGACGACAAAGAGAGATCGTGGACGACAAGAGAGGTCGTGGACGACAAGAGAGGTCGTGGACGACAAAGAGAGATCGTCGACGACAAAGAGAGATCGTGGACGACAAGAGAGGTCGTGGACGACAAGAGAGGTCGTGGACGACAAGAGAGGTCGTGGACGACAAGAGAGGTCGTGGACGACAAGAGAGATCGTGGACGACAAGAGAGGTCGTGGACGACAAAGAGAGGTCGTGGACGACAAGAGAGATCGTGGACGACAAGAGAGGTCGTGGACGACAAGAGAGGTCGTGGACGACAAGAGAGGTCGTGGACGACAAGAGAGGTCGTCGACGACAAAGAGAGATCGTCGACGACAAAGAGAGGTCGTGGACGACAAAGAGAGGTCGTCGACGACAAAGAGAGATCGTCGACGACAAAGAGAGGTCGTCGACGACAAAGAGAGAAGATACAAGATAGCTTGGTGTCTGGCATGGGAGACAGTCAACAACAGAATTGATACGATACACTGTGAATAGAAGATTGTGGAAGGACATGGTCGCCTACGCCAACTGGTATGGTACATGATGATGTTGATGATGATGTTGTTGATGATGATGATGAAGATGATGATGTCAAGTTGTTTATGGTGTATCAAAAGGTTTAGTGTAGTCTATGAAGCAGACATATTGGTTTATTTATATCTGTGTACTTTTGTAATGTCCTCATGCAGAATATTGCTTCGTTGATCTCGCTGTTTTTCCTAAATCCAAATTGTTGCTCTTCTAATTCTATATAGGTTTTATTCTGAATCCTTCCTTGCATAACTTTTAGCAAGATTGTTGTTACATTGCTAATTAGGCTTATCGTTTTAAAATCACTGCATTCAACTGCACCATTCTATTTAGGCAATGTTTGAAAGTTTATGTATTTAGTTCACTTGATATGTATCCTGTATGGTATATGTCGTTGCATATCTGAAGCTAAGGGAGCGCACTCTAAAAAATAGACAGCCCCCACTGTTTCATGAGTGACTTCTCCCACTGTAAGGTCTGTGGAAACAACTATCAATAAAGCAACATAAGACAAGTAGCCCAGATTATAACAAAAATCCGGACAATAGTTGCCTTAATATCATAAACTAATAAAGATGTTTACATGAAATAAAAAACATGTTATTGCAAAAATAGCGCCACACCAAATAACGGTAGAATAACCTACACTTATGGATATAACAATTTACAATTAATTATTCAATTTTTCAGGAAAGTAACAAAAACAACTATTCGGGCGTTCAACAATTAGAAAGTTTTAAATGAAATAAAAGCTCACATATGATGTAAAGAGCTTACCTTAATTCCTAGGTGTGATATCAGTGACTCATCATCATCATCATCATCATCATCATCATCATCATCATCATCATCATCATCATTGAGTGCTGTATCCGCATCGAAGGTTGGCCGCGTCATTCTGCTCTGTCTCTTTCATTGATGGTGCAGGTTGTCATAGACTTACCCATCTTTTGGTGTAACTCGTCCATGTTAGTCTTGTTCTGCCTCTTTTACTTTGTATTTCCCCTTCCAAAATTACTTTTAGTAGGCTGCTGTTTCTTTAACACACCCCATAAATTTAAATTGTCTTGTTTGAATTGTGTTTAATAGTTATCATTTCATTTTTAGTTGTTTTAAAATTTCGTCGTTTGTTTTCTTTCCTTTCCAGCCAATTCTTCTATAAATGAAGGGCTTCAGTCTTCTATTCCGTTTCTTGACTAATGTCCATGTTTCTTATGTTTCTTTCCGTGTGTCTTAGTTTTAGCCTTTGTGTTATTTGTTTTGATGTTAGTATATTTTTCATGACATTAAAATTACTTTTTTTGCCATTCCTATTATTTTGTTTATTTCAGTTGTACATTTTCCATCGCTGGTTATAGTATGTCCAAAGTAGTTGTAGCTCTAAACTGTTTCCAGGTCTATTCCTTCACCTTTAATATCCACTAATATGTTTTGAGTATTATTTTTGTTTATCATTATAGTTTTAGTCTTTTTGATATTCATTAAAAATAAAAAGGAAAGTACCCCCGTCACGCCGAGTGACGTATAGGGAATATGGTGTTAGTGACCATAATTTTTACAGACCTTCAGCACATGATTTTTGGGGTAATGTGTTCGGTATTACGCCCTTGCCACTTTACTTTTCCAGAAAAAAAAATCCGGTACCCATTTAAGGCTGGGTGAACTCGGAAGCCGTCGATCAGGATCGAACCCGACCTCTTGTTCTTTGGAGTCCAGTTCACTAACCACTGAGCCATCGCGGCTCCCTCTTTGATATCCATATCTAATCCTTATTCTTTACTTGTCATGCTATTTCATTATGTAGTTGTACATTTTTAGGAATTTCTGCTAGTAATACAGTGTCATCAACATATCTTAGGTTGTTGTTATTGAGTTATTTGCGAGTATCATCATTGCACTCCGAACATGTCCATAGGTGCTCAGATCATCACCTCAGCAAGTCCCGCAGTGTCCAGCGACTGACAACTCCCGTTCTGTGTTGGTTAATAAATCTTCTTATACACACACTAAGTTTCTCGTATCTGGCTATGCCCATCTTAACTCCCATTTCTTTCATCCGAAGAAGTGACGTGGACTCATTGTTGTCGAAATCCTGTTCCAACATCTCGGAAGGCACTGATGATGTCGGCTCGATCCATTGGTTGACCGTCCTCAACGATGGCGCATCTAGCCAACCTGTCCGATCTTTCATGTCCCAGTGCTCCCTTTAGTCTAGGGACGTAGACAAAGGTGACTCTACGTATTTTTGACTTCTGCAATGATTCTACCCATTGCCTGCGCACAGAGCCCACCTCCTTTTAATCATGCTCATCGAATTACTCAGTATACAGGAGTGGATGTAGTCCTGTGACTCTAGCCAGGTGAATGCCTTGGTCACTGCAATCACCTACATCGGCATGCTACTCGTGGTCATAACAAATGCACCACTGTCTTCCTTGACTATTCTTCCGGCCGAGCGTGCTATAAATGCCCATGCATTCCTTTTGTGCCATATTACACATCCGTCTGTATAAATGACTGCATCTTTCTCGCCAGTGTTATACCAGATGAAACCGTTGATCTCCGCATTGACCTAGTCCCCAGTTCGAGTGGTAATTCTGGTTACTCTTTCATTATTCAAGCACACTAAATAAGCTGCTGCCAGTGCGTTCTCTAGGTCTTCTCCCTGTTTGTTGGTTAAGATGTTTCCCCCACTGCTTGCCTCTAACGTTAGTCTCCGCAGAGAATAACGTTCTCCTCCTCGAAAGCGAAGAGATTCTGCCGTTGTGTGTACATCTTCCCATTACAGGCATACGCATTTACAACCACGAAAGGAACTGGGGTCTACACCCTAACTGCATGTACCTGCAAATCTTCACTGTCCCACGCAGACATATCAACCTCAGCTGCCACCATATTGTTTCTCACAAGGATGGCCTGTCCAATGTGTCTTCTATTGTAGAAACAATGACATCCAGGGGCACTAACTGTTCTATCACCAAGCAGTCTTTCTTGCAAAATCATTATATCGGCGCCGCATAGTAGCTTGGGAGCCGCGATAGCTCAGTGGTTAGTGAACTGGACTACAAAGGACAAGAGGTCGAGTTCAATCCTGATCGACGGCTTCCGTGAGTCAGCTGTTCCAGTCTTAAATGGGTACGGGATTTGCTTCTGGGAAAGAGCGGACAGGTTGGCTAGCTGCGCTATCGTTGAGGACGGTCAACCAATGGATCGGGCGGGCATCAACTTCCTTTAGTTTGGGTGTTTCGGTAAAAAAAACTTTTGCATAGGTTCCTACCACCAAGCTTGTTCAATCTAGACACTGAGCAGATGATGATGATTTGCATAAGTTAATTAATAAAGTAAACGGTGACTCCATAATGCTGTCATGTATTTCACAGCTGTTGTCTGCCTACTCTATTAAAGGTCTTTCCTGATCAACAAATCGTTATGTTGCTATGATATGCAGTTCTTGATCATTCTCTATTTTTATATCAATTAACTTTATTAATGTACAGATTTGATGACGAAAAGGAAAAGAAACCAATTATAAAATTCACGTCAAACTATAAATTTTAAAATGGGAAGTGGAAAAAGCTATAAAACAATGAAAAAGTGAAAAGCAACAGAACCTGACAGCATACAGATAGAGTTAATACAGGAACTAGAAAATTTTGGCATTGAAGTGATCACAGACATATGCAGCGACATATACCATATAGTATTATATACCAAATGAACTAAAAACATCAACTTTCATTGCATTGCCTAAAAAGAATGGTGCAGTTGAATGCAGTGATTTTAAAGCAATAACCCTAATGGGCCATATAACACACATTTTGCTAAAAGTTATACAACGATGGATTCAGAATAAACATCAATATGTAATTAGAAGAACAACAATTTGGATTTAGGAAACACGGTGGGAACAAAAGAAGTCATATTTTGCACAAGAGCGGTATAACAATTGTATAGCCTAAAACATGAACATGAAATGTTTAGATAGAAAGTGTCATTAAAGAGTGGTATAACAACTGTATAGCCTAAAACATGAACATGAAATGTTTAGATAGAAAGTGTCATTAAAGGGTGGTATAACAACTGTATAGCCTAAAACATGAAGATGAAATGTTTAGATAGAAAGTGTCATTAAAGAGTGGTATAACAACTGTATAGCTTAAAACATGAAGATGAAATGTTTAGATATAAAGTGTCATTAAAGAGCGGTATAACAACTGTATAGCCTAAAACATGAACATGATATGTTTAGATAGAAAGTGTCATTAAAGAGTGGTATAACAACTGTATAGCTTAAAACATGAAGATGAAATGTTTAGATATAAAGTGTCATTAAAGAGCGGTATAACAACTGTATAGCCTAAAACATGAACATGAAATGTTTAGATAGAAAGTGTAATTAAAGGGTGGTATAACAACTGTATAGCCTAAAACATGAAGATGAAATGTTTATAGCTCGTTTCAAATCACGTGCCCAACTTCAAAACGCTATTACTCAGTAACCGTTTGTTAAAAACTGTTGAAATTTTCCAAATGTTATTAGAATGCAAAAGACCCTTTAAATGTATATTTAACAAATATCTTGCAGCTGCAGTTTTCTTAAAGCGGCGAATTTCTTTGATGTTTGTCAAAATTGTAAATTGTGAACCCCTAAATAATAGAAATTACCGTAGTTGCTGGTCTATGATTAATTTTCACTAGGTAAAGGCGTGGCCGTAATGGGGAAATAACCTAATAAGACAAAACACCAGGAGAATTATTGTCTTCTCAGTTCGAGGACGGACGATAATATCAAGGTATACCTGTATGTCCAATTTTCATAGTTGTGTGGTCCTGAAAAGGACCGTTTGTTGAACTAATTTAAGATAATATAGGGGCCAACATTGTGGGGGCTATATACTTTCATTCTGAATCAGACGAGTCTAAAAGATTAATAACTGTTTGGGGTTGAACATTCCAGAAACCATCATTTTTCCAATATTCCTCTTCCTGTTTTAAGACGTGGTCTTCACATTTAGCCCAATAATCTTTGTCTATATTTAATAAAGCGAGATTAGCAAGAGTCTTTACATCGCATATTTTGAATGTTGTATTTTCATCTGCCACTTGTCCTTTTAATTTTGCCCAGATTAGTTCTATCGGATTTAAATGAGCATGGTAAGGTGGCAGCCTCAAACTTATATGACCGTGCTCTTGGATAATCTTATCTATTTGAAAAATCTTTGTCCTTTGTTTTTGCTTTACTAGAGATAGTAATTCAGGTTTTAAGTACATGTTATTAAATTGTATGTGCTCCTTTGTGAGCCATATCTTAATAGCATCTTTTGTACTGGATGACGTCGGGACTTTATCTTCAAGTGCAACAATGTTGTGTTACGCTGCATTGTCCATTATTAGGCAAGATGGACGATCTAGTGATGGGAGGACATAATTTTCAATCCAATGTCTAAATATGTGACCATTCATCTCAGAGTGATAATCCCGATTGTCTATGGATTTTGAAAGAAAAATGAGCTCTGCATTCTGTATTAGTCCATGTTGTCGACTACCTGCATGAGCAATTATCAAGCGCTGTCCTTTGCTGCTAGGTATTAATCTCTTAATCTTTCCATCTGATGACTGCCATTCCCTTTGGTTAGTGTGGTGAGCATTGATCCATGTTTCATCCAAGTACACAATATCATAACCTTGCTTGCGCACCTCTTTTACTTCACGTAAGTACTTGCTTCTCATGACTACTATATGTGGCTTCTCACAGATGATGTTTCGTCCATTGGAATACTTTCTGAATGTAAAGCCTGCAGCTCTCACATTCCTCCATAATGTAGACTTTGATATTTCAATACTGTTGTTCTTTTTCAGCGATACTTTTAATTTTCTTATTGTAACAGTTTCATTCATACCCAACATTTTGCGAATTTCACTTCTAATAAGTTCACTGTCGAAATTATCCAACATTTTTGCTCTTCCTTGTGATTTTGTATATTTGGAACATTGACGGTCACGTGCTTGAATCCAGCGATTGAATGACCGTTTAGATAAATCCAAAATGTGTCTTGTCCTATTCTCAGGGTTTTCTAAAGAATGAAATAATCTTCCTCGTTTAGCCTCTTTGCAAAAATAGTCATACATTTTTATTGCGATGTTTTGTAAACTGCAGAATTTCATTTTAAGACTCATGATAAATGTTATCGTTCCACGTCTCCACTTCTGAATGAACGGAAATGGGACACACAATTTCTCGTGTTTTTTACAAGTGTCTAATTGTGTCAAAAAACCACGCTGAAAGCGTGCAAACAAGTCAATTTTACCGTGTATGGATTTTTACTCGCTATTTGTAACTTAAAATACTGTAAACATTAAGTTTTGACTACATCAATGGGTCGTTATAAATTTATATAAATCAAATAAACAACAATAATAACCAAATGTTTTTTTAATGAAATTAATTCCCTGTTGGGTTCTAATCATTATAACTTTACATGCAAATTTTGAACAACTTACAACAAGCGGTTAAAAAGCTATCGATTTTAAAAGTTGGGCACGAGTTATGAAACAAGCTATAGATAGAAAGTGTCATTAAAGAGTGGTATAACAACTGTATAGCCTAAAACATGAACATGAAATGTTTAGATAGAAAGTGTCATTAAAGAGTGGTATAACAACTGTATAGCCTAAAACATGAACATGAAATGTTTAGATAGAAAGTGTCATTAAAGAGTGGTAGAACAACTGTATAGCCTAAAACATGAACATGAAATGTTTAGATAGAAAGTGTCTTTAAAGAGTGGTATAACAACTGTATAGCCTAAAACATGAACATGAAATGTTTAGATAGAATGTGTCAGTAAAGAGTGGTATAACAACAGTATAGCCTAAAACATGAACATGAAATGTTTAGATAGAATGTGTCAGTAAAGAGTGGTATAACAACTGTATAGCCTAAAACATGAACATGAAATGTTTAGATAGAAAGTGTCATTAAAGAGTGGTATAACAACTGTATAGCCTAAAACATGAACATGAAATGTTTAGATAGAAAGTGTCATTATAGAGTGGTATAACGACTGTATAGCTTAAAACATGAACATGAAATGTTTAGATAGAAAGTGTCATTAAAGAGTGGTATAACAACTGTATAGCCTAAAACATGAACATGAAATGTTTAGATAGAAAGTGTCATTAAAGAGTGGTATAACAACTGTATAGCCTAAAACATGAACATGAAATGTTTAGATAGAAAGTGTCATTAAAGAGTGGTATAACAACTGTATAGCCTAAAACATGAACATGAAATGTTTAGATAGAAAGTGTCATTAAAGAGTGGTATAACAACTGTATAGCCTAAAACATGAACATGAAATGTTTAGATAGAAAGTGTCAGTAAAGAGCAGAATGGATCCAACTCTGATTTCGAAAGCAAGACTCGCTATGAGGAGTTGTTTTTTTTTTTTTTTTAATTAAATGCCGTTCTTCGTTATTTCAAATTGCTACCTGTTTTGTTCTTCGACTCTGCAGGTATTTGATTTCTCAAGCCAGTTCTCGGCATTTTCCTAATATAAATGTACTGATTTCCTGTCGTTATTTGTATCTTAGAATTCTCTGCGAGAAATGGTGCCAACGTCGACAAGATCTGCATCATGTGTTCATAGACTTAACACAAAAAAGCAGATAAGAGAGTATGGCATGCAACCCGAATGGCGACAATAAGTTTGTACAACTTGGCAGTATAAAACATCTTACGAGAAGAAAACTTCGGTGTTCAACTATTGTGATCAAGTGAACTGCTTGTCCTGCTTCATGATGGAGGAATAACAACAACACATCGTCTTCGGCGGGCTTGATCTTGGTTTGACGTAGGAGTTTTCCTGTTGTTGTTGGGCCAACCCTGTCCGTCGACACCAAATGCAAAACTTATCAACGAAAACTGAGGACAATAGTTCAAAGTTCAGAACAACATTTGTAGTTCGACAAGGCTGCATGTTCTGTCCTACTCTTGTTTCTATATCTTCTCGGCACGACAGATGCATTAGAAGTTTATGAGAAGTACTGCCACTATCCTGTGGTTTGCTGATGACATCGATGGTTCCCCAAAAGAGAACCAGAACTAAATGAGTAGATAAAACATCTGGAGTATGTGGTATGGAGATCAATGCTGACAATAAAATGTGAGCAATAACTTTATTGCACTTGTTGCACACATTTAACAAAAAATAAACAAGTGTGTAACAAATGTAAACAAATCAAAGTTGAAAGAATCGACCTGGAGACAGTTTACAGCTACAAC
The DNA here is from genome assembly GCA_032433765.1 of Megaustenia siamemsis. Lineage (NCBI taxonomy): Eukaryota > Metazoa > Mollusca > Gastropoda > Stylommatophora > Ariophantidae > Megaustenia > Megaustenia siamemsis. The sequence goes on along the minus strand of JAVIAB010000108.1, from coordinate 34,034,558 downwards.
TATCTTGGACATACACCAGTGATTGAAAATGTACAACTGAAATAAACATAAGAATAGGAATAAGAATAAAGAATAGGCTAAATGTAATTTTAATACCATGAAAAGTATACACAAATTTTAAAAAATAACACCAGGGATAAAACTAACAATAGCAAAATGTTATACTTTCTCAACATTCCTGTATGGTGCAGAAATATGGACATTAGACAAGGAAAGAGAAAAGAAAATTGAAGCCTTTGAAATGTGGATTTACAGAAGAATAGATAGAATTGGATGAAAAGAGAAGGGAACAAATTATGAAGTTTTAAAACAACTAACAATTAAAAGAGAACTTACAAGAAATTAAAAGAGAATTAGAAGAGAAAAACAATTAGAACAAGACAAATGAAATATTTGGGGCATGTGGAAAGACACAACAGCCTACTAAAAGTAATATTGGATGAAAAATACAAGGTAACAGAGACAGAGGCAGGCCAAAACTAACATGGACGAGTAACATAAAAAAATGGACAAGTCAGCCTATGACAACGTGCATCATCAAAGCAAGAGACAGAGTGGAATGGCGCTCCATGGTAGCCAACCTTCGATGCGGAGAGGGCACTCGATGATGATGATGATGATGATGATGATGTAACAAGTGTGGTAAACACAGCTTGCCAATACACGTGAAGCGATATAAGGAGGGTCTGCTAGACTGGAAGGAGTGTTTGTGTGTGTGTGTGTGTGTGTGTGTTTGTGTGTGTGTGTATTTGTGTGTATTTGTGTGTCTATTTGTGACCAACAGGACAGTTGCAAATTGTTGTTTTACTAGTATGTTAATGTCTATATATGCTATCCGCTTCTTCGTGCTAGTTAACAGTTCATCACTTCCACAACAATTGCACATAGTCCTAGTTCTACAATATCAAACAGATAAAGTTGATCAACCTATCAACTAGTTCTACAATATCAAACAGATAAAGATGATCAACCTATCAACTAGTTCTACAATATCAAACAGATAAAGATGATCAACCTATCACTTAGTTCTACAATATCAAACAGATAAAGTTGGTCTGGCCGCTGATATTAGCCATCAATGTGCCTTTCTTGTGCTTCTCGTCTATGTCTGGGCCGCTGATATTAGCCATCAATGTGCCTTTCTCGTGCTTCTCGTCTATGTCTGGACCGCTGATATTAGCCATCAATGTGTCTTTCTCGTGCTTCTCGTCTATGTCTGGGCCGCTGATATTAGCCATCAATGTGTCTTTCTTGTGCTTCTCGTCTATGTCTGGACCACTGATATTAGCCATCAATGTGTCTTTCTTGTGCTTCTCGTCTATGTCTGGGCCGCTGATATTAGCCATCAATGTGCCTTTCTTGTGCTTCTCGTCTATGTCTGGGCCGCTGATATTAGCCATCAATGTGTCTTTCTTGTGCTTCTCGTCTATGTCTATCCGCTGATATTAGTCGTCAATGTGCCTTTCTCGTGCTTCTCGTCTATGTCTGTCCGCTGATATTAGTCGTCAATGCGCCTTTCTTGTGCTTCTCGTCTATGTAAATATCGTAAGTTGGGAGTTCCCCTTGGCTTACGGCTCTGGAGGCATCTGGACCTGCTCTGTTCTCGGTCTTTCTTCTGAAATGTTCTGGACAGCTTCAGTAGTTGGGCTTGTCTTCTTTCCTGCGTTTGGCGTCTTCCTTGACATGATTCTTTTTCCGTGGAAATGTATATTATTCTTGTCTGAAATTTTGTGTGATCTCTATTTCATTTACTCTGTCTTGAAAAACAATTCAAGTTGCCCCTTCTTTGCACCTTTACTCGAGACCTTGGGAGGCATTGTGTCTATAAGAAACAGTTGTCTGGTTTCCACCTGTGAGGTACCTACCTGTGTGGAAAAAAAAGAAGAAAAAGAAGACCAAACTTACATCCTGCCGTCCCTTTGATCCCCCGACGTGGTCACGTCTATTCCTGCTTATAGGCGTGGTCTATTTTGAGCTCTTGGTAATACTCTCAACCTATTGGTTGCTTGTTTGACTACGGCCTGCCGATTACTGCGAAATCTCGACAGTATCTGTCCATCACTATAATTAGACTGGGAGCGAATGCAAAGCGTTTGTTACCGCTGACATCACAAGATGTCACGGTGCCAGCAAGCCTATTGATTAAGTCCTTTGCCGTCGGCTTATCTCCGAATGTTTCTATTGTTTGTCCGTGATAGCTACCTTATATCAGCAAGTGTCAGACATTTGTTTGTACGGGGTCTATCGCTCCTTCGTTGTGTTACGTAACTTCTGTTGGTCCATGGCGACATCTGTTTGGATTCTCCTGCTCATTTTAGACACCTGCCGTCGGCGTCTCTTGTAGACGGTTTCATTGCTTGTTACGACTTCGGCACCTGACTTTGTTGACCTGGCTTATGCTTGTTAATTTCTTAAGTCTCCTTTTCATTCTATGTCGGCCTCGGCTTATCCTTCCTCTCATTTTCGTTCTTGCATTCCTTTATTCTTTCTCTGACATTCGTTCTATTCTCCCTCTAATCTCCTCTTTGCCCTTCATGGCTCAGCCACACTATACCTATCACCTAGTTCTACAATATCAAATAGGTAAAGTTGATCAACTATCATCTATTTCTACAATATGAAACAGGTAAAGTTGATCAACCTATCACTTAGTTCTACAATATCAAACAGATAAAGTTGATCAACCTATCACCTAGTTCTACAATATCAAACAGGTAAAGTTGATCAACCTATCAACTAGTTCTACAATATCAAACAGATAAAGATGATCAACCTATCACTTAGTTCTACAATATCAAACAGATAAAGTTGGTCTGGCCGCTGATATTAGCCATCAATGTGCCTTTCTTGTGCTTCTCGTCTATGTCTGGGCCGCTGATATTAGCCATCAATGTGCCTTTCTCGTGCTTCTCGTCTATGTCAGGGCCGCTGATATTAGCCATCAATGTGTCTTTCTCGTGCTTCTCGTCTATGTCTGGCCGCTGATATTAGCCATCAATGTGTCTTTCTCGTGCTTCTCGTCTATGTCTGGCCGCTGATATTAGCCATCAATGTGCCTTTCTCGTGCTTCTCGTCTATGTCTGGACCGCTGATATTAGCCATCAATGTGTCTTTCTCGTGCTTCTCGTCTATGTCTGGGCCGCTGATATTAGCCATCAATGTGTCTTTCTTGTGCTTCTCGTCTATGTCTGGACCACTGATATTAGCCATCAATGTGTCTTTCTTGTGCTTCTCGTCTATGTCTGGGCCGCTGATATTAGCCATCAATGTGCCTTTCTTGTGCTTCTCGTCTATGTCTGGGCCGCTGATATTAGCCATCAATGTGTCTTTCTTGTGCTTCTCGTCTATGTCTATCCGCTGATATTAGTCGTCAATGTGCCTTTCTCGTGCTTCTCGTCTATGTCTGTCCGCTGATATTAGTCGTCAATGCGCCTTTCTTGTGCTTCTCGTCTATGTAAATATCGTAAGTTGGGAGTTCCCCTTGGCTTACGGCTCTGGAGGCATCTGGACCTGCTCTGTTCTCGGTCTTTCTTCTGAAATGTTCTGGACAGCTTCAGTAGTTGGGCTTGTCTTCTTTCCTGCGTTTGGCGTCTTCCTTGACATGATTCTTTTTCCGTGGAAATGTATATTATTCTTGTCTGAAATTTTGTGTGATCTCTATTTCATTTACTCTGTCTTGAAAAACAATTCAAGTTGCCCCTTCTTTGCACCTTTACTCGAGACCTTGGGAGGCATTGTGTCTATAAGAAACAGTTGTCTGGTTTCCACCTGTGAGGTACCTACCTGTGTGGAAAAAAAAGAAGAAAAAGAAGACCAAACTTACATCCTGCCGTCCCTTTGATCCCCCGACGTGGTCACGTCTATTCCTGCTTATAGGCGTGGTCTATTTGAGCTCTTGGTAATACTCTCAACCTATTGGTTGCTTGTTTAACTACGGCCTGCCGATTACTGCGAAATCTCGACAGTATCTGTCCATCACTATAATTAGACTGGGAGCGAATGCAAAGCGTTTGTTACCGCTGACATCACAAGATGTCACGGTGCCAGCAAGCCTATTGATTAAGTCCTTTGCTGTCGGCTTATCTCCGAATGTTTCTATTGTTTGTCCGTGATAGCTACCTTATATCAGCAAGTGTCAGACATTTGTTTGTACGGGGTCTATCGCTCCTTCGTTGTGTTACGTAACTTCTGTTGGTCCATGGCGACATCTGTTTGGATTCTCCTGCTCATTTTAGACACCTGCCGTCGGCGTCTCTTGTAGACGGTTTCATTGCTTGTTACGACTTCGGCACCTGACTTTGTTGACCTGGCTTATGCTTGTTAATTTCTTAAGTCTCCTTTTCATTCTATGTCGGCCTCGGCTTATCCTTCCTCTCATTTTCGTTCTTGCATTCCTTTATTCTTTCTCTGACATTCGTTCTATTCTCCCTCTAATCTCCTCTTTGCCCTTCATGGCTCAGCCACACTATACCTATCACCTAGTTCTACAATATCAAATAGGTAAAGTTGATCAACTATCATCTATTTCTACAATATGAAACAGGTAAAGTTGATCAACCTATCACTTAGTTCTACAATATCAAACAGATAAAGTTGATCAACCTATCACCTAGTTCTACAATATCAAACAGGTAAAGTTGATCAACCTATCACTTAGTTCTACAATATCAAATAGGTAAAGTTGATCAACTATCATCTATTTCTACAATATCAAACAGGTAAAGTTGATCTACCTATCACCTAGTTCTACAATATCAAACAGGTAAAGTTGATCAACTATCATCTATTTCTACAATATCAAACAGGTAAAGTTGATCAACCTATCATCTAGTTCTACAATATCAAATAGGTAAAGTTGATCAACCTATCATCTATTTCTACAATATCAAACATGTAAAGTTGATCAACCTATCATCTAGTTCTACAATATCAAACAGGTTCACCCCTCAGATTGTAAACGCACACTATTTATTTGTTGTATATTAAAACGTTATTGATGGTCGTTGCTCACATTCGAGGTGACGACCAAATGGATATGAATGGTTATGGTTATGGAAGGCCCCGGCATTACTGCAAACGAATTAAAATCCATAATTGCTCAACCGTCCGTGCCAGTGGAATCCAATGGATATGAATGTGTCACACCTTCTCTCCTGTTTAGGGCTTTCAACGAGTGACGGCTGTAGAATTCTGGTTTGGTGAGATAATTTCGAGCTACCCGTACCCTGCATACAAATTCAATCGCTCCAAATAATATCAAAACTGTTAACGTCCATGATGTCCTGAGGTTAATATCTGGCTAACTCGCTTTATTGTTCCATAGCTTCCTTAACTGAATAGTTCCGTCTACATCATATCGGTTGCCGTCTATTGGTCTGTCTTCTGTTGTCTGCCTGATCGAGTATGATCGGGCTGTACTCTCGACAATCTCGAATAAGAACTCTCTGCTTTATGTGTTTCTTCTGCTGTATTGTTGCCTGGGGAACGGGCAAATAGTTGCAATGCTGCGGAAAGTTGGTAGCAACGTTGACTATAGGGTTTGGACCAATCGCTTATTGAATGTCTCACTCGATCTAGAAGATTCTCGAGCTAAATACTATGTTCTTTAGAGGTGTGGCAGTCAAGTATCTCCATCCTTGCACAAACAACTCCTGATTGAGCTTTCTTGGTCCGTAATAACTTTCAAGGTTCTACACTTGACTCTATCAGTAGGGGATTTGTACTTGTCCTATTATCCTTTTTACTTTCGAAGTTCAAGACCACCAAGTTATTTATTAATGGCTGTCTGTTAAATTCTGAGGAGTGATATCACTTTCTGGAACTCTCTTACTTTCTATATATATCTTCAATCTACGCTCTTTCTATCCTTCACTACTTGAGGACCCTGTACTATTATACAAGAACTAGAAGCAGCTAACCAAAGCTGATTTAAATACTTAGGATAGATTGTCAGCGATGAAAGCTCAAACTCTGAAATAACGGACCAGAAAAGCACAAACCACAGCAGTTGATGCAAAGCTCTAACCAATTTGGAAAGGTAAATATATCACTCTTGGCTATAAAATGAGGTTGCTGCGCACCCTTGTTATATCAATCTTTTAAATATTCTTTCTTTTCTCATTTGCTTTTCAGCGTCCATGGTAGCTATAATTTGCCTTCTTTTGCTCTTCTGCTGGCATCTGCTGCTGTTATGTTTCTTAGTGTTTCTAATATTACATCAATCCATCTTTTTCGCGGTCGACCCTTGAGTCTCGTATTCTCGCAACGTTTATTAAAGACCCATTGTGTTGTGTTTTGGTATTTCTGTCTTATCACGTGGTCAAACAGTTTTATCTGTTGTTTCTTCGTGTATTTTACGGTGGGAATTATTTCAAATTTTTTTTTGTTTTCTCATTTCTTCATTTCTGATCTTATCTCTTAGACTGTTTCCTGTCGTTAGTCTTAAGCATTTCATCTCAGAAGTGTTATAATTTTTAATTGATCTTGATTCTAGTGGTCTAAGTCTGGCATTTGTGGCACTGCGTTGGAATGAAGATTGTTTTGTAGATTGTCCGTTTTGCCTGTAGAGTTATTTCCTTGTTGGACAATAGTGGTACTATTTGTCCAATGATTTGACAAGCCTTGTTGCATCTTGAGTCTATTTCTGCTGCTTGTGAATTGTTTGTCATCAGACTTCCTAAATATTTAAATCCCTCTATTTGTTTTAGTTGTCTGCCGTCTATAGTTATGTTGATGTTCTATTTTTCTTTTGTGATGTTCATGACTTCTATTTTGTTTATTTTTATGTTGTATTGGTTGCTTGTACTGTTTATTCTATTTCAGTGTTAGTGTGTAGGTCTTCTATTTTTCCGTTCATTGTTTCTAAATGCGTGAGAAATATGGACCCTTGCTGCAGTACTAAAGCATAAAATAGAAGCTATGGAGATGCAACGTTATCGAAAGGTTTTGTGCACCTCTTACTTAGATTGTATCATGAATGAAAAGAAAGAACTTGAAAAACGATACAGCAAGAAATCGGAGTATATAATTGTGAAGAGTCGCAAAAATAAATTGGTTGACCACAGATCTCGAGTGTCTAGATTGACAAAGATCATTTTCCAAAGAGTTCTGAAAGAAGGAAGAAAGAGAGATAGACAGAGAAATATTGAAAGACAGCATCAAAGAATGAACTGGACTCGACTATCTCAGAGCTCCAAAGAATGAGTGAATACAGAGATCAATGGAGAAGGATGATGAAATCTTTCAGTGACTACTTCAACGACGTCCAAGGATACGGGATAGAGAAGAATAATATGTGTGTTTGATGAAAAGTGCAGCCGTAACAGCCTTTTAAAAAAAATATTCGATATCTCCAAATCTTATTTTCGAGTATCTTGCTTCTTTCTTGCCGCTATAAAACATGAATGATCTTTCAAACTCGAAAATAGGATACTAGCTATATTATAATATATTTGTATTTCTAAATACACGCCTGCATACTAAGTGATCTGATGAGCATGATAAGATAAGTGGAGGCGGGCTCTGTACGCAGGCAATAGTCGAGTCATTACAGAAATCAACGACACGCGGTCACCTTTGTCTACGTCCTTGAACATGTGGGGTAACGGGGATAATGAAAGAACGGACAGGTTGGCCAGCTGTGTTGTCATTGAAGACGGTCAACCAATGGATCACGCAGGCGTCATTAATGTCCTCCGAGATGCGGGAAGGACACAGGACTTCGACAACTATGAATCCACGTCTCTCCTTCGGATGAAGGAGATGGGTACATCCAGAAACGAGCTGGTGCATAAGAGGACTTATCAACCAACACAGAACTGGAGTCGTGAGTCGCTGGACACTGTGATATATGCTGAGGTGGGGATCTGAGCACCTATGGACATGTTAGGAGTGCAATGATAATAATCCACAAATAACTCAATGACAATAACCTTTATTTCTCTCTCTCTGTCTGCGATCAAGACTCAATCAGAGTAGGATTCCAGACTCTCTCATGAAGTCTTAAGATCTTTATTTCGTTGTGTTGAATGTTGCCATTTGGATCACACTGGATGTGTGGATAACGGTAAAATTTGGTATACTACTGCATTGGCTTTAAGACATATTGTTTCAATTTTTTTTTTTTTTTCGAGTCCAGCTCTTTTTTGAAAATATTTCAAATGTGGTTGAATTCTGGCTCATGGAACTCTTTTCCGTGAAACCGTGGCACATAGCCATAGAAAGTATGCAGGTGGCCTATTAAATCCCGAAAGTCTGGCATATCCGGCTCGTTTATATTTCCGGTTTATCCTTCCTGGGGCTAAGTGAATGAGGAATTTACAAACACAATTTTTTGTTTTAATTCCAAAGCCTTAACGAAACTTTTTAAATTTGTGGTTTGCACTGAAAAAATGTTTCCCGATGTTTTAACAATTAAAAGTTGTGATAACGTTCCGTGCTTCTAAAATAATTAGGCATTGTGCTGTGGATCGAGGTGGTGATGATCCATGTTTGGTATGGATGATTCTACTCTTCTAGTTCATTGACGTCATGCAGCCTTCACTGTGTGAGCTCCACGGCAAACCTGCCTTTGGTGTATCCTGACAGCAGTATAGCAATTTGAAAAAAGAATTGCTCAATTTTATATGAATTTAATATATATTGGACAATACTAAGTGAATTATCTTTTTATTTATTATTATTATTACCACCTGTGATATGAGTAGTAGTTAAGAGTTTTGTTTGAAGGGGCAGAGTGAAATCTTAAGTCTTACTTAAGCCTGAACAAACAAAAGTAAATAATAAACATTAAAAATAATTACAATTAAAATTATTAACAACTCATTCAATTTAATCCCAGACTGTTGTTGTTGTACAACGAACTTATATATATAGTACTATAGACTTATACAAAGTTTATCCTGCTGACTGAACTGTGAACACTGAGACCACATTTGACATTATTGCAGTTATCTATTCCTGCATGTGAGCAGCTTGAGGCTTGAGCTTGAACAGAAAGTGTTGGCTTATCAACAAGAATAATCATCAGTTCTGAGTTTCATTAGCCTCAGCTAGCAAACTCTACTGTTGATTTATTATGTGTTGATTAACTAGGTGCAATAAATACAATAAATGTTAATGAAAACACAAACAAAACCTGCAAAATAAATATGAAATCATTTTGTCATGACTTTAACTTTAAGATATTGATAATATAATTGCTTTGCATCAAAATTGTGCATAATAATTAACTCAAAATTGTTAATTTTGATTGGCTGAGAGGGTTAGAAGTGTGTTGTGTAGTTCGAAACATTTACTGAGTGTTCGTTAAAATGTGATTCTCCACATAATTCACTGAATTCAGAAAAAACTCAAAATTGTTTTGTGACAAAGTTAATTTATGCATGTGATACGTAACAGAAGGCATCATAATGGAAGTTGATCCGCCCACATCTTCGTCATCAAGTCCAGTTCAAAATGGTGGCACCCTCAAACGTTCTAGTAGTGCTCCCATGATAAATATTCTAGTCACATCCCAGGCTGACACAAGGTAAAAAAAGTTGCTAAGAAATACCAGAGATCTCATTACTGAAATGGGGTCAAAAGTTAGCATTTCATAATGCAGAAATAAACATTTGTATACCTTTGTAACATAAACACTAAACATTCATGTCATTTTACTTTTTGTATTTATACTGGTTGAATACCCTGTAATCATTAAGTAATTATATAGTGTCTATTTTATATGAGTAATTGTATGACATACGTGTTATAACTTCAGCGATTGAGTGGTTAGTGTGTTCACTTCTGATCAGAGGGGTCCAGGTTAATTGTCAGATGTACATTTCTGTTTTTACCAACTCACTTCTGGATTCATCCAACTTCTAAAAATGTGTGCCAGAGATGTTTTTACATGTAAGGATGACTTGGTGGGATACCGACCATATCACTGAAAAATGTGCCATAGGTCGATGAAATAATGTGATCACTAACACCATATTCCTCATAATTAAAGCATGAGGAAACCTTTACAATACCTATTAAAATATGTATTGAGGTACACACACAAATATATACAATTATATATTTTATCATTCTACAGAAGAGATTTCTACAAAGCAGTAAAAGCCACAAGAGCGAGAAAAGAAAACCATGATCCTACTGAGCTGATAAATGACAAAGACGGACAGCCAATATCAAATAACCAATGTATGCAACAGAGATGGAAAGAATATTTTGAAGACCTGTTAAACATACCAACTACCAATAAGACAACAAAAACCACGCTAGAACTCACAAATACTGAACCCAACATCATGAAAGAGGAAATCGAAGAAGTAATCAAATATGCACCAAGAAATAAAGCACCGGGGATAGATAACATACCAATAGAAATAATAGCAGCAGCAGGAGAAACAGGTATGCAATGGCTGCACAGAATATTTAATGCAGCATGGCACCAACAACAAGCCCCAGAAGACTAGCAACAGGCAATCATCATACCAATATGGAAAAATAAAGGTAGCAAAAGAGACTGCAATCAATATAGAGGTATATCTCTTCTCAGCCATGTAGGAAAGCTATACGCCAAAATCTTGGAAAAAAGGCTGAGTCCAATAATAGAACTACAGTTAAGCGATTCTCAAATGGGGTTCCGAAAAAACAGAGGATGTACCGACACACTATTCACATTAAAACAGCTTGCAGAAAAAACGACAGAACACAATCAAAACTTAAACATAGCCTTCATTGACCAGGAAAAAGCATTCGACAGAGTAAACAGAGAACAACTGTGGGAGATACTAACAACATACGGAGAAAGCCAACATCTAACCAACCTTATTAAAAGTCTCTATGACAACAGCAGCTGCAGGGTCAGAGCAGCAGCAGGCTACACAGACCACTTCGAAGTTAGATCAGGTGTAAGACAGGGGTGCGTGCTATCCCCCCCTTCTGTTTATTACATACATGGACCATATATGCAAGCTAGCCAACCCATCAGAGACAGAGGAGATCGAGCTTTTATTTGCAGATGATCAGGCACTAATACATGAAAATATAGAAGACCTACAAGAACACTTAAACAAACTCAACATCTCTGGCACAAAATACAACATGAAAATCAACAAAACAGAAGTCATGAATGTCGCCAAAAATAAACAGAACATCAACATAACTATAGAAGGCAGACAACTAAAACTAGTAGAGGAATTCAAATACCTAGGAAGTCTAATGACAAACGATAATTCTCAAACAGCAGAGATAGAATCAAGATGCAACAAAACTTGTCAAATCATTGGACAGTTATCGCCACTACTGTCCAACAAGGAAATAACTCTGGAGGCAAAACGAGCACTATACAATACAATCTTCATCCCAACGTTGTGCTACTAATGCCAGACCTGGACCCTAGATGCAAGAACAATAAGAAAAATAACCTCTACAGAGATGAAATGTGTTAGACGAATGACAGGAGACAGTCTGAGAGATAAGATCAGAAATGAACTGAGAGAAAAGCTAGGAATAGCCCCCGCCATAGAATATGTAAGGAAACAACAGATAAAATGATTTGGCCACATGACAAGGCAGAAAGAACAAAACACAACACAACGATCTTTCAACAAACATTGTGAGAACACCAGACCCAAGGGTCAACCACGAAAAAGATGGGTCGATGGAATATTAGAAGCACTAGGAAACATAACAGCAGCAGAGGAGAACAGAAGAGCAAAAGACTGCAAATTATATCTCCCTTCGACGCTGAAAGGCAGATGAGGAAGTAAAGAAGAAGATATATTTTATGGATTAAAAAAAGAAATACATAAGTTTTCTAATTAGTTAGACGAAGTTTTCCTGCATTAGCTGCCTTATTTTTCAATGTCTAATTGAATATTGTAGTGATGTATCCAGTAAGTAAATTTAACTATTGTCATTTTGAGTTGAAGATGGCAGACTTGGGTCAGAAATTCTAGATTCTCCATGTCCGATGATCTTTGCTATTAAGCATCTGACTTTACACAGGACCTGCATTGTATCTTGTCACTCATCCCTGTTCTGGGAGAGCCTCTCAACCTGACAAAGAAGCTGATGTCTGCTGTTTCTCTTACCTCAGTTTTCTTCTTAGTGTTTCTTTAGGTTAGCTTTTTCCCATTTGAGGATTAGCTTTTTAATCAAGTAAATACCAGCATTTAATTTGGTGCTGCAGCAGTTCCTGAAACCTAAGTTCTTTTATAATACTATAAATTGTTGTTTTAGATAGGGAATGCCAATGAAACACCCACGTCTTGTAGGGATCATCAAAAAGGTTGAGAATGTCCTGCACAAGATGAAAGTTGCCTAGACCAGATAATATAACCAACAAAAAGATGGAAGCTAAGGGAAAATTTCGAATAGAAATAATAACAAAGCTGTTAAATGGCATCAATAGCAGAAGATATGTACTAAATGATCCACTGATAGTATCTGCAAGTGAGACACTGCTAAGATTTGAGGGAATCAAAAATACTGAGCTATAGACTGGGAAGTTCAGTTTGTAGACAATGTGAGATAATTGAGTGGCACAGCGTTTATATACCTCGTTATGAGTTGCTACAGACATCCAGAATTATTGAGATTTAGCTTAAAGAATCTTTAAGAGAATGCAGCATATGACAGTTTGATTAATAAAAAGTTCCAGACGATTCCTATAGTTGACATGGAGTTAACAACTGGCACTCATGGCCACCACACCTGGATGCCTATGAAATTGCCATTTTTTTGTTAGTCAATAGAGTTAAAATTAATTTTTCCAAAGTTTTAACAGTTTTTTAAAGTTAGGATTCAAAAGATTTGAGTGATGAAGAAAGCAATGAATCAAGATTTGAAGTTTCAAATGTCCCATCTCTAGTTTTAACTAATAAAACAAGGTGTTAGACAAGGTTGTGTACTAATATTGAGTTTATACTAAGGTCCAGAACGAACATATCCAGAATATCTGTTGGTGATCATATTATAAATAACCTGAGTTTGATAGCACTATCTTTATTGTTAAGTGAGAAAATGAGTTACAAAAATTGATTGAATTACAATGATGGAAAATAAAAAGATAGGCTAGTAACCTCAACAATATAAAGACAGAAGTTGTGGTTGTAACCAAAAAAATGATATCTTCTAAATGCAGATTTATAATAAATGGAACAGTATTAAAACAGGCCAGTGAATTCAAATTCTTAGGAATAATGTAAACTCTAAGTGACAGATATACAACAGAAGTGAGGTGCAGAATGGCTCAACAGAAGTCGCAATCCAAAGGTTGTAAAGGATATTATGGAACTAATTTTTTACAGTGGAGATAGGAGAGTTCCTCTTTGTTGTGTAAAGCCAGTCTTGACATATGGAAGTTCATTTTGGACAGCAGACAACAAATTGTTGGAGGGCTCAGAAATGTTGGTTTACAGAAAAATGAGAATACCATGGATAGCTAAAAAAATGTAACAAGAATGTTCTAACATTTTTGCCCACAACATATCAGAAGGAAAGTCTTAAATTTTTGCCAAGTAATAAGAAGGGAACAGGTGGACTATATTGTGGCAATAGGAAAAACTGAAGGAAGTAGCGAAAGATTACTAAGAATCATCATGAGACATGTAAGGAACAAAATAAAACCAGAAATAAGTGAGAATAAGTGTGGATTTATGGAAGGCAAGTGCCCCATTAATGCAATATACATCCTGAGAACATTGATAGAATGAGCTAAAGAGATATCTATATATGTGTTTTATAGACAAAACAAAAGCATTTAACAAAGTAAAGCATGTGGAAATAATTAATATGCTAGAAAAATTAAACATTAATATTAGGATCTGAGAATCTTAAAAACATGTACTGGCAACAAACAGCAACCATAAGAATTAACAACCAAACAGGACAGTTCCAATATATAAAACAAGGAGTCAGACAAGGCTGTGTTCTGTCGCCGGATTTGTTTTTACTTTACAGCAAACATATCAATAGTAGACAAAAAAGGAATTGAAGTCAACGGTCACAACATAAACAATTTGCAATATACGGATGACAGTCTTAATAGCAGAGACAGAAAAGGAACTACAAGAAACAATAGACAGTAAAAGAAAGCAACAAGGAAGGTATAAGTCTGAATAGTAATAAAACAGAAATAATTCTGAAACAAGTGCAACATCTGAAATACTTGGACACAATAATAACATCAGATGGAGGATGCACCACAGAAAAAAAAAGCAGAATAGCTCAGGGCAAAAAAGCATTTCAGAAAATGAAAGTCTTATACAACAAATCTATGTCAATAGAAGGGAGAGAGTACATCGGCCCTATATAGAGCCAATTCTGACCTATGGGAGCGAATCACGGACTGTAAACAAACAAATGAAAAGACGATTAAAGGCCACAGAGGTGGAATTTCTCAGAAGAATATTGAAAGTTCCCTGGACAGCTAAAAAGACTAATTATGAAATTCTCAAAGAGGCCAACACCAAAAGGGAGCTCCTAAAAACATCAGAAAGAAACAAATAACATTTTTCTGGCACATCATGAGAAAAGGAAAGTTGGAATACTTGGTTACAACTGGCAAAATACAGGGAAAGAGAGATAATGGATGACAAAGAGAGAAAATACTCAATATCTTGGTGTCATGGCATGGTAAACAGTCAACAACAGAAGTGATACGATGCTTGGTGAATAGATGATTGTGGAGGGACATGATTGCCTACACAAACTGGCATGGCACATGATGATGATGGAAAAGGATAATCGGCAGTTAAGAGAACGATTTGCTAGGAAATCAACAACAAATTAATAAACAACTTTAGAGTTAGAAAGTTATTGAGAGACATATTTATTTTACATGTGCCAACATTGATGGTACTTGATGATGGTATACAATGAAGTCAACTCAGAATGTAATGAGTGCCCTACAACATTATGTTACTGTGCACAGTGCTACTGTGCACTCTTTGTCATCTGAGGAAGCTTTTTGCTATTTACCCTTCATCATTCAATTCTGTATAATTATATTAACCCTATAAACTTAAAAATGTCAGGAATACATTTTGCAGATAAAATACTTGTTTAAAGTATGGTATGTATGTACATATTTACAAATTTGTGAATCATTTATAACTGTTATGTTAAACAGCCCACCTACTGTCCTGAAACCTGCCACATGTGCAGCACTTAGACGGCTGAGTTCAAGCAACATGAACCTGCACAATGCTCCAGCTTCAACAAGTGTAAGTTCCTTTCTCAAATCTATCATGGTGATCATCTGACTCTAGCATTGGCTTTTAGTAATCACTGAAATGTTGCCTTGTTGCTATATCTTTATCTCTACAACAATGGAACACTACACCTAATTAACAAGAGGAAATCCTTTTGTGTTTTCTGGCCTGGATTTATCTGTTTAATTTGTATAGTTTGTTATACCTGATGAAGGATTTTATCAAAATGCCAATTGTTGTCCCTAAGGTAGCAAAAACATACGTGCCATTGTTGTTTGAGATGGCTGGTACATGTGACCCGTAGCAGAATTCCAAAAGACATTCTGTATAGTGAGCTGGCGACAGGCACACAACTTATCGGCCGACCAGCACTAGATTTTAAAGATGCCCTTTTGTGTGACAAGAAGTAATTAACAGTAACTGTGAAAATCATGTACCATATGCCACAGATAGACAGAAATCATGCACAGTGATAAAAAGAGTAGCATGAGAATCTGAGACATAAAGAAACAATAAGCATGGCAAGAAAAGAAAAGATACAAACATGAAGTCACATTAAAAGCACCAACATCAGACATATCATCCAAGTATATCAGTTCTACATTTGGACGAGACTGTCATTCTAGTAAAGGACTATTCAGTCATGACAAACACTGCGTTTGCATTGGAGAATGGTTCATCGTAAATCTCTAGACCGGCCATACGCTAATCTTACGGTCGGTTGTTTGATGTACGACAGGATAATCTGGCGACTGTGTGTCTATATGTTCGGAATTGGAGTCAACAACGATGGCTTAACATCATCAAGCGCTCTACATTTAAAAAAAATATGACGATCATCATTTTCAAGAGGACGTGAATTCCCGGTATATGGTGGATAGGCGTCGGGAACAATTGAAGGCTATGCATGAAAAGTGTTTCTTGTTGCAGTTTCCTCATATTCCAAGTCCGGCTTGTTGCAGGAGCTACTGAGTTAAGTGCTCTGTGCACACCGTGAGCTGTGTGTCTCATCCGTCTTGATCATGTTTCGATATTCCAATTGCTTTCGATGAATGATGATATCGTATGACAGGGAACAGTTGGCTGTGTTAACTTTCTGCGCGGTTTCGCCTTATATCTTTTGGCATGTGCTGAGACTGCTATGATGGGGACTACAGTTACTTTTCTTTGTTTGGGAGATGAGATTCGGATAATTACGCTGGCACGGGCGGTTGAGCAATTATGGATTTTAATTCGTTTGCAGTGATACTGGGGCCTTCCATAACCAACTACGTTTGCTCTTGAGTGACCTACTATGACATATCTCCTGAGATAGAAAGCCTATTGGTTATGGAAATAACATAAACATTACAGATTAGACATTTAAAAATTAGTTTTATGTGTCTGGTTTGAAATAACTTTGGCCAGATTGAACACCTTGCAGCGATTGATGGAAGACTTTATCGCACCCCAGAAATTGGAAAATGTCAGAACAGGAGTTCTTTTTAAAGTTTGTAAGTTAGTAACAGTTTTAAT
Source organism: Megaustenia siamemsis (assembly GCA_032433765.1). Lineage (NCBI taxonomy): Eukaryota > Metazoa > Mollusca > Gastropoda > Stylommatophora > Ariophantidae > Megaustenia > Megaustenia siamemsis. Next base: position 34,017,834 of record JAVIAB010000108.1, on the reverse strand, counting down.
ATTGCCATCTTTTTGTATTAAGTATAATTATCAAAATAAAGAGAAAACAATAATAATTTATTGGCACTGTAATGGAAAATATTGTGACAACATATGTGAAAAATTCAGGGAAACAGTAAAGATAACAGACAATTATAAACAACTAAATGACAGAGTTGTTTGAAAGGTAGTCAACAACAGATAAGTGAAGAAATAGAAAATTGTGGAGAGACACTGATTCTGTTATGTTCTGTTTATGAAATCATGCAGTATGGAATTTCTCATATCACAGCTCACTCTTAAGTCCGTTGGCAGATTCTGTTGACAAGGGTCAACTGCCATGCAGCCCTAATAGATGGCATAGGCAACAATTCCATATGAGTTCCATCAAATATAGAGAGGGCACAATCACTTCCTCACTTCAACTTCCACAAAAACACATATTTAAAACAAACAGAACAACTAAAGGCGGCCATTTTGCATTGTTGGTTGGGACATTAGCAAGGTCGAACTCAATGTGAGTCAAGTCATCTGCATGGATGACAATCTCAAATGACATGAAAAGAGAGTGCCCACAGTAACTTCCATTTCACTTCTTTTTTTGGTAATATAATAGTTGGATTTTTTTGTTAATTAATTTATGTTTTAAAATTTTTAATGCTTTTTATTGCTGATTTTGCTTTATAAGCCTCCAATCAGAGGAACAGACAGAGTAGCAAGAATCAAACAAGAGGAGATTCATATAGCAGACAGAGAAAGACAGCATGAACGGTGAGATTAACCTCATATAGGTCTTTTATTGTTTTTTGAAGGATGAGTTTATTTTTACATTATTTTAATCTTGTTATTCCAGATTTAGGCATTTCTTTATTTACATTGATCTTTTTCTAAAGAAGCACATCATGGAAATGAGAAAGCTATACAGGGATCAAGGCAAAGAAATACATCAAAATGTAAAGCTGCAGTAAAGCTGATTGTAAAGGAGAAATGGAAAAAAAAATGGTATAGTTAAAGCTTGACGCAATTAATAGATGACACAAATTTGAACGTTTCAGCTCCATGGGCCGGCAACAACAAACAACACACACAGATATGAAAGTTAATAAAAATATAACCTACATAGCTAACTAATAATTTATGGCCCTTTTCGTCTTGTCAGATGGTCTAGTGGAGGCCATTGTGTATTTTTTTAGGTTTTGTTTTTGTCAAACAGCTTCTCTCATGGCTAATTCTACCAATGTTTGACAAACACACACGGCCACAGAATGAACAAGTCAGGCCCACTGATCCACAGGTTTCCATCCTTTTTCATGAGTCTTTTATCTTCTAAGTGTTGCCTTAGCACAGTCTCAAATTATGTTATACCGTTCCTTATACATGCTCTCCATGATGTGCAATCACTTGCCAGATGTTCCCAGTCATTTTCACAGATGAAGTCATTCAGAGATGATTTATAGATATCTCTATATAGTAGTTTAGTTCTGCCGATTTGTCTTTTTCCGTGTGTTAGTTCACCATATTTCCCGTGTGTTACCGGGGCTTCATTATGAGGGAAATAAAGAATAGTGACACTGTGACCTTCCAGGCATGTTGTAAGAGGCGACTAAGGAGGTTGATCGATGGTTTGACCAGCTGTCATTGTAAAAAGTGTTGTTATGGAAACAGAGCCATAGTTTTTAGAAGCAGTGATCTCCACAATATGTGCCATTTTGGCATGCAAGGTTTCTGTTTTTGAGATTGTGGTTCTGCCCTATGTGCTGTCTTCGGCTCGAAAGGACAATAAATAGATAGATAGTTCACCATATAGTATTTGCCTGGGGATGCATTTTTGTTCCATTCGTTGGACGTGCCCCAACCATCTTAGTCTTCGATATCTGAGTATCAACATGAAGTGGAAGGCCTTTGTGAGATCCACAAAGGCAATATAGAGCGGCATAATTTGTTCCCGGCATAGACAATAGGTATCCTGCGCGGACTAGCCAGTGTTCATTTACTTCTGGCCTCAGCTCATTACGCAGGGAAGACATTTTTATTTATCATTCTAGTTTGAGATTATTTTGTTTTAGATACTTCATTATTAGTTAGCTATGTAGGGCTCATTTTATTTACTTACAATTCGGTGTGTGTTGTTTGTTGTTCCTGCTGAAGGCCCATTGAGTTGAAACGTTCAAATTTGTGTCATCCATTAATTGCATCAAGCTTTAACTATACCATTTTTGTTCTTTTCTCCTTATAGGCAATATATAGTCAAGTCTGAACGTAATAATTTAATTTTTGAGAGCAATGAAGAAATGGTCAATCCTAGTCTTCATTCCTTCCTCATTAACCTATCAGTATTTGAGAAAATAGATAGTTTTTAGTCTTTTGCTCTAGGAAGTTTGCCTCTTCTTCTTAAATGTTTTTAAGGCCTTCCTGTATTTAATCTGTTCACTGACTGTTTTGTTGCTTCTGTTTTTTGTTGTGTGACCAAACCATTTGTTTCTCTTTCTATTCTACTGCATGAACCATGTCTTCTTAGTTCTTCACTTCTTATTTTGTCTCTCAAGTTGGCTTTCATGTGTGTGTGTGACACATTTAATGTTAGCAGTGGGGAACTGGATGGTCAGTGTCAGCCACTGGACAAGAAGCTCCTGGTTTCCAATCTTGCCACAGGTAGTGAGAATGTTTCACTTGAATCTGTGGCTTCCTTGTGGCTTTACCATCCCCTGGTCTCTGGGCAGTGAGATCCAATGTCTAGTCCTCTTGGAAAACGGTGAAAAATAGGAGGCCCTGTGTGCATTTACTTATGTTTAAAAACACCTGACAGTTAAAAGTTGTAAAGATTAGGTCAAAATGGCCACTGGCTGAAGCAGAAATTGTTAAGAAAATCTATCCATACCTAAGAAGGATATGTTGGGCTTATAGATATCTTGGGTTTGCCATAAACTAGCAAAACAGTGCATCCATGTCCACATAACATGTGTATGCCAGGAAGAAGATCTTAGCAGTGATCAATTTTAGTGAGCTATTTCAATGGTTAAGTTTTTCACTGATCTCCCAAATTCAAGTAGCTAGGTCCAGATTTGTATAGTTTGAAGATCTTACCACAATAGTCTGTTTAAATAACTGAGTATGTTAGTGAGTGCTTGGGGGCCATGACACATGAGAGCAGTTAATGACTTGTAGCTGACTGGTTTTATCAGGATCAATAACAACAGCTGATTAAGATCTTACTCCACCTCCATGCAGTGTTCTGGTAACGGACTAATTGGTCTGGCCAAGTGAATAGGGATCGAGAGGAAAGGCTACCATATACTCAAAAATGCTAGGCTCAGCCAGATGTTGGGCCGAAGGGCTGATATAAACCTTACACCCACTTAATGTCCTTTAAGGGCATACAGTGAACAGAAACAGTTATTGTGTGAATACAAAAGGAGGGCTTAGTTAGTTCATACCACTAATATCTTCAGTAATAAAGAAAAGATGATGGTCATATGTTGGACATGTGATAAGAGATAATAACCGAATAGCAAATCAAGCCCTCATATGGGAAACAACAGGTAAGAGAAAAAGAGGAAGACCCAGAGAGACACTGAGAAGAACATTGATGAGAGAGGCAAGAGCAGCAGGATTCGGCTCCCTCAATGAGATAGAGCTGCTTGCACAGAAATGAGACAAATGGCGAGATTTGATAAAATATCTTTAAAAGAATTGAAAACTGCTAGAACAAAAATTCAGATAAGAGGAGTATCTTGGTCTACGCCCTATGGGCCGGCTACGGCTCAAAAGGTCAATAGATAGATAGTTAGTTCATAATTGTTGAAAAATATTCAGCTCTGTTACTCAAATAATTGAATTGAAATAGTTGAGATTGATAGTATTTGATGGATGTCAAATAAACATAAATTGGAAATGGGCAGCTGGACTAACAGAAAGACAAGACAGACTATAACGTTTTGGCAAAAGCTTTCATCAGGTATAGCAAACAAATTATACACATTAAACACAAAAATTCAAGCCAGAAAACATGACACAGTTCTAAAAAAAAAACAGGAAAAGATGGTGGCTGGGATTTACATAGAATCTGGTTAGTACTTGATGGAGTGTGTTGTAGGAAGATATGACTTGGTTATTATGAATCAACTTTGCTGTTGTTGAATGTAAGGCAATTCTTCCTCTGCCTAATTCTGGTTTATCTTTAGTTATTTTTATTCAATTTAGCCAAGTAAATTATTTAACATTGTTTTTTTCTTTTTAGAACTGTTTTATTTCATTGTTTCTCTTTACACAGGTTGATTTTGTTTGTATACCACAATTGTAATGGCCTCTATAGTGTCTTTCACCTGCATGATCATTGACCATGCCTCTGCCCTATAATTTATGAATAAATATAACACTTGGTAGCTATCAACCTATTTTCTGAAGATGTCACTCAGAAATAGCCTGATAGAATGGGGTCAACAAAGGCATTATCCCCAGAAAATGTTTTTAACTGAGTAACAAATCTTTGTTAAAGAAATGAGAAAGATGTCATTTGGTGTTAATTGGCACCAGTGAAAATATCAGACTGACATAATCATTCTATTTAGTTGCATGTTATTTGAAGGGGAGGTTTGGAGGGAGTCACAGCAAGCAAAATGACCTGGAAAAAGGCAGTAAAGAAAGGCCATTGACAGCTGACATTATAACATGTAAGAAATATAATAATAAACAAACACAAGGGATGGAGGGATGCTATGTTCATAGTTTCCCATGACATTTGGACATATGACTAGGTGCAAATGGAGAATAGTAATTGTGTGCACAACATAACAGAGAAGAAATGCTTTTATCACTGTTTATTATGTTTTTCAATGCAGAGAAATTCAATCCTCATTATGGATTTCCAGTAACTGGGAGCATATTTCCCTGGTAAGTTTGTTGAGATATATAAAGATTACCTATATAATTGTGATATATGTCATTGATATACTTCAACTCAAACAAACATTCAAATGCTACCATAGAGGAAATAATTGCAGATTCAGATTAGTAAATAGATCGTTGATAATTGTACAAATGATAGCTGATGGATAATAGCACAGCCATGAACAATTATAATGATAGTTTGAAATGCATTCACCGTATGAATGATATTTATGTGTTGATTTAAAGGTTAGATAAATACAGTGAATGTAAATTATATTGAAAAAATAAAGTAGTCATTGATTGAGGTGGTATATTTTAAACTTATTGTAGTAAGCTTTTTTTTTGCCTTTTGATTTGCAAGTTGTTGACAGAATTTAATCTAAAACTATCTATCTATCTATCTATTGTCCTTTCGAGCCGAAGACGGTACATAGGCAGAACTACAATCTCAAAAACAGAAACCCCCTGCATGCCGAAGTGGCACATATTGCAGAGATCACTGCTTCTAAAACCTATGGTTCTGTTTCCATAACAATGATTTTTACAATTACAGCTTGTCAAGCCATCGATCAACCTCCTTAGTCGCCTCTTACGACATGCCTGGAAGGTCACAGTGTCACTATTCTTTACTTCCCACATAATGAGGCCCCGGTAACACACGGAAGAATCTAAAACTAGAGTAAACAAAATCCAAAAATGAATATCAAAATTGAAGGAATAGACCTGGAGACAGTTCAGAACTACAACTACCTTGGACATACTATAACCAGTGATGGAAAATGTACAACTGAAATAAACAAAAGAATAGGAATGGCAAAAAAGTAATTTTAATACCTTGAAGAACATACTAACATCAAAACAAATAACACCAGGGCTAAAACTAAGAATAGCAAAATGTTACATCTTCTCAATATTCCTATATGGTGCAGAAACATGGACATTAGACAAGAAAACAGAACAGATAATTGAAGCCTTTGAAATGTGGATTTATAGAAGAATTGGTAGAATTGGATGGAATAGAAAAAAAACAAACGACGAAGTCTTAAAACAACTAAAAATGAAAAGAGAACTACTAAACACAATTCAAACAAGACAAATGCGATTTTTGGGCCATGTTAAAAGACACAACAGCCTACTAAAAGTCATCCTGGAGGGGAAAATACAAGGTAAAAGAGGCAGAGGCAGACCAAGACTAACATGGACGAGTAACATCAAAAGATGGACAAATCAGCATTTGACAGCCTGCACCATCAAAGCAAGAGACAGAGCAGACTGGCGCTCCATGGTAGCCAACCTTCGTTGCGGAGATGGCACTCTATGATGATGATGATGAGAGTAAACAATTTTCAGTATTTTTGTTATGAGCAAGAAGGAGGTTATGCACTTTGATTTCCAGCTGCATAAATTCACGTACATATAAAATTGTGTGTTAATGTGCATGATATATTCCATGTTGCTACTCACACACGAGGGAAAGTCAATTAATTAATTATAAATGGCTAAAAAAAATTAATTATAAAATATAAAAAAAAACACACAAAAAAACGAAATTTGATAAGAACCAGAAAACGTGTACATTTTGCACCTACTGTATCCTTTTATTTCTCAACATAATTTCCACCAACATTGATGCACACTTATCACACTGTTTTGTCAGTTATCCAATTCCTAAAGCATAGTATTCATTGGTCTGCTTTCTAAGCTAGAATTACACTTCGCAACCTCTTCCTCATTCATAAACTGTCTCTTGTCGAGGTTTTCAGTGTTTGTTTTCAGTGGATCAAACAGGTGGGTATCGCTCAGGGCTATAAGGTGGATGTTCAAGAAGTTCCCATCTTGGTTGTTAAATTTTCTCCTGGGTTAATTGAGCTTTTTGTAGTCTGGCATTGTCATGATGCAGTGCTCCTCTAATCCGCTGGCCTGGATATTTCTTCTAATTGCATCCCAGAGCATCATCAGAACTGCACAGTACAATACAGAATTCATTATCACCTTTTCTCTAGAAACTGGTTAGCACCTCTTTCCTTGAGAATCCCAGAACACTGTCAGCATAAACTTCCCTGCTGATACCATAACCTTGAATTTTATAGTACAGGACAAAGAAGTAGTTTCCATTTCACTGAAGCATGCTTTGATTCGGGTTGGTTGTGATGCACCCATGATTTGTCCCCATTAATAATTCTGTTAAGTATGCCTTCTCTTTCATCTGTGTAGATACAGAGATGCTGCAAGGACAGGCCCATCCAGTTCTTTTTGTGTTCATCGTTCAATTCCAAGATACGCACATTTTCTGGTGCATTATGCTGTAGGCTAAATCATGCAGTCTATCGCAGTTGCTACATTGTCTATTGTTACTTGCCTATCATCTTTAATTTTAATCCTCTCCTGCATCAACTGTGCACAGACTTCTGTTGCAATCTGAACACGACTCACAAGTTGGACTTCATCAACAATTTTGGTGAGTCCTTGAGGACATTTTTCTACCCACAATACACCACTTTATGGGACAAACAACAGTTGATGTAATCAGGAAGCATTTCCTTATGAATTAGTTTGCAGAAGCTCCTTTTACCATCAGAAAATGTACAACAGCACGCTGTTCTTGGGTTGTACACTCCATCAGTTTGGTAGCCATTTTGTTACTGCTGTGCGGATGCAGTGCCCAGCACCCCATACCTAATGAGATCATAAAGTTGGATGTTGTAAGCGCAGATGTAATAAGTAGATCATCATTTTTACTTTAATGCAGAAAAGTGCAATGGAAAACCGAAATTAATCAGATCCCTAATGCACTTTCTGCAGCGATCGAGATAATGTGACCTAGATCCATCATCTTTACAATGGAAGTCGCCATATTCTGTCATTTGTTGGAATTAAGCTTTTCATGACTTTAGTCTTTTCATGATTGATATCAAGCCCAATTTTGCTGGCTATTGATGATAGTTCATTTGTGTATTCATCAGCATATACCAGCATGAAAAGAAACTCTCATTGTCATAGCAGTCCCAAATAATGCTGTGCTGTAAATGGATGCGCTGAACAGTAAGGTGTAAAACACAGTGCAGCACAACTTCCAATGTGACCAAATAAAAGGAAGTAGTGACACACATATTTTGCTGATGTCAATACAATCTTAATTCAAGGTTAAACTCACAGTAGCTATATTTTTAACTGTCACTTCTGTATTATTTCTCACTTATGCATGTAACAAAACAAACAGGAAACTTATTTCCAACATCAGGAGCAGACAATCCTCATATTTTGCTGCCATGTTGTGAAGCAACAGGAATATAATATGAAGACAATGGCAATTCTAAGGTAGAATAGATAGAGGGAAGAAGAGAAAAAATACAAGATAGTTTGAGGGACTAGTTTAGTAAAATGTCAGTAACAAAATTGATAACAAGTGTGGAGATAGAAATTTGTGGAGAGACATGATCACCAATGCCCCCAAGTACAGTATTTGATGATTTATCTCCTTCTTCTTTCCTTCCTCATTTGCCTTTCAGCATCGGGGAGATATATTTTGTGGTCATTTGCTCCTCTTCGCTTTTGCTGCCGTTATGTTTCTTAGTGTTTCTAATATTCCGCCAATCTATCTTTTTCATAGGTCTGGTGTTCTCACAACATTTATTGAATGCTTGTTGTGTTGTGATCTTTCTGCTTTGTCACATGGCCACACAATTTTATCTGTTGTTTCTTTAAATATTTTATGGCAGGGGTTGTTCCTAGCTTTTTTCTCAGTTCTTCATTTCTGATCTTATCCCTTAGGCTGTTTCCTGTCGTTCATCTAACACGTTTAACCTCAGTAGAGGTTATTTTTCAGATTGTTCTTCCATCTAGGGTTCAAGACTGGCATTGGTAGCACAACATTGGGATGAAGATTGTATTGTAGAGTGCCTGTTTTGCCTGTAGAGTTATTTCTTTGTTGGACAATAATGGTGATAGCTGTTCAATGATTTGACAAGCTTTGTTGCATCTTGAGTCTATTTCTGCTGTTTGTGAATTGTTGTTTGTCACTAGACTTCCTAGGTATTTGAATATCTCTACTTGTTTTAGTAACCTGCCATCTATAGTTATGTTGATGTTCTGTTTCTCTTTTTTGACATTCATGACTTCTGTTTTGTTGATGTTGATTTTCATGTGTCAGCCTGTGCTGCCGAGTCTAAGTGTTCTTTTAGGTCTTCTATTTTTCAAAGTTTTAGTACCTGAAAGTCTGCTAATAGAAGATAGTTGATCTCCTCTGGCTTTGATGGGTTGGCTAACCTGCATATAGTCCACGTATGTAATAAACAGTATGGGGGATAGTACGCATCCCTGCTTTACACCTGATCTAACTTCAAAGTGGTCAAATGATGATTTATGGAATATATATATATATATGAAAATATTCACTGAAAATGTTTCCCCCTTAATAAAATTGAAATAATTGAGTTCTTTAGACCTAAAGAAAACAATGATTTTTCACTTCTGCAGGACACATCAGAACCTATGGAAGGACAGCATCGCCGACCTAGGTCTTTTAGCGAATCACTGCATATTATGACACAGTCCAACATATTATGTGGCTCGTTATCTCCAACAAGGGCACCCACCAAGGTAATGGCACCTTTAAAAGCCAATTTATTTCTCTCTCCCTCCCACCAGCACGCCCCCCCCCCCCCTCTCTCTCTCTCTCTCTCTCTCTCTGAACAAGTGTACAGTTCTTTACAGCATGCCTACCTGGAAACAAACCTTGTATCTTTAGAATCTATCTATCTATTGTCCTTTCGAGCCGAAGACGGCACATAGGGCAGAACCACAATCTCAAAAACAGAAACCTTGCATGCCAAAATGGCACATATTGCAGAGATCATTGCTTACTAAAATCTATGGTTCTGTTTCCATAACAATGTTTTTTACAATGACAGCTTGTCAAGCCATCGATCTTTAGAATGCTGAGTACATTATTCCTATACCTACAGTATATTTAGCACAGATAGCATGAAATAAATATATACCAGGTACTCTAAGTTATGTAGTTTTATCTTATAGCAAAAACATAATGCATACACTAGTATTAAATTTACACAGTTACCATACATATTTTGTACATAACATCTATAAATATAGGTGTGTATTTATATAATATATACCTTGCTTTTCATATACAATTTTTTCCAGGTGGCTGTTTGACTTGTCATTTGTGTGAATACTTAATCAATTTTTCCCCAAAGAAATCATATAAATTAGATTAATCTGTTTAATGTTACTGACCCCTAAAGATTACTCACTTAAACCTCAATAATAATACATGAGCAGTACTTAATGCCTAAAATCATAGGCATATAGAATCTATATAACCAATAGATGTGCATGAAATTTTAGAAATGTAATTACACTTTACCTGTATTTCAATGATACCATAAGTCATGATAATGGGAAAGTGGTAAGGAGAATAGATGTAACTGGTCTGAAAATTGAGCCACCTTCCATTAAAAAAAAAAACCCCAGGTAACCTAACCCTTCTGGTGTTTTTCTTCTTTCTTTTCTCCTGTTTCATTGTATTAATAATCTTGTTTTTAAGATGATGTTTGGGTTTCTTTACTTAAAACCTGTCCGTTATTTACTTTTCGTGATTTTTTTTCCAACTTTGTCTAAAAAGCCAACAACAGCATCATGGAACAGCTTAGGCCATAGCAATGTTAGTGTGCTTTATTTTCTACCAAACTTTGTTTTCTCCTAGAGTAATAATAAAGTTCTTCAATTTCTGTGGTGGAAAGGCTCATCTCCTCTTGTTTCTTCAAAAAATATTGAGCTACTTTCTGGACAGTTCTTGAAATTTTACAGTGGCCAGCTAATTCTTGTTCAAATTCCAGAGAAATATACAAATACTGAGTCTAATTTTACTAAATAAAAAGTTGTACAAATTCTGAGTTGTATGATTAGAGTACAAATTCTGAGTTGTACAAATACATGTGCGTATGAACACAGGGATTGCGCTATAGTATAAAATAAACTATTTTTAAAAAAATTCTCAATGCAAAATTATGTGCAATATAACTTGCTGTGCAAACACAGAAAATTCATATTTAATCAAATGAGGTAATATACAAATAGTGTCTCATACAGTTACTATATGCCAAGGTCAACAGAAAAGTTAGAACACTCAGGAACATTAGAACACTCATGCAGAAAGGAAAACTGGAAAACATCACTCAGGAAATAAAAAAGATGGATTTACAGTTATTGGGACTGTATGAAATGAGATATACTGGATCTTTTTCTTTCCTTCCTAATCTGCCTTTCAACGTCGAGGGGAGATAATTTGCTGTCTTTTCCTCTTCTGTTTGCCTCTGCTGCTGTTATGCTTCCTAGTGCTTCTAATATTCCATCGATCCATCTTTTTCGTGGTCGACCCTTAGGTCTGGTGTTCTCACAAAGTTTGTTGAAGGCTCGTTGTGTTGTGTTTTGATCTTTCTGCCTTGTCACGTGGCTAAATCATTTTATCTGTTGTTTCCTTATATATAATATGGCGGGGGCTATTCCTAGCTTTTTTCTCAGTTCTTTATTTCTGATCTTATCTCTCAGACTGTTTCCTGTCATTCGTCTAACAGATTTAATCTCAGTCGTGGTTATTTTTCTTATTGTTCTTGCATCTAGGACCCAGGTCTGGCATTGGTAGCACAACATTGGGATGAAGATTGTATTGTATAGTGCTCGTTTTGCCTCCAGAGTTATTTCCTTGTTGGACAGTAGTGGTGATAACTGTCCAATGATTTGACAAGCTTTGTTGCATCTTGATTCTATCTCTGCTGTTTGAGAATTATCGTTTGTCATTAAACTTCCTAGGTATTTGAATTCCTCTACTTGTTTTAGTTGCCTGCCTTCGATAGTTATGTTGATGTTCTGTTTATTTTTGGCGACATTCATGACTTCTGTTTTGTTGATGTTGATTTTCATGTTGTATTTTGTGCCTGAGCTGTTGAGTTTAAGTGTTCTTGTTGGTCTTCTATTGTTTCATGTATTAGTGCCTGATCGTTTGCAAATAAAAGCCAGTTGATCTCCTCTGTCTCTGATGGGTTGGCTAGCTTGCATATATGGTCCATGTATGTAATAAACAATAGAGGGGATAGTACGCACCCCGTCTTACACCTAATCTAACTTCGAAGTGGTCTGTGTAGCCTGCTGCTGTTCTGACCCTGCAGCTGCTGTTGATGTAGAGACTTTAATTAGGTTGGTTAGATGTTGGCCTACTCCGTATGTTGTCAGTATCTCCCACAGTTGTTCTCTGTTTACTCTGTCGAATGCTTTTTCCTGGTCAATGAAGGCTATGTATAAGTTTTAATTTGTTTCTGTCATTTTTTAATAATAAATGTATATTAATAAATGAATAATAATATACTGGATTAGGGGAGATATATTCTGATGAATATAAAATCATCTATTCTGGAGGTGCTGAACACCAAAGAGGAGTAGGCATCATCTTGGATGCAGAAAAAGCAAAAACAATGAAAGGCTTTCTGGCAATATCCTATAGAGTCACTTTTAGTGAAATAGAATGGAAAGCCAATAAATATTAATCTCATACAAGTTTATGCACCAACAGTAGACAGTCTAGAGGAAACCACAAATTTTACCACAAGCTTAATATGGTACTTTGTCAATGCAAATCACATGAAAACACTAGCTCTAGGGGATCTCAACGCAAAAGTAGAAAAGGAAAGAGTTGGTGAAGTAGTTGGTTATTATGGCTTAGGCGAGATTGACTGGGCAAGAACACACAACATGATGATAGGAAACACCTGGTTTAAGCAACAGCCTGGATGTCTATTTACATGGAAAACCCTAGGAGAAAACGCACGTAATCAAATTGATTACATAATGATAAGCTATAGATTTAGAAACAGTCTGGTATGTGTTAAAACTAGACCAGGGGCAGACTGCAATAGTGATCATGTACCAGTTGTGGGAAAACTTAGAGTAAAATTAAAAGTAGCAAAACGAGCCTCAGTTAATTTGAAGTTAAATTTAGATTTACTCAAATCAGACAAGAGGTTTCAAGACAAATATAACATCACAACTCAGAACCATTAGAATGCACTACATTCAGTGCAGCAAACATCAAAAGAGTTCATACCACCAGTGAGGACAAATTCAAGAAAGAAATGGATGACAGACGACATTTTATGGCTAATGGGTACAAGAAGAAATAAGGATAAACAAAGATGAGTATAAGAGATTAAATAAAGAAATTGAAATAAAATGCAATGAAGCAAAAGAAGCATGGCTAAAACAGATGCAACGAGATTGAAATGCAACAAAAAAAAAAAAAAAAAAAAAAAAAAGATGCCAAGCTACAAACACATTGAAGAATTAACAGGAAGAAAAATGCAATTAAAAACTGGATGTTTAAGATCAAAGGAAGGAGAACTGTTGATAGGACGAGACAGAATAATGGAACAATGGATAGAATACATTAAAGATCTGTATGATGATGAAAGAACAGAAGTAAACATTAAGGATGATGGGGAAGGACCAGAAATACTCAAAGAAGAAGTGGAAGACACATTGCTCAATATGAAAGCAGGAAAAGCTCATGGACCAGAAAATATAACTAAAGAAGAGATTGAAGCCGTGGGTGATATTTGGAATAGGAATAATATTAAAAATATTAAATAATATTTACAACACTAGATATATGCCAGATGACCTACTCAAATCAATATTCATAGCCTTACCAAAGAAATCTGGTGCGATTGAATGCGATAATCATCGTACAATAAGCCTTATGAGTCACATGACTAAGATATTACTAAAAATCATCATGCGCAGAGTGCAAAATAAAATCAGTCCACAAATTAGTGATAAACAGTGTGATTTTGATGTAGGTACAAACAATGCCAACCATATACATCATAAGATTTTTAGTAGAAAGAGCCATAGAGGTGAAAATAGGTTTAAGAATAATAAATAACATGTACTGGCGGCCATAAGAGCTGGAAATCAATTGGGAATATTTTAACAAATAAAACAGAGTGTTAAGAAAGTTGTGTGCTGTCATCAGATTTATTTAATACATATATTGAGACTATTTTAAGACCCATAAGGGCATTGCCTGGAATAACAATTGGAGGTCATAATATAAATAATCTGAAGTATGCTGATGATACAATCTTTAATTTCTAAGAGTAAAAATGAGTTACAAGAAATATTAGGCATAATAGTGAAGGTAAGCAAAAAAGGACTCAGCCTGTCAACAAAATGACAGAAATAAAGGTAGTAACAAAGTAAAAGACATCACCCAGCCTGTCAACAAAATGACAGAAATAATGGTAACAACAAAGTAAAAGACATCACCCAGCCTGTCAACAAAATGACAGAAATAATGGTAGTAACAAAGTAAAAGACATCACTCAGCCTGTCAACAAAATGACAGAAATAATGGTAACAACAAAGAAAAAGACATCACTCAGCCTGTCAACAAAATGACAGAAATAATGGTAACAACAAAGAAAAAGACATCACCCAGCCTGTCAACAAAATGACAGAAATAATGGTAACAACAAAGAAAAAGACATCACCCAGCCTGTCAACAAAATGACAGAAATAATGGTAACAACAAAGAAAAAGACATCACCCAGCCTGTGAACAAAAAGACAGAAGTAAAGGTAGTAACAAAGAAAAAGACATCACCGCAATGCACAATAAAGACAAGTGGAACAATATCTCTCTCTCTCTCTCTGCGTTCAGGACTCAATCAGAGTAAGGATTCCAGACTCTCATATGAAGTCAGCTGTCAGGCTAAGTGTGTTGATCGCCCCCACAGACAGAACATCACAATTAGAGTCTGTCAGATCCACTCTGACTGAACACCCGTTAATACGTTGCACTGTGTTCTGCGCCAGTGGCCCAGTGCATCCGATTTCAGCCAGCATTTTTTTTCAGGTTTGCTTTCCTTAGCCTTTGATTGTCCCCAATCTTCCTGCAAGGCAGCAGTTGATCTTTTCTGTCGGGGGATTCTGCCCTTAGATGGTCGGCCTTCCCAGGTTTACGAGCACCATCTGCCCGAGTCACTAGAGGTGACTAACACAGACATGCGACTTGTAATATGAGGAAACTGCAACAAGGAACACATTTCATGCATAGCCTTCATTTGTTCCCGCCGCCTATCCCCATATACCGGTAAGTCACGTCCTCTTGAAAATGATGATCATCGTAGCACTTGATGATGTTAGGCCATCGTTGATGACTCCAATTCCGAACATATAGACACACAGTCAGTCGTCAAATTATTCTTGTTGCACATCAAACAGCAGACCGTAAGATTTGCGCACGGCCGGTTTAGGGAACCAATACGATGACGTAGGACACAATGTCGCCAAACTCATAATCTCGATACCTTAGACTTATGTCTGATTACTCAAGTGTAAACAGTCTACGACGAACAAAACACGAAGCAACTTCCCCAAAGAGACAAAACTGCGACTGACGAAGTAGTTTACATTAATGTGTAACGTGGAAATAACTTGCGTCAAAGAATCCCAATAACGGTCTTGAACAGCACTAATGTGACGTAAAGCACAGATCTAGTCTAGACGGAGGAATGTCTCACTCACAACACTTGATTCGTCAAAAAACGGACTGTTTACGACCTCGCCTTAGCGACACAGATGTATCAAGCATATCATCATTTTGACTTTTACGCAGAAAAGTGCAATGAAGATCCGAAATTAATCAGACCTTGGGTGCATTTTCTGCAGCGATCGAGAGGACGTGGACTAGATCCGCCATCTTGGAAACGGAAGAACAATATTAAAACAGGTAAATGAATTTAAATATCTGGGAACAATGTTACCTTCAGATGGTAGATATAAAACAGAGGTGAGATGCAGAATGTCTCATGCAAAAGCAATTTTCTAAAACATGAGGAAGATACTGTTCGATCCATGTTTGACAATAGAAACAAGAAAAAGATTTATTAAATTTGTGTAGAGACAGTCTTAACATATGGATGTGTATCATGGACAATTGGACAACTGACAAGAAAATCACTGGAGGCTGTAGAAATGTGGTCTTACTGAAGAATGTTGAGAATACCATGGACAGCTAAGAAGAGTAATGAAAACATTCTGAAAGCAAAAAGAGAGCTAATTTCTAATATTAGGAAGAAACAATCATAATTTTTTGGCCATGTAATGAGAAGGGAACGGCTGAAATATATTGTGACAACGGGGGAAGTTGAGGGACGAAGAGATAGAGGGAAGCAAAGAGAAAAGATACCAGATAGCTTAAGAGATTGGCTTGGCAGAAGGTCACCAACAGAAATGATAAATAACTGTCAAGATAAAAAGTTGTGGAGAGACATGATCATGTTCGCCAGCAAGCTTGGCACTAGATGATGATGAACTTAGTTTCTAGTGTGTCAAATTAGCTGAAATTTGTGTGTACATCTTTTAATTATAAATCAGCGCAATAATTTCAGTAAGTACATTCATAACATGTATGTGGTCATATATAGAGTTTGTTTTATATGTACTCACTTACTTGCATCAACAAATAATGATGCCACTGTTGTGCAAACATGACATTAATCTCTGGCAAGCTGACAATGTCACAAGCTCACCACTTGATGTTCACATTGACCATATTGTGTTGTTTCCCACTATTTTTCAGCAATGTTCTCCCCATCCATGCAGATCCCAGTGAAAAACACAACTTTTACACCATCACCCTCACCAAGCCCGACTCGTAAAAACTTTCTCAGGTAACCTTGCAGTAATGGCTATCCTTTGTTGAACACTTTAAATACTGTATTTCATCAGTGATAAGTGATATAGTTTAATTTTAATACTTTCGAACCATGGATGACAGAATCAAGATCTGGAGAGCACGAGCATACTGAATATTAGTACAGATACAGAGCATTCATTGCACCACGTGCTCAACACAGAGAAAGGTACCAGGCTAAAAAGAGGCAAATCATGGGTGGGCCGAGCAAATGTCATCAAACAGGTCTGTGGGCTTACCAATATCAGCGTTGGTGAGGAGTGGATACCGGTGCCTACGTCATTCAAGGGGACTTTCTCATGTATTGTCACACTCGACAGGAAAAGTAGGGAACAGAACCCGGTCGTGGTTAATGCTGAGGTCAACGATCTCATCTGCGATAACACCGATGAGAAAGATGCAGTCATCTATACAGACGGATCTGTAAGACGACATGAAAGAAGTGCATGGGCATTTACAGCACGCTTGGCAGGCAGAATAGCCAAGGAAGACAGTGGTGCATACGCCATGACCACGAGTAGCATGACAATGGAGGTGATGTCAGTGACCAAGGCATTCAAATGGTTAGAGCCACAAAACTACACCCACGCATGTATACTGAGTGATTCGATGAGCATGATAAAAAAAGTGGAGGCGGGCTTTGTACGCATGCAATGGGTAGAGTCGTTGCAGAAATCCAAAATATGTAAGGTCACCTTTGTCTATGTCCCTGGACATGCGGGAGTACGGGGAAATGAGAGAGCGGACAGGTTGGCTAGCTGCGCTGTCGTTGAGGATGGGCAACCGATGGATCGGGCGGACATCATCAATGCTCTCCAAGATGTGGGAAGAGCACAGGACTTCGACAAACACAGATCCACGTCACTTCTTCGGATGATGGAAATGGGAGTTAAGATGGGCACAGCCAGAAATGAGAAACTTAGTGGCCGTGTAAGAAGACTTATCAACCAACATAGAACTGGAGTCGTCAGTCGCTGGACACTGAGGGAATTGCTGAGGAGGGGATCTGAGCACCTATGAACATGTTCGGAGTGCAATGATGATGACCCGCAAATAACTCAATAACTCAATTTTAATTGAATTCTTGGATCAATAATTTCCATCTGTTCTAAGGCATGAAATGGAATTAATCACAGTTTTTATGTAAATAAGCTACAGTTCTTGCAGCTGAGTACCTTAAAATATAAATTATCTTGAGATTTCTGATTTATTTGTTCATTTGTAATAGCTGAATCAGCTGGTTTAGTAGTGAAGTTTTTTTGTTTATTTTCTTAAAAGTGTGATGAGTTTATTTTGTCAGTCAATATTGCTGTCATGATTTGATGTCACGGTTTGCATGCTTTTAGCATTTATCATGTCTGGAGGGAAAAATAATGATAGACCATGATTTATCTAGCAATGTTAAATTGAACATTAGACTATAAATGTTACCCTTGCTGTACTGAATTTAAGTTGCACTTTGAAAACTGTTCTTCATTTAGTTTATTGAATTTATTTTTGCATCAGGAATAATTTCACAATTTTATTTTAGATATCTATAGACCATGGGTGTAAAATGTTTGAAACTGAATGTCAACAAAAACGTAACTTAGCACTAACATAAGTATTGTTATATTTTGCTGCTTTCAGTAGAAGTTGCATGAATTGAACTATAAAAAAACTTCAGTTGTACATTGCTAAATTTAATAGATGCCGAGGAACTAACAATACATTTCTGGGCTAATTATTGTTAATAGCTTAACCAAGGGCCAGTAATGTTAATTATTCATTCTTTTGGGCATGCAAATAAAAATGTCCGACACATGAAACATGATAGTGATTGTAAAAGTTTGGATATGAAAAGCTCTGTCATTTTATCCCTTCTTTATTGGTCCAACAGAAGCTTGAGTCCTATAGCTGTGAGGACAGGCCCACCCAAACGCAAATGTAAGTACCTTCCTTTTTTTTTTGATATATTGCATTTTTTTTTTTATGCTGACCTTATTTACTACTATTGGTTTGTACTTGCTAATATGACATTTCAATGTAGTTTTATGGTTGATTATGATGAAGAATCAGCTCCAGGCAACCCCAAAGTTGCTCATTCCCCTTTAACAAACAACATAATGCAATCATACTGATTACTTTGATGGCATGCTGGTTGTACATATACCTTCGCATGTATTTTCTCTTATTCTGAATTTACTGTTAGATGTTTGTAGCCTGAATGTGATAGACTTATTAATTGTACTCACATCCTTCATTTTTCTTGCACACAATACATCCAATCTATCTCTCATCTATGTTTCAAGTTTCCAGTACTTATGCCTCTGACAAAACACATTCACTTTTCATTGTCACGAAACTCTACATGACTAGTATAATAAATCCACTCTGACTCCTGAAGTTTTGAGACCGCTATCTTTGTATGTCATCCTTAATTACGATACCTATCTGTGGTTGACTGTTTATGATCATCATCATCATGTGCCATACCGGTTGGCGTAGGCAATCATGTCCTTCCACAATCTTCTATCTACAGTGCATAATATCAGTTCTGTTGTTGACTGTTTTCCATGCCATGACACTAAGCTATCCAGTATTTTCTCTATTTGTTGTCTGCGATCTCTCTTTCCTTGTATTTTGCCAGTAGTAACCAAGTATTCCAACTTTCCTCTTCTCATGTTGTACCCAAAAAATGTTGATTGTTTCTTTCTGATGTTGTTTAGGAGCTCCTTCTTTGTGTTGGCCTCTGAGAATGTCCTCATTGGTCTTTTTAGCTGTCCAGGGAACTTTCAACATTCTTCTGAGAAATCCCATGTCGGTGATTCTTGGCTGACTGTTTGCATTGGGATCAGTAGCACCAGGTGATCATGGTCCTCCTTAACCTCCCCGTGATGGTTCTTGTTACAGACAAACTAGTCTGCCATAGCTTATATGGATCAACAAAAGACAACCCAGTTACTCAAAAATGATTGTACTGAAAAGAAATGTGTTGGACATACATGCACAGATACCATAGCTTGCTGTAGACCTCTACACAGCATAAACACCTACTTAACATCCTTTTATAAGAACAGACAATGAAGAGAAGTTGTCACCAGGCGAATGCAAAAGAAGAAATAATTTGAACTAATGAATAAAACAAGACAAATGCTGCCACACGCTGACATTTGATGAGTGTTTGTTCAAACAATGATCACAAGACATCAACTAAGTAGCTAGTATTGTTAGGAGTGAAGACATCGCACACATTGTTCATGATCATCATCACCATCATTGAGTGCTGTCTCCACATCAAAGGTTGGCTACCATGGATCGCCATTCCACTCTGTTTCTTGCTTTGATGGTGCAGGTTGTCATAGATTGACTTGTCCATCATTTGATGTTACTCGTCCATGTTAGTTTTGGTCTGTGTTTGCTTCTTTTACCTTGTATTTTCCCTTCCAATATTACTTTTAGTAGGCTGTTGTGTCTTTTAACGTGTCCCAAAAATTTCATTTGTCTTGTCTTAATTGTATTTAGTAGTTCTCTTTTCATTTTTAGTTGTTTTAAAACTTCATCGTTTGTTTTCTTTTCTTTCCATCCAGTTCTACCTATTCTTCTGTAAATCCACATTTCAAAGGCCTCAATTTTCTATTCTGTTTTCTTGTCTAATGTCCATGTTTCTGCACCATACAGGAATATTGAGAAGATGTAAATTTTTGCTATTCTAAGTTTCAGCCCTTCTGTTATTTGTTTTGTTGTTAGTATATCTTTCATTACTTTTTGCCATACCTATTCTTTTGTTAATTTCAATTTTACATTTTCCATCATTGTTATAGTATGTCCAAGGTAGTTGTAGCTCTGAACTGTCTCCATATGTATTCCTTCAACTGTGATATTTATTTGTAGGTCTCGAGAATTTTCTTTGTTTATGATCATAGTTTTGTCTTTTTTGATATTCATATCTAGTCCATATTTTTTGCTTGTCATGTTTATTACATTAAGTAATTGTTGTAGGTCTTTAGGATTTTCTGCAAGTAGTACAGTATCATCAGCATATCTTAGGTTATTGATTATCTTCCCATTAATGTTTAGGCCTGGCATCTCTGAGATGTTTTTTAAAGATTTGCTCAGTTTATAGATTGAACAAGCTTGGTGATAGGATGCATCCTTGTCTTACTTCTTTTTATATCAATGGGTGTAGAGTTCTCTTTGTTATATTTTATTATTGCTGTTTGCTCCCAGTACAAATTACATATTAGTCGTATGTCCGTGTCATCTAGATTTATATCTTTTAGGCAGTCTATAAGTTGATTATGGTGTATTCTTTGTTCATGATAGTAGTTCTCTTTATTGTGTTTTGTGAAAGATGAAATAGCTGTTATTGGACAGTTTGTGGCACTCTCTCACTTGCTTTTCTTTGTGGAACTACACTGATATCACTTTTATTCATCACTTGTATCAGGTATAATTAGTCGTGTAAAACAGGCATCGATACACTATAACCATGTAACATTAGAAGCAGTCTTCCTTGCTGACATTTCTGCTATGTGCCTTCTATGATCACATTTTTTTCTTCTTACATCAAATCAGCTTACACATAAAAAAACACTTTGTTTCCTTTTTCCATACCACTCTGGAAAGTTTTATAGTGTCATTGCTCTATGATAATTCTGTGGCTCATAACATTGTTACCTTACTTCTCTCCAAATGTTTGTTGTAGAATAAACTAGGTACATTCCCAGACAGTCTCATGAAAATACTCAACATACGGATGTAATAATTTTAAGACGATGCAGAAATAAGAGTGCAACCAAGTCTCACCTATGATAAGAAATTATCAGCAGAGAGTTACAATGCACACCCTCAAATGGGACATATCAGAAAGAAGAAAAAGAACTCAGCCTAAATAGATACTGAGTAAAGCACTGATAGGAGAGGCAAGGACAAGAAGCAATTACCCCCTTAATGATACTAAGAAGCTTGCCCAGAATAGAGACTTATGGCAAGGCACAGTGTGAGCTGTGTGTGACATCTGAGGGTATGTAATGTGACACTTATGCCACAATTAATTCACTTTTAACCCTATATTACATTACTGTGGTAAAAATTACCGCATCAAAACACAAATTCTTCTAAATTCGATAGTTTGCTGTGCTTAAACATTAAACACCCCTCACACACACACACCCCTCCTCTCCGTTCCTTCCTAATTACTAATTCTGGTGACCCTTGAGTTTTTAATGTTTCTATTGATGTGTCCCCATCTCTCTCTCCCCCCCCCCCCCCCCCCCCCATGATACAGTTCCATAATTCGCCAAATTTCAATAATATGGTCGTATTTGTTTTTTTTTTTTGTTTTCCTCCTTTGACCTGGGAAATTTTCTTTGTCGTCTGCAACATCAAACAACTCTCTTGTGACTAAGGAAACTCAGCGAATAACACTTTGAGGTAGTCAAACATACTGACGGAATTACAGCGTCCATCTAAACAGACAAAGTAGCACATCTGGTCCAAGCGGTCAATTTCAGGTCATAAATCAACATCAGACAGCAAATCCAAGTTCCCTGTGTGTGTAATTGGTAAACACACATTTGTGTGTCAAAAGTTCAAAGAAAATGTTATTTTTAGTGTTCCTAAATTTACAATTAAGGGGTGGCATTTTGTACTATGGAATGCAACAAAGTTCGCCACAGGTAGGTATCGTTATTAAGGGTTCAGCTATTGCTATAAGTCTTTATATCTTTATATTGATCTAGTTGAAGGTGATGGTGACAGATGGGATTATATCAGCCCTCCAAAAAAGTTTAACACAGGGCCCAGCACTCCAGACAGAATTATGACATGTTCGCATCCACTGGCCAACAGGTCAGTGCATCACATATTTACATATAGTCTGTATATAGAGTTTGTAAACCTTTAACCCCTTCACTACCAGACTTTATTTTTAAAAAGTACCACCTGAAACTGGACCAAAAATAAGGCAAATAACTTGTACTCTTTAACGAGGCATATCTCTGGACCTACTGCACCGACATGCTTAATTTATAAAGTTTGTTGAAGAAAAATGGACAAAGAATATTTTTTTTGTAAACATGTTTGTATGTGATAATTTAGAAATAAGTAAATGAAAAAATTGTGTTTTTATTTTTTTCTTTGAAAATCTTTGTATTTTTGCACTTATGTCTGAAAAGAATTATATAACAAAAATTAAATGCATTTAGTAATTTATTAATCTCTACATACAGTTTATTTACATTGTTATTTCAATTAGTTCAGTTTTATACAGTACATTTTGAGCAGAGTACCAATGTCACCAATACAGCCATGACCTAATGCACCTAATTCATATAACTCCTGCATACTTCTCAAAACGCTATGCCTGTGATTGTGCCACTTCCTGTGGTATTTGTCTGAAATGATCTTTGACTTTTCTGTATCGACGTTGTCAGTGATTCTTCCAGTCTGTGGCCACACACATGATCAATTATCTAACCCGTGACTGTTGTTCTGATCACTATTGAACTATATTCTAGTTCTCTCATCAATAAATTTAATCCCCCATAACATGAATAACATCTTTAACATTTGTCAACTATCAACTTTTTACTCTCAGATTGAACTGTCAAAATGGACGGTCAACTCAATAACTCCTCCAATTGGAACTTTTGAACTGACTATATAAAATTCCTCACAGAATCAACCTCTCAACAAATCATCAAAAATTCTGTGATTGGAAATATCTAATTCCACTTTAACAATCATTCTGAACTCTGAATTATTTAATGCCACTATCATAATCATTCTGAACTCTGAATTATTTAATGCCACTATCATAATCATTCTGAACTCTGACCCATTAATGATGGTTGAAATTTACATGAGGTTTATTCATAACATGTTACAGTACATTATTAAAAATAAATTAGCAGATATTATAGTCTGTAAAATGCACATCCATACGAAATTCAACAGCACGCTTGTTTAGACACTGGTGTAAATCAATTTTTAAGAAAACATACTCTCCAGAACAGATTTCCCCAGTCAACTCTTCTGTTCTTCCATATGTGTGAGTATTTCGCAACATCTGTTCATTTTTAACCCTAGATTACGATACCATCGTAAAAATTACCACATCAAAAAACATTTATTTGGAACAGTTTATTTTCTCTCTTCCCCCCCCCCTTTTTTTTTATTATCACTAGTGGTGACCCCTAGTGTTTGAATTATTTTAATTTGATGGACACCCCACCCCCCCCCCCCCCCCCACCCCACCGTAGTAAAAAATACTATGGCATCCAAAAAGCACAGCTGTTTGTTTGTTTTTTATTTATAAATTCTGCCAATTTTCATGAAGGGAACAGGCAAAATGCTGCAGTAAAGCTGGTAGCAGGAAATAAATGGTGTGGTTTTATATACACTCCCTCTTAAACAGACAGCTGACTTTATAAGAGAGTCTGGAATCCTACTCTGATTGAGTCTTGATCGCAGAAAAAGTATGGTGACAGCTTTACAAAAAAAAAAAGGAAAATACCAAATATTTTATATCGTTCTACATGTGACCTTCTTCTGAAAACAGGGGCAACAAAATGAAAATATACTGAACTACATGTTCTCAATTTTCAAGAAATTGTTGTGGTCCCCCCCCCCCCCCCCGTTTTTTTTTCCATTTGACCAGGGAAATGTTCAGCTGTCTGTGGAAATCTCTTCAGTCCCCTGTTGACAAGACATAAAACAAACTCTAACCCTAAAATAGCTGTGAAAGTATGGGGACCTTACCTGAAGGGAACATACGGTCAATGAACGAGCAACGAAAAAGCTGGACATGTCAGTGGACAAAGTACTCGTCAGATAGCCAGGGCATAATGCGGGAATGTACTGGCAACAAACGGGCTGGAGATGTCATTGATGGGCCATCGGACAAAGTACACATCAGATAGCTAAAGCATAATGCTGGCAAGATATGGCAAAGAACAGGGTGGATGGATCAGCAGATAAAGCAACATTAGTCATTAGTCGAAAGATCATCCTCCTTGCACAAGGGGCATACCCATAAGTGCTCCGATTTCCTTTCGAGTAAATTCACAAGTGTGTGACGGCTGATCGTGCCGGTTCGCAGTTGGTTAACCATACACCTCTGGCGTCCTGAAAAATGTTCGCTCTTAGCTGTGCCAAGCCTTACGCGACTATGCGTTAGTCTCGCCATTGCGTTTGAATCCTTGTCGTCTCGAGAGTCTGCTACTCTTCCCGCCTCGCGGATTGCGTGTAAAATGTCCGCGTTGTCCATGGCGTTGCCATCTGAAATTTTAGCCTTTTCAGCAAGCTTGTCAGCTCGTTCGTTCCCTTGCACTCCAGAGTGCCCAGGTACGTAGATGAAGACGATTTCTTTTAAAGTTGACAGCTGCAGGGACTTCAACCACTCTCTTCGCCTCCACCCAGCCTCAACCTTCTTAAGCATACTCATGGAGTCACTGAGAAAACATACTCCTGCAAAAGACTGTGTTTCGAGCCATGTCATTGCCTTAGTGACTGCTAAAACCTCCACTGTCATGCTGCTCGTTGTTTGCGAAAAAGCACCACTATCCTCATGCACCATTTGCCCTTTCACCTGCGCTGTATATGCCCATGAACATCGTTTATTTCGTACAACCGAACCATCTGTGTAGATAATAATATTGCCGGACGTTACGTTTTCTTTGATTAAGGCCTGAATCTTATCCTCTACGACCTTGGGATTCATCGTTCTACATTCTTTATTCAGTGTTATGCAGACTTTGATAGTAATTGTAGAAATGTCATTTGGCCATTGCCGCCATTCTTCACCACGCTGCAAGTCATTTAGCATGCACACCTTTTGAATGGATTTCTCTGCCCTGCCCATCCACGACTGGCCTCGCTCGAGTCTATCACCTTTTGGCGCTAGCGCTACAGAATTTAAAGGATGTCTTTCATCAGCAACATTAGATAGCCAAAACATAATCTGTTCGCCTAACAATAAATCTGACCGAAACCAAGAAATAATTACCGCATCTGATATGTGCAGCTGGCAAAATTCTAAATACTAATTGTTTGCATTAGTCACTTGTGAACCTTCATTGGGGCCGATTTTGTTCCTGAGATACAGAGGATACTTAAAAAAATATTGCAAGATGAAGATAATTATTTCATTTTTAGCGATTTATTTGTTTTAATAGTGTGGAAAAAGAATGCTTATGCCATTTACATCTCTGGATTAAAAAAATTCTAGCCAGGCGGGATTTCACTTTAGAAGTCATAATTTTGTCCTTCCTAAGTGTCATTGTTCCGTATTTTTGGTTTTAAAAAAAAATCCAAATAAATATAATTTTTACAAATTACATGCGTAGTATTTTTATTGTCTCCTGTGTGTTACCGGGGCCTCACTATGAGGGAAGTAAAGAATAGTGACACTGTGACCTTCCAGGCATGTCGTAAGAGGCGACTAAGGAGGTTGATCGATAGCTTGACAAGCTGTAATTGTAAAAATCATTGTTAATGAAACAGAACCATAGATTTTAGAAGCAGTGATCTCTGCAATATGTGCCATTTTAGCATGCAAGGGTTCTGTTTTTGAGATTGTAGTTCTGCCCTATGTGCCGTCTTCGGCTCGAAAGGACAATAGATAGATAGATAGATTTTTACTGTGGTATTGTAAAAATGGGAGTCACAAATAGGTTTCACAATCTAGGGTTAACCTCTTTTAAATTTCACTTCTATACCTCCTGATTTGTCTATACTAAAACTTGCTATTCACTTTTAGTACTAGTTATTAAAAATAAAATTAATCAATCCAATCTCTACTGCCCTATTCCATCTCTTACTGACTATCTGTGTACGGATCTAGCGGTGTTCTCCTTGAAATCATTAATTCAATAATTCCTTTTCTTCTTGATGCAACACAGTTGCTAGAAAGTAATTTTGTTCTCTTTTCTACAATCAGTCATCCCTAGTGATGTTTGATTCCTATATCTCTTTTTGTGTCGTATGACCAGAGTTGTCACAGTCACGACCTTCCTGGTCTCTTTGAGTTCTTCCCTTTTTTTCTCTGTTGTTTCCACCCTTGTGTACTTTCTCTTACTTTTTTCCTGGCTTTCGTTATGCCTCTCTTTCCCTATGTTTATGCTACATATTATTTTTTCAGCTGGTGGTGTCCTTTAGGTTCTTACTTTGTCCTACAGAGCTGTGCTGTATGTTCCCATCTTTATATTTTCCTATTCCAGTGTTCCATTAATTGTGCAATATTCATGTTTCTCTTTTCTCAGTTCGAGATCTCTTTGAGTGTTTTAAGTTACTGTCTTGATTTCATTACTTCTCTCACCCTTTAACACCAAATTCCACCTTGCACCATTGTTGAGAAAATCCAAGCCATCAAAAAACTATTTACTACATTTCCCGAATACAGCCGAAAAAATTCAAAGAATAAAACCGATAGAAGGGAAATAATCGAGAAGGTCATGGCAAATATTATTGATTACATCCCTTAATAAATGAAAGATAATGTCCAAAATTGATGACAAGTGTACTCCACACTGCGAGGGAAGAGGTTAAGATGTAACAAGCATTACATATTTTGTGAAGAAAAATGTAGGTAGCAAATTGCACTACTCAATGATCATGATGCATCAGACATGGAAACTGTTAATCTCAACTAATTTTGGGGTGCTGAAAATGAAAATTACTTTACAAATTGTGATTGGCTTATGTTTCTGAATAAAATGCTTCTTGTTATGTACTTACGATTTATGGATATTTTTGTAATGCGACTTAAGTGGCAAATGCATAATTTATGCAAATGATCAATAAAACCGAACTGGAAAGGATGGTACAATCATACCTGTGTTTCTTCTTCTACCTTTTCAGCTCCCTGTGGAGCTTATGTCTTCAATAAACACTTTCAAAGCCGTTCTGCTTCTTGCCATTCTTTTAAGATCATTCCATGTCTTCTCCATCATCTTCATCTCTGCTTCCATCTGTCTTTTCCAAGAATATCTTGGTCTTTCTCTTTGTCTTTTTCCTTGGGGGTTCTAAAAAAAGGCCTGTTGTGTAATACTCGCAGTTGGCTTCCGTAGTGTGTGTCCTATCCAGCGCCATCATCTTCGCTGTATCTCTTTATCCACAGGTATTTGACTGGTACATTTCCATAATTCTATGTTAGTGATTTTGTCCTGCCATTTCCATCCTTTTATTCTGCGAAAGCATCCATTAATGAAGTTCTGTATCTTCATGATTGTCATTTTGGTTTTTCTCCATGTTTCACAAACATATAATAATACTGACTTAACATTGGACTTGAAAAAATTAATTTTTGTATTTAACCTAATTTCTTTGGACTTCAATATGTTTCCCAGTGCAACGAATGCTCCTCTTGCTTTTGATATCCTTATTTTGGTATCATTCTCTGTTCCTCCTTCTTTGTCTATATTACTGCACAGATTTATGTAAGATTGTACGCATACTTGATTATTGCTAACTGCATTCTCATAATTTTGGTCTTATCTCTACTTTCAGTCCCATCTGTTGTGATCTCTCATCAAGTATGCTCATTTTATCCTGCATCTATTGATGGTTGTGTGATAGGATGACTATGTCATCAGCAAAGCCTAAATCATTAAGTTGCTTGGACAGTGACCGCTGGATGCCATTTCTATATAACTATGTTTTTGCTCTGTATAAATAGCTTATCTATGTTTTTGTGCTCTGGTCGCTGGGGCTCATAAATGATATTAATAATATCATCCGATCCACTTAATTCACAGGGTTTAAACTCTCATATTAACATTTTTAATCTATATTTGTTTATACAACAATACAATTTACTAATTTTGACGAGCAAAAGTGAAAGTCATAATTTTTTTGACCGCTTCAATTTTGTTAAATTTGCATTAGAAGTTTAAACGTTTTTGTGCTTACTGCGCTGGTAAAACTGAAAGGTCTAAAACTGAACTATTAGGTGACAATTGTTAATTTAGCAAATTTGTGATTTGATCTGAAACAACAGACACGGCAATGTCAGTGGCAGTTTATTGTTTGTATAGCAGCAAGTTGGGAGAAAAGTTCTGAATGTAGGTTAGAAACACCTGAGTTTTTGTCAGAGGAAGGGCTTCATTTGCGTCATATTAAGGGTCTAATTTGCGCTTGGAAGTCACATTGATTGAGAAGGGGATACACGCAAAGAAATTAGAATCAGAATAGCTAAGGCAGCAATGTCTTTCAGAAGCCTTGAAAAGTTGTGGAAATCAAAACTCATCAGCACAAACACAAAACTCTAGACTATTCAAATCAAATGTACTATCAACCCTTATGTATGCGTGTGAAAGCTGGAAAACAACAAGAGATATAGAAACAAAGTTGAACGCATTCAAAAATAAATGTCTAAGGAAAATACTTGGTATAGCGTTGAACGAATTCAAAACAAACGAGGAAATTAGAGAAATTGCCAATCAACCACTAATATCTTCAGTAATAAAGAAAAGATGATGGTCATATGTTGGACATGTGATGAGAAAAGATAATAACCGAATAGCAAAGCAAACCCTCATGTGGGAAACAACAGGTAAGAGGAAAAGAGGAAGACCCAGAGAGACACTGAGAAGAACATTGATGAGAGAGGCAAGAGCAGCAGGAATCGGCTCCCTTAATGAGATAGAGCTGCTTGCACAGAACAGAGACAAATGGCGAAATTTGATAAAATATCTTTAACTCTTTCAGGACCAGAACAGGAAACAGGAATTTTCAGATTTGGACCAGGTTAATTTTCCTGTTTCCAGAAATTTTGCCA
Organism: Megaustenia siamemsis; assembly: GCA_032433765.1. Taxonomy (NCBI): domain Eukaryota; kingdom Metazoa; phylum Mollusca; class Gastropoda; order Stylommatophora; family Ariophantidae; genus Megaustenia; species Megaustenia siamemsis. The sequence continues at coordinate 33,988,439 of JAVIAB010000108.1, read as the reverse complement.
TATACCTTTTTTATTTGACTACTTCACACAATAATTTAGATAAATGTGGCATGTGTTATCTATCTATCTATTGACCTTTCGAGCCGTAACCGGCCCATAGGGCGTAGACCAAGATACACCTTCTCCTATATGAATTTTTGTTCTAGCAGTTTTCTTTTAAAGATATTTTATCAAATCTCGCCATCTGTCTCTGTTCTGTGCAAGCAGTTCTATCTCATTGAGGGAGCCGATTCCTGCTGCTCTTGCCTCTCTCATCAATGTTCTTCTCAGTGTCTCCCTGGGTCTTCCTCTTTTTCTTTTACCTGTTGTTTCCCATATGAGGGCTTGCTTTGCTATTCGATTATTATCTCTTCTCATCACATGTCCAACGTATGACCATCGTCTTTTCTTTATTACTGAAGATATTAGTGGTTGATTGGCGATTTCTCTAATTTCCTCGTTTGTTTTGAATTCGTTCCATTCTATACCAAGTATTTTCCTTAGACATTTATTTTCGAATGCGTTCAACTTTGTTTCTATATCTCTTGTTGTTTTCCAGCTTTCACACGCATACGTAAGGGTTGATAGTACATTTGATTTGAATAGCCTAAGTTTTGTGTTTGTGCTAATGAGTTTTGATTTCCACAACTTTTCAAGGCTTCTGAAAGACATTGCTGCTTTAGCCAGTCTGATTCTAATTTCTTTGCTCGTATCCCCTTCTCGATCAATGTGACTTCCAAGATAGATGAAGTGATCGATCTCTTCTACTGGTTTGTTTTCCATGTATATTTGTCACTTGTTGGAATTAAACTTTTCATGACTTTAGTCTTTTCATGATTGACCTCAAGCCCAATTTTGCTGGCTATTGATGATAGTTCATTTGTGTTTTCCTGCATCGTTTTTATCTGATTGCTGATGAGAACTATGTCATCAGCAAAGTCCAGGTCCTCCAAATGGTCTCATGTGTTATACATCATCGGAAAGGGAAATGGATACAGAAAATGAAAATAGCAATATATTTACATGTGATTATTTAAAGGAATAAAATATTTTTTTTAATATAAAATATTCAGATAGTATATCATTTTTAATTTAAAATATTGTAATTCACTTACCCTTTTCCATGTTTATATGTGTTGCTATCCTTTTGTCTTGGAATATTACACAACATAATCTAAATTCCTCCAAAATACAGTTTATTTGATTAATTTATGTCCACAAATAATGAAATTATGTACATTTTTGTAAATGATCCCAGAATGAAAAATATTATAAATTTATGTGACGTCATAACAATATTATTTACAAATCAAGTTTATTATTTTTATTTACACAACTGGACTTATTTTGTGTGATATGTCCCTAAAGTACCAGTTTCGTTATCAGAATAACTACCACTCGATTCCTCTGAGGCACTGATCGTGCTGGAATAGAAGGCATCCACTAGCTAAACCTAAACCAGATCGTCTTACCTTTTTATCATAACTTTTACCAATATTCCGACCCATTATCACGACAACAAAATTATTGTCCGAGTCTAAATACTATGAATACTCTATTTCTGAGTCACTCAATAACAAGGTTTCAAACATAGATCTAGCTTGTTCTGTTTTATATCTATATCGTTTTGGTCAACTGCACGAGGTATCAACAGTGGGCGTGACCATTATGTGACAAAAATTTGATAAATAAACAATGAATATAAATTAACCATTTTCCAACGTTTGAAACTTCGACCATGCCGGTGTAAACAGAAATATCAAGCGAGAGAACTCTCCTACTTCCGGAAATCAAATATTGGTTGAAATAAAAACGAAAATCAGTGAAAACGAATCAAATATTCAGCTGCACCCAAAACAACCGACGTGTCGGTGAGTGGCTAGAACTGATCAATTTCATAGAACCGAGGTGTCGGATAATAGTCCGGAAGGAGTTAAAGAATTTTTTTTTCCGTTCGCCAGCTTTTACCTCTGACAAAGTTCCTAGAGGCTAGGAAGTGAATTTGTTGAGGTGTCTTGCCTTGAGACCAACCAGTCCCCCTTTAAAAGAATTGAAAACTGCTATAACAAAAATTCAGATAAGAGGAGTATCTTGGTCTACACCCTATGGGCCGCGTACAGCTCGAAGGGTCAATAGATAGATAGATAGAATTTGCGCTAACGTGATTTGGGTCATTTCAGCTAAAAATCGTGCCCCAAACTGGTGTGTGTAGATTGGAAACATCCATGTCCTGGAGGGATTTTTCTAGCCAAGTCATCTAGGCTGGCTGTGGCCAAAAATAACATAAGTGCCTCAATTATGTCACTGTGTTTGTGTTCTAAGTTGACTCCAGGTCAGTTCTGAGGCTTTTATCATAGCTAGTGCATCATGTTTTGTTATTCTTAGTGAATCTTTAAGCCCTACTCTTGTATAAATATGTTGCGTCGATGTTTTATTGGAGTACATTTATTAGTTCTACAATGGGCTGTTTGTCTAAAGACTCTTGAGATGTCCCTACAATTTGTCTATGTAGAGTGCAAATTAAATTAGTCCTCATTCATTTTGTTGGAGTCCTGATGTGAAATTTTTCTCTGCATGGAACTATAATTCTTCTAGATACTTATGGCTGTCTTTCTGTTTTGCTATTTTACGATTTTTCTAGAACTGGTGTAGAGATAAGTGTGGAGATTAGTTAGTAACTTTTCTTCCTCTTTTTTCAAAGGTTCTGTTACTAATATATGTTTTGTGTGTTCAAAATAAGATTTAATGGGTGATGTAGTGCTGTATCAGAGTTTGAAAGAATGATGATGGGAAGATTTGTATTCTAGAAAATGTATTGGAGTTGTAGCAATGTCTTTTACATAGCAGGATCTTGGATGTGAACATCTAACAGTAGATTGATTGGATGACATGTTGTTATTGGTGAGAAGACTTATAGATTTATGTGAGGTAGCTGTGTGTTGTGTTACTGTGGACAGCCTGAATATGCCATTGGTGATAATATATATATATACACACAAGCACGCATACACTGAGATATAAAATACAAATATTGCATAATCAATCACCAAAATTCTGTCTTTTACTCACAGAAATTATTAAATTGTATTGTCCTACACACAACATGCCTGTTCAGGGCATATTCTTTAGTTGAAGTGACCTAAGTCATTTGACACAAATGAGATCCTAAAAAGCCCTTCCCCTAACAAAAATTCAGATGTTTCTAATTTACATTCAGGATTGCTGTTTATGCAGCTTTCATTATTTTTTCATCTTGCAAATTTGTTAAAATAACAATTGATGTCCTAATAACCCAGTGTTTATTTATGACTGTCACTTTTACTGGCCAAAAATGTAGTTCAGCTTCCAAGACAAATTTAACAAAATTGAACCCGTCAAAATAATCCAAAAATGTTTTACTTTTACTGACAGAAATTATAAAATTTATATTATTGTATAAACAAATATAGGTGTTCACTGTTAATATGAAAGATTAAGGGCAGTGAATTAAGCGGATCATAAAATGTTAAATCACTTATGGTCACCAGTGCGGTGAGCACAAAACATAGACTGACTCCAAATATGAATATAACAAAAATGAAATCACAGATTTAGAATCGTTTTATAAAATATAGGTGTCCAATGTTAATAAGAGAGGTAAAATGTTGTGAATTAGCTGGATTGTAATATAAAATATATAATCGTGGTGTAATCTTCTAAGGTGGCGGGCTAGATTTTTCCTACTAATTTAATTAATAATCCCCGGGCAGCGGCCATTTTGGCCTAATCTTTTCTGTTACTAACTGCCAAGGGTTCTTTTGCATGTGCAGAATGCACACTGGACCTCCTGTTTTTTCCACCGTTTTCTGAGAGGGCTAAACATCAGATCTCACTACCTGGAGACCTGGAAAAGGGTAAAGTCATGGATTTTATTTTCATCATCATTGAGTGCCGTCTCCGCATCGAAGTTTGGCTACCATGGAGCGCCATTCCACTCTGTCTCTTGCTTTGATGGTGCAGGTTGTCATAAGCTTACATGTCCATCTTTTGATGTTACTCGTCCATATTAGTCTTGGTCTGCTTCTATCTCTATTGCCTTGGTATTTTCCCCTCCAATATTACTTTTAGTAGGCTGTTGTGTCTAACATGCCCAAAAATTTCATTTGTCTTGTTTGGTGTTTAGTAGTTCTCTTTTAATTTTTAGTTCTTTTAAAACTTCATCATTTGTTTTCTTTTCTTATTTTATTTATTTTTTTTAATTGTTGTATCGAACCTGAAGCTTTCTTGCCTAGAGGCCGAAGTCTTACCTCTAGGCCACCCAGGGCCCCCTACCCCCCACCCCACACAACATTGGGATAAAGATGGTCTTATAATTAGCTCTCTTCGATTCTAATGTTACTTATTTGATAGACAGTAATGGTGAAATCTGTCCAATAACCAGACAAGCTTTGTTACATCTTGAGTATATTTCTGTTGCTTGCATGTTGTTATATGTCAGGGTGTTGCCTAAGTATTTGAATTCCTTTACTTTTTAAAGATATTACCATCTATCATTATGTTGGTGTCTTGTGTCTTTTTTTTAAATAGCGTCATTACTTCTGTCTTGTTTATGTTTATCTTCATACTATTTTGTTTTCCCAACTGATAAGTCTGTCTAGGTGTTCTTGCATGTCTCCTATTTTTGTGTATATCAGTGCTTAGTTGCCTGTGAAAAGAAGCTCATGGATATCATCCCCTTTGGGTGAATTTACCAGTCTGCAGACTAACCACATAACCAATGAAATATATCATTGGTCATTGAAAAATATCAACACTAACACCATATTCCCTATTTTGAGGCAAACCTGTATATTCTTAAAACATCTCTCTTTTGCTTTGGATCTAACAACAAAATAAAAATTGTACACATTACAGTAAGACAATACTATATCAGTACTGAATTCTGTCCATGTCAGAATTGCTATCAAATCTGGATGCATTATCATAAATGTCCATTAATAAATGCTGTGTTTGTAAGATGGACTATGCTTTTTATGACCATTTTTTTTCTTGTTGTTTTTTTACTGGGTCAGTTGCTTTCTAAATTAAGCTTTATCTTTGTGTTCAGCTTATGACCATGTCATCCAATTAATGATGACATAATTTATATCAAGTCAGTGGTATGGGAATTGCAACAGTGCACTTATTAGGTTGTAGAAAGGTTCTACTATATTTAACCCAGGCTACACTGTTGGTTAATGGTTGCTAGTGCCTGTTCTCAGACTGCTCCAATGTTAAGAATTTAATGACTATGTTGAGTATTCTTAGTATTAAACTGATCTCATGATATCATTTGATTTCATCCTCAGTATATCCAGCAGTAGCCTAGAGGACAGCAGCCCAGAACAGACTGTGCCTCGTGTTCACAGTGTTAGCAATCTGACCAATATGCAGTGTTCGTCACACCAGCTGACGGCACTTGGTTCCCCACTCTCCATCATTAGTAGAGGACATTCTCCACTCTCCTCCATCAACAGTCATGGTGTGGACATGGTTCCATCCTTAATGGTCAGCAAACAAGCATTTATGTTCCGACCTGTCCATGAAACTGTGGGAAGACCATCCTCTTCCACCTCCTTATCAACATCCCGGATATCACTGCATCACCTGCAGGAACAGCAGCAGCGTTTAGCACAAACTTCAATGGAACATGGTCTGTGTGTGCATCAACCTCAGGCTGAGCAGTCAGACATGGTTAGTGACAGTGGCAATCATGCTAGCAGTGACATTTACATGAGTGACTCTGAGATGCGAGACCATTCAGATGTGGTTGACAAAGCATGCACAGGCTTTAACTTCAAACCTATCAGTCCAGATCATACCTAAACCGCTTCTGCCTTGTCTGGTGCTAGATTTACTATAAGCCAAGTCTGGCTGATTAGACATATTGAGGTATTTATATCTAACAAGCTTATGTTAATGGCAAAAGTTCTCAGGCATTCTTTGGGCGTTTATGTTGGTTATGAACCGAAGTATGTGTATTTGTTCTGATCTATGTGTGCTTGTATATATGTGTGCTGGCTGAAAACCTAAGTAAGATTTTTAAAAAAAAGGGTCTTAGATTACAGTTGAACTCATTGATCACCCGCTGGCACATTCTGGCAATTATTTGCTCAGTCTTTAAGAACCAGATGGTGGTAAATAACTAAAGATATTAAAGTACATTATTGTTGCCACCTATTTTTGAATGAATTAATTGAAAGTCAATATTTTCCTAGACTTTCTGGATTAGTTCAGCATTTTTATTTTGGTGAGATTGAGCACAATCTTTTTTTCAAGGTCATACCCTTTGTTTTGTGTTCACAGCACAATTTGTTGTATTGAAGAATGAGTTGAGTTCTTTTTATAATCAATGATATTTTATTTGATACTCTTTTCTGCTTGTGCCTTTGTTCACCACTTTGTTGTACATGTACATGAATGAAAAATTAGAAATAAAATGTATTGTGTGAAGTGTCAATACTAGATTCTTAAATTGTTTTGTCTTAATGTGGTTGACCACACACGAGTTACAGTAATATCCTCATTGTATCAGTTTCACCTTGGAGAGAACTGTAACTGATGACTTCCACAGCTGTGTGTCCATGTCAGATCTACAACACTACCAAATACTATTGATCTCTATCCACTCTGAGTTCATTAATTATTGGTCAAATAAAATATTGTGAGAGTTTGAAGTACTTAGCACTATTACAAGTTTTCTTTTATTACTCATTCTTTAATCTTAACCATCCATTTTTTTTAAATATATAAATTTAAATGGTTCACAGAACAGGGCCTACATACAATCTTATACTAAATAATAAATTTGATTTATAAAATAGGCTAAATGAAAACAAGGAATAGTTGTTTGTTTATAATGATTTTGTGTAGCCTACACACAACCTAACAGTTTCCATCTAAGTTCACATACAGGATGTTCTCATCACATGATGTTATGCAGCCTTTATTTGAATATTATCATAGGTAACATAAACACATATCAGTGATATGCCATCATTTGTGGCACAACAGTTGCATTTGGTTATTAATGATTATCTTTATTCATTTTGATATGTGTATGTGATGAAACATAATATAAAATGTGCACCATTTCATGTTTAATGTTTAGAATGTAGTTGACCTAGAGATATCAGTTTATAACAAACAGTGGTGGTCATGCTTCTCTTGTTTTGATTCTGGAGATGCCATCCTCCTGTTTTCAACCATTTTGTTGTTGTTGATCTCTAACATCAACATGATGTCTATTGCTAGATATTTGACAGCTATAATATTCCTTCTGTTGTTGTTGTTGATCTCTAACATCAACATGATGTCTATTGCTAGATATTTGACAGCTATAATATTCCTTCTGTTGTTGTTGATCTCTAACATCAACATGATGTCTATTGCTAGATATTTGACAGCTATAATATTCCTTCTATTGTTGATCTCTAACATCAACATGATGTCTATTGCTAGATATTTGACAGCTATAATATTCCTTCTGTTGTTGATTTGAGCTGAAGATGGCACATACGACAGAACTCTCCATGTCCAATGGTCTTTGCACAGGATCCACATTGTATCTCACCATACTGTGGGTGAAGTTGTCTCTGCTACATCTTGATTAGAATTAAACATTTCTATTAAAGAGACCAGTTTTAACATATGGATGCGAATCATGGACAATAGGACAACAGACAAGAAAATCACTGGGGTCTGTAGAAATGTGGTTTTACAGAAGAATGTTGAGAGTACCATGCACAGCTAAGAAGAGTAATGAAGATGTTCTGAGAGAGGGCAAAGCAAAAAGAGGGCTAATTTCCAATATTAGGAAGAAACAATCATCATTTTTTGGCCATGTAATGAGAAAAGAACAGCTGGAATATATTGTAACAACTGGAAAAATTGAGGGACGAAGAGATAGAGGGAAGCAAAGAGACAAAATAACAGACAGCTTAAGAGAATGGCTTGACAGAAGGTCAACAACAGAAATGATAAATAGCTGCCGAGATCGAAAGTTGTGGAGAGACATGATCACCTATGCCAGCAGGCCCGGTACTTGATGATGATGATGATTTAAGAGTCAAGATTTCTGTTTCAATAATAATTGATGTTTCGCAATGGTGGCTTGTTAGGCAACCTATAAATTGTCTAGGAAACATGAAGAACAATAATACTCCATCTTGGCCTATAGTTAGAAACACCTCAACTATAATATTATTTTCATCTAATTTGTTTCAGGGATTTTTGTTATTTATTTATTTTCTTTTCATTAAATTAGTCTTATTTTTCTGTTATTTACACAAACATTCATTTTCAATCATGTATTAAGTGTTGGCATAAGTCTCATTATATCATTATTATGGAAGTTGGATATGATGTATATGTGTTAGACAAGATATGCGTATAATCATTTGTTTTGTATATATGGTGTATGGTTTATATTGTGTGGACAATGATCATGTCCTGGGATAGGTTTTGGTGTAAGCATCTTATGTTGGTTGTTTGTGTTTAGTTGTGCGACAAATTTTGTTCATCAAGTGGAGAGTTTAACCGCTTCATGTGTTGTTCATGCTGGAGCAGGGTGAGGATCTATTCAGTTTAAATGGAATCTAGTCAGCTGCTGGCTATATACAGTGGGTATAGGAAATTCATTTGTTTTTGTTGAGATTCGTTAATATGCTGGCCTGGAGAATGTTATTGTTGGAGCAAGGTGAGGTCACCATTAGTAGCCACAGGTGGAAAGTCTGGTCATATATTTTCACATTGTGTTATACATGTACATCAAGTTTCTTTCTTTATTTTTATCTTTTTCTCACCAAGTGTTTATGGCTAACTGTAGTACTTTGTTTGGACATGTGTGAGCTATCACAACTGGAATTGTGTGATTGCACACATCCTCTACAGTTATATTTCCTATAGATATTTTGTCAATTATGTGTACAACCTTGTTTAACACTCTTTTTACTCTGTCACATTGGATGCTCTCATATGTGCACAAAAACTGATATTTATATGAGCATGCATATTTTTAAAAATTTTTAAATTATTGAAAGAGATTGTGGATTGAAAGTGTTTATGCTGGAGTCACTAGTCACACAAGTCCACCAACACAGGCACACGGTGTACTTGGCACAGATGACATATATACGTAAACTGCCTGTGACCTATATTCACACCCATATTCAAGGAGGCAAACACGTTAATTAACAACATGCTAATTTTGTTGAAACATTTAATGTAATAAACATTGAGTTTATCAATTAACAAGAATAATTAACCAACTTTATGATGAGATCACACTCAATGTATTTAAAAAAAGTTCTACTGTTAATATCTCACTATAAAGTTTTAAGGAAAGAGGCAGGAAAAAATGCAAATTTAAAACATCTAAAGCCCCATCAGAAGTCATTCCATAATTTTCTACAATTCGACTTTACCATGTGCTGTCACTGTGTCAGTATAAATGTAACTTTCCTAGATTTCAAATTACATAAATTGTACATATATCCAAAGTTATCACTGAATGTATAAATATCATCCGTTGCCAAAACTTTTGTCAATAAAAACTCAATGTATAAATGGGTAGAAAATTACTATTTCATTATCCATTCTTCTAACTTGATATCTAACAGTATTGACATTATTATTTATAAATTTTAATAGGAAAATGGAAAAACAAGAAACTGCATCACAAAAGAAACATGGGTGACTTTTGGAGGCAGTAGTTTGTATTCAAATTAATCAAAATGTGCTTACTCTTCTATCTACACATAGTAACATCAGTGAGAAATTGTTTGTGACATTATCAGTGTCTTGTAACAAGCTGAAATTATGGATGAAATACTGACTGTATCAGCAAGAAGAGAAGTATAAGTTTGAAACTTTGGTCTCTTTTCACTTTCAGGAAGGAAAGAATAAAACATGCATCATGGCATAATGAAAGAACATGTGTTTTACTATATTGAGCAATATACATCATAGCATGATATAAAGACTAGGTAGGTAGTCTAGTTGTTCATATCTCATTTGCAGCAGTGCCAAATTGTATCCTGGCTGACATGACTTAGGGTTCAAGCATCATCTGAACATTGTGCTGGGAGGGGGGGGGGGGGGGGTTTCCTCTGTGAAAATAAATTAGTTTGGCAAGAGACTGGTCAAAGCACCCACAAATATGGGTCACTATGGCAAAGAAATATAGATACTAACATCATAAACCAATGGCAAAATAGATATCCTTTAATATATTTTCACATTTAAAAAAAAGTAAAGATTAATATTTGAACTTCAAACCTATTGTTAGAATACTTGTTCTTTCATTTTGTAGTGTTCTCCATCACCAACCTTATTTGTTTCACCTGATATGTTTACTTGATGTTTCGTTTTCTAAACTTGTTCTGTGCAGTGAATGAATGACATCTCTTTTGTATATGTGTGTGTATGCCTGGATATACGTTGTTGCTTCACTTCTTGCTTGTACATCAAACACATAACAGTATTGTCCATTTAGTGACCTAAACTAAAAACCCTGTGTAAATGATACCCAGACATGTATATTAAAAAAACAAAACAAAAGCCCAGCTATTATTTGTCAGCATTTAATACATGTACAGGTTCAGTCCCCATATAGGGAGAGCTTTGTTTATTCAGTGTTTTTTTATGCACATATTTGAATTCTGCACACTCAGATTGTTGTAAATATTGAACATAACTACCATATATGTAAATATACATGTTGATTGCTGTTCTGTAAATTGTGTATATGTACCACGTGACTGCTATCAATGATGTAATGGCACAGACTTATTGTAACATTAATGTGGTTTAGCTCCAGCAGGTTCTCAATAAATTGTCTTATGGTGATGATGAAACTGTCTCTATTTGATATGTTTAGTTTTAATGCATTTACTGTGTCTGTTCAGACTGAGACAGATCTGGGCTTGTCTGTACACAAGTTAGTCAGATTGGGTGTGGCAGAATTTGTTAAACTTTTTTATTTTGCAAAAATGTTTGTTTCAGAATTAATCTTGAAACATATACACAAACTTCAAGCAAAATACAGAGGCAAACCTCACACCATACTCTTGCTCGTATGTGACTAAGTTCTACTTCTATATGGTTGCGAATCTTTCTAGTAGTCTTATGCTAACTTCTCTCTATTCATTAGGAAGTAGCTCATGTATTATTTTGCATTTGATGTGGATAATACATCATACAAAGCATTGGCCTTAAACATGCATAGGAGTCCAGTATTTCACAGGCAAAATGTCTAGGGTCTAGGCAGTGCAGTCATTTTGACACTACATATTTGTCTGTCCATATCAGAGACGGCTTTTGCTTGTACCATGTGCAGTAGATCAGAAGTTCTTAACCAGCTATGTGGTGGACCATTCATACTGTCAGTGGATGTTAAAATGAGACTTAAATTCAAGTGTTGTGGCACTTTTGTTTGAAAGCTAGCTAAACGACTCTATAACAAACCCACAAGTCACACCAGTCACTGAGATACTTCACAAATAACTGATGAAATAATATTCCATCAATCAGTAGATGTAACAGTTACAACTGACTCTAGTAAGTACTGTTACACCCTGTGCAACTAAACTCTGGAGAATCACAGTTTCCCAAGCAAAATCATTTGTGGATATAAAGTTTGACAATAATCATTGTGTCTGAGACCTGCTACAGGAAATATTTGGGATGATGATGATTACAAAATTTATTTTTAAAAATTGACATTAGAAATACTGTTTGAATATGACTGTTTAAAAAAGTAATACGTAAGTCTCGTGTATAGAGATGATAATTACATTATATATTACTTTACAGCTTCATAACTATGAAAGTAATTATGTGTTATATAACCTGAGAAGGCACATATAATTGTGTTCAAATAATGAATGTCATATCAAGTATTAGCAATTAATTTGGAAGGCAACAATAATTGTTATATTGTATTTGGCTAATTTTTGTATTTGTCCTTCTTCAACATTATATCTCTTTAATCTTAAGAAAATAAGATACAGTGAGCAGTTGGATTTACTGACAGTTATGGTATTATTATTCTTCTATCCTTCCTCTAATGGTATTATTATTCTTCTTCTATCCTTCCTCTATTGGTATTATTCTTTTTCTTCTATCCTTCCTCTAATGGTATTATTATTCTTCTTCTATCCTTCCTCTAATGGTATTATTGTTCTTCTTCTATCCTTCCTCTAATGGTATTATTCTTCTTCTATCCTTCCTCTAATGGTATTATTCTTCTTCTATCCTTCCTCTAATGGTATTATTCTTTTTCTTCTATCCTTCCTCTAATGGTATTATTCTTTTTCTTCTATCCTTCCTCTAATGGTATTATTCTTCTTCTTCTATCCTTCCTCTAATGGTATTATTCTTCTTCTATCCTTCCTCTAATGGTATTATTCTTCTTCTATCCTTCCTCTAATGGTATTATTCTTCTTCTTCTATCCTTCCTCTAATGGTATTATTCTTCTTCTTCTATCCTTCCTCTAATGGTATTATTCTTCTTCTATCCTTCCTCTAATGGTATTATTATTCTTCTTCTATCCTTCCTCTAATGGTATTATTCTTCTATCCTTCCTCTAATGGTATTATTCTTCTATCCTTCCTTTAATGGTATTATCCTTCTTCTTCTATCCTTCCTCTATTGGTATTATTCTTCTTCTTCTATCCTTCCTCTAATGGTATTATTCTTCTTCTATCCTTCCTCTAATGGTATTATTCTTCTTCTATCCTTCCTCTATTGGTATTATTCTTCTTCTATCCTTCCTCTAATGGTATTATTCTTCTTCTATCCTTCCTCTATTGGTATTATTATTATTATTCTTCTATCCTTCCTCTAATGGTATTATTCTTCTTCTATCCTTCCTCTAATGGTATTATTCTTCTTCTATCCTTCCTCTAATGGTATTATTCTTCTTCTATCCTTCCTCTAATGGTATTATTCTTCTTCTATCCTTCCTCTAATGGTATTATTCTTCTTCTATCCTTCCTCTATTGCTGTTGGTGTCGAGGGGAGATACAATCTGCGATTCTTTGCTCTTATGTTGGCCTCTTCTGGTGTTATCCCTCCTAGTGACTCTAGTATTCCCTTTATCCATCTCTTTCTCAGTCTTCCTCTTAATCGTAGCATTTGTTTATGGCTCTTTGAGTCATTGTTAGTTCTTTTTTGTCTTGTTATCTGTATGATCGCCATTGTTTCTCCATTATTTTGGCTCTGAGCACTGTTGTGTGTATGTTACATTGTCCTCTGCCACTGTGCTAGTTCTGTCACAGAGTAAAGGCTGATGTTTATGTTACCAGTGCTTGCCCGTGCACTGTGATCACTGTTGTCCGTGACCCATTTTCTAATCGTGTTGTTTCTCTACATTTTTGTTGTTTTCACACACAAACTGTTATTATACACTCTTGAAAAACAAAATTCTATATGTCTATCCTGCTTAATGATATTTGAGATCACATTATATCATTCTCTGGAATTGGAAACTTGACACATAATCCATATAGAATAGAAATATTGATGTTCCACTGAATCAAAATATACACCGGCACAGTCACTCTGCTATCTTCATGGTATTATTTATATTTAATATTATCCTGAGATTCAATATGAGAAAGCCTGATCAAGAGAACAGTTTTTTGTTGTGATAATCAGATTTGAAAGACTAATAGAAGACTGTCCAGTACAAGGTAATATGTATGCCTATATGAAGTGGCACAACTATTTAACATTTGCAAATACAAACTTTTCTTTGCAACCTGTGCCCAAGCTCATATCTCATCTTGTCATCATATCTCATCTTGTATGTTGTGCATCTTATCATCATATCTCATCTTGTATGTTGTGCATCTTATCATCATATCTCATCTTGTATGTTGTGCATCTTGTCATCATATTTATAGGCTTCTACAATAATTTTAGTGCATGTTAAGAATAATATATTTTCATGTTTGAGTGAGAAATAAGCCTGTAAGAGTCAGTTTATGTTATTTTCTAGCTGATTGGAGCCTTATTTAGGTCAACCATGCTAAAAAGTAAAAGAAACAACACAGCAAATAAACCTTGTCTGTCAGCTGTAAAAATATCTCTGCCAGCCAATGATATATAGAGTATGTTAATGTATTGTGAACACAGTTCTGCTGACAAATGTCAGTAAATTTGAGCAAGAACAACAACTTGTGGCTGGAGAAGACACTTGACCACTCCCACACTACAAGTCACTGATGTTGTCAGGAATATTTGCTTTTTGGCCAACACTATTAGACTGGAGCAACCTGTTTCATGTTAAGTAAAGAGACTGGGCAATGCTGACTACATCATCATCAAGCTGCCTGTTCATAGAACAATAGCACTCATCACAGTCTGTCTGAAAGAACCTCTTGTCACATGCCAGTTCTCCCACTTCTTATGCTGTCATGTTCAAGATCTCTTTTATGTCTTAAAACCACTTCGTTTTGGTCTGCCCCTATCTCATTTTCCTGAAACAGTGCTTTCCATTATTGTTCTTTCCAGCCCACTGTGTCTTTTGACATGGCCATAGTTAATTAATTTCCTCTATAAAATGTTATTTATCAGTTCTTTTTAATGTTTAGGTCTTTCAATTTATATTTATTCCAATTGTGTCATTATCTGAGTTATCTTAAGAATTTTTCTGTAGCATTTTGTTATGAATACTAATTTTCTCTTTGTTTGCAAGATTGTCCACAATTGCAACCATATGTTGCTATGAGGAAAATACATGCCCTCAGTAGTTTTCTTTTGTACCTTGTTGGTACCTTTTTGTGTTCCTAATGCTTGTTTTCTTCTGATCTTCTGACAGTCTCCATTGTTAGTTGCTACAGATCCCAGATATTCTAAGTTTGTTACAATTTATAGCTCTAAACAATTTGTGCACACTCTATAGCTATGTAACTACATGAGAGCTAACAATTTGTGTACATCTTCCTGGAAGTGCACACTCTATTGCTATGTAACTACATGAGAGCTAACAATTTGTGCACATTTTCATGGAAGTGCACACTCTATTGCTATGTAACTACATGAGAGCTAACAATTTGTGCACATTTTCCTGGAAGTGCACACTCTATTGCTATGTAACTACATGAGAGCTAACAATTTGTGCACACTCTATAGCTATGTAACTACGTGAGAGCTAACAATTTGTGCACACTCTATAGTTATGTAACTACATGAAAGCTAACAATTTGTGTACATCTTCCTGGAAGTGCACACTCTATTGCTATGTAACTACATGAGAGCTAACAATTTGTGCACATTTTCCTGGAAGTGCACACTCTATAGCTATGTAACTACATGAGAGCTAACAATTTGTGCACACTCTATAGCTATGTAACTACGTGAGAGCTAACAATTTGTGCACACTCTATAGCTATGTAACTACATGAAAGCTAACAATTTGTGTGCATCTTCCAGGAAGTGCACACTCTATAGCTATGTAACTACTTGAGAGCTAACAATTTGTGCACATCTTCCTGGAAGTGCACACACTGATACTATTTAACTACATGAGAGCTAACAATTTGTGCACATCTTTTCACATTTGTATTTGTTCAGCAAAGTGACAAAACAAGTCCATGAATGTTGTCAGATTAACAATGGTGATTGTAAAGAACAAACCAAATAAACTGCTATATGATGCTATATTTCTATATACACAGTGCAACGTTTTAACAGGTGCTCTATCAGAGTGGATCTGGCAAACTCTGCTTGTGATGTTCTGTCTGTGGGGGCGATCAACACACTTAGCCTGACAGCTGACTTCATATGAGAGTCTGGAATCCTTGCTCTGATTGAGTCCTGATCGCAGAGAGAGAGAGAGAGAAATAAACTGCAAGCTTCAAGATGTCTGTGAGCAGTGGTTACAGTGCTGCTTTCCTGATTCAGAGGGTTTACAGTTCTGTCCTTGGTATCACATGCCCAGTCTGTTAAGTTATAAATGGACACCTGACAACATATAAAGTGGGAAAAATAGCAAGGTAGAGCCCTAGTCACAATCATCCCCATATATTGAGGATCTTGTATGTGCAAGGTTATTCAAAACATGTTCTGTTTAATTCATCTCTTTGATATATGTTCATGCTTTGTATGGACAGATGCTCCCTGTGTACAATTCTCCTTACAGTGGTTTTTTTTTTTTTTTTGTACATTTTTTATTTCTTGTTTTTGTCTTTGTCATTTTAAAATTTATTATTTATTACGTTTCCAGTAAGTTTTTTTTATCTTTGTATCTTTTGTTTTGACTCATCAAAAGTGCTTAGAATGCTGGGCCTAATTAATCTCAATGTCAGAGTGCCAGAACTAGGTGATATGTTGCTTAGCAAGTGCAACTTTCCAAAGTCAAAGTGATTGTACTCACATTACTGACACCTGTAGATCTCTACAGATCATCAACGATCCCAAGTTGTTCCCTCGCTGCTGACACTTGTTCCAAACACAAGAGTCAGTCAGAGCTCTAGTTATAGCGTGTAAAAGTTGTACAATGAAACAGTTTCCCTTGTTGTTCTGGGGACTGGTTGGTGAGACAGAGAGGTTGTGGGTTCAAATCCTGGCTGCACCAGTTGGGATTTTTATCTATCATTTCTCTCTGCGGCAACCACCCCTGATCTCAGCAGCGAGGCCCGGCTTGTAACGTCAATTACTCATCGACAAAAAAAATATGAGTACCTCTGAAGTCTGAGTTATCTGCCTGTGCAGCGAGGGACCCCTATGCACATGGCTGCCAGGAAAAAATGGATTAACGCGCAATATTCAGTTCCTAGTCTCTAGGGACTTCGTCGGAGGTCAAAGCTGGCAAACGGGAAAAAAAAACTTGTTGCTTCATGAATTATAAAGGATATGTTGAGAGGTTTGGACAGTTATTTTAATTTGAAAGAGAGCTCCTTGTTGTTCATCCACTCCTATGTGCATGTTTGTTTTTTTAACTGTCATAGAGCAACTATGTTCACAAAGTGAAAAATATGTGATATTTTAAAGAAATATTACTCACAGTAAGCAACATATGAACAATGTTAAAAAGGTACTACTCACAGTAAGCATCAAGGACACAATAAATCTAAACTTACATGCATGAAGGCTTGACATTCACCCAAAACTCCCATCTACTGATAACCAATAATTTCACCAGTGATGATATGCCAGATTTGGAGTAGTTCTTTGTTGTAATCCTATCTTTGGTTTTGTTAGTTGTCTGTGATACTGAACATGTTCATACACACATTAAAACAACTAAAACTTGTTTTTAAACTACCCTTTTATCATCAAATATTAAACTGTTCTCCTTGCTCATATAAACCATTTTATTTTGTACATTTTTTGTTTTCCAGTGACTCTTGCTGTGTACATATTTCCCCTACTCAACCTTGTTTTTTTTCTTTTGTAACAATAAATGTTGTACATTTGTTCAAGTGAATAATTAAAACAGTTCTTTGTATCTTAGTGGCATTTGCATAGTGACCTCTTTATTATCACTAGAAAATTGATTGTTTGTTTCATATTTATGTCACTAAAATATTACAAATCATTATCAAATCATCATCATCATGCCATACCGGCTGGCTTAGGCGATCATGTCCTTCCACAATCTTCTATCTACAGTACATTGTATCAGTTCTGTTGTTGACTGTTTTCCATGCCATGACACCAAGCTATCCAGTATTTTCTCTCTTTGTTGTCCGCAGTCTCTCTTTCCTTTTATTTTGCCAGTTGTAACCAGGTATTCCAACTTTCCTCTTCTCATGATGTGCCCGAAAAATGTCGGTTAATTGTTTCTTTCTGATGTTTTTAAGGAGTTTCCTTTTTTGTGTTGGCCTCTTTGAGAACTTCTTCATTGGTCTTTTTAGCTATCCAGGGAACATTCAACATTCTTTTACTAATGGAATTGTCCTGTTTGGTTGCTAATTCATATAGCTGCTGTTTGTTGCTATCTATCTATCTATTGTCCTTTCGAGCCCAAGACGGCACATAGGGCAGAACCACAATCTCAAATATATAAACCTTGCGTGCCAAAATGGCACATATTGCAAAGATCACTGCTATCTTTGGCTCTGTTTCCATAACAATACTATTTACAATGATAGCTTGTCAAGCCATCGATCAACCTCCTTAGCCACCTCTTACGACATGCCTGGAAGGTCACAGTGTCACTATTCTTTACTTTCCTCATAATGAGGCCCCGGTAACACGCAGGAGAGTTAGCAGTTTGTTGCCAGTACATGTTTTTTATGATTTGCAGATCCTTGCTGTCAATGTTTAATTTCCCCAGCATATTGATTATTTCCACATGCTTAACTTTGTCAAATGCTTTTGTGTAGTCTATAAAGCACATATATAGATCTTTCTTTACCTCCATAGATCTTTCTATCAATGTTCTTAATATGTATATTGCATTATTGGTGCCCTTTCCTTCCACAAATCCACAGTTGTCCTCACTTATTTCTGGTTTTATTTTGTTCCTTACATGTCTCGTGATGATTCTTAGTAATATTTTCGTCATATGGCTCATGAGACTAATAGTGCGATAGTCTTCACAATCAGTGGCGCCTGACTTCTTCGGTATGGCTACGAAGATAGATTTTAGTAGATCTTCGGGTATGTGTCCAGTGTTAAATATGTCATTGAGGAGTTTTGTTATGACTTGTACTCCCAGCTCTCCTAATGCATTGATCTCTTCGATTGTTATATTGTTGAGACCTAGAACTTTGCCTCTTTTCATGTGTTGAATTGCGTCCTCCACTTCACTCAGTATTATTGGTGGGCCTGTGTCTTTGTTTGAATTGTTTAGCTCTGGTCTTTCATGATCATAGAGCTGACTGATATATTATGTTCATCTTTCCATTGTCTTCTCCTGTCCCATTATTATATATTCCTTCCTTTGATTTCACACTTTTCTTCCTGTTAATTCATTTGATTGATTGTACATAAATTTTGAGTCTTTCTTTTGTTGTTTTTCCATTTCTTCACATTTCTGCTTTAACCATCCTTCCTTTGCTTCTCTACATTTGTTTTGGATATCTTTGTGCAATATTTTGTATATCCGCTCTTCTTTCTTATGTTTTCGTGTTTCATCGATTAGTTCTATTTCTTCTGTCATCCATTTCTTTTTGTTGATTCTTTTAGTCACTGGTATTACTTCTTTTGATGTTTGTTGAATCGATTGTTGATCATTATCACAATGAAGATAATCATCATTTTGGGAAGTGTGCTCACTGTCTTGTATAGTCACACAGAAGACAATGGTTGGACATTAATTGTCCATGCAATGTTCAACACCACTGACTACTGCACTATTTTGTGCTTTTACTAGAAGAAGAAACATCTTACCTTCACTAAAGATAAGATATAACTCATTTATAAAATACTACATCAGATAAAAATGATGCAGGAAAACACAAATGAACTATCATCAATAGTCAGCAAAATTGGGCTTGAAATCAACCATGAAAAGACTAAAGTCATGAAAAGCTTAATTCCAACAGATGACAGAATATACATGGAGAACAAACCAGTGGAAGAGATTGATCACTTTATCTATCTTGGAAGTCACATTGATATAAGAGGAAAAGAGGCCGACACTGAGAACATTGATAAGAGAGGCAAGAGCAGCAGGAATCGGCTCCCTCAATGAGATAGAGTTGCTTGTACAGAACAGAGACAAATGGCGAGATTTGATAAAAGATCTTTACTAGGATTAAAAACTGCTAGTAAAAAAAAAAAATTAGATAAGAGAAAGAGTAGAGTGGGTGTATGTCCTATGGGCCGGCTACGGCCAGAAAGGTCGATAGATAACTCATTGAAATATTGGGTTATTTGAAAGGAATGGGCTTGAACATGCAGAGATGATCGAAAGCTGGAGATTTTGTGGATCCTCTTATGTGTTCACTGGTTACTACTCCTTTTCATCATACTTCACATTTCCAACATGGTCAATTAAACATGAGAAGAGAACTACCCAACACATTTAGAACAAGACACATGAGATTTTTGGGCCATGTTAAAAGACACCAACAGCCTACTAAAGGTAATTTTGGAGGGGGAAAAACTAAGTAAAAGAGGCAAACCAAGAGCAACATGGACGAGTAACATCAAATGATGGACAAGTCAGCCTATGACAATCTGCACCAGCAAAGCAAGAGACAGAGCGGAATGGCGCTCCTTGGCAGTCAACCTTCAATGCAGAGACGGCACTCGACGATGATGAATTATTAGTTTCTCTGTTAACAAAATCACACAGTGTCAGTGTAGCGTTGAAGCTCAGCTAAGATGGTCACCTAGAGTTCAAAAATGCCTAGTTGATTTCCCTTAGGGAATATGGGCTTTTTTTTCAATTACCCCTGACCCATGGTTAGTGAGACAATGCCTAGTCATATCAGATGCGAAGATAATATGTGGGCCCTGTGTTCAGATCATGCATATAAGATTTGGACCCTGTGTTCAGGTCATGCATATAAGATTTGGACCCTGTGTTCAGGTCATGCATATAAGATTTGGACCCTGTGTTCAGGTCATGCATATAAGATTTGGACCCTGTGTTCAGGTCATGCATATAAGATTTGGACCCTGTGTTCAGATCATGCATATAAGATTTGGACCCTGTGTTCAGATCATGCATATAAGATTTGGACCCTGTGTTCAGGTCATGCATATAAGACCTTGGTATTTGGAACATGTAGTAATTAGAATACCACTAACCAGACCTAGATGTCAGACCAGTAAAATGCCTTTTCTTTCTATCGTAGTGTGCTTTCTGAGAAGCAGTGGCAAGGCGCTGTGTTGAGGAGTACATGTTCGATCCTAGTTTGGGCTGCCAATTGTTCTGTTTTCTGTGGGTTTTCCTTAGTTCTCTTTCTTTCCTTCCTCATTTGCCTATCGGGGGAGGGGGTGGATATAATTTGCGGTCTTTTGATGTTATGTTTGCCTCTGCTGCTATGTTTCCTAGTGTTTCTAGGTTCCGTCCATCCATATTTTTCGTGGTCGACCCTTGAGTCTGGTCGCAACGTTTATAGAAGGCTCATTGTGTTATGTTTTGATCTTTCTGCCTTATCCCATGGCCAAATCATTTGATCTGTTGATTCTTTATATATTCTATGGCGGGGGTTATTCCTAGTTTTTTTTTTTTTTTTCTCAGTTCTGCATTTCATATCTTATCTCTCAGTCTGTTTCTTGTCACATTGTTGTCTAACACATTAGTTATTTCCTAGTTGGACAATGGTGGCGATCCAATGATTTGACAAGCTTTGTTGCATCTTGAGTCTATCTTTGCTGTTTGTGAATTGTCGTTTGTTACTAGACTTCCTAGCTATATAGATTCCTCTACATGTTTTAGTTATCGGCTGTCTGTAGTTATATTGATGTTCTGTTTCTCTTTTGCGATATTTATGACTTCTGTTTTGTTGATGTTGATTTTCATGTTGTATTTTGGGCCTATGCTGTTGAGTCTATTTAAATGTTCTTGTAGGTTATCTATTTTTCCATATATTAGTGTCTGGTCGTCTGCAAATAGAAGCTCATTGATCTCATGAATTTTGGAAGAATGTTGAAAATACCATGGACAGTTAAGAAGAGTAATGAAAACGTTCTGAAAGAGGTCAAAGCAAAAAGAGCTGGTTTCCAATATTAGGAAGAAACAATTATCCTTTTTTTGGTCATGTAATGAGAAGGGAGCAGCTGGAATATATTGTTACAACTGGGAAAACTGAGAGGCGAATAGATGGAGGGAAGCAAAGAGAAAAAATTACCAGACAGTTTGAGAGAATGGCTTGGCAGAGGGTCAGCAATAGAAATGATAAATAACTGTCGAAATCGAAAGTTTTGGAGAGACATGATCACCTACGTCAGCAGGCTTGATACGTGATGATGATGTTATCTATCCCTGGTGCATAGTTGATTATTTCATTGATTTCCTCCTTCATAATGTTGGGTTCAGTGTGTGTACATTCTTGTGTGGTTGTTGTTGTGTTAATGGTGGTTGGTGCTATGTTCAATAGGTCTTCGAAATAGTCTTTCCATCTCTATTGGTTATTTGATGTTGGCTGTCCATCGTTGTCATTTATGAGTTCAGTGGGATCGTGGTTTTCTTTTCTCGCATGTTTTCCCTAGTGCTGTACAGGAATCGCTGTCTGTGCGTAATTTGTTTCTCGCCTTGGAAGTTTTCATTCGAAATCAATATTTATGTTAACGCTATTGGGTTCTGAGAAGTTGTCCTAGAAACCAGTTCCAAGATGGTGGACTATAGTTTGCCTACCACTGAGTGTCGAAGGATTTGTATCAGTTCAGCTCTCGGATGTTGGTCCAAACGATAAACGGGGGGGGGGGGGGGGGGGGGGGGGGGTGTCCGCTACAAGAGTTCTGGGCACGTGCTTTAAATGTGTGCGGTCAGTCAATAAGATGATGGGAATAAAACCTGTTGTGGCAATCAAGTCGTTGTCACGTCGCAGCTTTGAAAGCTGTTCAGTAACCATCGTAAATTTATTCGGAGCCCGTTTATTTCCATCTCTTTCATGTGAGTAGCTGTGCCAAGGCAATTGAAGGATCCACTTTACGGATTTTTTGCGTCAGTGCTACGGTGTTCGTACACCTGGCTGCTCTCTTTGCAATGAAACAAGCGTTGTGGGTACTACGTCATACTGATGTGGTCTTGTGAATGACAAATCTCATATCCCTAACGCTCTCAATAAAGTAGGGTGGGATTAACATTTTGATGTTCGTGAATCTGCAGCCATAGTGTTACTCCACGATCTTCAAGTCGCTTGGGATGTAGTAAATTCAAGAGAGCTACAGTGAGAACAGGAGAAGACTAGTGTAGCAACATAGATTTATTTCTACAGGAGAAGACTAGTGTAGCAACATAGTTTTATTTCTGCAAGAGAAGACTAGTGTAGCAACATAGTTTTATTTCTACAAGAGAAGACTAGTGTAGCAACATAGTTTTATTTCTGCAAGAGAAGACTAGTGTAGCAACATAGTTTTATTTCTGCAAGAGAAGACTAGTGTAGCAACATAGTTTTATTTCTGCAAGAGAAGACTAGTGTAGCAACATAGTTTTATTTCTGCAAGAGAAGACTAGTGTAGCAACATAGTTTTATTTCTGCAAGAGAAGACTAGTGTAGCAACATAGTTTTATTTCTACAGGAGAAGACTAGTGTAGTAACATAGTTTTATTTCTACAGGAGAACACTAGTGTACTAACATAGTTTTATTTCTACAGGAGAAGACTAGTGTAGCAACATAGTTTTATTTCTACAGGAGAACACTAGTGTAGCAACATAGTTTTATTTCTACAAGAGAACACTAGTGTAGCAACATAGTTTTATTTCTACAACAGAACACTAGTGTAGCAACATAGTTTTATTTCTACAAGAGAATACTAGTGTAGCAACATAGTTTTATTTCTACAGGAGAATACTAGTGTAGCAACATAGTTTTATTTCTACAAGAGAATACTAGTGTAGCAACATAGCTTTATTTCTATAGGAAAATACTAGTGTAGCAACATAGCTTTATTTCTATAGGAGAATACTAGTGTAGCAACATAGTTTTATTTCTACAAGAGAACACTAGTGTAGCAACATAGTTTTATTTCTACAAGAGAATACTAGTGTAGCAACATAGTTTTGTTTCTACAGGAGAATACTAGTGTAGCAACATAGTTTTATTTCTACAAGAGAATACTAGTGTAGCAACATAGCTTTATTTCTATAGGAAAATACTAGTGTAGCAACACAGTTTTATTTCTACAGGAGAATACTAGTGTAGCAACATAGTTTTATTTCTACAGGAGAACACTAGTGTAGCAACATAGTTTTGTTTCTACAGGAGAACACTAGTGTAACAACATAGTTTTATTTCTACAGGAGAACACTAGTGTAGCAACATAGTTTTGTTTCTACAGGAGAAGACTTGTGTAGTAACATAGTTTTATTTCTACAGGAGAACACTAGTGTAGCAACATAGTTTTATTTCTACAGGAGAACACTAGTGTAGCAACATAGTTTTATTTCTACAGGAGAACACTAGTGTAGCAACATAGTTTTGTTTCTACAGGAGAAGACTAGTGTAACAACATAGTTTTATTTCTACAGGAGAACACTAGTGTAGCAACACAGTTTTATTTCTACAGGAGAACACTAGTGTAGCAACATAGTTTTGTTTCTACAGGAGAACACTAGTGTAGCAACACAGTTTTATTTCTACAGGAGAACACTAGTGTAGCAACATAGTTTTATTTCTACAGGAGAACACTAGTGTAGTAACATAGTTTTATTTCTACAGGAGAAGACTAGTGTAGTAACATAGTTTTGTTTCTACAGGAGAACACTAGTGTAGTAACATAGTTTTATTTCTACAAGAGAAGACTAGTGTAGCAACATAGTTTTATTTCTACAGGAGAAGACTAGTGTAGCAACATAGTTTTATTTCTACAGGAGAACACTAGTGTAGCAACATAGTTTTATTTCTACAAGAGAACACTAGTGTAGCAACATAGTTTTATTTCTACAACAGAACACTAGTGTAGCAACATAGTTTTATTTCTACAAGAGAATACTAGTGTAGCTACATAGTTTTATTTCTACAGGAGAATACTAGTGTAGCAACATAGTTTTATTTCTACAAGAGAATACTAGTGTAGCAACATAGCTTTATTTCTATAGGAAAATACTAGTGTAGCAACATAGTTTTATTTCTACAGGAGAATACTAGTGTAGCAACATAGTTTTGTTTCTACAGGAGAACACTAGTGTAGCAACATAGTTTTGTTTCTACAGGAGAAGACTAGTGTAGCAACACAGTTTTGTTTCTACAGGAGAATACTAGTGTAGCAACATAGTTTTGTTTCTACAGGAGAATACTAGTGTAGCAACATAGTTTTATTTCTACAGGAGAACACTAGTGTAGCAACATAGTTTTATTTCTACAAGAGAATACTAGTGTAGCAACATAGTTTTGTTTCTACAGGAGAATACTAGTGTAGCAACATAGTTTTATTTCTACAAGAGAATACTAGTGTAGCAACATAGTTTTATTTCTACAAGAGAACACTAGTGTAGCAACATAGTTTTATTTCTACAACAGAACACTAGTGTAGCAACATAGTTTTATTTCTACAAGAGAATACTAGTGTAGCAACATAGTTTTGTTTCTACAGGAGAATACTAGTGTAGCAACATAGTTTTGTTTCTACAGGAGAATACTAGTGTAGCAACATAGTTTTGTTTCTACAAGAGAATACTAGTGTAGCAACATAGTTTTGTTTCTACAGGAGAATACTAGTGTAGCAACATAGTTTTGTTTCTACAGGAGAATACTAGTGTAGCAACATAGTTTTATTTCTATAGGAGAATACTAGTGTAGCAACATAGTTTTGTTTCTACAGGAGAACACTAGTGTAGCAACATAGTTTTGTTTCTATAGGAGAATACTAGTGTAGTAACATAGTTTTGTTTCTACAGGAGAACACTAGTGTAGTAACACAGTTTTATTTCTATAGGAGAATACTAGTGTAGCAACATAGTTTTGTTTCTACAGGAGAACACTAGTGTAGCAACATAGTTTTGTTTCTATAGGAGAATACTAGTGTAGCAACATAGTTTTGTTTCTACAGGAGAACACTAGTGTAGCAACATAGTTTTGTTTCTACAGGAGAACACTAGTGTAGCAACATAGTTTTGTTTCTATAGGAGAATACTAGTGTAGCAACATAGTTTTGTTTCTACAGGAGAACACTAGTGTAGCAACATAGTTTTGTTTCTACAGGAGAACACTAGTGTAGCAACATAGTTTTGTTTCTACAGGAGAACACTAGTGTAGCAACATAGTTTTATTTCTATGGGAGAACACTAGTGTAGCAACACAGTTTTATTTCTACAGGAGAACACTAGTGTAGCAACATAGTTTTATTTCTACAGGAGAAGACTAGTGTAGTAACACAGTTTATTTCTACAGGAGAACACTAGTGTAGCAACATAGTTTTATTTCTACAGGAGAACACTAGTGTAGCAACATAGTTTTATTTCTACAGGAGAAGACTAGTGTAGCAACACAGTTTTATTTCTACAGGAGAACACTAGTGTAGCAACATAGTTTTGTTTCTACAGGAGAAGACTAGTGTAGCAACACAGTTTTATTTCTACAGGAGAACACTAGTGTAGCAACATAGTTTTATTTCTACAGGAGAACACTAGTGTAGCAACACAGTTTTGTTTCTACAGGAGAATACTAGTGTAGCAACATAGTTTTGTTTCTACAGGAGAACACTAGTGTAGCAACACAGTTTTATTTCTACAGGAGAACACTAGTGTAGCAACACAGTTTTATTTCTATAGGAGAAGACTAGTGTAGCAACATAGTTTTGTTTCTACAGGAGAACACTAGTGTAGCAACATAGTTTTGTTTCTACAGGAGAAGACTAGTGTAGCAACATAGTTTTGTTTCTACAGGAGAAGACTAGTGTAGCAACATAGTTTTATTTCTACAGGAGAACACTAGCGTAGCAACATAGTTTTATTTCTACAGGAGAACACAAGTTTAGCAACATAGTTTTATTTCTACAAGAGAACACAAGTGTAGCAACATAGTTTTATTTCTACAGGAGAACACAAGGGAAGCAACATAGTTTTATTTCTACAGGAGAACACTAGTGTAGCAACATATCTGCCCTGCCTCTCTTCCAGCAACCAACAAAGTGTAAGAATGTTGCGGCAGCTGCCCCTCATAACTCCCCCACTTTACAAGCTACGCCACTGGGTTTGCTAAATATGGGTTGAATCTGAAATAGAAATACATGACCAACTACGAGACTTGACAACTGACACAACATCGGTGCTTCAACACTCTGACTCTGGTGTAGACCTCTGTTGCACCTTGTTCTCTGGAAGTAAATGTTGAAACCACTCAATTGTTTGTGTGCTTGCCCTTTTCCCCTTTTTCCAAAAGAATGTATATTCACAGGAAGTCGCGGTAGGACCGTTGTTAGTTGACTGGTGGACAAGAGGCCGGGTCTTTTCCCTCAGCTCCTACCCACGGCCTGGTTCTCCGATGTAAATTAGTACTGGGAATATTGTTTGTTTGTTCTGGCAATGAAAGATTGTCATCAAAACCTAAAAATCTGGCGATGATGACAATGTACAGTCACTAACATCATGTTTCCTACATGCTACACTCAAAGCCTGACGGGGTTCTTCTTTTCTATAATGATCGTTGTTTTGGAGAGTAAAGTGCAATGTTGTCTGGTATGCGTGGTGCCTATTGGTCGTTTCAAATCTAAATGTTCACGATTAACATGAAATATCTCCTCTTTCCCTGCACTTACAAACTTGATTTTTTGCATCTGGCCTTGTTTTTCCAAGGTCCCACCGATTTCACAAAATTTAATGATGTAGGAAGTATGCTTCATCATGAAGCAGCACTTTCCTTTGATCTCAGTGAATTTACGGATCTTTTTGCTCCTGAAGAAAATAATTTACCGTACATTAATGGAAATCAGCTTCTCGACATAGGCGTCTCTACACAACTTGAAAGTTGGAGGCGTTTATCAACTGTTTACTTTCTATTGTTTACTTTCTTAAAATACTATGAGAATGTCAATGTTATAGCCTTTACAGACGGTCTAAAACAAATCAGCGTATAAACAGTTCCATTAATGAAAACTATTTAAACAATATACAACAAAGAATACATTTAAAAAAATTAATTATCCGTTGCGAGCGATAACGAGCATGACATATCAAGCAAAGTTATTGTTTATGGGTACGCATGTGACTAAAGAGTCCGATGTAAGCACGGGATCCTCTTCACTGTAAAGAGCTACATTGTTCGTTTTATGTCTTTCCATGTGACTTTCATTATTTTACGTAAACAAGACATATGAAAGTGATTTAGTTTCTTTGCATGCCTGCAGTACACATATCAAGAATCTTTACATTTTCAAAACGTTATCAACTTTAGCTAAAGATTGATCATGCGGACATATAAAAACGTCCATTATTATTTCATTTATTCTGAATCAGAGGAGTCTAACATATTGATTACTAATCTGGGCTGAACGAACGATAGTCCATCTTTTTTCCAATAGTCATTTTCTTCTTTTAAGACATGATCTTCACATTTGCACCAAAAATCTTTGTCAATCTGTGATAGAGCAGCATATGTCAGTCCTTTTATATCGCATAGTTTAAAACTTGTATTCTCAGCTGCCACCTGCCCTTTAATTTTTGCCCAAACGAGTTCAATGGGGTTTAATTGTGGATGATAAGGGGGCAGTCTCAAGCACGTATGACCATGCTGTTGAATGATTTTGTCTATTTGGAATACTTTGGTCTTTTGCGATTTCTTAACAAGTGACAGTAATTCAGGTTTCAAAAATCCCTCGTTAAATGGAATTCCTTCCTTTCTTAGCCAAATCTTTATAACATCTTTTGTACTGGTAGATGTAGGAATTTTGTCTTCTTCTGCCACAGCGTTGTGGTACGACGCGTTGTCCATTACCAGACAGGATGGTCTGTCTAGAATTGGAAGAAGAGTATTTTCAATCCACTCTCTAAATATATGGCCATTCATCTCGGTGTGATAGTCCCTGTTGTCAGTATAATTAGAGGTGAATATAAGTTCTGCATTTTTCACCAACCCTTCTTTTCGGCTGCCTGCATGTGCCATT
The DNA here is from genome assembly GCA_032433765.1 of Megaustenia siamemsis. Taxonomy (NCBI): domain Eukaryota; kingdom Metazoa; phylum Mollusca; class Gastropoda; order Stylommatophora; family Ariophantidae; genus Megaustenia; species Megaustenia siamemsis. The sequence goes on along the minus strand of JAVIAB010000108.1, from coordinate 33,959,769 downwards.
ATAATACGCTGTCCTTTTCCAGTGGGTACACATCTTTTAATACTTCCATCTGATAACTGCCATTCCTTTGCACTTGTGTGGTGAGAATTTATCCAAGATTCATCTAGAAATACAATATCATAACCTTGGTTACGCATTTCCCGTACTTCACGTAAATATTTACTCCTCATAGAAACTAAGTGCGGCTTCTCGCAGATGACATTTCTACCACTATCGTACTTTCTAAACGTAAAACCGATGCTTCTAACAGTTCTCCATAATGTTGTTTTCGACACAACAATGTCATTTTCTGCTCTCAGTCGAATTTTCAGTTTTCTTAAAGTCACAGTTTCTTTGGAATCGAACATTTTACAAATTGCTCTTCTAATCACTTCCTTGTCAAAACTATCTACTACTTTCTTTCTTCCTAGCGTCCTAGTCTTGATTGAACTGGACACTCCGTTAGCTTTAAGCACTTGTTTGAAAAAGCGTTTGCTTATACCCAATGCGTGAATAGTTCTCTTTTCTGGCTTTGAGATGCTTCGATACAGTTTTCCACGCTTAGCTTCTATGCAAAAATATTTATACACCTTTATTGCCACTGATTGCAATGTAAGGAACTTTACTTTTATACCCATTGACTAACAGATCACAAATTTAACGAAATTACCCAATAATTAGGATACGCCGTTGCACATAAATCACAACAAAACGACAGGAAATGGGATGCACCGGATATAAAATTATAACTATGACGCGTTTTATGTGTTTTCTAGTGCTTAAAACAGGGAAATTGGCGCGCATTACGTTCAAGATGACAAGTCCTTGGGTGCTCACTCATATGAAGCGGTAATTCCTCCAAATATATGGTTTGACCAAAATGCCTTAAATTTGTATACTTCAAATAAAGAATATTTAAAACTATACGTTTGTTGGTGAGGAAATGAATGTACTTCTTGGGACCAAAAAATCACAAGACCATATGCAAAATTTCAGCATTATCAATCAATTGGTTGCAGAGATATGGAATTTAAACACCTTCAAAATATTTTGAAACGACCAATAGTAAGAAGACATTTGTCTCTGTAAGAGAGAACAAATATGAGCAAGCCATGAGACGTCCTCAATACAGAAATGAATCTCAGAGAAGTACGAGGTGGTGTTCAATAATACATTCAATGTTTTTGTTGAAATTTGGTTATGGAAGGCCCCAGTATCACTGCAAACGAATTAAAATCCACAATTGCTCAACCGCCCGTGCCAGCGGAATCATTCGAATTGAAATCTCATCTCCCAAACAAAGAAAGGTAACTGTAGTCCCCATCGTAGCAGTCTCAGCACACACCAAAAGACATAAGGCGAAACCGCGCAGAAAGTGAAATGTGAAACATGATCCAAACGAATGAGACACACAGCTCACGGTGTGCACAGAGCACTTAACCCAGTAGCTCCTGCAACAAGCCGAACTTGGAATATGAGGAAACTGCAACAAGGAACACTTTCCATGTATAGCCTTCAATTGTTCCCGCCTCCTATCCACCTTATACCGAAAGTTCACGTCAAATGTATAGCGCCTGACAACAAACAGCAGCTATACGAATTTACAACCAAACAGGACAATTCCAATATATAAAACAAGGAGTCAGACAAGGCTGTGTTCTGTCACCGGATTTGTTTTCATTTTACAGCGAATATATTATGAGATCAATAGTAGACAAAAAAGGAATTGAAGTCAAAGGTCACAACATAAGTAATTTGCGATATGCGGATGACACAGTCTTAATAGCAGAGACAGAGAATGAACTACAAGAAATGATAGACATAATAGTAAAAGAAAGCAACAAGAAAGGTCTCCGTCTGAATAGTAAGAAAACAGAAGTAATGGTTATATCGAAGAAACAATCACCACCATCATGCAGCATAAAAATAAACGAGACAAATCTGAAACAAGTGCAACGTTTCAAATACTTGGGCACAATAATAATATCAGATGGGAGATGCACCACAGAAATAAAAAGCAGAATAGCTCAGGCCAAAATAGCATTTCAGAAAATGAAAAATATCTTATGCAACAAATCTATGTCAGTAAAAATGAGAAAGAGAGTTCATCGGTGCTATATAGAACCAATTCTGACCTATGGAAGCGAATCATGGACAGTAGACAAACAAATGAAAAGACGATTAGAGGCCACAGAGATGGGATTTCTCAGAAGAATGTTGAAAGTTCCCTGGACAGCTAAAAAGACCAATGAGGAAGTTCTCAAAGAGGCCAACACAAAAATGGAGCTCTTGAAAAACATCAGAAAGAAGCAATCAACATTTTTCGGGCACATCATGAGAAGAGGAAAGTTGGAATACTTGGTTACAACTGGCAAAATAAAAGGAAAAAGATATCGCGGACGACAAAGAGAGAAAATACTGGATAGCTTGGTGTCATGGCATGGAAAACAGTCAACAACAGAACTGATACGATGCACTGTAGATAGAAGATTGTGGAGGGACATGATCGCCTACGCCAACCGGTATGGCACATGATGATGATAGCGCTTGATGATGTTAGGCCATCGTTGTTGACTCCAATTCCGAACATATAAACACACAGTTAGTCGTCAGATTATTCCCGTTGCACATCAAACAACAGACCGTAATATTAGCGTACGGCCGGTCTAGGGATGTACGATGAGCCATTACGATGACGTAGAACACAACAATGTCGTACACACAACAATTTTGCTCCCTTTAGAATCCTGATTACTCTAATGAAAGCAGCCTACAACGAACAAAACACGGTGTAAATTCCCAAAGAGATAACTGCGGCTGACGAAGTAGTTTACATTAATGGGTAACATGGAAATAACTTGCGTCAAGGAATTCTAACAACGGTCATGAACAGCACCAATGTGACGTAAAGCGCAGATCAAGTCTAGACGGTGGAAGGTCGCATTCACAACACTTGATTTGTCAAAAAGGGACTGTTGCCGGCGTACGACTCCGCTTTAGCGGCGCAGATGTAATAAATAGATCATCATTTTTACTTTAACGCAGAAAAGTGCAATGGAGAACCGAAATTAATCAGGCCCCGAATGCACTTTCTTCAGCGATCGAGATAACGTGACCTAGATCTACCATCTTTACAACGGAAGTTTGTTGAAAACGCACGGTTTGTTTAAATTAAAACATTGAAAAGGCTACATCGTTCCGAAAATAGTTGCATACATATTCATATGTTTGTAAATAATCGTCCAGAAAATATATTGCTTTGCGACAGCATATGTCAAATGTCATTGCTTGAAATTCTCATGGTACTAGTCTGATCACAAGTTTACCTTCGAGGGGCTCAATTGGTTCGAACCTTTGAACATCGTAACTGGTGGATAATTGTGATGTTATATTTGTCTTGTAATCTCTTGTCTGACTTGAGTAAATCTAAATTTAACTTTATATTAACTGAGGTTCTGTTTGCTGTTTTTAATTTTACTCTTAAGCTTTCCCACAACTGATACATGATCACTATTGCAATCTGCCCCTGGTCTAGTTTTCACACATACCAGACTGTTTCTAAATCTGTTGTTTATCATTATGTAATCAGTTTGATTACGTACGTTGCGTCCTGGGCTTTTCCATACCCACAGACGTCTTTGATGTTGCTTAAACCACGTGTTTCCTATCATCATGTTGTGTGTTCTTGCCCAGTCAATAAGTTTCTCACTTCTTTCATTCCTCTCGCCTAAGCCATAATGACCAACTACTTCCTCAACTCTCTCCTGTCCTACTTTTGCGTTAAGATCCCCTAGAACTGGTGTTGCCATGTGGTCTGCATTGACAAAGTGCCATATTAACCTCGTGGTAAAATTTATTAACTGTTTCCACTAGGCTGTCTGTTGTTGCTGCATAAATTTGTATGAGATTAATATCTTTTGACTTTCAATTCAATTCCACTAAAAGGACTGTCATTTATTGGCCAAAAACCTTTCACTGTTCTTGCTCTTTCTACACCCAAGATGATACCTACTCCTCTTTGATGTTCAGTACCTTCAGAATAGATTATTTTATGGTCATCAGAGTATATCTCCCCTGATCCAGTGTATCTCATTTCACACAATCCCAATAAATGTGAATCTATCTTTTTCATTTCTTGTATGATGTTTTCCAGTTTTCCCCTTTGCACGAGTATTCTTACGTTCCAAGTTCTTATTTTCAGTGTTTTTTTAAACTTTATCTCAGAGTAATTTGATGACGATCGGGTATAACCTGTAGCACATGTCCCCTACCGAACGAGGGTATTCCATTGGAATCCCCCCTAACGTTGTTGTCGTGAATTGTATAGTTGTGGCAATTCTTGATTGTACAAAGAAAGTACGACGGTGGTTTTCTGTTGCCTTCCGTCGGTTTGTTTACCTTTTGGCTCCGTTAGCCTTTGACTAAAATGTCTCATCCACAAGGCACTGGAGTTGTTTTACTTCAGGGTACCCTCCCTTAGCCTTTTACTCTCCCAGCATACCTACAAGGGAAAAGGACAGCCGCAGGTTTTACTGTCCACTGCAAAGAGTAGCAAGTAAAATTACCCTACCTGACATATTTCTAGCAATAGTTCACAATAATTATACTAAAACAAAGGCTCGAATGATATATACACTTGAGCACGATGATCCGCGGACCTAAAATCTTGTCATTTTATCAATTTAAAAACATGATTATTGCTCCAACATCAAGCGGGATATTACACTTGAGTCAACTTTTAAAATAAAACATTAACTGGTAAAGTTCGTCGTGACATTTGCAATAAAATCATTTCAATTAAAAATGCCTTGCCGAGACTCTCCCCCCCCCCCCCCCCCCCCACCCCCCCCACACACACACATTGAAGCTCTCCGCAACCAAGTTTAGAAACCACATATGTGGAGCATGACGCTGACATTGATCTTAGAGCTTGATAGAAGGTACCCCCCCCCCCACACACACACACACCTTTTGATCCTAATCTGGGGGCCCCGCTTCAGGATGTGGAGGGGGAAGCATGATCATTTGTTTAATGTCCTCGAAGTTATCGTCCTACAGCTTTCTGTCGTCAACTAGACAGCTAGTCCATGCACCGAGAGTTGTCTGGCTCCAAACTTAACTCAAAAACTGTTTACACTGTGGTTCAGAAATGTTCGACAATACAGTTTCAAGACTCGTGGAAATTATTGACTCTCTTCAAATCAAACGTTTATGTTTGCGTAATGCCGTTGACTTGAAAGCTATAAAAAAATCTGTATTCTATAGGAGTGACTTTAGGTGCATGATCCCTGTCTGTTGAGTGTGGGAGGAGGTGCAGGTTTTTTGCGTGCCGGGAGGGGAAGGGGGAACACAGGAAGAAGGCCAAGGACATATATTTATAACGCGGACATATTCTAGCCACATCCGCTGAGAAGTCCCGGAGCTAATATTATGATTGAATTTATTACAATAACACTCATCGTGATTCCATTTGTTCCAGTGTCATATTAGCTCCTTTGGTGGCATGCTCTCATTTCCATAAACCGTGAAATGCAATCCTGCCTGACCTCAACTTCCGGAGTTAAGCAAACTTGAGAAAGTCCCGCCTCTTATCGTATCCGGGCTATTCAAAGATGTGACGGTCGTGACAACCCAAAAGGTAGAATTTACTTGGGGGTTTGGGGTGGGAGGAAGTTGTTAAAAGCTGCCTTTTTAGCGCGATGTGAATTAATCAACAGTAAAAGCTGTAATCAAATGAAGGCTGTGTTGAGAGAGCATTGACCCCCTACTAGAGAAACAACAATCACAGTAGCTCCAATAATATCTGATCGTGGTGATGGCGTTACTTGCCGGCTGAAGCTGGAAATAGTTCACTATGTGGATCTCAATCAGGAAATATTTGATTGACAGGCATTGCAGGAAGCCATCTTACTCTCAGGACTGATACGGTCTTGTGACGATGGGGGGGGGGGGGGGGGGGGTGTTGTATCAAACAGGCAAGAGAGGGAGAAAGTCTTAAAAGTAGGTGGAAGCCAGGGCCGAATTTAGACTTGTCAGGCCCCAAGCTGGGGCTTCATGAAATGAAACTTTGAGGCCCCCTAAATGGTCACTATCATAGATTACTATATAAACAGATTTTTCGAGACCCCATAGGATTAGGAAACACTAAACTGTAACGTATCATCATCAATGAGTGCCGTCTCAGCATCGAAGGTTGGCTACCATGGAGCGCCATTCTGCTCTGTCTCTTGCTTTGATGGTGCAGATTGTCATAGGCTGACTTGTCCATCGTTTGATTTTACTCGTCCATGTAAGTCTTGGTTTGCCTCTGCCTCTTTTACCTTGTATTTTCCCTTCCAAGATGACTTTTAGTAGGCTGTTGTGTCTTTTAACATACCCCAAAAATCTAATTTGTCTTGTTCTAATTGTGTTTAGTCGTTTCTTTTCATTTTCACTTGTTCATCTTTTATTTCAACTTCATCGTTTGTTTTCTTTTCTTTTCATCCAATTTTACATCATCGTCACCAAAGTACCGGGCCTACTGGCGTAGGTGATCATGTCTCCACAACTTTCGATCTCGACAGTTCTTTATCATTTTTGTTGTTGACTTTCTGCCAAGCCATTCTCTTAAGCTGTCTGGTATTTTCTCTCTTTGCTTCGCTCTATCTCTTCGTCCCTCAATTTTTCCAGTTGTTACAATATATTTCAGTTGTTCTCTTCTTATTACATGGCCAAAAAAATGATGATTGTTTCTTCCTAATATTGAAAATTAGCTCTCCTTTTGCTTTGACCTCTTTCGTAACATTTTCATTACTCTTCTTAGCTGTCCATGGTATTCTCAACATTCTTCTGTAAAACCACAGTCCTACAGACTCGAGTGATTTTCTTGTCAGTTGTCCTATTGTCCATGATTCACATCCATATGTTAAGACTGGCTCTACATAACATTTAAGAACTCTGTTTGTATTGTCAAAAATGGATTGCATAGTATCTTCCTCATTTTCTGGAAAGCTGCTTTTGCCTGAGCCATTCAGCATCTCACCTCTTTTGTACATCTTTCGTTTGAGGTTAACAAAGTTCGCAAATATTTAAATTCAATTTTACATATTCTTCTATAAATCCACATTTCAAAGACTTCAATTATCTGTTCTGTTTTCTTGTCTAATGTCCATGTTTCTGCACCATACAGGAATGTTGGGAAGATATAACATTTTGCTATTCTTAGTTTTAGCCCTGGTGTTATTTGTTTTGATATTAATATGTCCTTCATGACATTAAAATTACTTTTTGCCATTCCTATTCTTTTGTTTATTTCAGTTGTACATTTTCCATCACTGGTTATAGTATGGCCAAGGTAGTTGTAGTTCTGAACTGTCTCCAGGTCTATTCCTTCAATTTTGATATCCACTTGTAGATCTGAGTATTTTCTTTGTTTATGATCATAGTTTTAGTCTTTTTTTATATTCATACCTAATCCATATTTTTTGCTTGTCATGTTTATTTCATTAAGTAATTGTTGTAACAAATAAAAAGACATCACCTCAGGGCAAAATGTAAAAATAAGTGGAACAATATTAAAACAGGTAAATGAATTTAAATATCAGGGAACAATGTTAACCTCAGATGGTAGGTGTACAATTGAGGTTAGATGCAGAATGGCTCAGGAAAAAGCAGCTTTCTAAAAAATGAGGAAGATACTATGCAATCCATTTTTGATAAAAGAAACAAGAAAAAGAGTTCTTAAATGTTATGTAGAACCAGTTTTAACATATGGATGTGAATCATGGACAATAGGACAACTGACAAGAAAATCACTGGAGGCTGTAGAAATGTGGTTTTACAGAACAATGTTGATAATACCATGGACAGCTAAGAAGAGTAATGAAAACGTTCTGAAAGAGGCCAGAGCAAAAAGAGAGCTAATTTCCAATATTAGAAAGAAACAATCATCATTTTTTGGCAATGTAATGAGAAGAGAATAGTTGGAATATATCGTAACAACAGGAAAAATTGAGGGACGAAGAGATAGAGCTAAGCAAAGAGAAAAAATACCAGACAGCTTAAGAGAATGGTTTGGCAGAAGGTCAACAACAGAAATGATAAATAACCGTCGAGATCGAAAGTTGTGGAGAGACATGATCACCTACGCCAGTAGGCCCGGTACTTTGATGATGATGGTGACTTTACCTTTACCTTTAGGTAACAAAGCAAATGAGCCGGGCATGTAAGACAATCATGACGAGGCAGCATCCTACAGATCTTTCGTTCGCCTGAAGTATTGTCTATATCTGCAATGTCGTTTCCTGTATAAATTTTACTGTCTTTTGTAATTCTTGCAGTGGCCCATATAGTTTTGTCTGTAGTGTTGTATCTATGGGCCAATGGATTTTCCTCAGTCTGCTATATTCAGTGCAGTCTTGAAGTATGTGTTCAGCAGTCTGGGGCGCCTGTCCACATGTACAAGTTGTTGAGGTGACGATCTTGAATTTTGTATACATATGACTATGGAGTCGATTGTGTCCTGTTCTGGGGCGTATAATTATAACTTGTTCATATCTATTCATATTATGAAAGGCATCCTGATTTGGGGCTTGTGGTCCTCTGATTGATTTGATTATCTGTTTCATATGATGGTAAGTAGCCAGTATATCTAGTTGTGTGGCTGTTGAACCTTCCTTTGCCAACTGATCTGCTTTCTCATTTCCTGGTATTCCACAGAGAGATGGGATCCACTGCAGGGCAACCCTGTGGTGCTTGCAGAGTTCAGACAATAAGGTCTGCAGATGTGGTAATTTTCTGGATTGTAGTGCCTGGAGTACTGATCTTGCATCTGTCAAAAACACTACAGGCTGTGGGCTAAGATTACTGTTCAGCAGTTTTTCTATTGCCAACTTTATTGCTTGTATTTCTGCATCATAATTGAATTGTGACAATATTTCCCTGTTGCTATTTTATTCATATCCCTAGTGTTATTTGGGTACTCTATATATGCACCTGCTCTTGGCATGTCTGGTGTTTCTCTACTAATACACTTGGCTTAGTGGATAAAACTGCTTCTCTTAAGTCGTCCCAATGCAAGATTTTGGAATCTGTCCTTCATTGGATGTCTCGGCATGCAAGCAAATTTTTCTGCCTGTATCAGCACCTTTGTGTCCCTCCGTTCTCTCAGTGCTGGTATCCTCCACAACTTCTCCATCTCCATTATTGGTGTTGATTTCATTGCTCCTGTGATGACCCTAAGTGCCTGGTTTTGTACTTTGTCCAGTTCTTGCAGTGTGGTGTTTGATACTGAGCACCATGCAGATGATCCGTATTCTAAATGTGGGCACATATACTCTGTTGGTAAACTTTACTGAGTATTTTCCCACTCGCACCCCATGTGGTTCCACACAGCTTTCTTAGAATAGCCAACTTTCTCCTTGCTTTTTGGGTTGCCTTATTTATCTGTTGTTTCCAAGATAGTTTGTTATCAAATGTAACTCCGAGATACGTAGCTTGTATGTCTTCTTTCACAGGCTCATTGTTTATGTAGATGGGTCCTGCTTTTTGTTTTGGGGAGAGAGTGAAAAGTGTAATACTGCATTTGTCTGTATTGATGCTGATACACCATCTATTTGCCCATGAATTCAGTGCATTCATAGCTCTTTGTAACAATTTGGAGGCCACTGTTGCATACTCCTCTGTGCACCACATTACCAAGCCATCTGCATACATTGCCACTTTGATGCCATGTGGTAGTTCAGTAACTAGGTCATTGATGTAGATCAGAAAAAGTGTTGGAGATAGTACCCCTCCCTGTTGAACGCCCTGGCGCAGTAAGACCTTCTTACTCTTAAGACCATCCAGTTGCACTCTGGCTCTCCTGTTATGCAGGTATGCTTTGACCCATTTGTACATCCTGCCATTTACTCCATAATTTCTCAGTTTCTTCAAAAGCCCTTCCTTCCATACCTTATCAAATGCTTTCTTGAGATCTATCCATGCTGCTAGTACCAGTTTCTTTTCCTGAAACACATCCTCAATTTCCTGGGAAAGATAGGTTGCCTGATCTTCGGTAGAGTAACACTGTCTAAAGCCTGCTTGTTGTAGGACAAGGAGATTTTCACTTTCCAGGTACCACTGCAGTCTGAGATTGATTATACGTTCCATTGTTTTACACAAACAGCTTGTAAGGCTGATTGGTCTATAGCTGGATGTCGTTGAACTATCTTTACCTGGCTTTAGTAATGGTATCATAATTGCTTCTCTCCATGCCTGTGGCACTCTACCTGTGATCCAGCAAATTAGCAAATGTTGTAGATCTGCAGTAGTTTTGCTTTAGCTGCAGTTCCCAAGTTCTTAATCATTTCATTGGACACTCCATCACTGCCTGGTGACTTTTTCATTTTTAATTTGGATATTGCCAGCTCTAGCTCTCTGTGTGTAATGGGTATTTCCATGACTTCATGTGCGGTCTCTTCTTGTCTTGCATTTTGTTGTTTTAAACGGGTCTCTTGTCGTTTCTCTAAGCTAATTTCAATATTATTGTCATTTGCAATGGAGTCTACAAAGTTATTTGCAGTATGCTTACCTGTTAGGATGTTTCCATCCTTCTTCAGTGTAATTTTGGTGTTCCTTTCTGTACCCTCATCATTCAGCTGTTTTACAAGCTTCCACACTTTTCTTGTGTCTCGTTCAAGATTCAAGGACTCTGTTTTCTCTTTCCAGCTTCTCCGTCTGGCTTGTAGTTTAGCCCATTGAAATTTGGCTTTAGCATGCTGATAGTTATTGTGGTGTTCCTGGCAGGGGTTATTTTCTGCTTAAAAAAAAAGTAAAGTACCCCCGTCACGCCAAGTGGCGTATAGGGAATATGGTATTAGTGACCATATATTTTACAGACCTTCGGCACATGATTTTTGGGTTAATGTGGTCGGTATTACGCCCGTGCCGCTTCAATTTCCCTGAAAAAATCAGGTCCTCTTGTCCTTTGTAGTCCCGTTCACTAACCACTGACTTTCGCGGTTCCCTTATTTTCTACATGCTTCCGAGATATTTCCATGTCATGCGCAGTTTCTCTAGTTCACTACTGCAGTATGGTTTGTAGTGTTTCCGTGCCCCTCTAGGTATTGTTTCACTGGCAGCTTGTATTATTAGTCTACTGAATTCATCAACTATTTTGTTGATGTCTCTGTCTGTATTTAGATCTTTAGTCAGTACACTGGTGTAATGTTGATACATTTTCCAGTTTGCCTTTTTTAACATCCTACAGATTATATTGACACTCAGGTGCAATCACAAGGGACAAGTGAGAATAAAATGTGTTCATGAAATCTCTAACTAGCAACAGAAGCGGGAGCTAGAAAAGGACGAACTACACTGGAGAAGTGGCACCTAGAAAAGGACGAATTACACTGGAGAAGTGGCACCTAGAAAAGGACGAATTACACTGGAGAAGTGGCACCTAGAAAAGGCACTGAAGGTCTACATGACAAGACGATGATAATGACGATGATGCTAGAAAGTAAAGTAAGTTAAAGAAAAAATGCATATTTTTTTAAAGTGTTCGAAATACCGTGTCTAACCAGGTCACTACTTCACAGTTTACCTTTCCTCGTCTGGAGAGGAAAAGACTGCTATTATTTGAGTCTACCTGTCAGCAAAATCAGTTCACAATGAACACTTAATTGTGCATTCTGTCAGCAACAATTTGTACCAAAATTTGGCCATGTCAGCTTTTCGAAATTGAAATTTTGAAAAGTTTATTTTTGTCTAATACGGCACTGAAAGAGGCAAAAAAAAAAAAAAAAGACCCGTGGTGACAGACAGAAAAAAACAATGTCTGCAACAACAGTTGTGACAATTTGTGAACTGCAACAACAGTTGTGACAATTTGTGAACTGCAACAACAGTTGTGACAATTTGTGAACTGCAACAACAGTTGTGACAATTTGTGAACTGTAACAACAGTTGTGACAATTTGTGAACTGCAACAACAGTTGTGACAATTTGTGAACTGCAACAACAGTTGTGACAATTTGTGAACTGCAACAACAGTTGTGACAATTTGTGAACTGCAACAACAGTTGTGACAATTTGTGAACTGCAACAAAGCGTGAACGTTAATGGTTGACACATCTGACAGGAAACACTTCAGACTTGCATGGGGGTGTCCACGCGTGCGTACACATGTACATGGGTGTGTGTATTTGTCTGTGTGTGCTGAAAAGAGGAGGGGGGTGGGGGAGTAGCACTTTAAATATTTCTGGTCTCTACCCGACCCTTCCATCAGAAGCCAACCTGCCATGCACGGATTACCACATCCGTTCAAATGACAATTGCTCCCATGAAGGTGCAGCCCGCAGGTTTCATTCCTTATTTCTTGTACATTTACGCAGCTTGAAATCTGCTAGCTTCTTGACCTTGACCTCTGTGAGTTCATGTTAAAGTCTTGTATATGAAGACTCGCTTCAGCTGTTATCCTCAACAGTTGTGAGATTCCATTGTTGTTGAAGAACTCAATTTCCTCTTTATAGACAGCGGATCTTTCTTTATGGATTTACTGGTTAAGTAGATTATTCAATTCTGCTGTATTTTCTTGTTTCTCAAATTTAATCCTCAGAACTATGCGAATTTTGACATTATTTGACCTGGAATGGTGAAGTGCCTAATGCCAGTTAGTTCAAGTTATGTTTACACATTTACGTTAGTCATTAAACATATTCGTGTTGGGACATTTTTTCCAACCGCCAGGGGCGTTACTACCAAGTTCATGAATTGGAGCACCGGTACAAGGATTAAATGACATATCTGGATGATTTTTAAAAATAAAAGTAACAGATATTCTCCGAGTTTTATTGAAGACTATCTTGATATTGTGGATAATTAATGTAGTAAAAATCAATCGTGATGTAAATGTAGTTTACAGAAGTACATAAAATATAAACACTTCTTTAACGGCTAAGAAAACTTTAGGAAGCTGGCTATAAAGTAACATATGCTCATAGAAAACCCATCATTAACAAACAAGTATCTTGTTTCGAACACATGCAAAGAAACATAGAAGTTATTCCAGCAAACAAAAAATATGGGAAAAGGTGCACGAGACAACAGATAGATAGACAGACAGACAGAAGGATGGATGGATGGATGGATGGATGGATGGATGGATGGATGGATGGATGGATGGATGGATGGATGGATGGATGGATGGATGGATGGATGGATGGATGGATGGATGGATGGATGGATGGATGGATGGATGGATGGATGGATGGCTGGAGAAAGAGAGCTAGAATATACTAGGCAGTCTAACATCGTGAAATATATTGAAGATTCAATAACAGAACATATAGACAGCACTAGAGATAAGTTGTAAAGAACTAGCACTGCTCAGCACGTGATGATTAATTATCATATGATTGCATTATTTTATGAACATGTCACGTGTTGTTAGTTAGCCAATGAAAATAATCGCTGACTTACATTTTTACTCAATATCTACAAAATGCAGCGGACATGAAAGTGTGACAACTCTATGCTCTTTGGGGGGCAAATTAAGTTGGACATTAGAAAGAAAATGCCACTGAGTTATTCTTGTTTGATTCATAGCGGGACACAAACTGAATGAGTTACCTAATGACAGAATTATTAATAGCAAGATGAAGGAAAGCTTTCCTAAAGGCCATTGATATAAGCATTAATCACATTTGCTACTCTTGAACAGCTAAAGCGTGTTGGTTGTAACGTTTCTTTCTACCAGCCTTCATTTATTCTTCTTCTCCTTCAGTAATTACCAGTAAAGTGGACGTGAATGCGTTGTGACAAGTCACGATATTTGGCCCGACACATTCATCCATGGGATGGGTAGATTTTAATGACTTGTTCTGGCAGCAGCCAATTCGGCCTACTCTTGTCGATTTTTAACTTCCAGCGGTTCTTAAACGTGTGCAGAGTGAACATGGAATCCTGATTTTAATCGATAGTGCAATACTGAGATCTCACTACACAGAGAGGGCCAGACTGAGATCTCACTACACAGAGAGGGCTAGACTGGGATCTCACTACACAGAGAGGGCTAGACTGAGATCTCACTACACAGAGATGGCTAGACTGGGATCTCACTACACAGAGAGGGCTAGACTCAGATCTCACTACACAGAGAGGGCTAGACTCAGATCTGACTAGACAGAGAGAGCTAGACTCAGATCTCACTACACAGAGAGGGCTAGACTCAGATCTGACTAGACAGAGAGAGCTAGACTCAGATCTGACTAGACAGAGAGTGCTAGACTCAGATCTGACTAGACAGAGAGAGCTAGACTCAGATCTGACTAGACAGAGAGAGCTAGACTCAGATCTGACTACACAGAGAGGGCTAGACTCAGATCTGACTAGACAGAGAGAGCTAGACTCAGATCTGACTAGACAGAGAGAGCTAGACTCAGATCTGACTAGACAGAGAGAGCTAGACTCAGATCTGACTAGACAGAGAGAGCTAGACTCAGATCTGACTAGACAGAGAGAGCTAGACTCAGATCTGACTAGACAGAGAGGGCTAGACGCAGATCTGACTAGACAGAGAGCGCTAGACTCAGATCTGTCTACACAGAGAGAGCTAGACTCAGATCTGACTACACAGAGAGGGCTAGACTCAGATCTGACTAGACAGAGAGAGCTAGACTCAGATCTGACTAGACAGAGAGAGCTAGACTCGGATCTGACTAGACAGAGAGAGCTAGACTCAGATCTGACTAGACAGAGAGAGCTAGACTCAGATCTGACTACACAGAGAGGGCTAGACTCAGATCTGACTAGACAGAGAGAGCTAGACTCAGATCTGACTAGACAGAGAGAGCTAGACTCAGATCTGACTAGACAGAGAGAGCTAGACTCAGATCTGACTAGACAGAGAGGGCTAGACGCAGATCTGACTAGACAGAGAGTGCTAGACTCAGATCTGTCTACACAGAGAGTGCTAGACTCAGATCTGACTACACAGAGAGGGCTAGACTCAGATCTGACTAGACAGAGAGAGCTAGACTCAGATCTGACTAGACAGAGAGAGCTAGACTCAGATCTGTCTACACAGAGAGGGCTAGACTCAGATCTGACTAGACAGAGAGAGCTAGACTCAGATCTGACTACACAGAGAGGGCTAGACTCAGATCTGACTACACAGAGAGGGCTAGACTCAGATCTGACTAGACAGAGACCAGGGGAGGGTAAAGCCGCGAAGAAACCTCTGACTCGATGTGAAAAGTGTGTACCCTCCTATGGGAAGATTCAAACCTTGACCTTTTTGTTCAGGGGCTGTTGTTCACTTTCTAGACCACCCAGTCTGCAGTCACTTATTGATTCAGTATTTGCTATCCTCCTCTCGTTTCTCTCTCTCTCTCTCTCTCTCTCTTCTTTACACAAACAAATAAACATACATACATATTATATAATACATACATGCATACATCTTACATACAAATAAACTAGATAACAGCATACATACACAAACACACATGTACACATACACACATCAAGAAGTCTCTCCCCATCTGTATATCTCAACAGCTGTTTATGTGTTCACTTAAACTGTCTTGTC
Source organism: Megaustenia siamemsis (assembly GCA_032433765.1). Lineage (NCBI taxonomy): Eukaryota > Metazoa > Mollusca > Gastropoda > Stylommatophora > Ariophantidae > Megaustenia > Megaustenia siamemsis. The sequence goes on along the minus strand of JAVIAB010000108.1, from coordinate 33,944,240 downwards.
TATTTTCTGTGTTTCTTTCTCCCTGTAGTTACTCCCTTCTCATAAAATAACAAAACAATTCTGGTTGTTTCCCACTGATGCTGGAAATCGGTTTTATTTGGCCAGAATGCCTTCATTACTCTTCATCTGCCCATTAAACTCTCAATATTTTTCTGTAAAATCACATTTAACTAAAGGTCGGATCCCTACCAGACTTGGACGTGAAGGTCGCTGTTTGAATTTCTAAAATTGTAGCGACACGTGACTGTTAGAGGAAGACTAGATTTCCAATGCCTGTCGTTATATACGAGGCGTGTTCAAATGAAACCAGCCCTATCTGTAGGAGGCATAATGATGTCACATCTGACGTAATAAGCACACGCCAATGTGCAGTTGAGTTTGTTCGTTCTACGCGTCGTATTTATTGGTTTTGCTGCAGACTGTTAGAAAAATGGTCAGTGTGATACGAAATCTGTCAGCATTCTTTAGACCATGACCGGCTTCTATTATGAGACTTTAGAGAGCCTGGTGTGAGCATAAATGCCATCCGCTATAAAGACACGCTAGAAAACTTGCATACAGCCGCCATTAATAAGAGACCCAGCATGCTTTCGTGTGGTGTGATTCTGTTGCTCGACAATGCTCGTCCGCACGTCGCGAACATTGTGCAGGAAGAGTTAGCAAGGAAACGGTGAGAAGTTCTGCAACAGCCAGCCTAGAGCACCAGTCTGTCAGCATGTGATTATCATTTGTTCAGACCCTTTAAAATATCAAGTGATTATCATTTGTTCAGACCCTTAAAAATATCAAGTGATTATCATTTGTTCAGACCCTTAAAAATATCAAGTGATTATCATTTGTTCAGACCCTTAAAAAAATATCTAAAGAGACAACGATTCTACTCCGATGCGGCGCCAAAGCTTCGGTGACCAAATTCCAATGAGCAACCAAAGTAATTTATCTCGATGACATTCGCCGTCTACCCCTGCAGTGAGATGCGTGTCTAAATGGTTATAGCCACTTTTTCTAAAGAAGCTGGTGAGTATTTGCTTCGTAACAATTTCTTTATTGAATTCTGCCATACCTGATGATGTACATTACATATATTTGTAATTAAGCCACTGGTACGAGTTTCAGTTGAATATATATATATATATATTGTGTGTATATATTCCCCAAGTACCCGGACCAATAACATAATTTTCTTAAATAAAACCGGAACCAGTAATATCATTGTCAGAGCTGCCCCGGGGGCTGCGTGGTCTAGAGGCTGAAACATCGGCCTCTGGGCAGGAGGGTCCCGGATTCGATTCCCATCACAGGTGGTGGAAAATGTTTAAAAAATCGAATCCGTGGCGTGACCCTGGTTTCTACGCAATAAGATCCCATGTCTAGCCCCCCTCTGCGCAGTGAGATCCCATGTCTAGCCCTCTCTGCGCAGTGAGATCCCATGTCTAGCCCTCTCTACACAGTGAGATCCCATGTCTAGCCTTCTCGGAAAACGACGAAAAACAGGTCATGTGTGCATTCTGCACACGTTAAGGAACCCTGGAAATCGAAAAGAGTTGGCCCAAAAATGGCCACTAGACGAGTAAAATTAACAGGAAAAAACTACCCAAGGCGTTAAAACTCTCAACGATAAAAAATATGAAAGTACCACTGAAGTCGGAGGATATCTGCCTGTATGGCGGGGGACAGCTGAGAACACGGCTGCCAGTGTGAAAAATAGGGAAAAGAGCCTTATTTGGTTATGGAAGGCAGTGATATCACTGCAAACGAATTAAAATCCACAATTGCTCAACCGCCCGTGCCAGCGTAATCATCCGAATTAATATCTCATCTCCCAAACAAAGGAAGGTAACTGTAGTCCCCATCGTAGCAGTTTCAGCACACGCCAAAAGGCATAAGGCGAAACCGCGCAGAAAGTGAACACAGCCAACTGTTCCCTGTCATACGATATCATCATTCATCGTAAACAAATGGAATATCGAAACATGATCAAAACGGATGAGACACACAGCTCACGGTGTGCACAGAGCACTTAACTCAGTAGCTCCTGCAGCAAGCCGGACTTGGAGTATGAGGAAACTGCAACAAAGAACACTTTTCATGCATAGCCTTAAATTGTTCCCGCCGCCCATCCACCATATACCATGGAAGTTCATGTCCTCTTGAAAATGATGATCGTCGTAAATTTTTTTTACTGTATAGCGCTTGATGATGTTAGGCCATCGTTGTTGACTCCAATTCCGAACATATAGACACGCAGTTCATCGTCAGATTATCCCCGTCGCACATCAAACAACAGACCGTAAGATTAGCGTACGGCCGGTCTAGGGATGTGCAATGAGTCATTACGATGACGTAGCACACAAAAATGTCGTACTCACAACAATTTCGCTCCTTTTAGATTCCTGATTACTCTAGTGAAAGCAGCATACGACGAACAAAACACGGTGCAAATTCCTAAAGAGATAAAACTGCGGCTGACGAAGTAGTTTAGAGGAAAGAAAAAGAAAAAGAGATATTCACGTAAAATGTAGTCCCTCGCTAAAGATATAAAGCTGGGGAACGTAAACAACAAACAACAACAACAGAGCCGACACCGGAACCAGTAAGGTATTTTCAGAGTTTACACCGGAACCAGTAACATATTTTCAGAGTTTACACCGGAACCAGTAACATATTTTCAGAGTTTACACCGGAACCACTAACATATTTTCAGAGTTTACACCGGAACCACTAACATTTTTTAGAGTTTACACCGGAACCACTAACATTTTTTAGAGTTTACACCGGAACCGTTAAAATATTTTCAGAGTTTACACCGGAACCAATTGGAGTTGTACTGGATGAATCTAAGATTTGCTTTTATACTTTGCACTTGAATCTACTTTTCTAAGAAATTGTTTGTTCTTTTAATTTTGCCACAAAAACTGAACAATTTAGTTGGAAATTTATTTTAGCCATTAGAAGACCTATGACTGTAACTTCCAGCATATTGTTGATTACAGAAAACACTCGTTCATCTGTACCATGGAGACAAATATTCTATTCTAAAACAGCGTTAAGATTTTTCTTTTACCAATATGTGTCAATGATTGTAACCAGTAAACAAGCGTTGTCCTCACACTGAAAGTTTTGTGTTGCCCAAATGTTTCCCTTAGAAGCCCTAAGAGCTTGTTGCAGTAAAAAACGTCATCAAATAATTGATCAATGTTTACTTCTTACTTTCTGATCCGTTGATTGATCGTAGCTACAGACAGGTCAACACTAGGTCAAGTAAATATTTAACCACAGAAAAACTTATGTCTGTCTACAACTCTCATTCTATTGGTTAAAGTACAAGGGATTTTTTTCATAAAAATGTTTAAACCCTTCACTTTTACAATTATTTCACCATTTTCTTCAAGTTTTCTCATCGATTCATTTACTCCTTGAGGTGCGAAATAACGGTTTTTTTTTGTTTTTTTTTTTTTTGCTCTTTAATAATAATCATGGTTTATATTTTCTGCTGGATGATATCTCTGCTTTTCAACCTGACCAAAATTACGTTGCTGTAAAAGTTGATCTGTCCGAGCACAAACCATAAACACATTTCTCTACAATCATTTTCAAATAATTGTTCAATAATCAGTCCAGGGCATTGTTCTAGAGAACAAAATATCGTATTGAGTTATTGAGTTATTTGCGGGTCATCATCATTGCACTCCGAACATGTCCATAGGTGCTCAGATCCCCTCCTCAGCAATGCCCGCAGTGTCCAGCGACTGATGACTCCAGTTCTAAGTTGGTTGATAAGTCTTCTTATACGGCCACTAAGTTTCTCATTTCTGGCTGTGCCCATCTTAACACCCATTTCCATCATCCGAAGACGTGACGTGCATCTGTGTTTGTCGAAGTCCTGTGCTCTTCCCACACCTCGGAGGGCATTGATGATGTCCGCCCGATCCATTGGTTGCCCGTCCTCAACGACAGCGCAGCTAGCCAACCTGTCAGCTCATTCATTTCCCCGTACTCCCGCATGCCCAGGGACATAGACAAAGGTGACCTTACGTATTTTGGATTTCTGCAACGACTCTACCCATTGCATGAGTACAGAGCCCGCCTCCACTTTTTTTTTTAATCATGCTCATCGAATCACTCAGTATACATGCGTGGGTGTAGTCGTGTGACTCTAACCATTTGAATGCCTTGGCCACTGCCATCACCTCCATTGTCATGCTACTCGTGGTCATGACGTATGCACTACTGTCTTCTTTGACTATTCTGCCTGCCGAGCGTGCTGTAAACGCCCGTGCACTTCTGTGGTGTCGTCTTACAGATCTGTCTGTATAGATGACTGCATCTTTCTCATCGGTGTTATCACAGATAAGACCGTTGACCTCAGCATTAACCACGACCGGGTTCTGTTCCCTACTTTTCCTGTCGAGTATGACAATACACGAGAAAGTCCCCTTGAACGACGTAGGCACCGGTATCCACTCCTCACCAACGCTGTTATTGGTATGCCCACAGACCTGTTTGATGACATCTTCTGCTCGGCCCACCCAAGATTTGCCTCTTTTTAGCCTGGCACCCTTTCCTGTGTTGAGCTCGTGGTGCAATGGATGCTCTTTTTCTGTACTAATCTTCAGGTATGCTCGTGCTCTCCAGATCTTGATTCTGTCATCCATGGTTGGAAAGTCAAGAAGATACCTCACTGCTACTCAGGGAGTGTCCCTTGTACATCCCAAGATAATGCGCATGGCTTCATTTTGTATTTTCTCCAGCCTATCAATTTGAGTCGTACTGACAGTAAGAATGGCCAGGGCATACTCGATTGGTGCGAGGACTAATCCCTGGAACAGAGGAGTAAGTAGCCTCTGCTCGATGTTGGCAGTTGCCATGACCTTCAAGGCGGCGAATCCTTTGCGGGATTCTGTTATCACATGGTTGACGTGGTCCCGAAAACACAGGCTGCGATCAAACTGAACTTCGAGGTATGTCATCAACTTGTCCCTGGTGATCAGCTCCCATCCGTACTACCGGTGTAGTCGTATTAACGATATGGTTGTTAAGGGAGTTAATCATCTATGATACTATGATGACGGTAAGTATTCAGATGCAGCCCAAACGACAACATCGAAGAAGGAAAACACGACAAAATACCGTAACTATTTGGCAATAATAATTAGCCAGTTTTGGCTGACTGCATGATCATGAACCAGCATACATCTTACATTTTCAGACAAAACAAATTAATTTTCGCAAACTGATTGAAATCGAGACATAAATTCAAACTGGCCGGGGCCCTTGTTAAATCGGGACAATAATGATCAAATCTCGATGTGTGATAGGCGCGCGCGCGCACACACACACACACATATATAAAATGTGAAGTTGTATATCATCAGACAAATATATGCCATACATTTGAACATGATTCATCTCAGTCTGTGGATTTTATGTTATCATACAGACAAGACATGTCGAATGAAGACAAAGACATCTTTCACGAGATGCACTCCGACACAACAATATCAAGTGACAACATAAACGTTGAGAGAACCAGTCTACTGGGAATGGAGAAACACGTTCCTGGAACACACGATCATATGCTGGATGAGAGAAAGATGTCCAAGGGCGTGTGCTCTTCCTGTCCCAGTGAAGCCACAACACGTTTGACCATTAATGTGGGAGGAGTTATCTTCCAAACCTTGGAGAGGACCATCATGAACAACCTGCTCGTAAGTTCATCCGTCATCTCATTATTTTTGTTTCATAATAAAAGCAATAATTATAATAATTGATCCCAGGTCAATGTACCCCTATCTGACTACCCTACCACCTATAGTAGTATAAGAGGAAAATAAAAACAACAACAAATCACTTAATTGTAGTGGTTGGTATTATTCTAACAAGTTAGCAAGTTTTGTTTTCATTCTCTCTAAAATGATCATGCCAGTCTCTCACTCCCTGAGAGAAGTTGTCTGTCTCAGAATTTCCTTTTTCTTTTTATTTCATTTTTTTTTTTTTTGCCTCGGAGTTTCCCCGATAATAAATATCCATTTATTTATTGTGATGTGTGGCAGTCGCTTCACGCTACTGCTGGTCGGTCACACCAGTAGGCCGTGGAAGGCCAGGTATGTACAGGTGTCTATATTGTAAAGGTACAGGTCAAGGTAAAGTACAAGACTTTTAAATCGGCGTCTTAGCACGCGAATTTTGACCCATATGTGCTCGGTCGCCTATCCAGAAATGTTCGGAGACTTCTGGATAGTGTCGCTTCCAGCATCGAAACTCACCATGCGAGGCGGCATTCCTCACTTTCCCAGAGTGCTACCCTGGTACCCATTTCTGCCAGCGGCTGGGTCGACCGCGGGAGTATTTTTTTTTCTAACCACGAGTTTAATTCACACTGCTTCCAGCGGAAATCGAACAAGGGTTGTCCGAACGTCGGTAGCCCAGCCGGGTGGTTTCCAACTAGGCCACAGAAGCCCACAGTCGGTTGGTTTCCAACTAGGCCACAGAAGCCCACAGCCGGGTGGTTTCCAACTAGGCTACAGAAGCCCCAGCCGGGTGGTTTCCAACTAGGCTACAGAAGCCCCCAGTCGGTTGGTTTCCAACTAGGCTACAGAAGCCCCCAGCCGGGTGGTTTCCAACTAGGCTACAGAAGCCCCCAGTCGGTTGGTTTCCAACTAGGCTACAGAAGCCCCCAGTCGGTTGGTTTCCAACTAGGCTACAGAAGCCCCAAGTCGGTTGGTTTCCAACTAGGCTACAGAAGCCCCCAGTCGGTTGGTTTCCAACTAGGCTACAGAAGCCCCCAGTCGGTTGGTTTCCAACTAGGCTACAGAAGCCCCCAGTCGGTTGGTTTCCAACTAGGCTACAGAAGCCCCCAGTCGGTTGGTTTCCAACTATGCTACAGAAGCCCCCAGTCGGTTGGTTTCCTACTAGGCTACAGAGGCCCCCAGTCGGTTGGTTTCCAACTAGGCTACAGAGGCCCCCAGTCGGTTGGTTTCCAACTATGCTACAGAAGCCCCCAGTCGGTTGGTTTCCAACTAGGCGACAGAGGCCCCCAGTCGGTTGGTTTCCAACTAGGCTACAGAGGCCCCGAGTCGGGTGGTTTCCAACTAGGCTACAGAAGCCCACAGTCGGTTGGTTTCCAACTAGGCTACAGAAGCCCCCAGTCGGTTGGTTTCCAACTAGGCTACAGAAGCCCCCAGTCGGTTGGTTTCCAACTAGGCTACAGAAGCCCCCCAGTCGGTTGGTTTCCAACTAGGCTACAGAAGCCCCCAGTCGGTTGGTTTCCAGCTATGCTACAGAAGCCCCCAGTCGGTTGGTTTCCAACTAGGCTACAGAGGCCCCCAGTCGGTTGGTTTCCAACTAGGCTACAGAGGCCCCGAGTCGGGTGGTTTCCAACTAGGCTACAGAGGCCCCCAGTCGGGTGGTTTCCAACTAGGCTACAGAAGCCCACAGTCGGTTGGTTTCCAACTAGGCTACAGAAGCCCCCAGTCGGTTGGTTTCCAACTAGGCTACAGAAGCCCCCAGTCGGTTGGTTTCCAACTAGGCTACAGAAGCCCCCCAGTCGGTTGGTTTCCAACTAGGCTACAGAAGCCCCCAGTCGGTTGGTTTCCAGCTATGCTACAGAAGCCCCCAGTCGGTTGGTTTCCAACTAGGCTACAGAGGCCCCCAGTCGGTTGGTTTCCAACTAGGCTACAGAGGCCCCGAGTCGGGTGGTTTCCAACTAGGCTACAGAGGCCCCCAGTCGGGTGGTTTCCAACTAGGCTACAGAGGCCCCCATTTTATTGTAATTGGTTATAATGGTGAAGACTTGTGAATGTAGTCAGATTGTCATCATTTTTGTACTTCTGGGAGAGGTCGGTATATTCCTTAGCTTCATCTCGTCATGGGTTCACACAACTCTGGGAGAGGTCGATATATTCCTCAGCTTCATCTCGTCATGGGTTCACACAACTCTGGGAGAGGTCGGTATATTCCTCAGCTTCATCTCGCCATGGGTTCACACAACTCTGGGAGAGGTCGATATATTCCTCAGCTTCATCTCGTCATGGGTTCACACAACTCTGGGAGAGGTCGGTATATTCCTCAGCTTCATCTCGTCATGGGTTCACACAACTCTGGGAGAGGTCGGTATATTCCTCAGCTTCATCTCGTCATAGGTTCACACAACTCTGGGAGAGGTCGGTATATTCCTCAGCTTCATCTCGTCATAGGTTCACACAACTCTGGGAGAGGTCGGTATATTCCTCAGCCTCATCTCGTCATAGGTACACACAACTCTGGGAGAGGTCGGTATATTCCTCAGCTTCATCTCGTCATAGGTACACACAACTCTGAGAGAGGTCGGTAGACTCCTTAGCTTCATCGCCATGGGTTCATGTAACTCCAAGAGAAGTCGGCAGATTCCTCATCTTCATCTCGCCATGGTTTCACACAACTCTGACAGAGGTCTGAAGGTTCCTCAGCTTAATCTCTCTCTGAGCTGACAAAACTCTTCTCTCACTGCGTAATCTGTTGTTGCGGCTAGTTGACGTAGATCACACAGAGCAAAAGAGTAATCAGGATGATAACAAATAATAATACATAAATATTATTATATGGGGAACTTCCGAGGCGATAATAGGGAATAATAGAACAAATAAGTATGTGTTAGCACTCGGAAAAATTAACAGACAAACAACAACAGAAAAAACTAAGAACAATATATGGTCCGAAGTGGGATCGAACCCGTACTCCCTGGCACCGCGCCTTGCCACGAGAAGCCGAACGCTTGTTCTATTATTGCCTATTATCGCCTCGGAAGTTCCCCATATAATAATATTTATGTATTATTATTTGTTACCAGTATATATCCACTGGAAACTACTATTCGTGCTGTTTCGTCCAATAAATGTTTGTCTACAACACAAGTATTCAGCCCTACTGGGAGATACTTGCATTAATAGGAAAGTACAAATATACAATTTATTTCCGGTCTGTGATCGTTACCCTATGCTATAGTCATTGAGAGCGCCTTTCGTGGAAGACACTACTACAATAGCCAATTTTTTAGTTGGCTGAGTGGCAGTGTGCCAAGCGTTCGGCTTCTCGTGGCAAGGCGCGGTGCCAGGGAGTACGGGTTCGATCCCACTTCGGACCATATATTGTTCTTCGTTTTTTTCTGTTGTTGTTTGTCTGTTAATTTTTCCGAGTGCTAACACGTACTTATTTGTTCTATTATTCCCTAATCAGGATGATATAAGTTGTGGCTTTTTGTAGGACGTCACAATCTCTCAACTTGTTCGGTCCTAGAACGTTCTATAAAGGGTCTCCTGTTTGTGGCCCACACTGTACACATAGGCTGTTAATGTTACGCTCTCTTTGAGTTGCCGCTCTTTCATATTTTCTACAAAGTCTCATTCATTGACCCCTCTAAATAATAACTGTAGGTGACACATTCAACTCCATCGTTTGCTCGTTATCACAGTGGGCGATATCTCTTCACATGACCTCTCGAGTTGTTCTTGGCTGTTCAACCAAAATATCCCACGCATTTTCCTCTGGGATATTATGAAGGTTAGTGGTACACATTTCCTTGAATAATTAAAAGGGTATTAGAGGAAGCGAAGAAGAAAGAAGAAGATAAAAAACGAAATGAAGAGAGAAGAAGATGACATTCGTGATGTTCTATTTCATGTTGTTCTTCAGCATTTCAGACACAACAACATTGAAAGTGGAGTCTTATTTCTTTGTTTAATTTGTTTCTTTTTGTTTTTACTTGAAGATCGTTAAAGGTTGGCAATAAGTTATTCTCGAGTTATCCATCATCCCGTTCTTGTAACAATAAGCTCACCCAACATCATGTTTACCGTGTGGCCGAGACTTGTTACTGCAAGCATTACATTTACAAATGTCATACTTACCGTGTGGCCGAGACTTGTTACTGCAAGTATTACATTTACAAATGTCATACTTACCGTGTGGCCGAGGCTTGTTACTGCAAGTATTACATTTACAAATGTCACAACAGATTCTGTTGACAATTCTGCACAAACGACTGAAACTGACCCCTGACAGAAAAAAAGAAAATGAAACAACGTACCAGAATCGATGTTGTCAAAGTTACCATCATCACGATTCAAGGTGGACGTGTCTGCTGATATCTGCCTCGTTGTAAAGAATTCACACATGGAACATCTTGAATTTATCGACACGAAAATTGTATCGGTAATTGTATTGATACAAAACAATGTAGAATACTGGTCTACAACTACAATGGTTTAGTTTGTCTGGTTTACTGATAGTGTATCTTTTGTTGTAACCCTCTAATATGTTTATGCGTCTTAGTTTAGCTGTTCTGAAAGCAAAATAAATGTATGTGCTTTTTCTCACCGCCATTTTGAGCACTGGACGTTTCTGAGTGTGAAGGTATGATTTATATGTTCACTCCTTCCTTATATTCAGGTCAGCTAAGTTATAGTTCTGCGGAGTCACTCCGATCTGACTTCCATCTACCACGACCTACAATTGTCTCTCTTGTTAGTGCCATCTGTTCCATTTGAGTGGTGTTCTTCCTGTTTGTGAGAAAAGTCATTCTAGAGGCCCAGCTGACAACATTACGTCTGCTTTGATTAGTTCTATATTTAGACTGGAATGTTCTTTAATCCACTGATGGCTTTCAATGGTTTCTTCTGTTTGTGTAGGGCCTTAGTTGTGTCACTATCTTTTTAAAATAACAACAACAAAACGGAAGAAAATATACACGCTGATAACAGACAATGAGAAGAAGCAAACACCGATAACAGAATGAGAAAACAAACGTCAATAACAGAGATTGGGATACAGAAGATTATAACAGCGGATGAGATGATACTGAAATTGATGACAACCCGCAGAAAGTGTTAAGAGAGGACGACACAGACATGGATGACAGAATCTAGATCTGGAGAATACGAGCATACCTGGAGATTAGTACATATATAGAGCATCCATTGCACCATGTGCTCAACACAGGGAAATGTGCCAGGCTAAAAAGAGGCAAATCATGGGTGGGCCGAGCAGAAGATGTCATCAAACAGGTCTGTGGGCTTACCAATATCAGCGTTGGTGAGGAGTGGATACCGGTGCCTACGTCATTCAAAGGGACTTTCTCGTGTATTGTCACACTCGACAGGAAAAGTAGGGAACAGAACCTGGTCGTGGTTAACGCTGAGGTCAACGGTCTCATCTGCGATAACACCGATGAGAAAGATGCAGTCATCTATACAGACGGATCTGTAAGACGACACCAAAGAAGTGCATGGGCGTTTACAGCACGCTCGGCAGGCAGAATAGTCAAAGAAGACAGTGGTGCATACGTCGTGACCACGAGTAGCATGACAATGGAGGGGATGGCAGTGGCCAAGGCATTCAAATGGTTAGAGTCACAAGACTACACCTACGTATGTATACTGAGTGATTCGACGAGCATGATAAAAAAAAAAGTGGTGGCGGGCTCTGTACGCATGCAATGGGTAGAGTCGTTGCAGAAGTCCAAAATACGTAAGGTCACCTTTTGTCTATGTCCCTGGACATGCGGGAGTACGGGGAAATGAAAGAGCGGACAGGTTGGCTAGCTGCGCTGTCGTTGAGGACGGGCAACCAATGGATCGGGCGGACATCATCAATGTCCTCCGAGATGTGGGAAGAGCACAGGACTTCGACAAACACAGATCCACGTCACTTTTTCGGATGATGGAAATGGGAGTTGAGATGGGCACAGCCAGAAATGAGAAACATAGTGGCCGTGTAAGAAGACTTATCAACCAACATAGACCTGGAGTCGTCAATCGCTGGACACTGCGGGACTTGCTGAGGAGGGGACCTATGGACATGCCTGGGGTGCAATGATGATGACCCGCAAATAACTCAATATGCTCCACTATCAAAAAAGGAATATAAGTCACTTCCATGTGGTCGGGAGCTTGGTCAGGCGTCGACTGGACTGTAATTGCCGCGGACACAGGTGTGAAATACAGTAACGGGAAAGGTTCTAAAAATATGTGGATGTGGTGCAAGATGCCACATTCTCCTATTACTGGAAACGTTTAGATGAGTATTATTCCAAATACATGTATCCACGCGGACAATTTTATGTACTTACCAAAGCGAACATATAAACTTGTGTATATCTGAAACTATTGGTGTGCCCACCGAACAGATGTGCCCAACCGAATGCGTACATAACCATACATTCATAAACCAAATGTGCAAGTACACATGCAGGCAAATATACACACATATATAGATGCGGGTGGGCATGAGTGTAGGAAATGTGTAGCAGGTATCCTGTGTGTGTATGAGAGCGACATGTTCATGCCTTGTGGGGATAGCCAAACCAACTGGACTATGAGACGATTCTCAAGGGCGAACAGGCTACAATTTCTGGAGTGACATGAGAAGATGCCAGTGACATCCATGACGAGTTTAGCCCTATGGCCTGGGGAATTTAAATGGAACGACACCGGACTGCCACTCTCCCGCTCAACATCACGCAAATGCTCATAAAATCTTACACCTATACGTCATCCTTACTCGCCTATAAAAGTCATCTGGCAATGCTGACTGTATGGCGTCAATGATATTGCGTGCTACGCATGTAAAGCATGGAGGTAGAAAACATGTACATCGACAACAGTCAATGAGAAATCACAGATAACATTAAGAGAAAATGAAACGACACAAACAATTATAACATGGCGTTAAAAATCAGACACTGATAACAGAAAACGAGTATACATGGTAATCTACCTTTGATATGATAAATTAATGCTCTTACACTTTGCACTGGTCGAACTTACAGTTACACTTACAGCATCGCATGTCAAGATAAATATGAACAAATTACTAGATGCTACAGACTGTCATTTACGGCAAGACATTATTTCAAAACCAATATTCCAAGGTGTCATCATCATCATCATGTACCCTGCCGGTTGGCGTAGGCGATCATGTCCCTCCACAATCTTCTATCTACAGTGCATCGTATCAGTTCTGTTGTTGACTGTTTTCCATGCCATGACACTAAGCTATCCAGTATTTTCTCTCTTTGTCGTCCGCGATATCTCTTTCCTTTTATTTTGCCAGTTGTAACCAAGTATTCCAACTTTCCTCTTCTCATGATGTGCCCGAAAAATGTTGATTGCTTCTTTCTGATGTTTTTTAAGAGCTCCCTTTTTGTGTTGGCCTCTTTGAGAACTTCCTCATTGGTCTTTTTAGCTGTCCAGGGAACTTTCAACATTCTTCTGAGAAATCCCATCTCTGTGGCCTCTAAACGTCTTTTCATTTGTTTGTCTACTGTCCATGATTCGCTTCCATAGGTCAGAATTGGTTCTATATAGCACCGATGAACTCTCTTTCTCATTTTTATTGACATAGATTTGTTGCATAATACATTTTTCATTTTCTGAAATGCTATTTTGGCCTGAGCTATTCTGCTTTTTATTTCTGTGGTGCATCTCCCATCTGATATAATTATTGTGCCCAAGTATTTGAAACGTTGTACTTGTTTCAGATTTGTCTCGTTTATTTTTATGCTGCATGATGGTGATAATTGTTTCTTCGATATAACCATTACTTCTGTTTTCTTACTATTCAGACTGAGACCTTTCTTGTTGCTTTCTTCTACTATTATGTCTATCATTTCTTGTAGTTCGTTCTCTGTCTCTGCTATTAAGACTGTGTCATCCGCATATCGTAAATTATTTATGTTGTGACCGTTGACTTCAATTCCTTTTTGTCTACTATTGATCTAATAATATATTCGCTGTAAAGTGAAAACAAATCCGGTGACAGAACACAGCCTTGTCTGACTCCTTGTTTTATATATTGGAATTGTCCGGTTTGGTTGTTAATTCGTATAGCTGCTGTTTGTTGCCAGTACATGTTTTTTTATGATTCGCAGATCCTTGCCATCAATGTTTAATTTCTCCAGCATATTTATTATTTCCACAAGCTTTCTTTGTCAAATGCTTTCGTGTAGTCTATAAAGCACATATATAGATCTTTCTTTACCTCTATAGATCTTTCTATCAATGTCCTTAAGATGTATATTGCATTGTTGGTGCCCTTTCCTTCCACAAATCCACATTGTTCCTCACTTGTTTCTGGTTTTATTTTGTTCCTTACGCGTCTCATGATTTTTCTTAGTAATATTTTAGTTATATGGCTCATGAGACTAATAGTGCGATGGTCTTCACAATCAGTGGCGCCTGACTTCTTCGGTATGGCTACAAAGATAGATTTTAGTAGATCTTCGGGTATGTGTCCAGTGTTATATATGTCATTGAGTAATTTTGTTATGACTTTTACTCCCAACTCTCCTAATGCATTTATCTCTTCGATTGTTATATTGTCAGGACCTGGAGCTTTGCCTCTTTTCATGTGTTGAATTGCGTCCTCCACTTCACTCTGCATTATTGGTGGTCCTGTGTCTTAATTTGAATTGTTTAATTCTGGTCTTTCATCATCATAGAGTTGACTGATATATTCTGTCCATCTTTCCATTGTCTTCTCCTGTCCCATTATTATATTTCCTTCCTTTGATTTCACACATCCTGAAACTTTGACTTCTTTTCTTCCTGTTAATTCATTTAACTGATTGTGCATAAATGTTGGGTCTTTCTTTTGTTGTTTTTCCATTTCTTCACATTTCTGTTTTAACCATCCTTCCTTTGCTTCTCTGCACTTGTTTTGGATCTCTTTGTGCAATATTGTGTATGTTCGTTCTTCTTTCTTATGTTTTCTTCTTTCGTCCATTAGTTGTAATATTTCTTCTGTCATCCATTTCTTTTTGTTGGTTCTTTTAGTCACTGGTATTACTTCTTTTGATGTTTGCTGAATCGATTGTTTGAGCATTTCCCACGGCTCCTGGATGTCCTGTATTTTCTCAATAGCATTATATCTATTTTGTACTATCATGCTGTACTTATCACTCATCTGTTTATCTACTCTTAGCATATCTAGTTCTAATTTTATATTTCTTGGTGATTTCTGTGCCTTCCGCAGTTTTATTCTTATCTTTCCAACTACTGGTACGTGGTCACTATTACAATCTGCTCCTGGCCTTGTTTTAACAGACATTAGCCCATTCCCCTAAATCTTCTCTGTACCAGTATAAAATCAATTTAATTGTGTATTTTTTGTCTGGGCTTTGCCATGTCCATAGTCGCCTAGGGTGTTGTTTGAACCAGGTGTTACCTATAATCATTTCATGTGTCTTTGCCCAATCTATCAATCTATCCTCTCTGTCATTCGTCTCGCCAAGGCCATGCCCCCCCCCCAGTCACATTTTGCACTTTAGCTGTTCCTACCTTTGCATTGAAATCCCCTAATACAACAGTTATTCCAAGGTGTAGACATGCTAAAACACACTTCACTCACTTTTTTTTCGTTTCTTCATCTGATTCTTAGTGCACAGACCAGAGTTTGAGGTCGCACTACGACCAAGCCAGAGGAGAGTATTTCTTCGACCGCGACCCAGAAGTGTTTCTGTCTGTCCTGAACTACTGGAGGACCGGAAGACTTCATATACCTCAGACCAGATGTGGACCACAAGTAAGTAAGCAAACGAAGCAGGAGGAAAATGTAAGGTGTGTGTGTGTGTGTGTGTGTGGGTGGGGGGTGGGGGGGGGTCCGCACATCAATTTTCCAGATTATAATCCGATATTATCAAGCTGCCTGGAGGAGGACGTCGCCACTCATTTGATTGCCATTTTGAATATTTCTCCCTGTCCAGCCATGTTGCCTTCCTCACTAAGTGTAGTTCAGAGAAATTTTGTCCCAATCTTTTTTAGGCTTCTCTCTTCGTCTCCACTTTGTATTAGCGATAACTTCCATGTTTACCCTTTGATATTGCTCAATAATTGTAAGTTTTCTTTGCTAAATTAAATTACAGTTTTCATTTATCTTCCACTTTCTTATTTTGGTTGGTTCTTTGGTCTCATCATCATCATCCAGTACCGGGCCTGCTGGCGTAGGTGATCATGTCTCTCCACAACTTTCAATCTCGGCAGCTATTTATCATTTCTGTTGTTGACCTTCTGCCAAGCCATTCTCTTAAGCTGTCTGTTATTTTTTCTCTTTGCTTCCCTCTATCTTTTCGTCCCTCAATTTTTCCAGTTGTTACAATATATTCCAGTTGTTCTCTTCTCATTACATGGCCAAAAAATGATGATTGTTTCTTCCTAATATTGGAAATTAGCTCTCTTTTTGCTTTGACCTCTCTCAGAACATCTTCATTACTCTTCTTGTCCATGGTACTCTCAACATTCTTCTGTAAAACCACATTTCTACAGACTCCAGTGATTTTCTTATCTGTTGTCCTATTGCCCATGATTCGCATCCATATGTTAAGACTGGCTCTACATAACATTTAAGAACTCTTTTTCTTGTTTATATTGTATGGATTGCTTAGTATCTTCCTCATTTTTTGGAAAGCTGCTTTTGCCTTTGGTCTATCCAGAATATTTGAAAGTTTTCCCTCCATAACATTTCATTCCAAAAGAAAACACTTTTCAGCTACCCCAATTATGGGCGCGGTTTCTGAACGCTGACTCAGTGCAGAAACACCGAAATCTTTGTTGGATTACACAATAGAGCCCGCCAGTTGATGTTGAAGATCTGTGACCCGTAAGCAGTAGCGGATATTCAGAGGAGGTCACAACTCCTGTAATATTTAATCAAAAGACATAACTATCACTATAAAATTCCAGCTCAGTGAGTTAAATGTCAGTGTACAGCCGGCCACTGTATTCCTTAGTATAACCGTGACATAGTTCAAATAATTTCAACTGTTGCTAATAAATATGCTTCAATATCTATGGAGATCACACCTACTACAACCGTACAACGGCATCTATCGACCTTGAAATACTTATGAGAACTAGGTAGCTACTTCTGCATTCAGCTCCTCGTTACTATGACAACAGGCAAGCAGCTAATAGTTGGCATTCTATCTCTTTATCGAAACCTTTACCAGTAGAGCAAATTGGAGGCTACCTTATCTAGTGCCTCCTTAGAATCACTGCGCAACGTCTTTATACCAGAAAATACTTGAACAAAACCGTAAGAGAGATTAGTTAACAACAAAAAGAGGTTTTCTTTACAACTTATAATGTAAATGACCAAGATGCTGTAAATAAAATTGTATTAATTTAATGCAATAATTTAATGAACTATTTTACATGACATAAATTACAGTAATGAAAGTAATAATTTAGTAATGTTTATGTAGAAAATTATCAGGTTAAAGGTCAACCTAAAAGTTGCGACTGACGTGTTTGCCTCAAGTTTGGAACCCACAGTCCGCCGATGTCCGTGAGGTGGTGCAGCAGATAACGAGGTTTACGCGGAGATGACTGTCTTCGTCTGATAACAATGAGAGCAAAATGTTGGATGAAATGGTGTCTTACATGATTATAGCCATTCAATGCGCATATTCAATGCGAAACCATGCATAAACGTGGTAAAGCCGGTGTAGAGTTTACAATAAAAACACATAGAAATTATGTTTGAGATTTACGGATTTACAGCTTTACACAAGACTAAATAACTAACGTTTCGGTTCCCCAAAAAACTGGCTCTTGATCGTCAACATTGTTATAAGTTGATATGGAAATGCACGGAGAAGCGTTGTTTAGTTTTGTTGTATAATCAAAAAGCTGCAATAGTTTCTAGGTTTTCTCCCTTTCCATAGCTGAAACGTCCACAACTAGAAGATTTTTAATATAAGAATTGAAGAAGAAAGTGGTCATTTCATTTTTGGATGACGATTGCGGTCTAATATAACATGAACACCTTAATCTGAAGTTGAACGGATCGTGTTTCACCATAAAACGTAGATAAAATGTAGAAGACAACAGCAGGCAAATTCTATACAAGCTATCTTAATTGATCAAAGACGACCCTAGACTGACTCATCTAATCATGTTAGAAACTTCGACTGAATGTGTGAGTAGAGACAATCTAGAGATGACAGAGAAATGGATAGTTAATCGTCCGGAAGGTATACTCAACAGTAGAAGTGTTTTCATTTGTGGTTCTTAACAGGCAGGCAGACATGTAAGCAAATAAGTAGCATCTGACGTCTTTACAGACGGTTGGTAGCAAGCAATCATGATTTGTCAGTAGTAGTGTAATATATTAATGTCTATGCTGAATGCCGTCTTACTGAGCAGCTTCTTTCTTTGCCAATATTGGATAGACAGATCGGATCACAGAATGAACAAGATGCACTTGTAATGCCTGGCATCATCACCTTTCTCTCCGGCGACCATTTTGTCTTGTAATTTGTCCATTCAGATCCAGCAAGTTATCACTTTTCTCTCCGGTGACCTTTTGTCTTGTAATTTGTTCATTCAGATCCAGCAAGTTATCACTTTTCTCTCCGGTGACCTTTTGTCTTGTAATTTGTTCATTCAGATCCAGCCAGTTATCACTTTTTATCACCAAACCATCCGTTCCGTTCCTTCCGCCTCTACAACCCCCTCCCCCCCATTCCCCCCCCACTGTTATATTGATAGTTTCTGCATCGTTCCATGTAGCTCTTGTATCGCCAACGCAAAACTAACTTCTTCAAGTTAAGCAAACACCACCTTATCTCGATCTATATATCTGTCCATGTTGTAGTTAAACAACACGGCGATTGACGATCTGTGACAAAGTCCAGAGAAAAACAAGACATACAATTTGTTTTCTTGTCTTTGAAGATAAGAGATTTACAATTTGTAAGATACTATAGCTTGTTTCATAACTCGTACCCAACTTTTAAAATCGATTGCTTTTTAACCGCTTGTTGTAAGTTGTTCAAAATTTGCATGTAAAGTTATAATGATTAGAACCCAACAGGGAATTAATTTGATTTTTAAAAAAATTTGGTTATTATTGTTGCTTATTTGATTTATATAAATTTATAACGATCCATTGATGTAGTCAAAACTTAATGTTTACAGTATTTTAAGTTAAAAATAGCGAGTAAAAATCCATACACGGTAAAATTGTCGAGTTTGCACGCTTTTACCGTGGTTTTTTGACACAATTAGACACTTGTAAAAAACACGAGAAATTGTGTGTTCCATTTCCGTTCATTCAGAGGTTGAGACGTGGAACGATAACATTTATCATGAGTCTTAAAATGAAATTCTGCAGTTTACAAAACATCGCAATAAAAATGTATGACTATTTTTGCAAAGAGGCTAAACGAGGAAGATTATTTCATTCTTTAGAAAACCCTGAGAATAGGACAAGACACATTTTGGATTTATCTAAACGGTCATTTAATCGTTGGATTCAAGCACGTGACCGTCAATGTTCAAAATATACAAAATCACAAGGAAGAGCAAAAATGTTGGATAATTTCGACAGTGAACTTATTAGAAGTGAAATTCGCAAAATGTTGGGTATGAATGAAACTGTTACAATAAGAAAATTAAAAATTTCGCTGAAAAAGAACAACAGTATTGAAATATCAAAGTCTACATTATGGAGGAATGTGAGAGCTGCAGGCTTTACATTCAGAAAGTATTCCAATGGACGAAACATCATCTGTGAGAAGCCATTGTAGTCATGAGAAGCAAGTACTTACGTGAAGTAAAAGAGGTGCGCAAGCAAGGTTATGATATTGTGTACTTGGATGAAATATGGATCAATGCTCACCACACTAACCAAAGGGAATGGCAGTCATCAGATGGAAAGATTAAGAGATTAATGCATAGCAGCAAAGGACAGCGCTTGATAATTGCTCATGCAGGTAGTCGACAACATGGACTAATACAGAATGCAGAGCTCATTTTTCTTTCAAAATCCATAGACAATCGGGATTATCACTCTGAGATGAATGGTCACATATTTAGACATTGGATTGAAAATTCTGTTCTCCCATCACTAGATCGACCATCTTGCCTAATAATGGACAATGCAGCGTACCACAACATTGTTGCACTTGAAGATAAAGTCCCGACGTCATCCAGTACAAAAGATGCTATTAAGATATGGCTCACAAAGGATCACATACAATTTAATAACATGTACTTAAAACCTGAATTACTATCTCTAGTAAAGCAAAAACAAAGGACAAAGATTTTTCAAATAGATAAGATTATCCAAGAGCACGGTCATATAAGTTTGAGGCTGCCACCTTACCATGCTCATTTAAATCCAATAGAACTAATCTGGGCAAAATTAAAAGGACAAGTGGCAGATGAAAATACAACATTCAAAATATGCGATGTAAAGACTCTTGCTAATCTCGCTTTATTAAATATAGACAAAGATTATTGGGCTAAATGTGAAGACCACGTCTTAAAACAGGAAGAGGAATATTGGAAAAATGATGGTTTGTGGATTGTTCAACCCCAAACAGTTATTAATCTTTGAGACTCGTCTGATTCAGAATGAAAGTATATAGCCCCAACAATGTTGGCCCCTATATTACCTTAAATTAGTTCAACAAACGGTCCTTTTCAGGACCACACAACTATGAAAATTGGACATACAGGTATACCTTGATATTATCGTCCGTCTTCGAACTGAGAAGACAATAATTCTCCTGGTGTTTTGTCTTATTAGGTTATTTCCCCATTACGGCCACGCCTTTACCTAGTGAAAATTAATCATAGGCCAGCAACTACGGTAATTTCTATTATTTAGGGGTTCACAATATACAATTTTGACAAACATCAAAGAAATTCGCCGCTTTAAGAAAACTGCAGCTGCAAGATATTTGTTAAATATACATTTAAAGGGTCTTTTGCATTCTAATAACATTTGGAAAATTTCAACAGTTTTTAACAAACGGTTACTGAGTAATAGCGTTTTGAAGTTGGGCACGTGATTTGAAACGAGCTATTACTGTAAGATACTAACTGTAAGATACGGTAAGATACTAACAGTAAGGTACTGTAAGATACTGACTGTAAAATACGGTAAGATACTAACAGTAAAATACTGTAAGATACTAACTGTAAAATACGGTAAGATACTAACAGTAAGATACTGTAAGATACTAACTGTAAAATACGGTAAGATACTAACTGTAAGATACGGTAATATACTAACAGTAAGATACTGTAAGATACTAACTGTAAAATACGGTAAGATACTAACTGTAAGATACGGTAAGATACTAACAGTAAGATAAGGTAAGATACGATAAGATACTAACAGTAAGATAAGGTAAGATACGGTAAGATACTAACTGTAAAATACGGTAAGATACTAACTGTAAGATACGGTAAGATACTAACTGTAAGATACGGTAAGATACTAACAGTAAGATACGGTAAGATACTAACTGTAAGATACGGTAAGATACTAACAGTAAGATACGGTAAGATACTAACTGTAAGATACGGTAAGATACCAACAGTAAGATACGGTAAGATACTAACTGTAAGATACGGTAAGATATTAACTGTAAGATACGGTAAGATACTAACTGTAAGATACTGTAAGATACTAACTGTAAGATACGATAAGATACTAACAGTAAGATACGGTAAGATACTAACAGTAAGATACGGTAAGATACTAACTGTAAGATACTGTAAGATACTAACTGTAAGATACGGTAAGATACTAACAGTAAAATACTGTAAGATACTAACTGTAAGATACTAACAGTAAGATACTGTAAGATACTAACTGTAAGATACTGTAAGATACTAACTGTAAGATACGATAAGATACTAACTGTAAGATACGGTAAGATACCAACAGTAAAATACTGTAAGATACTAACTGTAAGATACGATAAGATACTAACTGTAAGATACGATAAGATACTAACTGTAAGATACGGTAAGATACTAACTGTAAGATACTGTAAGATACTAACTGTAAGATACGGTAAGATACCAACAGTAAAATACTGTAAGATGCTAACTGTAAGATACGATAAGATACTAACTGTAAGATACTAACTGTAAGATACTAACTGTAAGATACTAACTGTAAGATACGGTAAGATACTGTAAGATACTAACTGTAAGATACGGTAAGATACTACCTGTAAGATACTAACTGTAAGATACGGTAAGATGCTACCTGTAAGATACTAACTGTAAGATACTAACTGTAAGATACGGTAAGATGCTACATGTAAGATACTAACTGTAAGATACGGTAAGATGCTACCTGTAAGATACTAACTGTAAGATACGGTAAGATGCTACCTGTAAGATACTAACTATAAGATACGGTAAGATGCTACCTGTAAGATACTAACTATAAGATACGGTAAGATGCTACCTGTAAGATACTAACTGTAAGATACGGTAAGTTGCTACCATGCATTAATCACAAACAATGTTTACCAACCAAAGATTATCTAGCACAGACTAAATGTTAAGCATGACTGATCTGTTTAAGATAAAAGATGAGCTGGCGCTATGGGGTATGGAAGAAGGCAACATTGAGCCTTGCTGCTGGAACGGCTACCAGTCCGGCATGCAAAGGATCGATTCATTGCAGAGACTCCGTCAAGACATCAGTAATAACAGCTACTCCCAGGAAAACACAAGTAACTCTTGTGGCAGCTGTCGTCTGAAATTGTGGTACTTGCTAACCAAACCTTCACATTCCATGGCAGCCAAGGTGATATTATTTTCACAGTTCCCTTCTCTCTTTTAATACTGTTCCTATCTTTGATTAAAACACAGAACGTTTATTTGTTTTCTCTTTCGTTCAGTTCCTTTTCTCGTATAGTTTACCAAACCTCAATTCTCTCTTCCTCGTTTTCTCTTGATTTGCATCTCTTTAAATAAATATGTGCGTACTTTCATGTCCTTATTTCTGTATTTGTTCTCCTTCGTGTAATATGTATACATGTATATGTGTGTGTATATGTGTCGCGCAGTACATTCAAATACAAGATTCACTTACATCTGGTCCTTCCCCCAACCCCCACCCTTCACCCCACATATCCAGGTTATATCTTCCATTCCCATATCTTCCACTCCCATATCTTCCACTCACATATTTTCCACTGCCATATCTTCCACTCCCAAATCTTCCACTCCCATATCTTCCACTCCCATATCTTCCACTGCCATATCTTCCACTGCCATATCTTCCACTCCCATATCTTCCACTTCCATATCTTCCACTCCAAAATCTTCCACTCCCATATCTTCCATGGCCATATCTTCCACTCCCATATCTTCCACTTCCATATCTTCCACTTCCATATCTTCCACTCCAAAATCTTCCACTCCCACATCTTCCACGGCCATATCTTCCACTCCCATATCTTCCACTCCCATATCTTCCACTTCCATATCTTCCACTCCAAAATCTTCCACTCCCATATTTTCCACTGCCATATCTTCCACTCCCATATCTTCCACTCCCATATCATCCACTCCCATATCTTCCACTCCCAAATCTTCCACTCCCATATCTTCCACTCCCATATCATCCACTCCCATATCTTTCATTCCCATATCTTCCACTCCCATATCTTCCACTCCCGTATCTTCCACTCCCATATCTTCCACTCCCATATCTTCCACTCCCATATCTTCCATTCCCATATCTTCCACTCCCATATCTTCCACTCCCATATTTTCCACTGCCATATCTTCCACTCCCAAATCTTCCACTCCCATATCTTCCACTCCCATATCTTCCACTTCCATATCTTCCACTGCCATATCTTCCACTCCCAAATCATCCACTCCCATATCTTCCACTCCCATATCTTCCACTGCCATATCTTCCACTGCCATATCTTCCACTCCCAAATCTTCCACTCCCATATCTTCCACTTCCATATCTTCCACTCCCAAATCGTCCACTCCCATATCTTCCACTGCCATATCTTCCACTGCCATATCTTCTACTGCCATATCTTCCCACTCCCATATCTTCCACTCCCATATCTTCCACTCCCATATCTTCCACTGCCATATCTTCCACTGCCAAATCTTCCACTTCCATATCTTCCTCTCCCATATCTTCCACTGCCATATCTTCCACTGCCATATCTTCCACTGCCATATCTTCCACTGCCATATCTACCACTCCCATATCTTCCACTCCCATATCTTCCACTCCCATATCTTCCACTGCCATATCTTCCACTGCCAAATCTTCCACTTCCACATCTTCCACTCCCATATCTTCCACTGCCATATCTTTCACTGCCATATCTTCCACTCCCATATCTTCCACTCCCATATCTTCCACTTCCATATCTTCCACTCCCATATCTTCCACTGCCATATCTTCCACTGCTAAATCTTCCACTGCCATATCTTCCACTCCCATATCTTCCACTCCCATATCTTCCACTCCCATATCTTCCACTGCCATATCTTCCACTTCCAAATCTTCCACTTCCATATCTTCCACTGCCATATCTTTCACTCCCATATCTTCCACTCCCATATCTTCCACTCCCATATCTTCCACTCCCATATCTTCCACTGCCATATCTTCCACTCCCATATCTTCCACTCCCAAATCTTCCACTTCCATATCTTCCACTGCCATATCTTCCACTGCCATATCTTCCACGGCCATATCTTCCACTCCCATATCTTCCACTCCCATATCATCCACTCCCATATCTTCCACTCCCATATCTTCCACTGCCATATCTTCCACTCCCATATCTTCCACTCCCATATCTTCCACTGCCATATCTTCCACTCCCATATCTTCCACTCCCATATCTTCCACTCTCATATCTTCCACTCCCATATCTTCCACTCCCATATCTTCCACTCCCATATGTCGACATTGGTGTGCGTGCTACGTCATAATGATGGATAGTCGTGTATCCCTAACTGTACGTTCGAAAAGAAGGGAGCTATGTTGCAGATTTCGAGGTTGATCGTGATTCTCCAGCCCTCGTGCGACTGCCAGATATTCATGACAGTCAAGAGGGATGTTGTTACAGGAGAGCTAGGAGAAGAATGGGGTAGGATATGTAAAGCGGTCTGTCGTTCCACGCTGCGGGGTTTGCAGGGGGAGGGGACATCTGAGCGTTTACGGGCAATTGTTCGATGTCGAATTAAGATAATCCGACGACGAACTGACTAACCAACCAACCAACAAACCAAGTAACTAACTAACTAACCTAAAGTAACTAAGCTAACTGTATCAGTTTCTCTCCACCCCCCCCCCCCCCAAAAAAAAAAAAATTGTCTTTCACACGACACCACCTATACTAGAGGAACTTTCAAGAAATGGGATGTCTTTACAATGGTATGTTGTATTCTTGTCTTTTGGACCAACCCTCATTCTTACATGATTCCCGAGAGAATAGCGTCCAAGATATTCTATAGAACAAATTGTTGCCTTGAATCCCCAAATATTTGTGTAGGTCGCTCAGATGTTTATGACAACGTTAGAACTGACTATTTGCTCCCATTATAACTCTGGTTCGCCCGTGCGCTGCCGGGGCCCGAAAGGGGAGTAAAGAATAGCGGCGCTGTACCCTACCAGGCATGTTCGTAAGAGGCGAGAAAGGAGGGTTAGGCATGGGACTGGCTATCCCATACTGTAAAAAAAGTGAGCCGAAAAAACTTCACAAACATGAACAAGTCAAAGAAAGATAAAGTTAATCCGTCAACCAGGAAAGAGAAGGGCTCTCTGTCTAAGAGACGTATGAC
This sequence comes from Megaustenia siamemsis, assembly GCA_032433765.1. Classification (NCBI taxonomy): domain Eukaryota; kingdom Metazoa; phylum Mollusca; class Gastropoda; order Stylommatophora; family Ariophantidae; genus Megaustenia; species Megaustenia siamemsis. Next base: position 33,918,627 of record JAVIAB010000108.1, on the reverse strand, counting down.
GCAATCCGGAGAAAGCCATAAGGAGTCCGGGTTGCCGACTCACCCTTTGTCTACCAGGAAATCATCCAGAATTGGCACCTGGAATGTTCGTACCCTTAACGAACAGGGAAAAGCGGCACAAGTGGCAGCAGAAATGACCAACTATAAGATAGATATTCTGGGAATGTGTGAAACAAGATGGCTGGGAGCAGAGAGAATAAAATTGAATACAGGGGAGATGATTTTATCATCAGGACACCAGGAACCAGGAGCACAACATAGCGAAGGGGTAGCTATAATGCTATCAAAAAATGCACAGAAGACACTAATAGAATGGGAGGCAGTGGGACCAAGACTGGTGAGAGCAACATTTAGAACAACCAAAAACAAAATAAAATTACACATTATACAATGCTATGCACCAACCAACGATAAAGATGACTCAGTTAAAGATGATTTTTATAAACAGCTACAATGGCAGATGGATGCAAGACGAGCCAAGGATATTATAATCTTGATGGGAGACCTAAATGCTAAGGTAGGATCAGACAACAGAGGCTTCGAAGAGATTATGGGAAAACATGGACTTGGAGATATAAACGAGAATGGAGAGATATTTGTGAATTTCTGCGCCCTTAATCAAATGAGCCTAGGAGGAACAATATTCCAACATAAAAGAATACACAAAGCTACATGGGTGTCACCAGATCATAGAACGGAAAATCAAATTGATCACATATGTATTAATAATAAGTTTAAGTCATCCTTACAGGATGTAAAAGTATATAGAGGGGCAGATATAGCTTCTGATCATCATCTTCTGTTAGCCAAACTTAAAATTAAATTAAAAAGGTATAATACAACGAATAAGGGTAGAAAGTATTTCAATGTAGGGTTTCTTAAAGAACAAGGAATTAAAGATAAATTCGCAGTCACAATATCAAACAAATACCAAGTCCTCCAACAACTAGAAAATACAATAAATATAGAAGATCATTGGAAACAGGTAAAAAATATATGGAAAGAGACATGCGAAGAAACACTGGGGAAAAGAGAACGCCAGAATAAGGCATGGATGACAGCAGAGACCCTGGATAAAATTAAAGAAAGAAAGAACAAGAAAGCAGACATAAATAAAAGCAAAACAAGAAGTAATAAAGCCAAGACACAGGAAGCTTACACAGAGGTGAACAAAGAAGTGAGAAGATGCATTAAAAGGGATAAGAGGAAATATATAGATGAACTAGCTAAAGAGGCAGAAGAAGCAGCAAATAAAGGGAATATGAAAGAACTGTACAACAGCACAAAGAAATTAGGTGGAAAATACAAACAGATCAACGACTTTATCAAAGACAAGAAAGGAAATCTGCTTAGTAATATAAGGGAACAAATGGAGAGATGGAAAGAACACTTTGAAGAACTTTTGAACAGACCCGGCTCAAATAATCCTCCAGATATACTACCAGCAGAAGAAGAGTTACACGTTAACTGCGGAAAACCAAGCAAAGAAGAAATAATGAAAGCCATCAAATTATTAAAAGATGGTAAAGCCACAGGACCAGATGAAATTCCTTCGGAAGCCATCAAAGCAGATATTAACACCTCTACCAAGATGTTACAGGATCTATTGGATAAAATTTGGGAGAGGGAAGAAATACCTAAAGACTGGAGAGAAGGTTATATGATCAAACTACCAAAGAAAGGAAGTTTACAGGAGTGCACAAATTATAGGGGAATTATGCTACTATCAGTGCCAGGAAAAATATTAGGCAGAATCATTCTGGAGAGACTAAAAGAGGCTATAGAGAAACACTTGAGAGATGAACAAGCAGGTTTTAGGAAGAACAGATCATGTGCTGATCAAATAACTACCCTACGTATAATAGTTGAACAAAGTTTAGAACTAAAATCCCCACTATATATTGGATTCATAGATTACGAAAAGGCATTTGATAGTTTAGACAGAAGAATGCTTTGGAAGTTGCTGAGTCATTACGGAATCCCCATAAAGTTTATTAACCTGATAAAAACAATGTATGAAGGAACAAAATGTAGTGTGGTGCATGAAGGACAGCTTACAGAAGCATTTGAAATAAGAACAGGAGTAAGGCAAGGATGCCTCCTGTCTCCATTTCTCTTTCTACTGGCCATAGATTGGATTATGAAAATAACTCAAAACAACAGAAATGGGATCCAGTGGTCACTGACCAAACAACTTGATGATTTAGACTTTGCTGATGACATAGCTCTCCTATCACACAGCCATCAACAGATGCAGGATAAAATGAGTATATTAGATGAGAGATCACAACAGCTAGGACTAAAGATTAATAGAGATAAGACCAATATTATGAGAATTAATGCAGTTGGCAATAACCATATAAAACTAGGAGAAATACCTCTACTAGACGTACAATCTTATATATATCTGGGCAGTAATATAGATAAAGAGGGAGGAACAGAAAATGATACCAAAATAAGGATATCAAAAGCAAGAGGAGCTTTCATTGCACTGGGAAACATATGGAAATCAAAAGAAATTAGGCTAAATACAAAAATAAAAATTTTTAACTCAAATGTTAAGTCGGTCCTATTATATGGCTGTGAAACATGGAGAATGACAAAATTGACAATCACGAAAGTACAGACTTTCATTAATGGATGCTTGCGCAGAATAAAGGGATGGAAATGGCAGGACAAAGTCACTAACGTGGAATTATGGAAATGTACCGGTCAAATACCAGTGGATAAAGAGATACAGCGAAGACGATGGCGATGGATAGGACACACACTACGGAAGCCAACTGAGAGTATTACACAACAGGCCCTTTTTTGGAATCCCCAGGGGAAAAGACAAAGAGGAAGACCAAGGAATTCTTGGAGAAGACAGATAGAAGCAGAGATGAAGATGATGGGGAAGACATGGAATGATCTTAAAAGAATGGCAAAAAACAGAACGACTTGGAAAGTGTTTGTTGAAGACCTATGCTCCACCAGGAGCTAAAAGGTAAAAGAGAAGAAGAAGAAAGAGATAACTCTGGTTGTAATTTAGTAGCTAGTCGAGAGATGCATTGAAGTCTCTCTATTGACGTTCATTGGAAGCTGATATGCTGGAGCTATTGAGTTTAGTGCTATGTGCACACTTCGCTGTGTTTTTCATCCGGATAGTGTTTCGATATTTCGATTGCTTATTAAGATGAATGATGATCTCGTATGACGAAGGACAGTTCGACTTTCAGTGCGGCTACGCCTCATATCTTTAGGCGTGTGCTGTGGCTGCTATGATGGGGACTGCAGCTACCTTTCTTTATTTGGATCCTTCAATGAGATGAGATGATTCGGATGATTCCACTGGAACGGGCGGTTGAGCAATTATGGATTTCAATTCGTTTGCAGTGATACCGGAGCCTTCGACTAACTACAACTATAACTACAACTATAACTACAACTATAACTACAACTATAACTACAACTATAACTACAACTATAACTACAACTATAACTACAACTATGATACAATGATTGAGGAAGTTGCAGTTATGAAATTCGGAGAAAAGATGGTAAGATAAGACGACTGAAAGGACAGGCAAGGATGTGTATGAACAGCCAAGTGAACTGTTAATTTGTCATTTGTTGAGAAGAACTGAGTAAACGTGGATGTGATCTAAATGCAGGTTTGTTCCGATAAATGAGAACATGTGTCACCGTGGTGAGACAAGCATCCAGCACTCTCTGACGTTAGGGGAGATTCAAGTCATTTGTAGAGAGAAGCCTAGGATGTTCATCATCTTCATTAGAATAAGTGATGTCAATGTCGGAGAGTCAACAAAGAGAAGAAAGTTCCTGATTTATATTTTTGCAGCAATCATTCTTGACAAGTTTCACCTGTGGCTTCTACATACCTACTTCTCTTTGATTATCTTTCGTTTGTTTCTTGTTGATTATGTTTCACTTGTTTCTCTGTTTCTTGTTGTTTATCATTTGCTTGTTTCTCTGTTTCTTATTATGTTTCATTTGTCTCTCTGTTTCTTGTTCTTTATGTTTCGCTTATTTCCTTGAGTGGGCGAAATCACCTTCAACACCTGGACTGAAAGCGGTCAGTGACTCATAACTGGCTACTTGTGCCAGGGTAGATGAACCAGAACTCTCCAGATCCTACTCCACCTCTACGCTGTGCTCTTCATCATCATCAAGTATCGGGCCTACTGTCGTAGGTGATCATGTCTCTCCACAACTTTCGATCTCGGCAGCTATTTATCATTTCTGTTGTTGACCTTCTGTCAAGCCATTCTCTTAAGCTGTCTGTTATTTTTTTCTCTTTGCTTCCCTCTATCTCTTCGTCCCTCAATTTTTACAGTTGTTACTATATATTCAAGTTGTTCTCTTCTCATTACATGGCCAAAAAATGATAATTGTTTCCTCCTAATATTGGAAATTAGCTCTCTTTTTGCTTTGACCTCTCTCAGAACATCTTCATTACTCTTCTTAGCTGTCCATGGTACTTTCAACATTCTTCTGTAAAACTACATTTCTACAGCCTCTAATTGTTATTCCAGGCATGCCCCTAATGGATCTTAAAATAATCTCACTATAAATATTAAACAAATCTGGTGACAGCACACAACCTTGTCTAACACACTGTTTTATTTGTTGAAACATTCCCAATTGGTTTCCAGTTCTTATGGCCGCTGTCTGTTGCCAGTACATGTTCTTCATTATTCTCAGATCTTTGCTGTCTACGTTTATGCTTTCTACAATTGTGATTATTTCTTGGTGCTTTACTTTGTCAAATGCTGTCGAGTAAAAACAAGGCTGAACAATTTTCATCTTTTCCCTTTCCCTATATTTTAATTGTTTTCCAGCTTTTTTAGTTCCCTGTTCCTGCTTGAATAAGTTTCCTTTATTTCCGTGTTTCTCTTTGATTATGTTTCTTTTATTTCCCTGTTTCTGTTTGGTTATTTCTTTAAGTTCTCTGTTTCTGTTTCCTTTATTTCCGTTTCTATTTGATTGTGTTTCCATTATTTTCCTGTTTCTGTTTAATTATGTTTCCTTTATTTCTCTGTTTCTGTTTCTTTATTTCCATTTCTGTTTGATTATGTTTCCTTGTTTTTCTTTGATTCTTTCCTTTATTTCCCTGTTTCTGTTTTTTTATTTCCTTATTTTTGTTTGATTTTGTTTCCTTGATTTCCCTGTTTTTGCTTGATTTTTCCTTTATTTTCTTGTTTTTGTTTGATTGTTTCCTTTCTTCCCCTTTTTTGTTTGATTGTTTCCTTTCTTCCCCTTTTTTGTTTGATTGTTTCCTTTTATTTCCCTTTTTTGTTTGATTGTTTCCTTTGTTTCCCGGCTTCTCTTTCATTGTGTTTTGTTTGTTTTGTTGCAGATCCTGGAGTATTGTGCCATCTTCATCGCCATGTTAGCCATATTTTCTTTCTGCGTCTCCACACACACGATGTTTCGCGTGGGATCCCCCGATGATGATGAGAGCAGCAACAAGACCTCATTGGAGGCCTTGATTAACGAGTCATTCTTCACAACAGAGCCAATGAAAACTGGTTCAAATCGAAATTCCCGCCTCCACCCAGCTCTGACAGTCATTGATATCTTCTGCTTGACATTCTTCACGACTGAGTATTTGCTTCGTTTAGTGTGCGCGCCAAAACTCTGTAAGTTTCTACTCAGCACAACAGCTTTTGTTGACGTCGTGGCTATTCTGCCTGACTATGTGGAAATCCTGGTGTACAATATCCATCCATCGATCAACACAAATCACATGATTATGAACCTGCTGCCGTTTCTACGACTTATGAGGGTTTGCAGGATCTTTCGTATCATCAGGCGTGTGCCGGGGTTATGGATAATGATATACACGCTCCAGGCCAGTTATAGGGAGCTATCTCTGATGGTTGTCTTCCTTCTTGTTGGAACTCTCATGTTTTCCTCGGTGATATACTTTGTGGATGACAACACGATATTTGTTAGCATCCCACACAGCTTCTGGTGGGCCATAGTTACCATGACAACAGTAGGCTATGGGGACATGACGCCTGTTACTCCCCTAGGTCAACTGGTTGGCTCCCTGGCTGCTATATGTGGCGTCCTCTTGCTGGGGTTTACTGTGCCCTCCCTGGTAACCAACTTTAGCACGTACTATAGCCTCATGGAGTATGAAACGCGTCAGAAAAAACTGCAGGCAATTAAACATGAAAATAAAAAGAAATCTGTAGTTTGATGTGACAATCCGACGACTAACTCGGAATTGGAGTCAAAAACGATGTCCTAACATCATCAAGCCCTATACATTAAAAAAATATATATATGACGATCATTATTTTCAGGAGGACGTGAACTTCCGGTCAATATGGTGGATGAAAAGTGTTCCTTGTTGCAGTTTCCTTATATTCCAAGTCCGGCTTGTTGCAGGAGCTACTGAGTTAAGTGCTCTGTGCACACCGTGAGCTGTGTGTTTCATCCGTTTTGATCGTGTTTCGATATTCCAATTGTTTACGATGAATGATGATATCGTATGACAAGGAAAAGTTAGCTGTGTTCACTTTCTGTGCGGTTTCGCCTTATGTCTTTTGGCGCGTGCTGAGACTTCTATGATGGGGACTACAGCTGCCTTTCTTTGTTTGCGAGATGAGTAAGTAATTCGGATGATTCCACTGGCACGGGTGGTTGAGCAATTATGGATTTTAAATTCGTTTGCAGTGATACCAGGGCCTTCCGTAACCATATTTCCCATACGCCTTTAGGCATAGAAGGTACACTTTTTACAAGTGGACAACGATTGTGACGCATATCACACCCAACAGCCGAGGAACATTTGAGGACATAACACATGAACAGATTATCCGATGATCTTAAATGACGTTTTTGCATCAAAGACTAGTTTTCCGTGACGTTTGTTCTGTAAATATATACCTGTGTACACAACAGAATCGGAACGTTACTCATTTTATTTCTAGCGGTCACTCGACAACTACTGAAGGAATGGTTAACCATATTCGTCAGTTAATGTTGGACAATAAGTTGACGGTCAACGACCCACAATAATATGACTGGCAACGACCCACAATAAGTTGACTGGCAACGACCCACAATAATATGACTGGCAACGACCCACAATAAGTTTACTGGCAACGACCCACAATAAGTTGACTGGCAACGACCCACAATAAGTTGACTGGCAACGACCCACAATAAGTTGACTGGCAACGACCTACAATAGGTTGACTGGCAACGACCCACAATAAGTTGACTGGCAACGACCTACAATAGGTTTACTGACAACGGCCCACAATAAGTTGACTGGCAACGACCTACAATAGGTTGACTGACAACGGCCCACAATAAGTTGACTGGCAACGACCTACAATAGGTTGACTGACAACGGCCCACAATAAGTTGACTGGCAACGACCTACAATAGGTTGACTGACAACGGCCCACAATAAGTTGACTGGCAACGACCTACAATAGGTTGACTGACAACGACCCACAATAACTTTAATGGCAACGACCCACAATAAATTGACTGGCTACGACCCACAATAAGTTGACTGGCTACGTCCCACCAATAAGTTGACTGGTTACGACCCACCAATAAGTTGACTGGTTTCGACCCACCAATAAGTTGACTGGTTACGACCCACCAATAAGTTGACTGGCAACGACCTACAATAGGTTGACTGACAACGACCCACCAATAAGTTGACTGGCAACGACCCACAATAAGTTGACTGGCTACGACCCACAATAAGTTGACTGGCAACGATCCACACTAAGTTGACTGGTTACGACCCACCAATAAGTTGACTGGCAACGACCCACCAATAAGTTGACTGGCTACGTCCCAACAATAAGTTGACTGGTAACGACCCACAATAAGTTGACTGGCAACGACCCACAATAAGTTGACTGGTTACGACCCACCAATAAGTTGACTGGTTACGACCCACCAATAAGTTGACTGGCAACGACCTACAATAGGTTGACTGACAACGACCCACCAATAAGTTGACTGGCAACGACCCACAATAAGTTGACTGGCTACGACCCACAATAAGTTGACTGGCAACGATCCACACTAAGTTGACTGGTTACGACCCACCAATAAGTTGACTGGCAACGACCCACCAATAAGTTGACTGGCTACGTCCCACCAATAAGTTGACTGGTAACGACCCACAATAAGTTGACTGGCAACGACCCACAATAAGTTGACTGGTTACGACCCACCAATAAGTTGACTGGCAACGACCCACAATAAGTTGACTGGCTACGACCCACAATAAGTTGACTGGCAACGACCCACAATAAGTTGACTGGTCACGACCCACCAATAAGTTGTCTGGCTACGTCCCACCAATAAGTTGACCAGGACAATTCCAGTTTTTCTTGTAAAAGTTATCATTTGTATGTGGGAACTGTTGAAGCCCTTCAAGTTTCTCACAACGATAAGTAAGCTCTGGAACAACCTACAATAGAATCATTCTGACTACACGCTGGTGAGATTGCCAGAGACGATTTCTATTTGGAGATCATTAACGTCAAGTTCGTTTCACAACATATTTATAATTGACAAGTAATTCCCACAAAATACAAATTAAGAAACATAAAGTCATCACACTTTGCGCTTTTTTTTTAAATAAAAAAAAGTGTCGTAACGCCTCATGTGCCACGTAAACGGCTTAGGGAATATGATGTTAGGGTACATATTTTTGTTACATAATCAGCACCTTTTGCTGATCAGCATTACGTCCTGTCATCTTTCTTTTACTGAAAAATCACTATGCATTTACAGCAGGGTGAACTCATAAACCTGTCGATCAGGGGGAAACGGGTCCTCCTACTATAATATACCAGATCACTACTCTACCGTAGTTCTTTCTTTTTCTATTAAAAAAAAAAGTGCGTTAAAAATACAAAATTGTGAATACAATCAGAGACAAATGTTCCATTGCAAGTCTAACATCAAATGTTATATATTGTTCTGATCTCGGTTCACAACTTGAGATCGTTGTTTTATTCATGGACGATTGATTGTCCAACTGAACACACCGTCATAAAACATCCGCTGTTATTGAAACGGCATCCCAACTTCTCAGAGTGTGGACGTCAGGGCCCTACATGTCGACATCCGGTAGTAACGGAAAATGTTAACAATGAGCTTAAGAACAAAACAAGATCTGCGACATTGACCACCATATTTAGAAGTGAGCAGAAGAATGATTACATGTGTTTTTAGCACTTATTTTGTTGACACATTTTTTGCAATCCTGCATTTATCTTCTATATAATGTTCACATTCCAAATCAATGTTGCTAATAAACAAACAAGTCGCACAAATTGAGTTATTGAGTTATTTGCGGGTCATCATCATTGCACTCCGAACATGTCCATAGGTGCTCAGATCCCCTCCTCAGCAATTCCCTCAGTGTCCAGCGACTGACGACTCCAGTTCTATGTTGGTTGATAAGTCTTCTTACACGGCCACCAAGTGTCTCATTTCTGGCCGTGCCCATCTTAACTCCCATTTCCATCATCCGAAGAAGCGACGTTGATCTGTGTTTGTCGAAGTCCTGTGCTCTTCCCATATCTCGGAGGGCATTGATGATGTCCGCCCGATCCATTGGTTGCCCGTCCTCAACGACAGCGCAGCTAGCCAACCTGTCCGCTCTCTCATTTCCCCGTACTCCCGCATGTCCAGGGACATAGACAAAGGTGACCTTACGTATTTTGGATTTCTGCAACGACTCTACCCATTGCATGCGTACAAAGCCCGCCTCCACTTTTTTTATCATGCTCATCGAATCACTCAGTATACATGCGTGGATGTAGTCTTGTGACTCTAACCATTTGAATGCCCTGGTCACTGCCATCACCTCCATTGTCATGCTACTCGTGGTCATGGCGTATGCACCACTGTCTTCCTTGGCTATTCTGCCTGCCGAACGTGCTGTAAATGCCCATGCACTTTTTTCGTGTCGTCTTACAGATCCGTCTGTATAGATGACTGCATCTTTCTCATCGGTGTTATCGCAGATGAGACCGTTGACCTCAGCATTAACCACGACTGGGTTCTGTTCCCTACTTTTCCTGTCGAGTGTGACAATACATGAGAAAGTCCCCTTGAATGACGTAGGCACCGGTATCCACTCCTCACCAACGCTGAGATTGGTAAGCCCACATACCTGTTTGATGACATCTTCTGCTCGGCCCACCCATGATTTGCCTCTTTTTAGCCTGGTACCTTTCTCTGTGTTGAGCACGTGGTGCAATGGATGCTCTGTATCTGTACTAATCTTCAGGTATGCTCGTGCTCTCCAGATCTTAATTCTGTCATCCATGGTTGGAAAGTCAAGAAGATACCTCATTGCCACACAGGGAGTGTCCCTCGTACATCCCAGGATAATGCACATAGCTTCACTTCGTATTTTCTCCAGCCTATCAATTTGAGTCGTACTGACAGTAAGAATGGCCAGGGCGTACTCGATTGGTGCGAGGACTAATCCCTGGAACAGAAGAGTAAGTAGCCTCTGCTCGATGTTGGCAGCTGCCATGACCTTCAAGGCGGCTAATCCTTTGCGGGATTTTGTTATCACATGGTCAACGTGGTCCCGAAAACACAGGCTGCGATCAAACTTAACTCCGAAGTCGCACAAATTGTTTCTTGCAACTTCACTGTTGAGATTGATCCACAAAAAGGAAGAGATATGTTTATGTACACAGACAAATTATGAACATGCTTCATTGGCAGCATTTTAAATAAAATATACAAAATATAACGGCTTTTTCTTTTGTTTTATGCAGCTAGAACAAATAACTCATAGGAGACATACAACAGATAACTCATAGGAGACATAACACAATTTACTCATAGGAGACATCGAACAATTAGCTCATATGAGAGGTAGAGCAAAGAGATTGGAACTGGCTTGTGCACATTACAGCTATTTTTTCCTGTCGCTTGCTATTGGACGCCCATGCTGATTCTAAACAAGGCAGTATTAACCTCAAGACAACCATCTCCATACTTTATGTGAGCCGAGCGCTGTAGTACGTCACTTCTTTGCTTGTTGTTAGGATCATCATCGGGCGAGATCCCTGGGTGCTCCGATATCCGAGGGGGACCCTGACCCCCATGCACGAACTCAGCACGGCTTGGGATCCACGGAGTGGATAGGGATCTGCTGACAATTTTGCCCGGGCAGCGGCAATATTTATGGCCTGCTCTTTTCGATTTTACTTTCCAAGAGTTCTTTAATGTCCGCGAATGCACACGAGGCCACCTATTTATTACCGTTATCGGAGAGGGCCAGACATCGGATCTCCCTACCCAAGTGATCAGGGGAGGTAACGTCATTAAGAACAACGGATTAATTGTTCATATTTTTTTAAAAATCAGCACCGTTTCTGGTAGACTTTGAACCCGAGTTCTGCCTGTGCTGGGGCCGACGCGGTGCATCTAGACCACCCAGCCCTTCCCCTTTTCAGTCTAGATTGTACATCAAACACGCCTGTAACTTGCCTATTTCCGAGCCGTGTTAATTAGCTGAAACAACAGATAAAATGGTTTGGCCACGTGGCAAGGCAGAAAGAACAAAACACTATACAACGAGCCTTCAACGAACGTTGTGAGAACACCAGACCCAAGGGTCGACCACGAAAAAGATGGGTCGATGGAATATTAGAAGCACTAGGAAACATAACAGCAGCAGAGGCGAACAGAAGAGCAAAAGACCGCAAATTATATCTCCCCTCGACGCTGAAAGGCAGATGAGGAAGGAAAGAAGAAGAAGAAGTTAATTAGCTGTCAGTTGTTTGCTCACCCAACCTTCCCCATTTTTTCTATAATGAACATTTGAAAGGTTTCAGTTTTCTTTAGAATCTGTTTCTGCAGCATACATGAGTATTGAGTATAAACATACCACAGCAGTGCATACTTGTTTTATGTGCATCTGTTCATCAAGCTTGCTTTTCCGTCTCACTGCCTGTTTCGTCTTGTTTGTTTCAGATACGTTGGCTTGACTCACTAAGTCTTTTTCTAACACAACCAATTAGACTGGTCCGATGCTTGACATTAGCACAATTGTTATTTTATTTGTAGTTTCTGTGCATTGTTTATGGTCTCTAAAGAAAGCGAACTTTTGAGGTAACATCTCCACCTTTTTTTTTAAATCAGCATGTTTTGATTGTTGATACCCAGTATACGCAAATGATGTGAACCGCACAAAAGCTCTGTCACGAACATGTTCTCTTGTGATGCTGAGGAGTACTGAGAACAGAACGAGGATTGTTGCACTTTGCAATCTTCATCCCTAACAACATACGAGGTACAAGGTTCCACTTTTATTTTGACCGTCTTGAGATTGACTTGCCTTTCTTCATATCACATTAGACTTCAGCACAGAAAGTATGATATATTTTCAACAATAAGTGGTTGAGGAGGTATAAGATTAATAATTGGGATAAATTGTACAAGAGCAACTAGAGGGGAAATGGATAGTGCCTCACGGCAACGGGCAGCCATAATCTCCGGATGCTGGAGCCTTCTTGGTTCCCCCGGTCTATGTATGGCTCATAGTGTCTGCTTGTGTACGGCACCGACACCAGCGGCTGGCCGGCTAAACTACGTTGGACAAGTTAAGGAAGTCCCAGTCCCCCATAGTAAACACAGCTACTGGCGGAACAGTCGACAACGGTAGGCAGGAGCTAGAGCAGTGTGGTATCAAGCTGAGGGTACAGCAGGGACCTAAGGTGTTGTGGCCAGAACCAATCAGAAATGAAATGGCAGCTACTGAGTGCAGAGACATCAAAGACAGCCAAATCCATCAGGGACAGACCAAGAAAAATGTGGTTTCAAGATAGAGACCTTGATCATAACAGAAGTGGGTGACAGTTTTTTTTTATTCTTTCAGACGGGCTGTGGTGAATGCAACGTTCTGCAAATGTCATGTGACGATCCTCATCAACAGCATTTGGATTAAAAGTGGGCAGTGCTTGCTTCTGGATTAGCAGAAATAATCAACTGAGCAAGAAAGTAGAGATCATAAAGGGAAAGTAACCAAAAATGTTTGGATGTATACAGGTAGAAAACACACATCTTTTAAGAGATGCATAATGAAGAGTAGATAGGCAGAAACATGAAAGAGATGACTAATGAGAAATTGAAGACAAGAAATAGGTAGCATGATGGGTAGTAGTGTGTATGGCCCTTTTTGTCTTGTCAGACGGTCTGGTGGAGGATATTGTATTTTTTAGTCGAGCAGCTTCTCTCGTGGCTAATTCTACCAATGTTTGACAAACACACACGGCCACAGAATGAACAAGTCAGTTCCACAGGGTTTTCCATCCGTCCTTTCTCTTCTAAGGTGTTGCCTTAGCAGCCTCAAATGATGTTATACCATTCCTTATACATGCTCTCCATGACAGCGAAGCCTACTCCATGTAGACGTGGCTTATCAGGGCTTAGACCTTGCCAGAAAAAAAGTATACTTTTCTTCCTCTACAGAACCAGTCAGTCTTGTTTCTTGGAGGGCAGCAATATCGACATGTAGTCTATATAGTTCTTTATCTATGAGGGCTGTGTTGAAGGGTAAATTAACCCTTCTTTCAGTGTGTTTGCTTTAACAAGTCTAGGGCACATGGTTCTTACGTTCCATGTGCCAAGTTTAAACATTTGTGCTTTCTTCCTCATTTCACTTTGCCTAGGCACGGAATATGGAGGTCACACTAACACCCTCTCAACTTTGTTTTCAAGAATTTCTGAAGGAGAGACATAGTTCATAGGTTCGGGATTGAAAGAAGGTGTAGGGGATGCCAGAAAGACAGTTACCGCAGTCTAATGCCTTGAGGTGCTCCCTCCAGATTTTTCAAGGAGTAGTAGTCAGGCAGAAACACAAGAGATGACTAATGAGAAATAGAAGACAAGAAATAGGTGGCATGATCATATTGGAAATGGAAAGAATTAAAAAGCAAGCTTGGTGGACATTGTTCTGGAATCCACAAGAAAATGGAGTAAGACATGCAGTCAAATCATCAACCTGAAAGAGATAAAAATGGTTGTATGCAAGACCAATGCTTAGAGTGCCACTTTGGTATCACTTTCACTCTATCATAAACATAAGACAAAACTGAGAAATTGTATGTGAAATATTTAATGAAATCAAAATAGTTAAATTATGGTAAGACAACTTCAGTCTTGTCAGGAAGGAAGACTTATCACAGAAGTCAGCTGATGTGATCAGTGACAACAATACTATTTGTGTTATGAACACACTCATACGACCAAACTTTCTGACATACAAACAACTCCATTTATTGTTGGCAAGAACCACAAGTTTTGATTCTTAACCACTCATTAGTACCAGTCACACCTATTATTTATTAAAAAAAAAAAAAAAAAAAAAAAAAAAAAAAAAAAATCTTTGTTCATGGTTCCAAACATTTTTGTAATTACCAAGACTTTGGTCCTCTTCCATTATAGTCAACACTTATTTATTCCTAACATGTTTCATATCTTGTCCAATACAAATATTTGTTTGAGGACTAGTTGTCCATGGCAGCATCACTCTTGTGAAAGATGTGATCGTTGTTTTAAAGAAAGCATCATGTAGAGTATAACAAAACATCATTAACTGTCCAGAAAGAGGCATTCAAATCTATGACAGAATGTGGGAAAATTAAATATTTTATAAGATGACTAGTACCCTTCTTGACATGAGTATTTCATTCTCTTTAATGTTCAGTAAAATCTGCCTTGAATCTTACACAATAGATTTGATAAAGTGAAAGTTTCTGTCATCACACTCTTTCAGTGATCTGTCTAGCATAATCCTTGCTAGTAGGTCATCAGACATGCCATTGTACAACCTTGCATGGGCCTTTCTGCTGCTGAGAACAGCACTCTTGAGTATACCAATGGCTCTTGCAAAAGAGGGTTCAAATCAGGATGGCAATGTACTATAATCTCTAGATCTTTAAATGACAATTGTCTTTTAGTCTTTACAGAATCTTCATTTTCTTGGTAAAATCATATCAAACAAGTGAACACTTCATATATGAGAATGGAAACTGGTCATTTTCTTATCTATTGAAAAAGAATGAGCACCAATGGGGTTGATTTGCATGTGATGATGTTAATTGTTTCAATCAATAGTTAAGTGATAATGACTGGCCAATTCAAGATAACAAATCTATCCATCAGATCATTGTGGTGATGGTTGCTTGTAGTGGGGGGGAACTGATGTCATCCTGCTTAGGGCAGAAGTTTGTTATCTTGCCAGTCATGACTATTCACATCATTTAGCTTGTGCAAGTAGACTACAGGTGGTGGGGAATGTAAGGGAGCACATGTTGGGAGCCCACTAATGTAGAGTGTGCCCATAGCCAGCTGGACAAAATAGAGAACCTGGTACAATGGAGTTTTAAGTCCTCTTGGAAGGTAAAAAAAAAAAAAGTTCCATTATTCCAAACAAGAAAGTTCCAGGAATGATCCCATATCTGGCTAATACTGGAAGGCTTTGATTGCTCGTACCAAACTAGAGAATTCCAAGCTATTGTTCCTGGATATATTGTTTGAAGTACCTGATCCTGAACAGAAACTGTGATACCTGTGGTTCCAGGAATTTGTCAATAAACATGGACTCATCCTGCAGTACTCCCAATTCTACTTCTTGTGGAGACAATATCCTCCACCTTAGAAACCATTGCTCTAGACCAATTCAGCATGCACCGCGGTTATACACACGATTCTGGGACAAGTGCATTCATCTAATACACATACATAAACTCACAACTTATGTTGTGAGATAACAAGAGGTCCAAGAAGAAAAGATTTCTATTTGATAAAAAAGTTATTAGTAAAGTTATTTTTATTTAACAGATTGACTTGTAAACAAAAGTTTAATTTGAACAAAAAAAGGGCCAGTCCTTTTGGCATTAAAAATGTCAAACTGAGAAAATTGAAAACAAATATATATAGATAAGTGGAGATGGTTGATAAAGTCTGTCAGTAGTGTTCCAAAGACCACCAGGGTTATGACATGAAGATATATATGTGGTTATAGTTTGGGCGGTCTAGATATAAGACATCAGTCTCTCGACTAGAAGGTTCCAAGTTTTAATCTGCCACAGAATTTTTAAAATCTAATCCATGATTTACTCATGGCTTTACCCTCCCCCAATCTCTTGGTATTGAGACCTGGTTATCTAGTCCTCTCGGATAATGGAGTAAAACAGGAGGTCTAGTGTGCACATTCATGATCCCTTGGCAGTTGGAAATCTAAAACAAGATGTGTACCTCTGAAGTCCGAGTATATCTGCCTTGATGGCAAGGGGCACCTGAGCACATAACTGAAGCATAACATCAAGAAAAAGTGATACGCTCAAAATTCAATCACTCTGAACTTAGCTATATATATATATATATATATATATATGGTAATAGTGGAAAAAAATAAACAATAATAAAATGACTCTAGAAACAAAAGTTTCAGATTATTTTCCTGAGGATAATTGTTCATAATCATTTGTAAATACACAAAAGATGAAAATGTTCACATTATCTAATACACATGTTGAGACCTGAAGTTAACTTTCCATCTGCTTTGGCTTGGGCTTTTTTGGTTTGTTTTTCAACAGCAAAGCATTTCCACAATCTGATTGTCTCATCTGCAGCAGCACTTGCCACAGTGGTTCCATCGGGTGACATTGCCATACACAAGATACGGGAAGTATGACCTAAATTTGGATGGTGTTAAAAAAAAATATATTTATGCAGTTTTTTATGCATGACCACAAACATACAAAACTGCTGACATAAACAGAGAATTCTGACAGAGTAACATATTTGATAATGTTTATGATTTTAACTCTTTTGCTGCTATTTGTTCCCTCAGTGTTTGGCTCTAAGGATGTATATATCCATTTTGCATTGAATTACTGTATCTGTTAAACATGGTGGGGGGTTAAGGCAAAGAAATGCAAATGAATGCATAAAAATGCGAAGCTGCAGTAAAGCTGAATTCGAGGAAAAATTGAAAAAAAATAATAAATGGTATGTTAGAAGCTTTACGTGATTAATAGACGACACAGATTCGAATGACGTTTCGGCTCAATAGGCCTTCAGCAGGAACAAACAAACAACATACACACACAGATATGTGAATAAATAAAACTAATCCTACATAGCTAACTAGTAATGAAACATCAAAAACAAAATAATCGAAATATGTTGACTTCCCTGTGTGTCGTGGACAGTGGTCAGGCTGTGAAAGGAATTTCTCACGGGTGTAGCTGTAATTTATACCCTGTGGTCAGAGGTGAAGGGTTCTAAAAATACACGAGTGGGGGGAACGCTATCTAGGTACGCCGACTACAAAGGCACAGGCAATATCTGAAAGTATCTAAGGGCCCATAAATACATGTATACACACACAGATGCGTGTATACATATATACACGTGCAGCTCTCTACCACCCATGTGGTGGCTCTTTAGTCTATCTACTATGTCACGCTATTCTTAGTTTTTCTCCACTAGTCCCCGTTGAGGCACTTCGGTTTTCTCCTATATACCTTTTTTCTACGCTACTTAGCCCTCATATGTTTTTATTGCACCCCACCCTCATACATCTCACTCTTTCCGCCTTTATAATACCTGTCATTCCACTGTTCTATTCTTTCTCCTTCGAGTTTGCACTGACCCCGGTTTGAACCCTTCCACACACACGATTGTCCCCGTATGGACGTGCACATGCATGTATGTGTCCATAGGCACGGGTATTGGTATATATTGTACATGCATATATATGCATGTATATGTGCTCTTGCTTGTATGCATACACATGTATGTGTGTGGATATGTATGTGTATGTTGATATGTATTAGTATGTGCACTTCTTGCACGTGTACATATGTATACACGCATCTGTGTGTGTGTATACATGTATTTATGGGCCCTTAGATACTTTCAGATATTGCCTGTGCCTTTGTAGTCGACGTACCTAGATAGCGTTCCCCCCACTCGTGTATTTTTAGAACCCTTCACCTCTGACCACAGGGTATAAATTACAGCTACACCCGTGAGAAATTCCTTTCACAGCCTGACCACTGTCCACGACACACAGGGAAGTCAACATATTTCGATTATTTTGTTTTTGATGTTTCATTACTAGTTAGCTATTTTGGATTAGTTTTATTTATTCACATATCTGTGTGTGTATGTTGTTTGTTTGTTCCTGCTGAAGGCCTATTGAGCCGAAACGTCGTTCGAATCTGTGTCGTCTATTAATCACGTAAAGCTTCTAACATACCATTTATTATTTTTTTTCAATTTTTCCTTAAACATGGTGGGAAAGCTGTAGCTATCTTTAGATGTGTTGAACATTTATATAATATTAAGAACTTTTTTTACCTTGTAAACTCCCTGTGGAGCATAGGTCTTCAACAAACACGTCCAAGCCATTCTGTTTCTTGCCATTCTTGATCATTCCATGTCTTCCCCATCATTTTATCACTGCTTCCGTCTGCCTTCCCCAAGAATATTATGGTCTTCATCTTCGTCTTTTTTCTTGGGGACTCCCAAAAAAAAAAGAGCCCATTTGTGTAAACTCTCAGTTGCCTTCTGCAGTGTGTCTTATCCAGCACCATTGTCTCCGTTGTATCTCTTTATCCACTGGTATTTGACTGGTACTTTTTCATAATTCTATGTTAATGATTTTGTCCTGCCATTTCCATCCCTTTATTCTGTGCAAGCATCCATTAATGAAAGTGTATCTTCATGATTGTCATTTTTGTGGTTCTCCATGTTTCACAGTCATATAATGAGACTTGACTTTGGAACATTGGACTTTGGAGTTGAACATTTTATTACTTGTATTTAACCTAAATTTTTTTCAGATTTCCATGTTTCCTAGTGCAACAAATGCTCCGCTTGCTTTTGATATTCTCATTTTGGTATCATTCTCTGCCCCTCCCTATTTGTCTATATTATTGCACAGATAAGTAAGAATGTACATGGGCATCTAGTAGAGTAGTATTTACCCTATTGCTATTTGGTTATTAACTGCATTCGAGCTCTCATCAAGTATGCTAATTTTGTCTTGCATCTGTTGATGATTATGTGATAGGAGAGCTATGTCACCAGTTAAATCCCCTTGAAGGGAGATAACAGACAGCACAGAGTAGTCATGAGTACCTTGACCACTTCTTTTGCAGGAGGTGGCTAACACTTTCCTTGTTCACGGTTCTCCAAGCTGACAGGTGCCAGATATTTCCTCCATAAATCTCCATCTTGGTCTTCTTCAGTGGACTCGCAGATAAGTGCTATAATGAGGCTTCCAGTGAACTTTTCTGTTTGTTTGTTTTTATTGATATTTGAAGGGATCATGTGATTGTACGCACTTTCTATTTGATGTAAATCACTTTGCTTCTTTTGATTCATTGCATCTTGTTACAATTTCTTTATTTGATCACTGATACTCATCTATGTTGCTGATCGTGCTAATGAACGCATCAAAAAATGGCAGTTTGTTTTCGTCAGTCATGGTCCTCCAAGCCAAGGTCAAGGACGCATAACTCTAATTTGTAAAAGGTTCACAGTGTATCCGCGTGCTGCAGAGCTATTTACTGGAGTTGGCCAGTTTATAACGTGGAAACGGGTTCTGGACCGTGCGACTGAGTAAGTGCACGTGAGTCTAGACTATCCACAGCATCGACATTCAACGACAAAATCATCTATGACGACGGTAAGTATTCAGATGCAGCCCAAACGACAACATCAAAGAAGGAAGACACGACATGGTAAAAGAGGTGGCGTTAAAATGTCGAAGTGTGAGAGGCTAGGCCTAAAGTATGTGCACGTTACAAAGTGGAATTGTGTCCATAAATCAACGATGGCCCATTCTTGATAAGCTACTGTGCTGCGCCGATATAATGGTTTTACTAGAAACTCTTCTTGGTGACAGGACAGTAAGTACTCCTGGTTTTCATTGTTTCTACAATAGGCGACACCTTGGGCAGGCAATCCTTGTGTGCAACAATATGGTGGCAGCTGAGGTTGATATGTCTGCGTGGGACAGTGCAGAATTGCAGGCACATGCGGTTAGGGTGCAGGCCCCAGTTCATTTCGTGATTGTAAATGTGTATGCCTGTAATGGGAAGGTGAACACACAACAATGGCAGAATCTCTTCGAGTTCGATGAAGAGAATGTCATTTTCTGCGGATACTTTAATGCTAGAGGCAACCAGTGGGGTAACGTCATAATCAACAAGCAGGGAGAAGACCTAGAGAACGCACGAGTGTCAGTCGATTTAGTATGCTTGAATGATGGAAGGGCAACAAGAATGGCCACTCGAACAGGGGACTCTGATAGTGTCATAGACCTTGCACCAGAGTCTTCCACCTTCGCACCGGGTTGCAGGTGGAGTGCACTGGGGTTCCACGGAAGTGATCACTATCCATGTGTCCTAATTGAGAAAAGCAGAAATAGAAGCAAGAAAAGGAAGCTCCACACATTCCACTACGTCATTAGCAAATTCAGACATAGGAAACAGAGCGCCCCTCGTAGGAGGCGGGAGAGATGGGCGCAGCCACCCTGGTGGAATGTAAAGTCGAGGAAGCTTGGCTGAGCAAGAGACAAATGGCCAACACATGGCAGAAAGCTAGAAAAAATGGAAGAACACAACCTGAGCTCTTGAAGTGTCTGATAGAGGTCGACCAAAAAATTATGCACTTTAATATATGTGCTAAGCAGGCTAAGGATGCCAAATGGGATGACTTCTGTAAAAAGTGTGCTCAGAAAAATCGCTAGCCACATTCTGGTGCCTTCATCAGAGCGTGAATGGCACAACACAACACAGAGGCATACCAGACTTTCAGAGCATAGGCCGGATATGGCACAAATCTGATGAGAGCAAAGGGAAGGCCCTGCTTGCCCGCTACATTGAACAGACGGACCAAAGAAATGAGGCTGTAAGAATGAGGATACGGGGATCGCTGTCAAGATTGTGCAAGGATGTAGGGCTGGAAGAAGATCTCACAATCACAACCGATACCATTCGCACGCACAGGTCACACAACACTGCTCCTGGTTCAGATGGTGTTTGGTACGAAGATATAGGGGATTTAGCAGATGACGACTTGACAAAACTGTCCAATGAATTTAATGCCAGCATTCGGAGTCGCCAGATTAAGGAGGAGTGGCTACACAGCTACCGAAGCCAAACAAGGACCATTCTCAGATCAGTGCCTACAGAATCATCACACGTCGGGCAAGCTGCTGAAGAAAATAGTTGCCAGTGTCCTCACCTGTCACCTTGAACAGAAACGCGTATTCCCACCCACACTCGGAGGTTATAGATATAACAAAGAGACATGGCTCAACGCGGCAGTCTTTGCTTATGACGTCTTCGAAGGTTTCCAAAGACGAGAGGAGACGTGCTGCTGCTATAGATCTGGAGGATGCATACAATAGGGTACCATTTGAATATCTCATGCATATGCTCCTCAAACTGGCGGTGCACACCTTCCCCATTAGATGGATTGCCGCGGCACTGTTTCAGAGGAAAGTGATACTCAGATGTGGAAGTTGGTTGGTTATTTGGTTATGGAAGGCCCCGGTATCACTGCAAACGAATTAAAATCCATAATTGCTCAACCGCCCGTGCCAGTGGAATCATCCGAATCACTAACTCATCTCCCAAACAAAGAAAGGCAGCTGTAGTCCCCATCATAGCAGTCTCAGCACACGCCAAAAGACATAAGGCGAAACCGCACAGAAAGTTAACACAGCCAACTGTTCCCTGTCATACGATATCAGCATTCATCGCAAGCAATTGGAATATCGGAACTTGATCAAAACGGATGAAACACACAGCTCACGGTATGCACGGAGCACTTAACTCAGTAGCTCCTGCAACAAGCCGGACTTGGAATATGAGGAAACTGCAACAAGGAACACTTTTCAGACACAGCCTTCACTGGTTCCTGCCGCCTATCCACCACATTGCCCGGAAGATCACGTCCTCCTGAAAATGATGATCGTCATAGTATTTAAATGTATGGCGCTTGATGATGTTAGGACATCATGTTTGACTCCAACTCCGAACATACAAAACATAGTTCGTCGTCAGATTATCCCGGTTGCACACCAAAAACAGATCGCAAGATCAGCGCATGGTCGGTCTTGGGACACACGATGAAACAATATGACGTAGCACGCACAATATGGCTGCGCCGATGTATTCATGATTACTCTAGTGAATGCAGTCTACAATGAACGAAGCATGGTGCAAACTTCCCAAAGAGATAAAACTTTGGATGTGGAAGTTGGTCTTCTGAGCTAACATCCATTTGTCCAGGGCTGCCACAAGGCTCACCAATGTCACAAGTTCTATTTAACGTGTACACAATAACGATAACAGAACAACAGCTGGATGGGAGGGGAAGAACTATGACATTTGCTGATGATATTCTGGTATATCGCCTCCACAATGCAAGACGAACTCGATCGCAATTCTCTCTGGTGTGGGGTTTCAGGTGCCTTGGTTAATCCTAATAAAGCATCAGTTTCATGGTTCTCCCTTAACAATCATATCGTTAATACGACCACACCGGTAGTACGAATGGGAGCTGATGAGGTGGCCAGGGACAAGTTGATGACATACCTAGGAGTTAAGTTTGATCACAAGCTGTGTTTTCGGGACCATGTCAACCATGTGATAACAGAATCCCGCAAAGGATTAGCCGCCTTGAAGGTCATGGCAGCTGCCAACATTGAGCAAAGGCTACTTACTCTTCTGTTCCAGGGATTAGTCCTCGCACCAATCGAGTATGCCCTGGCAATTCTTACTGTCAGTACGACTCAAATTGATAGGCTGGAGAAAATACAAAATGAAGCCATGCGCATTATCTTGGTGTGTACAAGGGACACTCCCTGTGTAGCAATGAGGTATCTTCTTGACTTTCCAACCATGGATGACAGAATCAAGATCTGGAGAGCATGAGCATACCTGAAGATTAGTACAGATAAAGAGCATCCATTGCACCACATGCTCAACACAGGGAAAGGTGCCAGGCTAAAAAGAGGCAAATCATGGGTGGGCAGAGCAGAAGATGCCATCAAACAGGTCTGTGGGCTTACCAATATTAGCGTTGGTGAGGAGTTGATACCGGTGCCTACGTTTTTAAA
This sequence comes from Megaustenia siamemsis, assembly GCA_032433765.1. NCBI lineage: Eukaryota > Metazoa > Mollusca > Gastropoda > Stylommatophora > Ariophantidae > Megaustenia > Megaustenia siamemsis. The sequence continues at coordinate 33,895,457 of JAVIAB010000108.1, read as the reverse complement.
GGGGACTTTCTCGTGTATTGTGACACTCGACAGGAAAAGTAGGGAATAGAACCCGGTCGTGGTTAATGCTGAGGTCAACGGTCTCATCTGCGACAACACTGATGAGAAGACGACACCAAAGAAGTGCATGGGCATTTACAGAACGCTCGGCAGGCAGAATAGTCTACGAAGACAGTGGTGCATATGTCATGACCACGAGTAGCATGACAATGGAGGTGATGGCAGTGACCAAGGCATTCAAATGGTTAGAGTCACAAGACTACACTCATGCATGTATACTGAGTGATTCAATGAGCATGATAAAAAATAGTGGAGGCGGGCTCAGTACGCATGCAATGGGTAGAGTCGTTGCAGATATCCAAAATATGCACGGTCACCTTTGTCTTTGTCCCTGGACATGCGGGAGTACAGGGAAATGAAAGAGCGGACAGGTTGGCTAGCTGCGCTGTCGTTGAGGACAGGCAACCAATGGATCGGGCGGACATCATCAATGCCCTCCGAGAAGTGGGAAGAGCACAGGACTTCGACAAACACAGATCCACGTCACTTCTTCGGATGATGGAAATGGGAGTTAAGGTGGGCACAGCCAGAAATGAGAAGCTTAGTGGCTGTGTAAGACAACTTATCAACCAACATAAACCTGGAGTCGTCAGTCGCTGGACACTGCGGGAATTGCTGAGGAGGAGATCTGAGCACCTATGGACATGTTCGGAGTGCAATGATGATGACCCGCATATATCTCAATCTCCATCTTGTGCACTGTGCAACAGCTCCACCGTTTTTCCTTCCTTGTGCCACGTTAAGAATTGCCTAAGCCATTTGAACAGAAATTTTAATTTTTAAACTTTGAAAGGAAATCAATTGAGGAAGTTCATGTAGTGGCTGTGTCGATGGCAACCTGGCACCCAAATTTTATCACTGCACTTGTTTTGTATTCATCATGAAGATACAGACTTTCATTAATGGATGCTTGCGCAGAATAAAAGGATGGGAATAGCAGGACAAAATCACTAATATAGAATTATGGACACACATGGTGGCAGTCAACTGAGAGTATTACACAACAGGACCTTTTTTGGAATTTCCAAGGAAAAAGACAAAGAGAAAAGACCAAGGAATTCTTGGAGAAGACGGAAACAGAGATGAAGATGATGGGGAAGACATAAAATGATCTTAAAAGAATGGCTTGGAAAGTGTTTGTTGAAGACCTATGCTCCACAGGGAGCTGAAAGGTAAAAGTAGACTTGTTTTGTATTTGGTACTGTGTAAAGAATATTGTTTTTCTAAAATGGCAAGAAAACAAATTCGTATTGATGAAGAACTGATGGTTTATTTTGAAGAACTATAGTGGTTATAGTGAAGATGAACTTGAAATGTGTAATTCTGTAAGTAAACATGGGGATTTGATGGTGTTCACATCAGCATCGAATGGATAGACAGGTGTAGGTAGAAATATTGGGCATCAGAGTAGAACAGTGATGATAAAAATATAACAAACATGACAGAAATTTGAACCAATTTTTCCAATGATTTGAGACCAGTTGTCTATTCTGTTCACAACTCCAGTTCAGTCAAGCCAATGTGAATACAAATAGTTCAGTGCTTGATTTTTTTAATGCTGAATAATTATATTAGATGAATGCAACAGATTCTATAAGGATATTGCTCATAATGCTTCTGATACCATGAATGCTTGTATCTCTCATTGGACAGACAATTTGGACAAATTACTCTACTCCTGGCTGTGTGTCTGCTGATGGTAATTGTTAAAAAATAAGATAAATGATGCAGATCTAAATACACTACTGTGGATAGCCATGTTTGCTGAAATGTCTCAGGACAGATATTTCTTTTGAGAATGTTGCACTTTTCAAACATAACCATCTTACTCTGGGCCAGCTTATTACCTGCCTGCCTTATCTTTTAATATATGCTTTGTATGGTAAGGAATCACATGGTAATATGCTTTGTATGGTAAGGAATCACATGGTAATATGCTTTGTATGGTAAGGAATCACATGGTAATATGCTTTGTATGGTAAGGAATCACATGGTAATATGCTTTGTATGGTAAGGAATCACATGGTAATATGCTTTGTATGGTAAGGAATCACATGGTAATATGCTTTGTATGGTAAGGAATCACATGGTAGTATGCTTTGTATGGTAAGGAATCACATGGTAATATGCTTTGTATGGTAAGGAATCACATGGTAATATGCTTTGTATGGTAAGGAATCACATGGTAATATGCTTTGTATGGTAAGGAATCACATGGTAATATGCTTTGTATGGTAAGGAATCACATGGTAATATGCTTTGTATGGTAAGGAATCACATGGTAATATGCTTTGTATGGTAAGGAATCACATGGTAATCATTCTTCAGAAGGGAAAACCAGTTTCTTATTTGAGTATGTAGCTTAGGATTGGTTCAATAACTATTCTTTCTCTTCTATTTCTGATTCTATCTTTTCTGGTCAGTCCTAGTGTTTTTCTCAGACATTTAATCTCTTTTTGGTGTCAAGCTTTCTTTTATGTTTAGTTGCAAATTACCATGTTTGACATGGTAGCACAATGTGAGAATGAATAAACTCTGCATAAAATGTTTCTTGGTGGTCATAGGCATTACTTTGTGTTGAAGTATTTCTTTCCATATTTTACTATCTTTGTTTTATAACTTGATGTTCTATGTCTAGTGACTTCTGTTTTTTCAGTGCTTATTTCCATTTTATCTATTTTACATTCTTTATTCAAGCACAACAGATGTTGAAGTTCTGTTTCTTTGAAAGCTCTTAGAGCCTGATCATCAGCAATAGCAGTTCATTTATATTTTCACTTTGTAAGTTAACATCCTGAGAGTAGTGACAATACACACCCTTGTGATAATTTAATAATCTCAACCTGCAGATGTTGCTGTGAATGTTTTTGAAGTTCTGGTCTTATTCTGAGAGTAATAAATAATAATAAAAATAATTGTATTAAAAATATTTAGATTTTTAAGGAATTAAGTTGTCCTGACTATTTGTGATACTATGTTTTTTCTTTACTGTCTTCGTATTTCAATGCTTCTTCCAAGTGAAGCTTAGGGCTGTATCAAACTGTTTAGAGAGTGGGTCACTTTGTAACTCAGATTTAGTTGTCATTTGTTGGGGAAATGTCAGTATATAGTAGCAGGTATGTAGGTGTCTATAGCAGACATTACATTTATAGTAGCAGGTATGTAGGTGTCTATAGCAGACATTACATATATAGTAGCAGGTATGTAGGTGTCTATAGCAGACATTACATATATAGTTGCAGGAATGTCATTGAGACTTAGAGTACTGAGAATAATTAAGAGTTGTCCTGACTATTTGTAAAACTACCTTTTTTCCAAGTGATGTTTAGGGTTGTATCAAACCGTTCGGAGAATATGTACCTTCTAGTTTTATTATATGGATATACACATTGTATTTATTGTTTTCTGGTTTTAATTTCCTAATTGAGTTTTTAATTGCATTATATTTATCTTAATTTGCTATTTTAGTTTATCCAAATGTGTGTGTAATTTTTTCAGATCTGGAAACTGGATCAATTCACTTTCCATAATTTCAAATGGGGAAAAAAAAATTGTTGATTCAATTCAAACAACTCATTTTGAGCAACACTATTTTTGTTTATTATTGTGTACTCCCTCAGATTTGATGAAGCCCACACTATCAACGTTCTCTATCAAAATGTGTTTGGAAGTGACTAATAATGTCGACATGAGCTCTGAGGTGTCTGCTGCAACGAAGGTATAAATGTTTTGAGTGCTGGTCTGCTTAAAAGGATTATATACTACTGGTTACATACAGAGCACCACGTAATAAAATGACTTACCAATGAGATCTGTAACCTTGTTCATGGTAGGATACTTCCAAATCCTGAGGTGGTTGAGGGCATAGCCATGACCAGAAATCAGCTCTTTATGTTCTTGTGACCACAAAATAGAGCACACCTGTCAGTAACAAATAAACTGATAGTATATATATATATATATATATCCCAATGCATTAAATATTTATCATTTTATCAAAAGAAAATCACTAAACAACTACACTTCTTGTTTGCTATCTCTTTATTAATCTCTACACAAGAAGCCCACTTCTTTTGAATATAAACTGCTGCATTTGAGAGTTCTTCAGATTCCAAAAACTTAGTGTTGATGTGAGGCTCTGGGGACCAACACTCAATCCAAAACTGATTCAATATATGGCAATTATCCCGTAATAATGTTTGGCTGTCTGTGTGGCCTCTCCACATATGCTTGTAAATGATAAATCAGTCTTAGTCTCTACAAGTGACTGTTTAGTCTATTGCATCGTGTTCTAAAGTGACCAGGACTACCATTTTTGTTTGCCCAGGATAGTGATAGTTTTCTGGCTGCTGAATACAATTATGTTAAAATCTGGCCACTAGCAACAATAATATTCTTGTGAAAGGTTGGGGGGAAAAACAACTATGTAATTGTACTTACAGATACTACCATCATTGAAGGCAAGGTCACAAATATCCAGCTGGACACAAATTTCTGCAGAAAACAGCCATCAATCAAAGCACACGACCATAACTAGACATTCAGTCAACAAACTCACCTGAGACTCTGAATCATAAGCACCTACAGAAGCACCTGACTGAACATTCCATAAACGGATGTGTCTGTCTGCAGTTCCACCACCACTTGCTAGAAGAGATGGTTGCCAAGGACACCAAGCCATTGCCTGGGTGAGAAAAATGTTATTTTATCTCAAATTTGTGTCCTCTTAATGAAATATTAAATATTCTACATGGATAAATCGGCAGAAGATGCTACAGAAAATTAGGAGGTGCAAGAGTATACATATAATTAGGCAAATATTAAAACTCATTTGCAACTGGTCAATATTGTAACAGTTACACAGTCAGGATTAAATTCAATGGGAACATTCTGGTAAACTTTCTATGATTTCAACAACCACAAGATACATATTTTAAAATTAATTGAAACCTAGGGTTGCTGAAATTGCACTGTATACCCAGCAACTATTATATTTACCAACTGATACTGGCTGCAACTTTTTAATAAAGATAAGTTGCTGTGCCCAGTGATTGTCACTCCTGGGATATGGACTGCAAAGACAATGTGGCAACAATCTTATGATCTTCACTTGAAAATTTGTGGATGGGTCTATTTTAAGACAGGAGATAATGGACGCTTTCACCTTGAAAATGTACAAGTAGTTATTTGTGGAGTAACTTTAGAGAAGAGAATAGACAATCAATAACATTTTCACTAGAAACTACAATGTTGACAGCGTGAAAAGATAAATTGAAAATTGCCTTCTGTCTAAAGGAGAGACAATTGCCATTAAGGACAATGTTACCTTCGATGAGAGATTACACAAGATACCTATAATTCCAGAAAGACGGCCTGTAATAGGTAAATTCCTGTGAAAGAAACAAATGCCTAGTGTACTATTGAAGCTAATAAGCACTATCACACACAGCATCCTTTATTTCTTTAGTTTGTATGTGAGTTTGGCATCTCAAACTAACAAAAGCTTTCCTACAAATGAAGGCCGATTTACATCTAATTAGTTGATTCCTCCCCATGTTTTTTTTAACTCATAACATATGGGAACTATTTTTATTAATTTGGTCATATGTTGGCCATGTGATAAGAGACGAGAATCTCAAAGCAGGCCCTCGAATGGGAACCATTCGATAAAAGAAAAAGAGGCCGACCTCGAGAAACACTAAAAAAAGAACACAGATTTGGCAACTCACCCTGAATGAGTCATGTGATGAAGCAAAATGTGGGTTTTTGTAAGGTCTGATACTTCATAATAAAGGAGTCTTTTTTAAACAAGAATTTCTGCCCTATGTACCATCTTCGGTTCAAAAGGATAAATAGATATATTAATTTATAGTTTCTCTAGCAAATAACTCGAAGATGACACATCCAACGTGATGAGCCCAACTCCTATTAAAAAAGTAAAGTGCCCCCGTCACGCCAAGAAACAGTATAGGTAATGTGTTAGTGACCATAAATTTTACAGACCTTCGGCACATGATTTTTGGGGTAACGTGGTCGGTATTATGCCTGTGCTGCTTTACTTTTATAGCAGCCGTTTTCACAACACTTATAGACCAGCTGACCTCAACTGGCACTTGATGGTGTCTGAACTCCCCTAACTGCCTTTGATGAGTTGACGGGAACATCCCTTCACTGTATCACGGCCAATGTGTTGCGACGACTTGCGTCTTGATGACCCGTGTTGATTGATAAGTTGAGTCGGCTTCGGCCTGTGCTTGATGGTTACTGCTCGGGACTGTCGCCTCGTTGGAACTCTGCCCTTATGTGGCACCCTTGGTCGGGTGATCGCCTAACTTAGTACTCCGCGCTGTTTCGTGTTACGACTGTTGGTTATCTGCAGACCAGCGTGCTGGCCCCTTCCAGAGGTCGTTCTTAGCTAGGCACAGAAAATTTACAGCTAGAGCTCGAGAAAGCATTCACTGAACACCAGGTAAAAATAACACACCTGAGGTTTTATTCTCAAAAGTCCACCTCACACAACACGTTCACAATGACAATGGTATGTTAGCAGCCTCTCCCACATTGCCTGCTAACCTTGAGGCATCCCCCTGTGTTATCTACAACACCACAGAGGTATACTGCAGCACTCTCTCAAGCCACTCTGGCCTCGCCTACCTTCCTCTAATAAATAGTTGTTTAGGAATTCCTCCCCTAGCACCCTATAGCAGCCATATTGCTATTCACGAAGCTGGCGATGCCAGTCTCGCTCAACCTCACCTCTAATGTCTACTGGAGCGTCATACTCTGTATCGAGCCCTTCTTGGTTGCTAGGAACTCTGCAAATTTGTATCGCTCAGTGCCACTTACATTGCTCGGTGTCACTGCCTGAACACCCCACTATAACGTCAAGCTTCTACACAAAGCCTGACTTATTGACTTCTTTCCCCTACTGTCACTTGAATGGTTGTCGCTGCTAAACTGCACCACTATCTTCCACTCTATGCTCCTAATGAAGCCTAATGTTGTGAGACTAACTCACGAATTGTCACTGAATTGTTCGTTGCTGCTACTTGCACAACTATATTCTATCTTCACACTTCTGGTGAAGACTAAACTTGGTGACACTATTCACGGATTTACACTACATTGTTCGTTGCTGCTAACTTGCACAACTACACTCTAACTTCCTATTTTTGATGAAGTCTACGTTGTGAGACTCTCTCACTGACTGTCATTAAATGGTTGGTGCTGCTAACTTTCACAACTATCTTATTAACTACTCTAAGACACTTCTACTTATCACTGCTCCTGGAATGAGGTCTGTTCCCAGCAGCGACCACACATCAACTAACCCACTCTGTCACTTTTTGGTGAACTGATCCAAACCTGCTCACGGTACCGGTTGCAACACAAAACACACAACCGTCCACACAGAGCCATCGTTAATCTCAAAAGATCTTGCCAACCTATCCTTTGTCTAACCTTTTCTCCCTTCCACCAATCAATACCCCATTTTACATTTTTGCCTCGTTCCTACACTGTGTCTTACAATTCCTGTGAGTTATGATGTGTTCATCCTCTTTATTTCTTAACCCTACTGTCCCGTGGACCCCATGCTTTTATTTTACTCAGTATTTCTTGTATCCCCTCAATTTCTACTACCTCACTCCCATCTTATCGTACACTCTTTAATCACTGCTACCTCCCTGGTTCACTTTCCCAGAAAAAAATCCTGTACCCATTAAAGGCTGGGTGAACCCGGAAGCCGTCGGTTGGGATCGAACCCTACCTCTTGTCCTTTGTATTACAGTTCACTAACCACTGAGCTATCGCGGCTCCCCAACTCCTATTGAAGATACCAATTTGATGTTGAAAATGATATTTTCTTCAGTGTTTTTGAGTAAAATTACTGAACCTCATAAATACTTCTTGCTTTTTTAATTTTCATTTCATAAAAATAATATCCATTTGATAAATGCAAGTACACCAGATCACCTGAGGCTGGTATATCATGGTTTTCTATTTTTATGTGATGAGATCGTAGAGCTCCGGTAAACAAAGAAAAAAAAAAAAACTGGGAGTAGGCAATTCTAGCTCTTGAATTAAAAATAACAAATTTTAACACCAAAACAGTCTTTTCACAGAAGCAAAACCTTAAAGATAGAAGGAAAAAAAAACAAATATTGACAACATTCTACAAAAAAATACCGCCCACATTACCCCAAAAATGTGTTGAAGTGTGTAAAATATATGGTCACTAACACCATATTCCCTATACTGCACTTGGTGTGATGGGGGCTCTCTGCTTTTGCTTTTTACTCTACAAAAATACCAACATGACTTTAAAAATATCAAAAATATAGGTCTGCAGTGAATACCATCTCACTGAGGCAAAAAGGAAATGAACTAGACTATCTAAGCAAAAAAAGATAGTCAAGATACATAGGCAGACAATATGCTACAGTGACTATAATTTTTTAATAAATAATTTAATAATCTAAATCAGATTTTCAGAAGAAAAAGATTTACAATTTGATCAATTATGATAGTTTTGTTCTTTTGGTCAAAACATTGAACTAAAAAATAAAATTAGCTTTAATCAAATTAAAGCAGGTGATACAAGTTGCTATTTATACTTTTCTGTTGGTTTTGATCTGACTACCTATCCTTCCATACCTTGACAGCAGCCTGATGATCAGTGAATGTGTACATGGGTCCACTACCAAGTTGACTGCCCCAAACGTGTAGCAAATTGTCATTTCCTCCACTGGCTAAGTGACGGCCATCTTGAGACCAGCGCAAACCACAAACTTCTTGTGTATGGTGCTCCACAGTGGCTACTTGATGGTTTGCTATTCGAACATCATGGTGATGTATGGCTCCAGTACGTGACCCACTATGGACAATATATTTTTTTAAATCATGTAATGGCGGCATTACACTTGGCAAGTGAGAAAGAACAAAGAATATGATTGTAAGATTTCATGTGTTTAGTTGCTGAGTTAATTCTCTTAGTTAATGCATCAAACAATAGAGAACACAACTGCTGTAACTCTTATAGTGTTAGAACCCTGATGGCAAAATGAGAAGCCCTGTTGATGATGTACATTGACAAGGAATTCATATCTGAAGTCCAGAGTTGTTTACTGCATAAAAAATCATGTAGCACGAGAAATGGACAGTTCACTGGGAAATGTCAGTTCGGGAGTAAACTCGCTAGTGGAGCAAGGCGAACAGAATTCAGTCAATGATTAGAGATACTTAGCCCAGGAGAGTAGCTTTAACGGACCACAATTAGTCAATAGATTAAAAACTTGAGAAATTATAGTGCTATAAGTTTAAAATGAGTAGTTGTTAGATCTCAGGAGAATTTTGGTCGTGTGTGGGAACCAAACCCTAACTCCAGTGGTTATGGAGAACTGGTCGTCAAAAAAGAATGTTACACTCAGTGATTGTAGTTTGTTTAATACATTGGGATAGACACTGTTGCTGGAATAGGGGCTGAGCAGATATGGGAATACGCCAGCTGCAGTGAAGCTATTCCATTCTAAAGTTGTTGGGAATATGCCAGCTGCAGTGAAGCTATTCCATTCTAAAGTTGTTCAATTCAACTAGAATTCTGAAAGAATTGTTCCACTGTATGTAAATCATGAGAAATAAGTGAGAAAATATAACTTGATACATAGACTTGATGTGATACATGAACTTTTGAAAATTAGCTATGTAGAGATCTAGAACAATGGTCAAAGGGTGATTATGGATTTCATGAACAGCAGAACAATTCACCTGGTAGGAGATCATTGCCACTGGTGTTTAGTCATTGCCTCCTGATTTAATATGTCTCTGGAATGTCAGATAAAATGTATTCACAATGTGTAAAACTGTTATTAAAAATTGTTTTGTTGAATTGATGAACTGACCATGTTTTATGTATCATGCCCCACGGTATTACTTTGTTAACACTTCTACTTTGCATGCAGGCAATCTACCCTTGAATGACTCAAGAGCACAAATACTTTCCTTGGGCTGGACATGAAGCACAAGCAGTGACTACAGCTGGTACATGTTCAACACTGTAACAGACAACAGGAAATGCAAGGTGTGGGTGTGATGGTGATAGTATCAAGCTGTGCATCATACCTGGAGAGAATATGATTGTTCCATGATAAACAACCTACACGAGTTGCATGTCCTGTCATGGTTCGAATCAGCTTCTGCCGCTCTGTATCCCACAGCTGCAACATAAAACATTTATATGCACATCTTAAACTGTGGTATCAAGACTAATGATATACATAAGATACAGTATCATTGTAATTAATAATTAAAAACAACAGATTTTATGTAGGTTCTGTCTAGCCTCCATCCAGTCAAACTGTATGTGATTATTGTTATTATAGCCCAAAGAATAAGACATTATGTAATATAAAAAAAACAGCTTTGTAGAGTAGGTAAGATGAATTGTCATTCTGCAACTGTTGTATACCAGAGTGAAACAAGGAAGTATTTTATCTACCTTCTTTAGAATTGTTATCGACTTCAGAATGAAAAAATGCTGTACAGGTAACAAAGGCATTGCATGGACATTTTGATCTCAGTTGGAGGACCCTTGATTTTGTGGATGACATAGTTCTTATCAATAGCAATGTCAACATGATGCAAAAAAAAAAAAAAATGCCCAGTCATCAAATGCCTAGAAAAATAGGACTTGAGATCAATCAAGAAAAGACAAAAGTAATTAAAAATCAAATTTGTCCAGAAGAAAATATAAACCTTGAAAGAAAAGCAGTGGAAGAAGCTGAGCACTTTGTATATTTTGAAAGCTGCATAGATCAAGAAAGAGATGCAAAGAAAGAAATTAGAATCAGAATACCAAAAGTAGCAATGACTTTCAGAAACAGTGATAAAATATAGAAATCAAAAATACTAAGCACAAAAACAAAGCTCAGGATTTTGAAATCAAATGTATTATCCATTCTTGCTTACGCAAAAGCTGGAAAACAACTAAAGAAATAGAAAATAAACTAGGTGCATTTGAAAACAAAAGCCACAGGAAAATACTTCATATACCATGAAATGAGTTCAAGACTAGTACAGAAATAAGAGGAATGACAAAGCATTCAATAATTTCATCTATAATAAAGAGGTGGTCATATGATGAGAAGAGACAAGAGAATCTCAAAGCAAGCCCTCAAATGGAAACTAGGGGATAAAGGAAAAAGAAGCTGACAGAGAAACACTGCGAGAGACAACAGCAGCAGACATCAGCTCCCTCACCAAGACTGAACAACTCACCTAGAAGAGAGCCGTGTGGTGAGATACAATGTGGGTCCTGTGCAAGGTCTGACACTTCATGACAAAGATCGTCAGATACAAGAATCTAGCATTTCTGCCATATGTGCTGTTTTCAGCTCAAAAGGACAATGACAAGACAGACAGATCTGTGAAAATGGGCTAACTTTGTGGTTCCATGGTTGCACAGTTTTCAGCTCCCAAATTTCTGCCATATTGGGTATCAGATTTTTCTTTCTGATCAACGGCATTCATTTTATCAATTAATTATTGGTGGGGAAAACAAAAATAATCTGATACAAAAATACTTCCTATAATGATTTTATAACATATAAATATTTCCATGTTGTGCAATATTCCTTCTTTCATATGATATCACCATTAAGTACCGGGTCTACTGGCGTAGGTGATCACGTCTCTCCACAACTTTCGATCTCGACAGTTCTTTATCATTTATGTTGTTGACCTTCTGCCAAGCCATTCTCTTAAGCTGTCTGGTATTTTCTCTCTTTGCTTCCCTTTATCTCTTCGTCCCTCAATTGTTCCAGTTGTTCTCTTCTCATTACATGGCCAAAAAATGATGATTGTTTCTTCCTAATATTGGAAATTTTATTGTTGTGGTGATTCATGATTGTACAAAGAAGTTACGATGGTGGTTTTCTGTTGCCTTCCGTCGGTTTGTTTACGGTTGACTCCGCTGGCCTTTGACTAAAAAGTCTCACCCACAAGGCAGTGGGGTTGTTTTACTTTGGAGTATCCTCCCTCATTTTGTGGATCATATATATCATATGATATAACTATGTTAAATTATACAGAAGTTTTAATTTGATGACATTGGATCGGTAATGAATTCAAGTCAGATAATTCTGTTCAAATCAACAAAATAATTGTGGAGTTAAACATACCTATCTATCAATAGTCCTTTCAAGCCGAAGACGGCACATAGGGCAGAACCACAATCTCAAAAACAGAAACCTTGCGTGCCAAAATGGCACATATTGCAGAGATCACTGCTCTAAAATCTATGGTTCTGTTTCCATAACAATACTTTTTTTTTTTTACAATGACAGCTTGTCAAGCCATCAATCAACCTCCCTTTGTCGCCTCTTACGACATGCCTGGAAGTTACTATTCTTTACTTCCCTCATAATGAGGCCCACGTAACACATGGGAAACATACCTAGACACTACATTTGTACTACAGATGTTAAAAACAATTACCTGGATCACACCAGTGCTAAGGCCTATTGCCAGAACAGCACCTTCTTGCACCCAGGACACAGAAGATATATAATCAGATGGTGGGGATAACTCCATAAGCTGTGTTATAGCACCACTGTCTGCATGCCACAGGAAGACAGCACTGCCTAGGGCTATAGTTAGAATGTTGGTAGGAGACCAGTCCAGAAGGTTCAGATCTGTGAATAGAAAAAAAAATAGAAAAATGTGAACAGAACTTGATGAGCTATGCATTTTCATATATTATTCACTTCACTGATTTTGTGATAACCTTTATCAGGGACCTACATGCATGTTCAAAACTGTTGAATAACAGTCTCAGCTGTTTTGTCTGTATTATTTATTTGTTAAATCTATATTAATATTCATTGTTGGTTCTCAAATTATAGATAATTATTTCTTAACTCCCAAACATCAGCCATATATAATCATCATAGAGTTCTTTACAATTGGGTCCTTGATGTTAGTCAAGCTTTTTAAAAAAATATTTTTTTGGTGAAAAATTATAAGAAATCACATATCAAAATTAATATGTAATAGACTTTCGTGCACTCCTTTCGAGCCGTAGCCGGCCCATAGGGTGTAGACCAAGATACTCCTCCTCTTAACTTAATTTTTTTTCTTGCAGTTTTCAATTCTTTTTAAGATATTTTATCAAATCGTGCCATTTTGTCTCTGTTCTGTGCAAGCAGCTCTATCTCATTGAGGGAGCCGATTACTGCTGCTCTTGCCTCTCTCATCAATGTTTTTCTCAGTGTCTCTCTGGGTCTTCCTCTTTTCCCTCTTACCTGTTGTTTTCCACATGAGGGCTTGCCTTGCTATTTGGTTATTATCTCTTCTCATCACATGTCCAACATATGACCATCGTCTTTTCTTTATTACTGAAGATATTAGTGGTTGATTGGTGATTTCTCTAATTTCCTCGTTTGTTTTGAATTCGTTCAACGCTATACCAAGTATTTTCCTTAGACATTTATTTTCGAATGCGTCCAACTTTTTTTTCTATATCTCTTGTTTTCCAGCTTTCACGCGCATACATAAAGGTTGATAGTACATTTGATTTGAATAGTCTAAGTTTTGTGTTTGTGCTGATGAGTTTTGATTTCCACAACTTTTCAAGGCTTCTGAAAGACATTGTTGCTTTAGCTATTCTGATTCTAATTTCTTTACTTGTATCCCTTTCTCGATCAATGTGACTTCCAAGATAGATAAAGTGATCGATCTCTTCCACTGGTTTGTTTTCCATGTATATTTTGTCGTCTGTTGGAATTAAGCTTTTCATGACTTTAGTCTTTTCATGATTGATCTCAAGCCCAATTTTGCTGGCTATTGATGATAGTTCATTTGTGTTTTCCTGCATCGTTTTTATCTGACTGCTGATGAGAACTATGTCATCAGCAAAGTCGAGGTCCTCCAAATGGTCTCCTTGTATCCATTCAATGCCTTTATTACCAGTGCAGCATTTCTTCATTATGAAGTCCATAACAACTCCAAATAACAAGGGTGATAAAATACACCCTTGTTTAACCCCAGTTTCTATTGGGAAACATTTGCTCAGTCCTTCCTCTGTTCGAACTGCACACGTGTGACGTGACCATCATGCATGTCTTTAATAATATTTATGATTTTTTATGGTAAGCCATATTGCTTCAGAATTTTCCACAAAGAATCTCGATGAATACTGTCAAATGCTTTTAAGTCGATGAAGTTAAGTACAAAGGTTTTTGCTTTTCAATGTGTTCCTCCAATATAAGTCGTAGAGTAAAAATGTGGTCAAGGCAGCTTCTCCCTTATCTAAACCCAGCCTGTTCTTCACGCATTACTGTATCTATTGAATCCTTTATTCTATTTAGGATGATTTTGCAGAATAACTTTTGAGGCAACTGACAAAAGTGTCACGCCTCTCCAGTTGTTACAATCTCTAAGATTGCCCTTTTTTGGAATCTGAACAATGATTCCTTTTTTCCATTTATGAGGCGTCTTCTCTGCTTTCCAAATGATGTTGAACATTTTCTGGAGATGTATTAAATTATGGCTATCAATTGCCTTGAGGATCTCAGTTGTTAACTTATTCTCTCCAGCAGCCTTGTTATTGGTCATACGCTTTAAGGTGGTTTCTATTTCGCTCAAGGTGAAGTCATCTAAATTTACATCTAATTCTGCTGCAGGTGTTTCGGATTCAAAATCTATTAAACTGTGGGGTGGACGGTTAAGAATTTCTTTGAAATGTTCTGCCCAACGGGCTTTTATGTCTGCGCTTGTTGTTAGCATTAATCCAGATTTGTCTAGAATTGGTGTTCCACTGGATGTATAGGTGTTTGTCAGCATCTTTTGTACAGTATAGAGAGTTCTGGCTCCTGTAATTGCAGCTGTCTCTGCCAAATTGTCTATATAAGCTCTTGTATCTCTTCTTGCTGAACTAACTAGTCACTTTGTTGTCTAATTCTTTGTATGTTGCTTTTGCCAGGACCTTTCTAAGATCTGTCTTTACATTAGTCATGGCTCTCTTCGCTTCTCTTCTTTCTTTGATGTATTTCCATGTGGTGTCTGAAATCCAAGCTCGTTTTTCCATTTTCTTCAGTCCGGGACTTGCTTCTGCTGCTGTCATTAGTATTTTGCTCTGTGAGTCCCACATTTCATTGATATCTAAGTCTATTTCACCGAGTGCTGCATAACAATTACTTAGCTCTATGTTAAACTTTTCCTTTATGGCTTCATCTTTCAGTTTACGACTATCAATTTTATGTGTAATTGATCTCTTCTGTTGGCTTTTAAATTTTAATCTTATTTTCCCAATGCACAGGTTGTGGTCACTATTAACATCTGCACCTCTGTATGCTCATACATCTATCAATGATGATCTGAATTGTTGTTTAATACACAGGTGGTCAATTTAATTTGAGGTTCTATCATCAGGAGATATACATGTTTTCTGAATATTTTTGTGTGGAAATAATGTCCCACCTATAACTAAATTTTCTATTAAACATAATTCTATTAATCTTTCTCCATTCTGACTTGTAGTATCACAGCCTTCTCTCCCCATTACATGTTCCACTCCTGCGTTGTCTTTTCCCACTTTGGCATTGAAATCTCCCATTACAATTAAAAGATTTGTGTTTTCGTATTTTGTTTATAAGTTGTAGTTGGTTATAAAAATAGTCCTTAACTTCATCATCAGCTTCGTTTGTAGGCGCATAACATTGAACAATTGAGTCTTCCATATTTTGTTTTGTAGCGTGTTCGTATCAGATGGCTATTTACCGGTTCCCATTCTAATAAACTTCTTCCAGCTGTGTCTGTCATCATTATGCCTACTCCTTCATAGTGTTTTCCATCTTCCCTTCCAGAAAAAAAACTACTATTTTATTATCAATAGATCTCCTACCTGTTCCAAGCCAGCGCATTTCGCTTAATCCTAAAATATCTAGATCGTATCTATCCATCTCGCTTGCGACTTGTTTCATCGGCGCGGCCATTGTTCATACATTCCAGAATCCTATTTTTGTTATTTTAGGGTCGAAGAAACTATCACTATTATCTACTGCTAATTTACACATTCTGTATCAGGTCTACATTTCTTTAACAAAATCGTTTTTTACGATAGCGGCTTGTTTTGTTCTCTGATTAACGGTTCTATATCAAGCTGGAGAAAAATACAGACTTTAATAGAATGTAAAACAGAAATTAATATTTTTCAATTTTAGTTTATAAAAATTGAATCTGAAAGCAAGCTACATTTCTGTCCAACACAACACTATTTTGGAAGTTAACAGTTCAGGTCCCTTTGACCGAATGCCTAAAATTGTTTTACTAATAAAATGTCATCTAATAATTTTTTATGAGAAAATGATTCTAATGATCTACATCCTTATTTTGGATTTAAAGTACTGCGAGTGATGTCATCACAGATGGGAAGTTGAGGGTGATGAAGATATTGAACTTAATTCTGCAACAATACTCAGAGCGAGGTATGTTGGCATTGTGGCATATGTGTGTCACAATTGCAAGCATGGTTTTTTTTTTGCCTGGTTAGGTTTCTGAAGTAGTTTTGGGCATTTTTTTGTGTGTTTTGAGGATATAACGATAATATTTAATAGTTGAAAAAAAAAAAGTTAATAATTATACTTCATTTAATTATTTTCTTCCATTAGCAACAGTTCTATAGAAATGTTTGCAACATTTCACTACTAAAAGGTTTATATATATAGACATATATATATGACATATATATTACCCAGTAATGCTTTTGCTATTTAATAGAATACAATTTGATGCCTTTGTTACTAAATATTGAACTAGTAATGAATAGATGCTTTTTTATGATCATTTCTATGAACTTTTGGCACGGCTCACACTAGGCAAAACAGGATTGAGAATTCCTGGCCCAGGTTGATTTATGACCTGAGTTTCACCTCATGGACCTGACACATTACAATGTCTTTTGGTATGGTCACCTGTGCTGTTTCCTCACTCTCTCCAACTATCCCCTACTCTCTTTCTCTCCTCCTCACCCTTACACCCACTGCTACACCACAACATTATGTCATTTTGAAGAATTTGTGTTTTGATGTGCTAATTTTTACTCTAGTATCATAATCTAGGTTTAAGTAAAAACATTCTAATTCCAAAAACATGAACACTAAACAAAAGCTCCTCCAATCCTCTATTCAGCAATATATAATAAGCCTAGGCTCACACCGAACATTGACTTCTGTGGTTCTCCACAAATAGGAACCTGAAATATCCCTAAATACTTTAAAAAAAAAAAAAAACTTTAAGAAGAAATAAAAACCAAGGACATCTAAATGTCAAGTCTGTGCAAAAACTGTAAAATCTATGTTGCTGTTTCCAATTTACTGCTTTTACTACCAATTAACATACTATGTTCTCAAGTGGGTTTAAGTGACACAAATTTGAAAGCACAATGTATGGGCACATAGTAAACGCTTAGAAAGGACAAGAACTGAGTTGGGTGGTAAATAGAGAAGAAACACTGGACCTTAAAAATCTGATATGGTCACCAAGGGGTTCTGTATATGGGAGGGGGGTGGTGTGTGTGATTATGAAGGACATCGACAAGAATGATATCTTTAAGGCCTTCAATGATTTTGCACATAGTATGTCAATGAGAATGCTCTCTAGAAATAAAAACTGACAGATTGAAATGCAATGTCAATCATGTAAGAATAACAACCTGCTAGGATGAGGAGCTAGGCATACGTTCAACCAGTAAGCTATTAGTGGAAACAAATATTGGCTCAAACACCATATTTTTTACACTCAATGGAGGAGGTTAGACGATGTTCATTCTTCATTTTCTTAGAATTAACAATTAATCTGCAACTGAGAAATGTTCATAACTGCTTCCAGTGAAGTGTAATATGCATAGTAACAGAACAGGTTAAACCCTAGATACACTTGTAAAAAATTACTGCATCAAAACATAAATTCTTCCAAATTTGGCAGTCTGCTATGGTCAGATGACATCAAATAACCCTTTGTAACTCGGGGAATGCACCGAATAATGCTGAGGTAGCCACACATACTGACAGAGCTATGGTGGTCGTATCAATACACATTGTAACCACATCCACACAGTCAAACTCAGGTCATAAATCAACCCAAGCCAGGAAATTTGCCCAGTGTAAACACACAGATGTTTGTCAAAAGTTGAAAGAAAATGCTATTTTTCAAGCACATAATGTTACATTTAAGTGGTAGTAATTTTTACTAAGGTGTTGTAAAAACGTCAGTCACAGACAGGTATCGTAATTAAGGGTTAACATTTGATTTCTCTACCTAGAGACCAGGGGAGGGTAAAGCCACATAGAAACCATCGATTTGAAGTGAAAATTACCACTGCCTAAGGTGGGATTCAAACCCAGGACCTTCCTGTCCAGAGGTTAACGTCTTACCTCTAGAGCTCCCAGCCCTATAAACACTTGTCCTTATTCTAATCTTTCTTTCCATATTGACAACTGATCTGTTCTATGCATGCAAGCAAATCTGGTTATCTTCATACTAAGACAATCCAACAGAACTTTAATCATGGGATACATATTAAACAAAAGAATATAAAAACATGAAGCTTTGAACATAGAGGCAGTAATCAAACTAATGAAAGCTTGAGAAAGACATGTTATAAAGTCACAATAAATCAAATAACTAAAAAAAAGTCATTTCTACAAAAGTAAAAATGAACAGAAAAACTGTTATTTCCTGTCAGACACAATCAATCAAAACTTCACAGCCCAAGCAGATTCTACTCAAAACTGCATTACTTTAAAATACCAGATTTCCTGATGACATAAAAAAAAAAAAAGGAAAGAAATATTAGCCCCTTTCATTTATGATGTATGACAAATAAAACATATTTTTTCCATGAAATTTACATCTGCTGATCAAAAACAAAATATACAGGCCACATATTTTAAAAAAAAGTATGTTAAAAATATCAGTTTGACAGTAAAGCACTGACAGAGCATGTGATCATAAATAATTTTACTCCTAATACAAAAGCATTGTATGAATGAACTGGTTACTAGTGGTCTCATCATATTACCCTCAAATGCTGAAATCAATGGAAGAAAATGTTACAAGAAACAGTTTTAACTACACAATTTGGTAATTCTCCATAAACCTACAGTAATCATCTAGCAGGTCTGGGGCATCAAGAACTCTCTCTGCTTCTTTAGGGATGAATCTGGAACTCACAGCTTGCTTTGTTGATGACTTGCCACAGCTGTACAGAACCTGGAGACCATTAATATCAGATCCTGGGAGAGAGAAGAGCACAAGTTTACATAATGCACCATAAAGTCACAACTTTGCTTTTCTTAAACTAATTACATTATGTGACTGTGATAATGTCAAGTTTTTGATTACTGCAATCTATTGGATACCTTAACACTATTATCATCACAATGTCTTTATCCAGCCTCTGTAGCAGAGTGGTTAAGTGTGCTCTCTTCCTAATCAGAAGGTCCAGGTTCAAATCCCAAAAGTGGCAGATTATTTTTGGACCAACAAGGTTCCAGGGTTCATCCAGCATCTAAAAATGGGCACCATACCAGAGATTATTCCTGGGAAATAAAGGTGGCCTGGCGTGATAATGACCACACCACCCAAAAATCTGCTGTAGTCATGGAAAAATATGGTCACAAACACCCTATTTCACCTATGCCTAGAAAAGCATGGAGGGAACCTCTACTTTCAAATTGTACTTTATTCATTAGTTGTTTAGCGATCCAAACAGTGAGTGCACTGGAGCATGCAGTCTTTACTCTCCTAACCACAATGTGAGTGTTTCTGGTATTTTCAGCATTTGTTGGAGACTTGTTGGGTTGTAATTTTGATCTTTCTGTCATAATGTGGCCAAACCATTTTATATGTTGTTTCTATATGTATTCAATGGTGAGAATGATTCCTAGTTTTTTTTTTCCTTAGTTCTTTAATCTGATCTCTCAGGCTGCTTCCTGTCATGGGTCTAACACATTTCATCTCAGTTGTGGTTATTTTGCATACTGTTTTGCATAGCATTCACATCTGATCTAGTCCAAAGACTACAGTTGTGAATCCTACATCACTCTTGTTATAGGAAATACCCTCTAAAATCATGCAAAAGAAGCTTAAACATGTTCATGCAAAAGAAAATTACCTGCGTAAGATTTGTTCATCACTACTATGTTTGCGACCACACCACTGATACCAAACACTAAGTCCACCCATAACAAGTGACAAGCGTTTATTAACTGACACATTGTCAAATAGTACAACAATTAAAAAGCCAGCGACATACTTTGCGCTTGACTGTCACACATGTAAAACATTGCAGGCACTTGTCAATAAAGCCGTGCCATCCTCATTCACACTCTGTTTGTCCATACTGAAAGACTCCACTTCATACGTAACTAGAGACTAGAAACTATAGTCCGAACACAAAAACTGTCTCGACTTGCAACACAAGATTGCCTTCTATATTACTATCGCTGAGGCATAAAACAACACAACTCTTAACAAACTACCACTATGGTCGACTCCTGGATCGAAAAACTCCACTAACTGGCTAAATAGGTAACATTAACCCTATGGCCACAGTCTTGGTGGCACTACTCTATCAGCCGTCCGTCTGAGTCCGTGGCTACTTCTCATCTGACTATTTTTTCTGTATCCACAATATCCCTCATTCCCCCAGCCAATCAAAACTCTCCTTACATTTTTTGTACTTTCCCTGATTGACGCTCATCCATACACGGGACTCATGTTTTTTTGCCTATCATTCACTCTTCTCTCTTTCCCGTGACTCTCTCTCGTTCACTCGTCATTACATAATCCCAATCCACTGCTACACCTGTACCTTATCAAACACAAACTGGAACTATCAGTACCCTATCAACAACAAACTGGGACTATCTGTACCCTATCAACAACATAATTGGACTATCTGTACCCTATCAACAACATAATTGGACTATCTGTACCCTATCAACAACATAATTGGACTATCTGTACCATATCAACAACAATCTGGGGCTACCTCTGCCATAACAACAAACTGGGACAAATATTTACTTACTAGTTGCCTGGGGAGCCTGTGTTCTAAAGTTGAGTATCTTGCATGCTTTCACGTCCATGGCATCCTTTAACTTTTCCTGATATTCAACATTGATGTTTGTCTCATCACTTGTAGACAGATCTTCTCTCTTCATCATTGCATAATGGCCAAACTCCATATCAGTCGAGGAACGGTTCGGAATAAACCTACATTAATAATGAACATTTGACAGGTTATTCAAAAAGTCAAAGAAATGACAATTTCAGGCTAACTTGACAATTTGCACATAAAACAATGAATATGAATAATGAGAGCATGTATGCTCAAAAACAGATGCCATGTTTACCGATATATCAACATGTATCTTGGCTAATAGATTAAGCAATTTAATAACTAATCAATTATGCACTATATAAAGCTGGTGGTTTACAGACATCACAGTTGATTCCCATTTTTCAATGATAATGGCAGTGTTACGTTTTCTTTGACTGGCTTTGCTGTTTTTAAGTTAAAAAAATCTGAGAATAACTGCATCACTCAAGCTGAAAAAAATAGGTATCCAACATGCTATTGGTGCATGCAGAATTGTACCAATATGTTTCCAATAACAACCAGCATAAATGATGTGATCAGCACCATGCCAGATTGTCTTATATAAACAGACAAAATTTATGATTCCCAATAATAGATAATCCAATGTGCTACCAATGCCAGCCATGGACCATAGACGCAAGAATAAGAAAAATAACTTCTACGGAGATGAAATGTGTTAGACGAATGATAGGAAACAGCCTAAGACAAGATCAGAAATGAAGAACTGAGTAAAGAGCTAGGAAAAACCTCCACCATAAAATATATAAGGAAACATAAAATGGTTTAGCCACGTGACCAAAACACAACACGAGTCCTCAATTAACATTGCGACAACACCAGCCAAAGGTCAACCACGAAAAAGATGGGTTGATGGAATATTAGAAGCACTAGGAAACAGCTGCAGAGGCAAACAGAAGAGCAAAAGACTGCAAATTATATCTCTCGATGCTGAAAGGCAAATGAGGAAGGAAAGAAGAATAATAGATAATCAGTGAATCATGAAGACACGTGAGCCAGAAACAAAAATAAAAAATCCCCATCTAGAAGTTGAACCTCCAATAACAGCAGATGTTTTTTGTAAACACATCACCAGTGTGGTCTCAAAATGCAGTACTCAAACTAGTACTTGAATGTGAACAGTGGGAGAGGATAAAAGCAGCAGAGGCCTAGAAATACATGAAGGAAAAAAGATAAACATGCTACAAATATTTAAAACAAAAACAGAGTTTGTTCTTTATACAAGAACACCAAACCAATGTTATGAATATATTTACCTGTCAGGCTGTCGCGCTGGCGTTTTATTGCTTGGAGTTTTTGTTTTTTTCCCACTACGACTTCCATTTTGTCCGTTAGCTTGACTGTCCATATGCTTGGCCCCTGGTGTTTTACCCCCAGGTGTTTTTGGTGTCTTTGCTCCAGGTGTCATAGATGACACATTTTTCATTGGGGTTTTAGTTTTTGCTTTAAGTGGAGATGAAATACCTGATGTTTAGAAAACAAATGTAATAACAGTATGAGAGTGTGACTAACCAATAATTTGTAACATTACATGATCTCAACAATAAGTATATGATCCCCTCTTAAACATAAAACATGAATTTAGTTCCAAGAAACAACCTACAAATCTGATCTGCCAAAAATCTCTCCATATATATATATATATATAAAAATAAACATGTTAGAAGTTTACTATATTTTCCATGTAAATGAATCTGTGTATATTTTATTATTTTATTTTAATAATATTTTTATTTAACTTCAGAGTTTTACCAAATACTCTATTGGTCCTTTTGGTAACAGTGAAGTGAATACAATTGGCATTTATTGTAATAATATAGACAGTTGAATGAACTGTAAACAATCATTTTAATAAAGTATACTTATCAAATATTAATTTTTTACTTAGTTAGCAACACTGTTGTACTGAAAATGACAGTTTAAAACTTAACATTATAGGTGTCTATGGAAAAAGTGGATACATACAAGACAATAAACATACATTTATATATTCAGGCTGTCTAAAATTGAAGCCTTTGAAATGTGGATTTATAGAAGAATAGTTAATTGGATGGAAAGAAAAGAAAACAAAACAAAGTTTTAAAACAACTAAAAATGAAAAGATAACTGCTAAACACAATTAGAACAAGACAAATGGAATTTTTGGGGCATGTTAAAAGACACAGCCTAATAAAAGTAAAATTGGAATGGAAAATACAAGGGAAAAGAGGCAGAGGCAGACCAAGACTAACATGGACGAGTTAAAAGATGGACAAGTCAACCTACGACAATCTGTACCAAAGCAAGAGACAGAGTGGAATGGCGCTCCATGTTAGCCAACCTTCGATGCGGAGATAGCACTCAATGATGATGATAGTTGTCTAGTAACAAGATTAAAGCACAACACTGTCCTCAATAAATGTGAGAACACTATATCCAAGGGCTGACCCACAAAAAAGATGGATTGAAAAAAATATTAAATGTGAGACAAAATTATAGAAACAAGATTAAGACCTATTATAGAAACCCAATTAGCAGAACAGATGGGATTTACAAAAATAGAAGTTGCACAGAAACAATATTTACACTCCAGCAACTAGTAGAGAAGAACACTGAATATTTTTTTAATCTTTGCAAAGCATTTGTGGATTAAGAGAACATTATCAAAACGCAGATAGAAGTGTATTATGGCATACATTGGCTTCTATCTATCTATTGACCTTTCGAGCCGTTGCCGGCCCATAGGGCGTAGACCAAGATACACCTTCTCATATCTGAATTTTTGTTCTAGCAGTTTTCTTTTTGTCTCTGTTCTGTGCAAGCAGCTCTATCTCATTGAGGGAGCCGAATCCTGTTGCTCTTGCCTCTCTCATCAATGTTCTTCTCAGTGTCTCCCTGGGTCTTCCTCTTTTTCTCTTACCTGTTGTTTCCCATATGAGGGCCTGCTTTGTTATTCTCATCTCTTCTCATCACATGTCCAACATATGCCCATCGTCTTTTCTTTATTACTGAAGATATTAGTGGTTGATTGGCGATTTCTCTAATTTCCTCGTTTGTTTTGAATTCGTTCCACGCTATACCAAAGTATTTTCCTTAGACATTTATTTTCGAATGCGTTCAACTTTGTTTCTATATCTCTTGTTGTTTTCCAGCTTTCACACGCATACGTAAGGGTTGATATAGGTCGTTTCAAAATATTGTGAAGGTGTTTAAAATTCCATATCTCTGCAACCAATTGATTGATAATGCTGAAATTTTGCATATGGTCTTGTGATTTTTTGGTCCCAAGAAGTACATTCATTTCCTCACCAACAAACGTATAGTTTTAAATATTCTTTATTTGAAGTATACAAATTTAAGGCATTTTGGTCAAACCATATATTTGGAGGAATTACCGCTTCATATGAGTGAGCACCCACGGACTTGTCATCTTGAACGTAATGCGCGCCAATTTCCCTGTTTTAAGCACTAAAAAACACATAAAACGCGTCATAGTTATAATTTTATATCCGGTGCATCCCATTTCCTGTCGTTTTGTTGTGATTTATGTGCAACGGCGTATCCTAATTATTGGGTAATTTCGTTAAATTTGTGATCTGTTAGTCAATGGGTATAAAAGTAAAGTTCCTTACATTGCAATCAGTGGCAATAAAGGTGTATAAATATTTTTGCATAGAAGCTAAGCGTGGAAAACTGTATCGAAGCATCTCAAAGCCAGAAAAGAGAACTATTCACGCATTGGGTATAAGCAAACGCTTTTTCAAACAAGTGCTTAAAGCTAACGGAGTGTCCAGTTCAATCAAGACTAGGACGCTAGGAAGAAAGAAAGTAGTAGATAGTTTTGACAAGGAAGTGATTAGAAGAGCAATTTGTAAAATGTTCGATTCCAAAGAAACTGTGACTTTAAGAAAACTGAAAATTCGACTGAGAGCAGAAAATGACATTGTTGTGTCGAAAACAACATTATGGAGAACTGTTAGAAGCATCGGTTTTACGTTTAGAAAGTACGATAGTGGTAGAAATGTCATCTGCGAGAAGCCGCACTTAGTTTCTATGAGGAGTAAATATTTACGTGAAGTACGGGAAATGCGTAACCAAGGTTATGATATTGTATTTCTAGATGAATCTTGGATAAATTCTCACCACACAAGTGCAAAGGAATGGCAGTTATCAGATGGAAGTATTAAAAGATGTGTACCCACTGTAAAAGGACAGCGTATTATAATGGCACACGCAGGCAGCCGAAAAGAAGGGTTGGTGAAAAATGCAGAACTTATATTCACCTCTAATTATACTGACAACAGGGACTATCACACCGAGATGAATGGCCATATATTTAGAGAGTGGATTAAAAATACTCTTCTTCCAATTCTAGACAGACCATCCTGTCTGGTAATGGGCAACGCGTCGTACCACAACGCTGTGGCAGAAGAAGACAAAATTCCTACATCTACCAGTACAAAAGATGTTATAAAGATTTGGCTAAGAAAGGAAGGAATTCCATTTAACGAGGGATTTTTGAAACCTGAATTACTGTCACTTGTTAAGAAATCGCAAAAGACCAAAGTATTCCAAATAGACAAAATCATTCAACAGCATGGTCATACGTGCTTGAGACTGCCCCCTTATCATCCACAATTAAACCCCATTGAACTCGTTTGGGCAAAAATTAAAGGGCAGGTGGCAGCTGAGAATACAAGTTTTAAACTATGCGATATAAAAGGACTGACATATGCTGCTCTATCACAGATTGACAAAGATTTTTGGTGCAAATGTGAAGATCATGTCTTAAAAGAAGAAAATGACTATTGGAAAAAAGATGGACTATCGTTCGTTCAGCCCAGATTAGTAATCAATATGTTAGACTCCTCTGATTCAGAATAAATGAAATAATAATGGACGTTTTTATATGTCCGCATGATCAATCTTTAGCTAAAGTTGATAACGTTTTGAAAATGTAAAGATTCTTGATATGTGTACTGCAGGCATGCAAAGAAACTAAATCACTTTCATATGTCTTGTTTACGTAAAATAATGAAATTCACATGGAAAGACATAAAACGAACAATGTAGCTCTTTACAGTGAAGAGGATCCCGTGCTTACATCGGACTCTTTAGTCACATGCGTACCCATAAACAATAACTTTGCTTGATATGTCATGCTCGTTATCGCTCGCAACGGATAATTAATTTTTTAAAATGTATTCTTTGTTGTATATTGTTTAAATAGTTTTCATTAATGGAACTGTTTATACGCTGATTTGTTTTAGACCGTCTGTAAAGGCTATAACATTGACATTCTCATAGTATTTTAAAGAAAGTAAACAATAGAAAGTAAACAGTTGATAAACGCCTCCAACTTTCAAGTTGTGTAGAGACGCCTATGTCGAGAAGCTGATTTCCATTAATGTACGGTAAATTATTTTCTCCAGGAGCAAAAAGATCCGTAAATTCACTGAGATCAAAGGAAAGTGCTGCTTCATGATGAAGCATACTTCCTACATCATTAAATTTTGTGAAATCGGTGGGACCTTGGAAAAACAAGGCCAGATGCAAAAAATCAAGTTTGTAAGTGCAGGGAAAGAGGAGATATTTCATGTTAATCGTGAACATTTAGATTTGAAACGACCAATAGTACATTTGATTTGAATAGTCTAAGTTTTGTGTTTGTGCTGATGATGTTTTGATTTCCACAACTTTTCAAGGCTTCTGAAAGACATTGCTGCTTTAGCTATTCTGATTCTAATTTCTTTACTTGTATCCCCTTCTCGATCAATGTGACTTCCAAGATAGATAAAGTGATCGATCTCTTCTACTGGTTTGTTTTCCATGTATATTTTGTCATCTGTTGGAATTAAACTTTTCATGATTGATCTCAAGCCCAATTTTGCTGGCTTTGCTGATAGTTCATTTGTGTTTTCCTGCATCATTTTTATCTGACTGCTGATGAGGACTATGTCATCAGCAAACTGTAGTTTCAACATTGGCTTAGTATGGAGTAAATGTCCACCCTATTAGATCTTGCAAGAGCTTATACAGCAACTGCAGAAGTGCAATTAGAGCAAATAAAGGCACATCAAAATCATTTACAATATCTGGAGTAAGACTAAAGTATGTGTTGTCACCACTCTTGTTTATCACTTGCATTGACAAAATATGCAAGGATGCGAAATCATAAAGTAAAGGTATAAATGAACTACTATTTACTGATGACCAGCCCCTTAATAGTAATAGTAGGCATTCAACCAGTCCTAAGCTACATACAGAAACAAATAAACTGGTTTGTCCATCTAGAATGAATACAGAGCAATTCTTTACCTTACAAAGCATATATTAAAAGAGGAGCAAGAGTCAGACCCAGGGTAAAAAGGACACACATTAAAGATATGCTATAACCATCAATTGCTAATGACTGAAGATGCCAAAATGGTAAGAACTAGAACTTTGTATCTGCCTTGACACTCAATGGTTACAAGAGGAAGTGAAGAAAGAAAGAAAATATTAGAAACACTAGAAAATGGAGCCTCCCAGCGCTAGAGCTAGAAGTTGTCAACGACCCACAGCTGATGGCTTGCGCCAGGATCAGTGAACCAGAACCATCCAGGCCCTGTTCCACCTCTCAGCGGTGTCTCTAGTGACAGACTGGACTGTCTGATCTGGCCGGGCGAGCAGGGTCAAAGAGGGAAGATAACCCGGTACTCAAAAATGTCATGCTCAAGTCAGATGTGTTGGGTAGAAAGGCGCAAATATCACAGTTCTACTGCAAACCCACAGCACAACGCAGACACGCCTACTTAACGTCCTTTTAAGGGCGGACGACAAATAGGAATATTCTAGTCTACCAGAATATTCTAGAATACTTTAGTCATGGGGTGAACGCAAGCAAGCATACTAGAAAACATAAAAACAGGGATAGCCAACAGAAGAGCAAAAGACCACAAACTATACCTCCCCAGAAAGGCAAATGAGGAAGCAAAAAAGAAGATTGTAGTTTCGGTATCATTATCCTCAATTGTGTAGATCATTTGATACCTATTGGAAATAAAACTAGATATTTCTTTTCTTCTGTTTTTTTTCACAACTCCTCTAACAAATTACAATGAAATATCTCATAATCAACTCAATCCATTGTCCTTTAGAGCAGAAAAAGGCACACAGACAGAAACTCACAACATACACAACAATTTGTTCATTGTCAAAATTGACATAAAACCTGCTTGGTATCTCATCATGTCATTCTGAGACAACACAGACAGAAACTCACAACATACACAACAATTTGTTCATTGTCATAATTGACATAAAACCTGCATGGTATCTCATCATGTCATTCTGAGACAACACAGACAGAAACTCACAACATACACAACAATCTGTTCATTGTCAAAATTGACATCAAACCTGCATGGTATCTCATCATGTCATTCTGAGACAACACAGACAGAAACTCACAACATACACAACAATCTGTTCATTGTCAAAATTGACATCAAACCTGCATGGTATCTCATCATGTCATTCTGAGACAACACAGACATGTCAACCATCCAAACGTTCAATATTTTAAACTGTATGTTTGCCCTGCTCATCTCAAAACTTACAATTCTGCCCTGTCCCACACAAAAAAAACAACCCCATATTAAATATCAAACAGTCAATGATATGAGATCAAAGCAACAATTTAGATTTCCATGAGAGTGTGTAAACAGAAGACAGAAATATAAACAAAAATTAAATTTTTAAAAATAAATTAAATATGAGCACTACAAAAACAGCACAAAGACATTGAAGAGAGAGTATAAATGGCAGAAAGATTACACCTTGACTGTCATCATCATTGTGAACTCTTATAAATGTCTCTTGAGCTTTTCTTTGCCACCTCATCATAGGTCCATTTTGTATAGGGCCATCCATCTTGACAATCTCATCTATATCTTTAACAAACTTAAAATGTGCCATCTGTATTAAAAAAAAATGTAATGTTAACACTCAAAATACTAATCAAGCATTTAAAAAAAATGAACCTGTGCCAAAAGAGCATCTAACTGCTCCCTGTGTTTATGTGTACATCATTGATCACAGTTTCCAACACCAACAGTAGAACTGTTGAGCACTAACAATTATATAGTAAATTTTTTAAAATTTTCATTTGGATACGAACAATAGAAAAGAACTATTCATAATATGTGATCTAAAGAAATTAAACTTTTAAGGAAAATTAAATTATTTCTTTTCATTAGTAAATGTTCTCTCCATGCTTTGTTGACATATGGTCATTATGGTATAAGTAAAAGTAAAATAAAGAGCCCCGTCACGCCAAGTGGTGTATAGGGAATATGGTGTTAGTGATTCTAAATTTTACAGACCTTCAGCACATGATTTTTGGGGTAATGTGGTCGGTATTACGCCCGTCCCACTTTACTTTCCCAGAAAAAATCTGGTACCCATTTAAGGCTGGGTGAACCCGGAAGCCGTCAGTTGGAATCGAACCCTATCTCTTGTCCTTTGTAGTCCAGTTCACTACTGAGCTATCCCGAGTAAGTAACCATATTTTTCTTGACCATCTGCACATTTTTCATGGTGATCAATGTACTATGCTAAAAAAAAATAAACTACTTGTTCGTGACTATGTTTTGTCAAAGTTCATTCATTCATTTTCCTCGTAGGGTGGAAGTTAAGTTCTCCACAATTAATGATTAGCCGCTAGTTCTTTGTTTCTTAGTCCCAGGGTTGAGCCTTCCTAGTAATTTTTCTGTACAGCTATTATGAACTCTTGGGTCTTCCTCATTTGCCTTTACAAGATGGTTTCCATATGAATGCCTGACCTGAAGGGAAAGTCTTCTGTCATTCATTCTGATCACATGCCTGATCTATTTCCAATGAAATAAATTATAAAGCTCAACACATATTCTTGTTTAGATTCATTATTAGTTCAATTGAAATATTTGCTTTCATTCTTTCCAGCTTATGTTTGATATCCTAAGCAGACATTTGTCAAAATTAGCTAGAATTAATACAATCTTCATGGAAATTCAAATGAAATAAAGTGTTGTTAGCTTTTGTAGTCCTAGTAGTACAACAAATTAATCATAATCAATAGTTTACTGTAGACAGTAGTGTTTTTATTTGTTGTATGGTTGATAGTTTAGTTAATATTAATTTTATTAATATTTTTATAATTTAG
Organism: Megaustenia siamemsis; assembly: GCA_032433765.1. Lineage (NCBI taxonomy): Eukaryota > Metazoa > Mollusca > Gastropoda > Stylommatophora > Ariophantidae > Megaustenia > Megaustenia siamemsis. The sequence goes on along the minus strand of JAVIAB010000108.1, from coordinate 33,865,056 downwards.
GACATAATTAGTACATTTTGGGGTATCAGAGCAGGTAGTGATGATTAACTTTGATTCAGTAGTTAAGTAAAGTGTAATTATAATAATTTTAATAAATTAGTAAAAATTAGTTGATTAAACTTTGGTAATTTATGAGTTTAGGTACTTAACTTATTTCTGCTAAACGATCTCCCTGATTGGCAACATATTTCTTAGTCTTCTTCAGCATTCAAGTCTTGTGATCATGTGAACTTCACTCTTTGTCCTGTTTCATGATGAGATGGAGGGCTATGGACAACATCATTACACACGATGAGCTGGTTGCATGGTCCGTACTCATATATGCGTGTGTCATGATTTTTTCCCTAGACCTGCGCCGTGCAGACATCTTCGGCAGGCTGGATCTAGGTCTGAAATAGTTTTCCTTCACGTAGGTTGAATGCTATCCAGGGCTGTTGACTCACCCTGTCCGTGGTTTCTGTTTGAGTGTTCTCTCATAGCCTTTCCTTTTCCTGATGGTAACTACTAACTAGCAGTGGTTTGTCTACTGGAGTGTCCTTCCCCGCATCTAGAGCTTTGGATGAGGCTCTACTCACATGGCCTGCCCCGTCATTGGACATTTGAGGTATTTTTTAGTTGGTGCAACAGTTCTACCTGGTAAAAAAGGCCTTCCATTTGGTCTTTGGTTCATGAGGTCAGAACTGCAGTCCTGTTTCATTGATGAACCGCACATAATTGAATGTATTAATTGCTTCTAGTTTTTGTGCATTTAATTTTATTTTTTCAACAAGGTTTAGGGTAACCCTAACCCAGGGGTCTTCTAATGATAGATTAGACTAGAAAATGACCACAGAGGATATTGCTATGAACAGAAATAATTTAGGTATCTAAACTCATAAAACTCAAACTTGTTTGCTGAAAATTGGTTTATGGGGAATTTTAGTTATATTATAGTTAATTAATTATTAAAGTCACTGTGGCTCACAATACTACAGTGTACACGTCACACATAGTCAATGAATGGAGTCACATTTTAAACAAACTTACTAAATGACTTTACTTTCACAAGCAACTAGCTCTTCATTAATTACTCTTACTGTTACCCGATTATATTATAATAATAATTAATAACAAATGCATCATAATCTTAACATAAATATATTTATATAACATGTAAATATAAATTATTTATTAATATAAATATATTATAAATAAATGCAATGCGATCAATAACAAACAAATTTTTTTTGAGTATTGAGTCAAAACACTTGAAAATGAAATGAATATGGACAGTGGGACAGTTAACAGTTAATATTGACTCATCATACTCCATACTCGACGACCGACACTCACTAGCAAAGTGAGTAGAGTAGTCTACAAGCAGCCTGATTTCTGATTCAGTGTTTGAACTGTTTATTAGTTATAGCTCGTTTCAAACCATGTGCCCAACTTTAAAAATCGATATCTTTTTAATCTCTTTTTGTAATTTTTTCAAAATTTGCATGTAAAGTTATAATGATTAGAACCCAACAGGGAATTAATTTCATTAAAAAAACATTTGGTTATTATTGTTGCTTATTTGATTTATATAAATTTATAACGACCCATTGATGTAGTCAAAACTTAATGTTTACAGTATTTTAAGTTAAAAATAGCGATTAAAAATCCATACACGGTACAATTGACGTTTTTGCACACTTTCCACGTGGGCTTTCTGACACAATTAGACACTTGTAGAAAACACGAGGCATTGTGTGTTCCATTTCCGTTCATTCATAGGTGGAGACGTGGAACAATAACATTTATCATGAGTCTTAAAATGAAATTCTGCAGTTTACAAAACATCGCAATAAAAATGTATGACTATTTTTGCAAAGAGGCTAAACGAGGAAGATTATTTCATTCTTTAGAAAACCCTGAGAATAGGACAAGGCACATTTTGGATTTATCTAAACGGTCATTTAATCGCTGGATTCAAGCACGTGACCGTCAATGTTCAAAATATACAAAATCACAAGGAAGAGCAAAAATGTTGGATAATTTCGACAGTGAACTTATTAGAAGTGAAATTCGCAAAATGTTGGGTATGAACGAAACTGTTACAATAAGAAAATTAAAAGTATCGCTGAAAAAGAACAACAGTATTGAAATATCAAAGTCTACATTATGGAGGAATGTGAGAGCTGCAGGCTTTACATTCAGAAAGTATTCCAATGGACGAAACATCATCTGTGAGAAGCCACATATAGTAGTCATGAGAAGCAAGTACTTACGTGAAGTCCGTGAAGTAAAAGAGGTGCGCAAGCAAGGTTATGATATTGTGTACTTGGATGAAACATGGATCAATGCTCACCACACTAACCAAAGGGAATGGCAGTCATCAGATGGAAAGATTAAGAGATTAATACCTAGCAGCAAAGGACAGCGCTTGATAATTGCTCATGCAGGTAGTCGACAACATGGACTAATACAGAATGCGGAGCTCATTTTTCTTTCAAAATCCATAGACAATCGGGATTATCACTCTGAGATGAATGGTCACATATTTAGACATTGGATTGAAAATTCTGTTCTCCCATCACTAGATCGACCATCTTGCCTAATAATGGACAATGCAGCGTACCACAACATTGTTGCACTTGAAGATAAAGTCCCAACGTCATCCAGTACAAAAGATGCTATTAAGAAATGGCTCACAAAGGAGCACATACAATTTAATAACATGTACTTAAAACCTGAATTACTATCTCAAGTAAAGCAAAAACAAAGGACAAAGATTTTTCAAATAGATAAGATTATCCAAGAGCACGGTCATATAAGTTTGAGGCTGCCACCTTACCATGCTCATTTAAATCCAATAGAACTAATCTGGGCAAAATTAAAAGGACAAGTGGCAGATGAAAATACAACATTCAAAATATGCGATGTAAAGACTCTTGCTAATCTCGCTTTATTAAATATAGACAAAGATTATTGGGCTAAATGTGAAGACCACATCTTAAAACAGGAAGAGGAATATTGGAAAAATGATGGTTTGTGGAATGTTCAATCCCAAACAGTTTTATTAATCTTTTAGACTCGTCTGATTCAGAATGAAAGTATATAGCCCCCACAATGTTGGCCCCTATATTACCTTAAATTAGTTCAACAAACGGTCCTTTTCAGGACCACACAACTATGAAAATTGGACATCAGGTAGGTATACTGGTATACCTTGATATTATTTTTATCGGCCGTCCACGAACTGAGAAGACAATAATTCTCCTGGTGTTTTGCCTTATCCAGTTATTTCCCCATTACGGCCACGCCTTTACCTAGTGAAACTTAATCATAGACCAGCAACTACGGTAATTTCTATTCTTTAGGGCTTCACAATTTACAATTTTGACAAACATCAAAGAAATATCGCCGCTTTAAGAAAACTGCAGCTGCAAGATATTTGTTAAATATACATTTTTAAAGGGTCTTTTGCATTCTAATAACATTTGGCTTGGGAAATTTCAAAAGTATTAGTATTTAACAAACGGTTAGAGAGTAATAGCGTTTTGAAGTTGGGCAGATGATTTGAAACGAGCTATAATAGTAAAGTCAGTGGGTAAAAACTTGCGTTATTATTATTTATTAAGTGTAGTTTTTAGTTTTATTCTATTTATTATAAATATAAGTCTGTCTGAAGTGAAGAAAGTAAGCCAAAATGAAAATGAATCATAATTATAATTATCATCAAGTTCAAGGATTAAAGTTACAAAACTTTTTAAGATTATCAAGATGACTGTATAATTAGAATTTACAAATAAACCGAGCACAATTACAATCTATGTATTACTGTTAACATGCACTATCAGACTGATGAAATGTTCCCTGACCACCACAAAAACTAAATCAGAGATTACAGCTCACTCAAATTTGCCTCTCCGTGGGTCTGTCAGTCACGTGACTTTCGTCATTTCCGGTGTGGAATCATAAAAAGTAGAAGTGAACTTTGAACATGATCGTGTTCTGTCAGTTGTGGGTACGCTATTTGAGGGGAGGTGAACTAAGTTCAAACTCACCCTGACACTATATAGTTGACCCAGGTAATGAATGAATGAATGGCTGTCAGGCTCATTTAGCTGGGGAAAAGTTACAACAGCGAGAAAGAACTCTGCCCTCTCTTCTCCAAATGCTGTGGCCTTCTCAAGGGTGGATGTTATTTTTATGTACCCGTGACGACATGAAAAGAAAATGCTGTGGCCTTCAAGGGTGGATGTTATTTTCACGTACCTATGATGACTTGAAAAGACGATTAGAGGCCACAGGGATGGCATTTCTCAGAAGAATGTTGAAAGTTCCCTGGACAGCTAAAACGAAACAATGAAGAAATTCTCAAAGAGGTAAACACAAAAAGGGAACTCAGAAAAACATCAGAAAGAAACAATCAACATTTTTCGGGCACATCATGAGAAGAGGAAAGTTGGAATACTTGGTTACAACTGGCAAAATAAAAGGAAAGAGAGATCGCGGACGACAAAGAGAGAAAATACTGGATAGCTTGGTGTGATGGCATGGAAAACAGTCAACAACAGAACTGATACGATGCACTGTGGATAGAAGATTGTGGAAGGACATGATCGCCTACGCCAACCGGTATGGCACGTAATGATGATGATGTGATGACATAATCATTTTTTGATCACATAATGTGAAGGGAACAGCTGGAATATATTGTAACAACTGGAAAAAATAGAGGGAAGCAAAGAGAAAAGATACCAGACAGCTTAAGAGAATGGCTTGGCAGAAGGTCAACAACAGAAATGATAAATAACTGTCGAGATGGAAAGTTGTGAAGAGACATGATCATCTACACCAGTAGGCCCAGTACTTGATGATGATAATGACATGAATTATTGATTTAATTAATATGTCACAGATTGGACATTATTATTGGCATAATGATATGTGTATCATCATCATCAAGTACCAAGCCTGCTGGCGTAGGTGATGATGTCTCTCGACAACTTCCGATCTGGAAGTCTGGACTTCATTTATCATTTCTGCTGTTGACCTGCCAAAGCCATTCTCTTAAGCTGTATGGTATCTTTATTCATTGCTTCCCTCTATAACAGGCCTAATACCAGATAGACCAGAACTTAAGGCAGAACACTTGTTCCCGTCTGCTCTTGTGCTGGACTTGAACCCGCTGATCGTAACGATTGGCGTTTGACCTCACGCCCTGTGTTGAGCTGCAGGCACTCAGATTACCTGGAGGTGTCTTGCACAGGACAGCACGTCGTGACCTGTATCAGCTCCATACCGAGTGTGATGGACTGGCCTCGGAAATTCTATAGCCGCTGATATGCTTTCTGCTTGCCTGGTGCTGACTCAGTATCACCCGGACACCCCATTGTCCGTCGGTCGTGATTGTCTTCCTTGGTACTCCGCGCTGCTTCGTGCAGACAGTTGTGTTCTACTAGCTGGCGTGCTAGCCTCTCCCAGCCTACATGCTAACATCTACACGAATGGTTCTGTATCGCGCGGACAGCGTAGTGGTTAGGGTTTTGTGGCATACCAACATGACAGAGAAGTGGCTATGGACTCTGGCAAATGTAGTATTACAGTGTCCAGAATGAGAAATCATAGAAGTAGCAGCGATAACATGATTGGTTACACAGAATGTGGTTCACGCAATCTTGGTGACTGACTCGCAAAGTATGCTACAGAAGATTGACAGACAGCGTCTGCGGCAGAAGTGGATGCAGCTCTTGGAAGACTCCAAAGTGATCGCTTTAACATTGGTGTCTGTCCAGGACACGCTGGTGTACATGGTAGTGAAATAGCCAATATGCTTGCCGGCAGCTCTGGCAGTGGGTGCAACCTTACTCTCGGCAAATAGGACATCGTCAAATTTTTTTCTTCATTCCTTAAGAGAAGAGAAAGAGAATGGGTGGGACAATGATGTATGTATTGAGACTCTTATGAGTCTAATGGTGGGACAATGATGTATTTATTGAGACTTTTATGAGTCTAATGGTGGGACAATGATGTCTGTATTGAGACTCTTATGAGTCTAATGGTGGGACAATGATGTATTTATTGAGACTCTTATGAGTCTAATGGTGGGACAATGATGTATTTATTGAGACTTTTATGAGTCTAATGGTGGGACAATGATGTATTTATTGAGACTCTTATGAGTCTAATGATGCGACAATGATGTATTTATTGTGACTTTTATGAGTCTAATGGTGGGACAATGATGTATTTATTGAGACTTTTATGAGTCTAATGGTGGGACAATGATGTATATATTGAGACTCTTATGAGTCTAATGATGCGACAATGATGTATTTATTGAGACTTTTATGAGTCTAATGGTGGGACAATGATGTATATATTGAGACTCTCAGGTGTCTAATGGTGGGACAATGATGTATATATTGAGACTCTCAGGTGTCTAATGATGCGACAATGATGTATTTATTGAGACTTTTATGAGTCTAATGGTGGGACAATGATGTATTTACTGAGACTTTTATGAGTCTAATGGTGGGACAATGATGTATATATTGAGACTCTCAGGTGTCTAATGGTGGGACAATGATGTATATATTGAGACTCTCAGGTGTCTAATGGTGGGACAATGATGTATATATTGAGACTCTCAGGAGTCTAATGGTGGGACAATGATGTATATATTGAGACTCTCAGGTGTCTAATGGTGGGACAATGATGTATATATTGAGACTCTTATGAGTCTAATGGCGGAAAAGGGGATCTTGTTGACCAGGAGTGCTTAGTGGTAGTGAAAAGCAGGTGTATCTATTATCAGCACATTACAGGAACGATCACTCTGTGCACGCATGGAGAAATGCTGGGACAGGCGGTTGAGCGGATATGGGGATGCCTCGACTGCAGCGAAACTGATTCTATAAATAGAATAGAATATCCAGAGGTCAGGGGAGGCTTAACGCCACAAAGATAGGACGGATTAATTTTTTTTTCCCAATTTTTGACACAGGAAAAAACACCACCGCCTGTGCTGGGCTTTGAGCTCAGCGGGACTCGGGACCTTCCTGTAGAGGTCTCTAGACCACCGTCTTACAACTTTTTGTTTTTAACCCGTGGCCCCCTTCCGACCTTGTTTTACTCCCGTTGCCTCTTGTTCTTTCATATAGATCGTGTTTATATATTCGATTTGTGTGAAAATTACGTTTTAGATCGCAGTTATTTGTTACATGCTGCCTTAGAATAAGCATTTATTTGGACTGCGAAACGAGATAGACTGGATCAGGAGAGATATATTCTGATGAACATAAAATAATCAATTCTGGAGGTACTAAATACCAAAGAGGAGTAGGTATAATCTTGGATGCAGATAGAGCAAGAACAGTGAAAGGCTTTTACCCAATATCTGACAGAGTCCTTTTAGTGAAATTGAATGGAAAGCCAATAGATATACATCTCATACAAGTTTATGCACCAACAGCAGACAGTCTAGCGGAAACAGTTGATACATTTTATGACGAGTTAAATAAGACACTTCGTGAATGCAAACCACATGAAAACACCATAGTTCTAGTGGATCTCAACGCAAAAGTAGGAAGGGAAAGAGTTGAGGAAGTTGTTGGTGATTATGACTTAAGTGAGAGGAATGAAAGGGGTGAGAAACTTGTTGACTGGGCAAGAAAAAACAACATGAAGATAGGAAACACCTGGTTTAGGTAACATTCAAAACGTCTGTTGACATTGAAAAGCTCAGGAGACAACGCACGCAATCAAATTGATTACATAATGATAAACAATAGATTTATAAACAGTCTGGTGTGTGAGAAAACTAGACCAGGGGCAGATTGCAGTAGTGATCATGTACCAGTTGTGGGAAAGCTTAGAGTAAAATTAAAAGTAGCAAAACGAGCCTCAGTTAATATTAAGTTAAATTTAGATTTACTCAAATCAAACTAGAAGTCGCAAGACAAATATAAAATCACAATTCAGAACCGGTGTATTGCAATAGAGAAGATACAAAGCACTGATGGACAGTGGGAAATGCTAAAAGAGTCAATGCAACAAACATCAAAAGAGTTCATACCACCAGTGAGGACAAATTCAAGAAAGAAATGGATGACATGCCATTTTGCAGCTAATGGATACAAGAAGAAGAAATAAAGAAAATAAAGATGAGTATAAGAGAGTAAATAAAGAAATTGTAATAAAATGCAATGAAGCAAAAGAAGCATGGATAAAAGAGAGATGCAAAGAGATTGAAATGCAACAAAAAGGAGATGCCAAAGCTATATACAAACAAATTGAAGAATTAACGGGTAGAAAAACACAATTTAAAAAAAACTGGATGTTTAATATCAAATGAAGAAGAACTGTTGATTGAATAAGAAAGAATAAGGGAACGATGGACAGAATACATTAAAGATCTTTACAATGATGAGCGAACATAATTAAATAAGAAGTTAATATTAAGGATAATGGAGGTCCAGAAATACTCAAAGAAGAAGTGTAAGACGCCTTGCGCAACATGACAGAAGAAACAGCTCCTGAACCAGAGAATATAACTAAAGAAGAGATTGAAGCCATGGGTGATTTTGAAATAGAAATAATAACAAAAATATTGAATGATATCTACAACAGCGGGTATATACCAGACGACCTGCTCAAATCAATATACATAGCCCTACCAAATAAATCTGGTACGATTGAATGCGATGATCATTACACAATAAGCCTTATGAGTCACATGACTAAGATATTACTAAGAATAATCCTGCGAAGAGTGCGAAAAAATTTTTTTCCCAGAAATTAGTGATGAACAGTGTGGTTTTGTTGGAGATAAAGGAACGAGTAATGCCATATACATCATAAGATCTTTAGTAGAAAGAGCCATAGAGGTGAAAACGGATCTATACCCATGTTTCACAGATTATACCATGTACTGGCAACAGACAGCGGCCATAAGAATTGGAAATCAATTGGAAATGTTTCAACAAATAAAACATGGTGTTAGACAAGGTTGTGTGCTGTCACCAGATTTGTTTAATATGTATAGTGAAATTATTTTAAGATCCATAAGGGGGATGCATGGGAATAACAATCGGAGGTCATAATATAAATAATCTAAGGTATACTGATGATACCGTATTAATCGCTAAGAGTGAAAAGATGTTACAAAAAATGTTAAACATTATAGTGAAAGAAACAAAAATGAAGGACTCAGCCTTAATAGCAAAAAGACAGAAGTAATGGTAACAACAAAGAAAAAGACATCACCTCAGTGCAAAATAAAGACAATTGGAACAATATTAAAACAGGTAAATGAATTTAAATATTTTGGAACTTTGTTAACCTCAGACGGAAGATGTACAACAGAGGTGAGATGCAGAATGGCTCAAGCAAAAGCAGCTTTCAAAAAAAAAAAATGAGGAAGATACTATGCAATCCATTTTTGACAATAGAAACAAGAAAAAGAGTTCCTTAATGTTATATAGAGCCAGTCTTAACATATGGATGTGAATCATGGACAATGGGACAACAGACAAGGAAATCACTGAAGTCAGTAGAAATGTGGTTTTACAGAAGAATGTTGAGAATGCCATGGACAACTAAGAAGAGTAATGAAAACATATGAAAGAGGCCAAAGCAAAAAGAGACCTAATTTTCAATATTAGGAATAAACAATCATCATTTTTTTTGGGCCATGTAATGAGAAGAGAACAACTGGAATACATTGTAACAACAGGGAAAATTGAGGGACGAGGAGATAGAGACTCTGCAAAGCAAAGAGAGAAAAAATACCAGACAGTTTAAGAGAATGGCTTTGGTAGGTCAACAACAGAAATGATAAATAACTGAGAGATAAAAAATTGTGGACAGACATGATCACCTACGCCAGCAGGCTTGGTACTTGATGATGATGATGCCTTTGAATACCCATGACGTTATAATAAAATTTTTTAATCTCTCAGGCATTTGATCTAGTTTGCAAGATTCCTTTTTTACGTTATGTTGAAAACAACGTAAATGTCACGGCTTTGGACATAATTTTAGCACATCTACGGTGCTCAGTTGTGTTGATCTAAAAAAAGTTTTGTTTTCACATTGAAAAAGGCCGAGGAAACAACAATTATTGATTTTCACATGCACCGATTCCACTTTCAGTTGAAACCGAAAAACAAGTAACAAGTCACACTCGACAGGAAAAGTAGGGAACAGAACCCGGTCGTGGTTAATGCTGAGGTCAACGGTCTCATCTGCGATAATACCGATGAGAAAGATGCAGTCATCTATACAGACGGATCTGTAAGACGACACCAAAGAAGTGCATGGACATTTACAGCACGCTCAGCAGGCAGAATAGCCAAGGAAGACAGTGGTGCATACGCCATGACCACGAGTAGCATGACAATGGAGGTGATGGCAGTGACCAAGGCATTCAAATGGTTAGAGTCACAAGACTACATCCACGCACGTATACTGAGTGATTCGATGAGCATGATAAAAAAAGTGGAGGCGGGCTATGTACGCATGCAATGGGTAGAGTCGTTGCAGAAATCCAAAATACGTAAGGTCACCTTTGTATATGTCCCTGGACATGCGGGAGTACGGGGAAATGAGAGAGCGGACAGGTTGGCTAGCTGCGCTGTCGTTGAGGACGGGCAACCGATGGATCGGGCGGACATCATCAATGCCCTTCGAGATGTTGGAAGAGCACAGGACTTCGACAAACACAGATCAACGTCACTTCTTCGGATGATGGAAATGGGAGTTAAGATGGGCACGGCCAGAAATGAGAAACTTGGTGGCCGTGTAAGAAGACTTATCAACCAACATAGAACTGGAGTCGTCAGTCGCTGGACACTGAGGGAATTGCTGAGGAGGGGATCTGAGCATCTATAAACATGTTCGGAGTGCAATGATGATGACCCGCAAATAACTCAGTAACTCAATAAACAAGTAACGTTACAATGCGGCGCAGCCGTTCATGGTAAAGGCGTATCCAGTTATTATTGTGAAGTTATTGTGAAGTTATTGTGATAAAATGTTGGTTTCTAAAAAACTGACATTTGTATCAACACCATAATGAGCGTGAAAGGCAAATTTGTAACTATGTAGAAGGTTACAGCTTTACCAGTACTTCCACAGGGAATCGACGATGGGTAATTTATATAGCGATATTCATGGCCCAGCGAGATGAATGCAGTTGGCGCTTGGTATGGATAGATCATCCTTTCCCTGCTGGATTAGAGGAGACAAGACTCAGAGTGCACTCATGTCAAGGAATGAAAGAAAGGGAAAGTTGAAGACTTTGACGAGGATGTCATAAGACGGAAGCTATTTAAAATGTGTGCTACAAATGTACATTTTCATCATCACCAAGTACCGGACCTGCTGGCGTAGGTGATCATGTCTCTTCTCCATAACTTTCGATCTCAACAGTTATTTATCATTTCTGTTGTTGACCTTCTGCCAAGCCATTCTCTTAAACTGTCTGGTATCTTTTCTCTTTGCTTCCCTCTATCTCTTTGTCCCTCAATTTTTCCGGTTGTTACAATATATTCCAGTTCTCTTCTCATTACATGGCCAAAAATGATGATTGTTTCTTCCTAATGTTGGAAATTAGCTCTCTTTTTGCTTTGGCCTCTTTCAGAATGTTTCAATTACTCTTCTTAGTTGTCCATGGTATTCTCAACATTCTTCTGTAAAACCACATTTCTACAGACTCCAGTGATTTCTTGTCTGTCCATGATTCACATCCATATGTACATTTTACTCTCAGAAAATTGAAATTATATTGCACGCAGAATGCAGTATTGGAATTTATAAAAGTACTCAATTGAAAATTGTACGAACCATACTTTCAGACAAACATTAGGCGGCAGAATTATTATTTGTGAAAAACCACATTTGAATGCTGACCGAAGCAAATACATAATGCAAATCTGTGAGCGGCGATGTCAAGACTATGATATTGTATGTTCGGACGAATCCTCGGTCAATGCTCACCGTACCTATGCTAAAGAATAGCAATCAGTGGACGGTTAACAGAAATGAACAATTCCCAGCAGTAAAGGCTAGCGCATCGTACTAACGCATGATGGAAGCTGTGATAACGGCCTTGTCCTTGACGCTGGACTTTTTCCAATCAGAAAGTACCGTCGGTAGGGATTACCACACAGAAATGAATGGACGCATTTTCTATCACTGGTTGGAGAACGATCCAATCCTGGATAGACCTTCATGCCTAGTAATGGATAATGCTTCTTATCACAATGATGTCTCAGCGGAAGACGAAGTACCAACTGCATGAAATATAAAAGATCAAATTAGGACATGGCTTAAAACCCGAGTTGTTGCAACTTGTGAGGAATAGAAATAAGGAAAAAAGTGTATCATACTGACAAAATCATTGAGGAATACGGTCACACTTCTCTGTGACTCCCTACGCACCTCAATCCGATCGAGTTTGTGTGGGCTAAAGTTAAAGTACAGGCTGCAGAACATAGCAGGACGTTTAAAATGTGTGATATTGAAGTTCTGACACTCGAGTCCCTCTCAGGAATAGACATTCAGTTGTAGAAGAAGTGTGTTGTACATGTGCTTCGTGTGGAAAACGAGTACTGTCAACGAGATGTATTACAATTTGTCCAGCCATTAACCTTTATCAACCTCTTAGAATCGTCAGATTAGAAATGATGAAGACCATATTTTGTTGACAGACTGAATAACAACCTGAGATGATTAAGCATATGTTGAGCAACTGGTTAAGTGTGTGTACAATGGTAAGAAAATATATTTCCATATCAAAATGCGTCTACCATCAATCAATATGGAGTAGGACATCCTGGGGGTCTAATGGTGACCGCAGGGCAAGACTAACTGTAGTAAATTGGAGATTCCAGATAACTGGCAACACACACAATTACTTCATCTATACAAGTATTATGCAGATACGCCTCTAAAAAGAAACTGAAATGGAAATTAACTTTGAATCAACTTATTTGCAATGGACCTAACAAATCAAAGGAATTAGCTGATGTGCAAAATCTGTGAAATACAAAATAGCTATATTTGTACGTCATGGGTATTCCAAAGCTGAATGCAAAAAAAAAAATAACTGAGATATAACAGGCAGTTTTCACGCATATCGAAAACATAGATTCATGGATTTAAGAACGGAGTATAGCAAGCAATCAGGATAAGTCAGTAGTTTGGTAAAATGTTCGTGTCTTATGTTAGTTGGTGAACAGCTTTTCTCGCAGCTAAATCTGTTATTGAATAGATAGACTCGACCGCAGATTGAACAAGGTGTATTCATTGTTCCTGAACAGCAAACAACAGCAAGCAGACAACAACAAACAGAAAACAGACAACAACAAACAGCAAGCAGACAAAAGCAATCAGACAACAACAAACAACTGTGAGGCAGGTGGTAAACTTACTGCTATTTGGAGTTTCACTTTAGCTCAATAAAACTTTGATTTTTAGTTCAGTTCTTGGAGAGTTCTTCTCTCCTTAGCTGGTCGAATATGGGGCAGTCTTGTAGAAATTGAAGCCATAGTGGCACGTTGTTTAAGGTAGTAATAATAGAAGGCCACAAAGAAAACACAATTCTTTCATGGCAAGTGAGTCTAACATAGCAGACAATGTCTGAGGTTGAATGGACTGTGGCGCGCCAACAAGAGAACAACTGTTGCCAGTGCAGTCGCTGACGTCACCCGACTACTACAGGAATTCACGGATCTCTTCGTCATCCGCCCTTAAAAGCTCGTTAAGTGGACGTAGAAGCGTTGTGGGTCGAGGCTTGCAGTGGAATTGTGTGTCTTTTGGCCCGACATCCGACTTCAGCGTAGTATTTTGAGGTCGCGGGTTGCCTTCCCTCTTCAATGCCCACTCGCTTGGCCAGACTAGACTGGTAAGTAGTGACAGCACGAAGCAGCAGTATATAGGGTCTGTAGCAGAGTGTTTTAACATTAAAAAACGTGCGAGTACTTCACGCGCTACTGATCAGACGTGTCCTGGTTCAATTCCCAGATAAGGGGATTTTTGGGGGGAAGGGGGAAAGTGGGGTTCATCCAGCCGCTGAAAATGGGCACCAGACTGGGGAGACCTATTCTGGACACGTGCTTTAGCTGAAATGACCTAGGTCACGATGACGTAAATGAGACCCTAAAATGACACAAATAAAGCCCTTCCCCAGACAAAAATTCCGATGTTTCTAACTTATATTCAGGGATTCAGGATTGCTGTCTACACATCTTCCGATGTTTCTAACTTATATTCAGGGATTCAGGATTGCTGTCTACACATCTTCCGATGTTTCTAACTTATATTCAGGGATTCAGGATTGCTGTCTACACATCTTTCATGATCTTTTCCCGCCTTTCCGCTATAAAAAAATAGTTATTGTTTATGTAACGCCGCTGACATTACGATGTCAGTTGTTTCAGTTCATCTCGCAAATGTGCTAAAATAACAATTGCCGTCCTAAATGCTCAGTGTTTATGATTGTCGCTTTTACCGGCGCCGTGAGGAGACAAATACATTGTAATCATTGTATAGTTTAACTTCCAAAAGTTTCACACAACTGTCTTGGAAGTTGAACTATAATTGTCAAAAAAAATTATGACTTTCACTTTTACTCACAGAAATAATAAACTGTATATTATCGTGTACAAATATAGGCGTTCAGTGTTAACATTAGAGATTTAGTGCTGTGAATTGTGAAATATTAAATAACTTACGGTCGCCCGCTCGACGAGCACAAAAACAAACCTACTCAAAATACGAATATAACATAAATGAAATGGTCAACAAAATTATGACTTTCACTTTTACTCACAGAAATTATGGTGTTGTATTTCTGTATAGAAATATGTCCATGCTAATCTTTTGCATTGCAAAGTACTGTTTATCCATACTTTGCATTGGTCCCGATTTTTCTATCAAATTTCTAGTTTTACATAATCTGCACTTTCCAGTATATTGTTCGACATCTCTATATATTCCTGGCCAGTAGTATTTTATTTTAATAGCGTCTATCACTTTATCCCTACCCATGTGTCCGTTTTGATCATGATATGCCTTCAGTACCTGCGTCTTGAGGTGAACTGGTATATATATTTTGGGCTGTTTCCCCTCTCTTGGATCTATATAAGTTAGTACTCCATCCATCTGATCTGTATGGAGATGTTTCCATTTACAGTTCATTCCTCTATTTAACTCATCTATGATGATTTTCAATCTTTCGTCTTTCTGTTGTTCCTCCCTGGTAATGCATATTGGATAATCCTGAGTTACCTGTTCCATACCACTCAATGTGTGTTCATCTATGTCTGTTATTCCCCCGGGTCGTCTTCGGTTCGTATTTATTATGTTCACCTGAAACGTTCTGTCATCTATTTCAGTGCATGAATCTGTGTCCTCCTTCTCGGTCTCTCTTGTCGTTGGTAATCGGGACAACCAGTCTGCACATATATTCTTTGCGCCTTCTATATATTCAATTACTGCTCCAGTATTCTGTATTGATAATGACCACATATCTATCTTCCTGTTGTTGATAGGCCCGTCAAGGATGGATTTTAGCGGCTTGTGGTCCGTCCTTATCACTATTGTATTTCCATATAAATAAAAATGCAATTTCTGTATTGCATAATGTATGGCATCATTTGGAAAACAGAGAAGACGCCTCATAAATGGAAAAAAGGAATCATTGTTAAGATCCCAAAAAAGGGCAATCTTAGAGATTGTAACAATTGGAGAGGCGTGACACTTTTGTCAGTTGCCTCAAAATTATTCTGTAAAATCATCCTAAATAGAATAAAGGATTCAATAGATACAGTAATGCGTGAAGAACAGGCTGGGTTTAGAAAAGGGAGAAGCTGTCTTGACCACATTTTCACTCTACGACTTATATTGGAGGAACACATTGAAAAGCAAAAACCTTTTGTACTTAACTTCATCGACTTCAAAAAAGCATTTGATAGTATTCATAGAGATTCTTTGTGGAAAATTCTGAAGCAATATGGCTTACCATAAAAAATCATAAATATTATCAAAGACATGTATGATGGTTACACATGTGCAGTTCGAACAGAGGAAGGACTGAGCGAATGTTTCCCAATAGAAACTGGGGTTAAACAAGGATGTATTTTATCGCCCTTGTTATTTGGAATTGTTATGGACTTCATAATGAAGAAATGCTGCACTGGTAATAAAGGCATCGAATGGATACAAGGAGACCATTTGGAGGACCTGGACTTTGCTGATGACATAGTTCTCATCAGCAATCAGATAAAAACGATGCAGGAAAACACAAATGAACTATCATCAATAGCCAGCAAAATTGGGCTTGAGGTCAATCATGAAAAGACTAAAGTCATGAAAAGTTTAATTCCAACAAGTGACAAAATATACATGGAAAACAAACCAGTAGAAGAGATCGATCACTTCATCTATCTTGGAAGTCACATTGATCGAGAAGGGGATACGAGCAAAGAAATTAGAATCAGACTGGCTAAAGCAGCAATGTCTTTCAGAAGCCTTGAAAAGTTGTGGAAATCAAAACTCATTAGCACAAACACAAAACTTAGGCTATTCAAATCAAATGTACTATCAACCCTTACGTATGCGTGTGAAAGCTGGAAAACAACAAGAGATATAGAAACAAAGTTGAACGCATTCGAAAATAAATGTCTAAGGAAAATACTTGGTATAGAATGGAACGAATTCAAAACAAACGAGGAAATTAGAGAAATCGCCAATCAACCACTAATATCTTCAGTAATAAAGAAAAGACGATGGTCATACGTTGGACATGTGATGAGAAGAGATAATAATCGAATAGCAAAGCAAGCCCTCATATGGGAAACAACAGGTAAAAGAAAAAGAGGAAGACCCAGGGAGACACTGAGAAGAACATTGATGAGAGAGGCAAGAGCAGCAGGAATCGGCTCCCTCAATGAGATAGAACTGCTTGCACAGAACAGAGACAGATGGCGAGATTTGATAAAATATCTTTAAAAGAAAACTGCTAGAACAAAAATTCATATAGGAGAAGGTGTATCTTGGTCTACGCCCTATGGGCCGGTTACGGCTCGAAAGGTCAATAGAATAGAATAGAATTTCTGTATAAACAAATGTAGTGTTTGATGTTAATCAGAGAAATTTCGTGAATGAGATGGATCGTAATATAAAATATGAAGTCGCAGGTAATTTTTCTGGGTGTATAGCAGCTTTAAATCAAAAAGATATTAAAGATACATATACAATACAAGTAAAGAACACATACCAGAAGCTGCTATATAGAAGAATTGAGCAATACAGAAGAGAAAATCTTGATGAAAAAGTAACAACAAAATGGCAATGCATAAAGAAAAGCATACAAGAAACCTGCGACATCTTACCCAAAAGAGAAAAGAACAAAAAACAAAAATGGATAACTAACACCATCTTAGAAAAAATGAAAGAAAGGAGACAAGCGAAGAACACTGCCCAATACAATAAAATAGATAATGAAATACACAAACTATGCAAAAAAGCAAAAGAAGACTGTCTCAGCCAAAAATGTATAGAAATAGAAACTATGGAAAGCAAACAAGACCTAAGAGGAATGCACACAGAAATAAAGAGAATGACTAATAAAAATAAAAAAGCCACAGAAGGTGGATGCATTGCAGACAAAAAGGGAAAAATGCTAACAGACAATAAAGATATTATAGATAGATGGCAGGAATATATAACAGAACTATTTCATGATCAAAGGGACAAGAAACCAGTTATAAAATGTACATCAGGCTATAAAATCTTAAAATCTGAGGTGGAAAAAGCTATAAAAACAATGAAAAAGGGAAAAGCAGCAGGACCTGACTGCATACAGACAGAGATGATACAGGCACTAGAAGATTTTGGCATTGAAGTGATTACAGACATATGCAGCGACATATACCACACAAGATACATACTAAATGAACTAAAAACATAAAATTTCATTGCATTGCCTAAAAAGAATGGTGCAGGTGAATGCAGTGACTTTAGAACAATAAGCCTAATGAGCCAGGTAACAAAAATCTTACTAAAAGTTATACAAGGAAGGATTCAGAATAAAATCAATACTGAGTTAGATGAGCAGCAATTTGGTTTTAGGAAAAATAGTGGAACAAAAGAAGCCATATTCTGCATGAGAACATTAATAGAAAAGTACATAGAAGTAAACAAACCAATATATGCCTGCTTCATAGACTACACCAAAGCTTTTGATAGAGTACACCACAAACAACTTATAGAATGCCTAAAAGAGATACATCTAGATGACATGGACATACGACTAATATGTAATCTATACTGGGAGCAAACAGCAATAATAAAATATAACAAAGAGAACTCTACACCCATTGATATAAAAAGAGGAATAAGACAAGGATGCATCCTATCACCAAGCTTGTTCAATCTATACACTGAGCAAAACTTTAAAAACATCATAGAGATGACAGGCCTACAAATTAATGGAAAGATAATCAATAGTCTAAGATATGCTGACGATACTGTACTACTAGCAGAAAATCCTAAAGACCTACAACAATTACTTAATGAAATAAACATGACAAGCACAAAATATGGACTAGATATGAATTTCAAAAAGACTAAAACTATGATCATAAACAAAGAAAATACTCAAAACCCACAAGTGGATATCAAAATAGAAGGAATAGACCTGGAGACAGTTCAGAGCTACAACTACCTTGGACATACTATAACCAGTGATGGAAAATGTACAACTGAAATAAACAAAAGAATAGGAATGGCAAAAAGTAATTTTAATATCATGAAGAAAATACTAACATCAAAACAAATAACACCAGGGCTAAAACTAAGAATAGCAAAATGTTACATCTTCTAAATATTACTATATGGTGCAGAAACAGTGACATTAGACAAGAAAACAGAACAGAGAATTGAAGCTTTTGAAATGTGGATATATAGAAGAATAGGTAGAATTGGATGGAAGGAAAAGAAAACAAATGATGAAGTCTTAAAACAACTAAAAATGAAAAGAGAACTACTAAGCACAATCCAAACAAGACAAATGCGATTTTTGGGCCATGTTAAAAGACACAACAGCCTACTAAAAGTAATCTTGGAGGGGAAAATACAAGGTAAAAGAGGCAGCGTCAGACCGAGACTAACATGGACGAGTAACATCAAAAGATGGACAGGTCAGCCTATGACAACCTGCACCCTCAAAGCAAGAGACATAGCAGAATGGCGCACCATGGTAGCCAACCTTCGTTGTGGAGACGGCACTCGATGATGATGATGATGTTCAGATGGGCGGC
Organism: Megaustenia siamemsis; assembly: GCA_032433765.1. NCBI lineage: Eukaryota > Metazoa > Mollusca > Gastropoda > Stylommatophora > Ariophantidae > Megaustenia > Megaustenia siamemsis. Next base: position 33,845,758 of record JAVIAB010000108.1, on the reverse strand, counting down.
CAGGCATGATATTGACTACATGATCAATAAAATGTGCAGTTGGTCAATGACAAACATGGACATTGTGTTCCCCCAAACACCCAAGGTAATGTCCTTATTGTTGTTTACGTCGGATGTGCACCATTTGCGGGTGGGGGCGTACCCAACAGCCAAAGTTGATTCAAATGCTTATTTAGTTTGTTACGACCTGCTCCAAGGCTGAAGATAAAGACTAGTCCTAGTCTGTGGCCAGAGGTGGTACCCATCTTAAGTTATACAGGCGGCCATTGTGGCCTGTGCTGTGAGGACATTGATAACTGGTTTCTTCTGGACAGTCCCCATCCTCCACGTTGTGTTTGTGGTGATAAATCAAATACGATATGAAAAAGATTAGTTAAAACAGTGATGAGCCAGACGAGGATGAGGCACGTTCAGCCACAATGCTTGTCGTGTCTACAACTTAATTATATTATTGCTTTGTACACAGGCAAGGTAAAAGACATTAATAAAATAAATGTTTTGAATCAGATAATTTGTATGCTTTTTTGTTGTCTACTTTTATATCACTTTGCCTCTCAGTTCAGAATAAAAAACTACCCTCCAGTCAACACAAATTTTAAAATGTGCAACAAAACAATGTTGAATGTCTAAGAAAATCACGGACACTGCTATGTATGTGTCAACATTTCTTTTAATGCAATCTTTGTCACAATAAATAAAACACACATGCAACAAATACATCCAAAAATACTATGGTCAATATGGACAAACTCAGTCAGATTGAGGCACTGAACCACTCAGCATGTGATTTCATATCTACTAACTTCAGCAATGCAGAAACATGTGATGAACAAACATGAGTCTGAGGACAAGAACATATCAATATTTCTTCACATTTATAGTGTCTTCAAATATATGAGCTAAATTTGAAATGTGTGGATATTAGGTTTACATGACATCAGTGTTATTGATGATTTATAGGGCAAGATGAGCACACACATGAAGTAGATACAAGACATTACTGAATGCCTGTCTTATCCTTTGGTGTTTAGAGAAATGGTGCTAGTGTCCACATTTGTCCAAGAACGTCAGCACAAATTTGGATGATCTGGTCAGACTACTCTCATCTCCCAGATAAAATCAAGGCCACCCATTTCTGAGATTGGGTGAAGTCCAAACCAAAGTTGTGTATTAACTCAGACCTATTTGATCAGCATGAAAGTGGACTAATGACTTCACCACTTCAATTAATACAAAATTTAACATAATCAATTGATACAATATATAATAATCAAAGCATATACTCATTGTAGTTGATATGAACTTGTTAGCCTAAATGATGATATATCCCACACAGCTAAAAGTGATATGTTATTGATAGTATTGAATTCCACATACAGGCTTTCTATACAACTGACATGTCCATTGCTGCTATTAATTGTCAGTGATTGACTACCAGCTGTAGTGACATAGTGAGAGCATAAGTTCCTAACAATTTATTGAACATTTGGGCGCACAAACACAAGCTTCATTACAACACATGCTAACCATGAGAACAATCTGCTTTTGATTTGGATGTGGTGTAAATCACAAATGGTGATTTTAAGAAAAACAAAAGTGATGTGAGTCACATTTAATGACTGAAAAAACAAAACAATAAAATGTGAGAAAACATACAGCAGTCAGTTATACAAAAAAACACATTATGAATTGCATTCAGTTTCTTGCACTCAATAATGTTTATTAATATAAGCATGAAGACATATTTACACTGCAACACACACTGAGCTAAAGTATGACCTTCCATACCTGCCATTTGAATATTAGTGATCAAACTATTTGTTGGTCCCGTTCTTCTTCATTCACTTTCAGACATCCATGTTAGATGATTATGAATAAGGCAGTAGTCAGTTGAATGTTGCCAACAGTATGCTTATATAGGTTGTTGTATATTTATTATTTATATATAGGTACATTTTACATGTATCCATATGGCCTTCATCTCCTCCCTTTTGAAAATGTTTATTGTGTGGTGTCAAGCCTTTCTAATTTCCTATCTCTGATGTTGTCTTTTAATCTCTTGACTATTAGCTCACTTTTTCATTGGATCATTTGTGCAACATATTATGTTAAATACTTTAAATAAAATATTATTAATACAATTTTGAGTAAAAAATATGCATATGTCTATTGTGTCAGTCTTCAGTTGAAAGCATGTGGCCTCCATAGTGTCTTGTATTGTCTCTCTATCCTATCAAACTCCAACCATAAAATATATGATTTTGTCACCAACTTCTTTCCTCTTGTGTGCAAACTTGATCCCAGTTGAGCACAATCCCCACAAGACCTTGTGACAATGTTGTCATATGGATATCAGTTTTGCCTGAAAGATGATCATTTAACCACACTTCTACACTTGGTGTTAGGTTTAATGTGATCTGAATTTTATTGCGGTCCTGATTTAAAAATGACTTTTATATTTGTTTGAGATCAACTGTCCTTAATTCCTCTACTGCACATTCTTTGTGGGAGTGTCTCTCATTACCTTGACTGTTTAAAATGTCCTGGAGAATGGACATTGTCTTGTATGATGAAATGCTGACACTGTATGGTCTCTATTCTGATGACCATTTAGAGCTATGGATATGTTAACGTTGTGGAGACTTATGGGTACAAAGATACTAGGTGTCAGTTTTTGATCATGAAATGCAATTCAAGTAGTTTTGGAGGGGACCAATGAAATCTACATGTTACATGTTTTATATTTCTTCTTAGGGGAAAAGTTTGACTGAGTAAGAGATGGAAATTGGGGAGATGTGGAAATATAAGGAAGGTCAACGTTTCTTTCAGATTGCAAATGGTCAATATTTCTTTCAAAGTACAAATGGTCACATTGTTCATTGTAATTTGTTAGTAAGTAGTGGTCCAGGTATTGTGGTTACCATCTGTCCAGACCAGGTGCTCAACTACACTGACTGACATTATCACTGAATTCTGACCTGTATACTTAAATGGTCTCTTATTAGACCATAAGCAGCTGAAATAATAAACTGATGTCATCATGTTAAAGTTTCAAGTTAGCCATTTTACTTCCCTCAAGAAACACATAACATCAACACTGTAAATAACAGGGTATGAAAATAAGTATTGAGGCCAAGATTTAACATGAAAACATATTTGTTATTGGCACTCTTGAACTTGTATGTGCATATCTCAAACAGCACTTACCACTGCACAGCCTCGGGTCATCACTCCGGCAGCACCTTGAACATGCAAAGATACATTTGGATGAAGGATGAATGTCACAAATGACAGGCCACTGTCCACTGTTTAAGAAAACTCTTGTCAGTCAACAAAGTGCTTGTACTAATAAATACAACAGGTTCATTTTGTAATTCTGTACAACAATATCAGCATACAAATAGAACTGCAACAGTGCTACCAAACATGCATGTGAGTAGCTATTGTTACATAAAGCACAAATCATTACATATAAACCATAAGCTCTCAAGTTCTTCAAGAGCACAATGAAATCTCAGCTAATGGTGAAATATCTGCTAATGGTGAAATACCTGCTAATGGTGAAATATCTGCTAGTGGTGAAATCTCAGCTAATGGTGAAATACCTGCTAATGGTGAAATCTCAGCTATGCTAATGGTGAAATCTCAGCTAATGGTGAAATACCTGCTAATGGTGAAATCTCAACTAATGGTGAAATACCTGCTAATGGTGAAATCTCAGCTAATGGTGAAATACCTGCTAGTGGTGAAATCTCAGCTGCTAATGGTGAAATACCTGCTAATGGTGAAATCTCAACTAATGGCGAAATACCTGCTAATGGTGAAATCTCAAGCTAATGGTGCAATACCTGCTAGTGGTGAAATCTCAGCTAATGGTGAAATCTCTGCTAATGGTAAAATATCTGCTAGTGGTGAAATCTCAACTAATGGTGAAATACCTGCTAATGGTGAAATCTCAAGCTAATGGTGAAATGCCTGCTAGTGGTGAAATCTCAGCTAATGGTGAAATCTCTGCTAATGGTAAAATATCTGCTAGTGGTGAAATACCTGCTAGTGGTGAAATCTCAACTAATGGTGAAATCTCAGCTAATGGTGAAATACCTGCAAGTGGTGAAATCTCAGCTAATGGTGAAATCTCTGCTAATGGTAAAATATCTGCTAATGGTGAAATACCTGCTAGTGGTGAAATCTCAGCTAATGGTGACATCTCTGCTAATGGTAAAATATCTGCTAGTGGTGAAATATCTGCTAGTGGTGAAATCTCAGCTGATGGTGAAATCTCTGCTAATGATTAAATCTCAGCTAATGGTGAAATCTCTGCTAATGATTAAATTTCACTAATGGTGAAATATCTGCTAGTGAAGAAATCTCAACTAATGGTGAAATCTCTTCTAGTGGTGAAATCTCTGCTAATGGTGAAATCTCTGCCAACTTACTATTTATATATTCCAATAAATAAATGATGATGACTAATGACGACTCTCAAAGTTAGACCAGATGAGTGCACATCTCATGAAAATCTTTCTGTGTACAAAAGTCCTTGATAGCAAAACTAGTTTTAGGAAAATACACAAAAACTAAAAAAGATATCATTCCTGACTATGAGTCGATATCACTGAACATGTTCTGAAGACCAGAAGTAGTGAAGGACTGAAGGTATTTGCTCTAGGATGTCAGGTACTGAGACATACATGAATGCTGAATGATAATAGAAATAGTTTTAAGATCAAAGCTTGAACAAATCAATTCCAGCAATGTTTCAATAAAAAAATGTTTGCAACATTATTTCAATGTATTGGACTGTAGATTTAGGATCATCATAGCACACAGCATTATCATAAGTGCTACAGAAACACAAAGTCTGTGTGTAAGCACAAACTTTGTCACATTGAAAATCATGTCATGTTTATATAGTAAATGGTTGTAGAGAAAACAAATGAGGATGGGTAACATGAGGCACATTTAAAGTCTTTTAATGACTACTCAACTTAGTCAAGGCTGGAGAAATAATGAAGGAGAAATCCTGCACTTGAGAAATTAGGAGTAAGAGACATGGGCAAATAAGCTGCAGTGAATGATAGCAGTGTCTATAATCACTAAACTATAAGAACCATCAGAAAGCACTTCCATCACTATCATGTGTAAGAAACTGTTCACTCTTTATTCAAAGAAGTGTATTCATGTTGTCAGCCAACAATATTTTCTTTACAGTTTTAAAGTTCAGTGCAAACATTCACAGGTACATGTAGTAATAAAATTCACATGTACATGTAATAACATTCACAGGTACATATATTACTTATAAGTGTCAAATCCTAATATATAGACAAGCAAACAGAAGAATAATATTGGGAGAAATAACCAGGAGAACAAAATGGATTCTACCGTGGATCACACAAAAGAAAATACACTGGAGCTTGAAGCAATTCTACTATTTTAGATTGAGAAAAGTGAAACTTAGGACAGAGTTGAGACTTTTATCAAATTTAATAATGTGTATTGTACAGAACACTTTTTTGGAAACCTTGAAGATAAATAAAGAGTTATATGATGAAACTAACAAAATCGTTACATGATTATACTAGAGAACTAACTGACAGAACTATTGGCAGTGATTGGATAGGTGTGCGTGGCAGGCACAGGCTAACCAGGGTCATCATACACTAGGACAAGCAATGCCATCACTGTGTAAAGGGCATGCCTGAGTCTGAGATCCAGGAGGTACTGCAACTTTAATCTAAACCAAATCATTTACACTGATGGCTTGCTCACAAGAGGTGCATGGATGGCTGGGGGTCTTCTAATGGTATGTTGATAGAGAAAGTTGCAGGAACTCCCAGGGCTTCTACCTCCGGCACATGCTGGAAATTGAGGCTAGGACAGAAGCTAAAACATGGCTGATTAGGAGACCTACAAAATGCAATCATCTTGACTGACTCAAAAAGCATGCTTTGCTGGAGTGACAAGAATATGTTTTGCAGACAGTGGGTGCATCTACGTGATAGCATATCATGTTAACAGCCTAACATGGACACATTGCCCCAGGCACACAGGAGTATATGGCATTGAGATGACAGACAGACAGGTTGGTAGAGTCTGCCATTGCACAACTGACCTCAAAAATAAACATGATGACATATTGAGAACTTTTAGAAACCCTCGCTCACAGGAAGGTGATAGCATAGAGGAGCATAACTCACACTCACAGGAAGGTGATAGCATAGAGGAGCATAACTCACACTCACAGGAAGGTGATAGCATAGAGGAGCATAACTCACACTCACAGGAAGGTGATAGCATAGAGGAGCATAACTCACACTCACAGGAAGGTGATAGCATAGAGGAGCATAACTCACACTCACAGGAAGGTGATAGCATAGAGGAGCATAACTCACACTCACAGGAAGGTGATAGCATAGAGGAACATAACTCAAGGAAGTGATAGCATAGAGGAGCATAACTCACACTCACAGGAAGGTGATAGCATAGAGGAACATAACTCACACTCACAGGAAGGTGATAGCATAGAGGAACATAACTCACACTCACAGGAAGGTGATAGCATAGAGGAACATAACTCACACTCACAGGAAGGTGATAGCATAGAGGAGCATAACTCACACTCACAGGAAGGTGATAGCATAGAGGAGCATAACTCACACTCACAGGAAGGTGATAGCATAGTGAGCATAACTCACACTCACAGGAAGGTGATAGCATAGAGGAACATAACTCACACTCACAGGAAGGTGATAGCATAGAGGAGCATAACTCACACTCACAGGAAGGTGATAGCATAGAGGAGCATAACTCACACTCACAGGAAGGTGATAGCATAGAGGAGCATAACTCACACTCACAGGAAGGTGATAGCATAGAGGAGCATAACCTACACCCACAGGAAGGTGACAGCATAGAGGAGCATAACCTACACTCACAGGAAGGTGACAGCATAGAGGAGCATAACCCACACTCACTGGAAGGTGTCAGAGATGGATAGGATAACCCACACTCACAGGAAGGTGACAGGGACGAGTAGGATAACCCACACTCACAGCAAGATGACAGAGATGAGTAGGATAACCCACACTCACAGGAAGGTGACAGAGATAGTAGGATAACCCACACTCACAGGAAGATGACAGAGATAGTAGGATAACCCACACTCACAGGAAGATGACAGAGATGAGTAGGATAACCCACACTCACAGGAAGATGAAAGGGATGAGTAGGATAACCCACACTCACAGGAAGGTGACAGAGATGAGTAGGATAACCCACACTCACAGGAAGATGACAGAGATGAGTAGGATAACCCACACTCACAGGAAGATGAAAGGGATGAGTAGGATAACCCACACTCACAGGAAGATGAAAGGGATGAGTAGGATAACCCACACTCACAGAAAGGTGACAGAGATGGATAGGATAACCCACACTCACAGGAAGGTGACAGAGATGGATAGGATAGCCCACACTCACAGGAAGGTGGGAGAGATAGTAGGATAACCCACACTCACAGGAAGATGACAGAGATAGTAGGATAACCCACACTCACAGGAAGGTGAAGAGATGAGTAGGATAACCCACACTCACAGGAAGATGACAGAGATGAGTAGGATAACCCACACTCACAGGAAGGTGATAGTGAAGAGGAGAATAACCCACATGTTAAAGGAATGCTGGAACATAGGCACCATGAAGAACAAAAGCAGGACAAGCATCCTTAGAGGAAAAAAAAACCCAACATATTCTATCAACGCAGTATAGGAAAAATCAGTGGACGATCATTTCAACAGTTGTTGGAATGGGTGAAGGAGCAAATATCGAATACCCAGACTGTGATGATGCCAGTTTGAAACATCCCACAGCAGTAATGGAAAACTAATTGAGAGAACTTAACATTGTATAGAGTAATATAAGAGGATGAAATGATAGAGCCTTACAGAAACATTATTTAGTAGTATCTGAGAACTACAAAATCTATCCACAATGATGGATCATAGGTTGTGCTATGGAGTTTGTGTGAATGTGTCAGGGTTCTCTCCTTGAAGTTTTCTTGATATTTCAAGGGGAAAATTGGAGCTCTTGTGGGTTCTCATCTGGGGCCCTGTGATGATAACACAGCACAACACAATATAGCATAACATTAACATAACACAGCATAACATAACATAGCCTAACATAATATAGCCAAACAAACATAATATAGCCTAACATAACATAACATAACATAACATAACATAACATAACATAACATAACATAACATAACATAACATAACATAACATAACATAACATAACATAACATAACTGGAGAACTAAGTGGTACAGAACCAAAACAGCAGTACTGGAGAACTAGAAAACTAAAGGACAGCATTTAAGAGAAAAATGATACAAAAGTTTTTGGACTAAATGATATAACTGAAATAACACAATAATACTGGAGAATTAGACTAGAGAACTTGGTAGCTACATTAAAACTAAAAATTGAAGCAATTAAAAAGAAAGTAAAATGTCAGTTTGCTACTGAATCAGGACCTCCATTACAGCTAAGAAGCTATAACAGGAACATTTGACAATATACAAGAAAAGAAAGTGTAGTTTAAAAAAAAAAAGGGCAAGTGATAAATAAAATGAGCCTGCAACTGAGAGTTTCTACAAAAGGCTGGAGTCATAAGATAGCAAAAAGACAAAAGAAAATATAAACAGATCAGTTGTAATAATATGATTTATAAATCTTTTTTTTTTTAACTACAATTCTCTTTTAACAGATATATGTAAGAGTATATGGACAACAACAAATAATATATGCTGATCATGAGTCTTGCATAAAATACAAAATGCAGAGCTTCATGAGAAGTACTTGATATTGGCAGCTAAAGGAGAAACAATTTCTGTGAGAATACACAACCATCTTGTCAGCATTGAATGCAAACATAACTTTAGGAAGTGACTTCAAGGATAACAACTTGTCAGCATTGAATGCAAACATAACTTTAGGAAGTGACTTCAAGGATAACAACTTGTCAGCATTGAATGCAAACATAACTTTAGGAAGTGACTTCAAGGATAACAACCTGTCAGCATTGAATGCAAACATAACTTTAGGAAGTGACTTCAAGGATAACAACTTGTCAGCATTGAATGCAAACATAACTTTAGGAAGTGACTTCAAGGATAACAACTTGTCAGCATTGAATGCAAACATAACTTTAGGAAGTGACTTCAAGGATAACAACTTGTCAGCATTGAATGCAAACATAACTTTAGGAAGTGACTTCAAGGATAACAACTTGTCAGCATTGAATGCAAACATAACTTTAGGAAGTGACTTCAAGGATAACAACTTGTCAGCATTGAATGCAAACATAACTTTAGGAAGTGACTTCAAGGATAACAACTTGTCAGCATTGAATGCAAACATAACTTTAGGAAGTGACTTCAAGGATAACAACTTGTCAGCATTGAATGCAAACATAACTTTAGGAAGTGACTTCAAGGATAACAACTATCTTATTGACAACAGATGAATAATGGCTGGAGAATTAGTTTTAAAAAAAAAAGACATCAATGAATTCGTAACATAATTCTTTTTCTTGGATAGATAACATAATTACAGATGACAAAATAAAACTATTTACAGGTGTGAAGTCACACTTCATTAAATAAATAAATAATGATGGAAACATATACAGTAGATAAGAAGAATAGAATACAAAATTTAGTAATGGAGTAAAAGACATATTTTTAAAATTTAATGTCATATTTCATTAGAAAACATGTTATATATGCATGAAATAACAGTGACATTTTGTATGGTTCTGGGCATGTAGGTAAAAGGGGTCAACAATTGACAGCAAAGCTGATTACGAGAAGATCCTTTCTAGTAACATTACATGGAAGGGCTAACAATGAATGCACAAAGTCAGCACAGATGTCAACAAATAAGAGAATTGCTGCTGTGTCTGTGAGTCAACTAATGAGAGAATTGCTGCTGTGTCTGTGAGTCAACTAATGAGAGAATTGCTGCTGTGTCTGTGAGTCAACTAATGAGAGAATTGCTGCTGTGTCTGTGAGTCAACTAATGAGAGAATTGCTGCTGCGTCTGTGAGTCAACTAATGAGAGAATTGCTGCTGTGTCTGTGAATCAACTAATGAGAGAATTGCTGCTGTGTCTGTGAATCAACTAATGAGAGAATTGCTGCTGTGAGTGTCTGTGAGTCAACTAATAAGAGAATTGCAGCTGTGTGTGTCTGTGAGTCAACTAATGAGAGAATTGCTGCTGTGTCTGTGAGTCAACTAATGAGACAATTGCTGCTGTGTCTGTGAGTCAACTAATGAGAGTATTGCTGCTGTGTCTGTGAGTCAACTAATGAGAGAATTGCTGCTGTGTCTGTGAGTCAACTAATGAGAGAATTGCTGCTGTGTCTGTGAGTCAACTAATGAGAGAATTGCTGCTGTGTCTGTGAGTCAACTAATGAGAGAATTGCTGCTGTGAGTGTCTGTGAGTCAACTAATGAGAGAATTGCTGCTGTGTCTGTGAGTCAACTAATGAGAGAATTGCTGCTGTGAGTGTCTGTGAGTCAACTAATGAGAGAATTGCTGCTGTGTCTGTGAGTCAACTAATGAGAGAATTGCTGCTGTGAGTGTCTAACATTTGATGATAAAACCAGTTCATCACAAACTAAGGATAAACACGGGCTGTGTACTTGCAGTACTTTTGTATGAGTGTGAATGTTAGAAAATGTGATGTGAACTTGCAGTACTTTTGTACAAGCTTGAATGTTAGAAAATGTAATGTGAACTTGCAATACTTTTGTATGAGCGTGAATGTTAGAAAATGTGATGTGAACTTGCAATACTTTTTTATGAGCGTGAATGTTAGAAAATGCGATGTGAACTTGCAATACTTTTGTATGAGCGTGAATGTTAGAAAATGTGATGTGAACTTGCAATACTTTTGTATGAGCGTGAATGTTAGAAAATGTGATGTGAACTTGCAATACTTTTTTTATGAGCGTGAATGTTAGAAAATGTGATGTGATCTTGCCGTACTTTTGTATGAGTGTGAATGTTAGAAAATGTTATGTGCACTTTCAATACTTTTGTACAAGCTTGAATGTTAGGAAATGTGATGTGTACTTACAGTACTTTTGTATGAGCGTGAATGTTAAACAGTAGAAAACATGAGAATTGTCATCATTTTATACAACCCGACTGAGGGAAATTCTCAGAATATTGTGGCCAAACAAAATCAGCACTCAAAAACAGCTCACTCATGTGCAATATGCACACAAGAGTTGCTACTTGGAGTTGGACAGGTGAAGAGCTCACAAGTGGTAAAGAATATAAGTTTTGTCATCCAAACTCTCTGTGTGAGAGGGCCTCCTGCATGGGACCTCTCAAGATATAACTGAGTTAGTCAGGACAATGTCTGATTCAATCATCTTTCCTTTCTGTAAAAACAGTCTTGTGCCGTTCTAATGATGCTGATCTATGCTGGGAGAGGAACTTTCAGTCTATTGACATGACATTTTTTTTTCATTCTAGAATCTAGATATCTATAGAAAGAGATGTAAGTAAAAAAGTAAAGTACCCCTGTCACGCCAAGTGGCATATAGGGAGTTATTGAGTTATTGAGTTATTTGCGGGTCATCATCATTGCACTCCGAACATGTCCATAGGTGCTCAGATCCCCTCCTCAGCAATTCCCTCAGTGTCCATCGACTGACGACTCCAGTTCTATGTTGGTTGATAAGTCTTCTTACACGGCCACCAAGTTTCTCATTTCTGGCTGTGCCCATCTTAACTCATGGCATATAGGGAATATGGTGTTAACGACCATAAATTTTACAGACCTTCGGCACATGATTTTTGGGGTAATGTAGTTGGTATGGCGCCCATACTGCTTTACTTTCCCAGAAAAAAATCCGGTACCCATTAAAGGCTGGGTGAACCGGAAGCCGTTGGTTGGGATCGAACCCTACCTCTTGTCCTTTGTAGTCCAGTTCACTAACCACTGAGCTATCGCGGCTCCCATAGAAAGAGATGTGGTCATTGTTAAGTGGTATCCTGTTAAACCATCAGAACTATGATCTTTTTTATTTCTATACAACCATTTAAAGATATTAAATCTATAAGTTAACAATGGTGACTTTCATTGTTGATTATTTCTATACATAGCTTCTTTTGCTAACAACATTTGCACACTTACTTCTTGTTTAAATGAAATAAAACATTTATTTATTGTAATACACATCAACATCAGAGAGTTCACTGATGTTGTGGTTAGTACACTCATCTGCAAACCTCAAGGTTTGCAGTTCATCTGCCAGTTGAGATCACATTTTTTTCAACCTAAAGACTCTTTAAATGGGCACCAAAGATATTCTCTGAGAAGGAAAGGCCTTGAAGAAAGGAACTGGCCACTCCACCTCATGAAACATAATGAAGTCACTAACACTTCATGACCCAATGACTATGGGACTACCTTTACATTTATATCAACATCATCATCATATCCAGCTTATCCCTGTTGGGACTTGACTCTCATGTCACAGGCACCTGGAAATTTTCTGTGCCGCAAGATGCCCGGTTGCAATCAATCCCAATTAATTTGTGATGTATCACACTTACTTTCTTGGTCTTTCTTTCATTACCTGGCACCATGAACCTCTCTGCCCAGTTGCAATCAATCCCAATTAATTTGTGATGTATCACACTTACTTTCTTGTCTCTCTTTTATATACCTGGCACCATGAACTTCTCTAGACCCTCATGACCAAATCCAATGATTTTCCTTCTTTATATATTCTTTTGCAAACTAATAATTTTGGAATAATACCAGTTCTCTGGAATAATAAGCTTTGTGCTTTATATATATATATATATATATATATATATATATATATATATATATATATATATATATATATATATATATATATGTATGTATATTTATTATATCTTATCACACATATGTACACACACATACACAAAACACTTTGTACAAAAAGATAGACATAAATACTTTTTTTTTTTTTTTTAACTTCATTCAAAGGTTTCATTAACTTTGCCAACAGTTTCTATTTGTATGGATTATTCTATTTTGAAGTTTAAAAAAACTTGACACTTAATACTAGATCATTTTTTGGGGGACTGGTTGGTCTTGAGGCAAGACGCCGGCCACGAGACAGAGAAGTTGTGGGTTCAAATCCCGGCTGCACCGGTTGGGATTTTTATTTATGATTTCTCACTGCGACAGCCACCCTGGTCTCAGTAGTGAGGTCCGGCTTGAAACATCAGTTACTCATCGACGGAAAAAAATATGAGTATCTCCGAAGCCAGAGTTATCTGCCTGTGTGGTGAGGGACCCCTGTGCCAGGGCAAAATGGATTAACACGCAAAATTCAGTTCCTAGTCTCTAGGGACTTCGTCAGAGGTAAAAGATAATTTTTTTCTTGGAAATTAAAAAAGACTTAACATGTTTATGATTAATACTCAAGGAAAATATGAGCTTTAATCCTATATTCTCCATATGCCAATATTTTTTTATGGCAACAATTTATTTCAAATTTATGAGTAGCTTGAAAAAATGATGCTGTATGTAAGTATTGGCCCCCTCATTGAGATAGAGCTGCTTGCACAGAACAGAGACAAATGGCGAGATTTGATAAAATATCTTTAAAAGAATTGAAAACTGCTAGAACAAAAATTCAGATAATCGAAGGAGTATCTTGGTCTACGCCCTATGGGCCGGCTACGGCTCGAAAGGTCAATAGATAGATAGATAGATGTAAGTGGAAAGGACTGTCTCAGTTTGACAACAGTCAGCCTCAAAAGCAGGAGCTGGAACAGCCTGGTATTGGGCTTAGGGCAAACAGAAACTAAAGCTGTTTAGTGGCCAGAACCAATAAGAAAGCAACAGCAACTAATGATTGGAAAAAAAAATCAAGTCAAATATTTTTTTAAAATCTCAAAGATTTGATGTTGAGGCCCCCAGGCCAGGTACATAAAATATGCAAACTTGGGAAGTGATCAAGAACAGAGCATACATAAAAGGTTTAGATTGCCAAACGCCCAATTGTTCTATCTAGCAAACAATAAGGAAGAGAACTGATTTGATTAAAAACAAAATACTACAGACAACTTTTAGAATACCTTGGATAATGAAAAAGAGAAATAAAAACATTAAAATACCAAATATTGAGAAGAATTTTATAAACATCTTACAGAGAAAATTATATGATAGATGCATCAAAAGACACAGTGGGCTGGAAAGAACAATAATGGAAGGAATAATTCTAGAAAAAATGAGGCAGGGGTACACCAAGGTGGTTTTTTAAAATTTTATATTTATTTATTTTTTGCATTCCCAGCTTTCACCTCTGATGAAGTCCCTAGAGACTAGGAACTGAATTTTGCATGTTTTATCCGTTTTTTCCTGGCAGCAGTGTGCACAGGGGTCCCTCGCAGCACAGGTAGATAACTCTGTCTTTGGAGGTACTCATATTTTTCCTTCGATGAGTATCGACTTGTTTCAAGTCAAACCTAACTGCTCAGACCTGGGGTGCTTGCCACTGAGATTTGAACTCACAAACTCCCTGTCTTGAGACCGGGGTCTTGCCTCGAGGCGATACAGTCTCCAGAAGGTGCTTTCAAGACATCAAAGAGACTTTGAATTTGACAGTACAGGAAGTGGGAGACCTGATAGAGATGCCTTCAGACAGGCTTAGATGAAAGCAACGTTCTGAAAAAAAGGACATGCGACCAGACGAGAAGCTTCAAAATGAGTTAGCCATGTGGTTAGTAAACTCAATTTTTAGTTTCACCTGACCATAAATGATACTAGAGATTTCGGTGAATGAAAGATGACCTGAGATAGTGCTGACCACAAAACCAAAAAATGTGCAGATGGTCCAAAAATATGGGTACCAACACCCTACTCCCTATATATCTATCTATTGTCTTTTCGAGCCGAAGACGGCACATAGGGCAGAACCACAATCTGAAAAACAGAAACCTTGCGTGCCAAAGTGGCACATATTACAGAGATCACAGCTCTAAAATATATGGCACTGTTTTCCCTATATATACCTTCCAATTAATATGGATACCTTATATTCAGTGGGTTTTTTAATTTTTTTCTTGTAATATGGCTGTCTACCCAATTGATACGAGTAAGATGAAGCTATACTCATGTCAAACTTATGTCAACTAATATGCTGTGATACGATACATTCAAGCTCAAACTTTGTTTTCACATAAATTATGGCAATAACACATACATCTTATATAATAAGGTAATTTAAGTTCTCCTGGTACATCGCCATACATGTTACTAATTCATGTTCGCATGGAAAATATTTTACAAACTTGCCATGTAATATAATGTGAAACATGAATGAACAAATAAGTTTCTTTCAAATGATTATCACCAATTAAAAAAATGTCTTTAAATAAAACCACAACAAATTCATTAAAGTGGAAACAAATTTTGTCAAATATAACCATGCAGTTAGAACTGGAAAGAAAAATCTATGAAAAACCAGCAAAAATATAAACCTTTAGACAACATGAAATAAACTAAAATGAAAAACAAACAAATTAAAAAAAAAACATAAAATAAAAATAATAAATCTTGTAAAAAAACAGAATGGAAATAATCTTGCTAAAATAATTTGCTTGGAGTAAAAAAAAACACAAAAAAAAAACAAGAAAGAAACAACTTTATTTCACAAAAGTTTGTAACAAAAACACTCAAAAACAGGCCAGAGTTGTTTTGTTTCTGATTCAGATCACTTCCAAACCAAAAATAATTGACAATAACATCTTCTTTGGCTATGCCAGATTTAAAGTGAGAAGAGAATTGTAAAAATCATATCAACCAGATATAAGTGATCAAGCGAGGACCACTTTGAGAGAGAAAACATGTACTGCAAAAGAAATGGGTGAAAACAAAAACAGTTCAAAGCACAATGTCTGAAGATATTCACATTTTGTCTGCGTTGTTTATAAATAGCACCAAAATTATTATTATATTATTTTTTTTCACATTTTTACATATTAATCTACAGACAAGTGAAATAAGCCAAATGTGACATAAAATGGCATTGAGACTGATATGTTTAACATCCAGCAGTCTGTGATAGCTGCTTTCAGTAGTAACTAGTAAATTGTAATTTGGTTGAGTTGATATAATAACCATTCATTATCAGATCTATACTATTTTGCAACATTTAATTATTCAATATTTTGGCAAAGAAACAATTATGCTGATGGTGATATTTTGAACAGATTATAGTGAGCAAACTCTACCAACAGTTTTCCTTTATTTCAGTGTGCTAATTTAAATTCATATTACAGCATCTCCATGTTATGCATCTGTTAAAGAACTCATTGACACACTAACAACTGCCCATACCTGTCAAAGCATTATTATCAATATAAAATAACATTTTCAGTTTCAAGCTTCAGGTGTGAAGCACTACTTTTTTCTGGCATCTACCAACAAGTTCACAGACTTCAATAACTTACAAACACTCAAACTGGCTAAGAGATGGCTGGAAAGTTTAGCAACAGACAGTAAATAGCACCGGTAGTGCAGTGACTAGAGGTCCTGCTAACAGATTTTTCACTGAAGTTAGTGGTGACATTATAGGCATTCAACTGTGAAATCTCATGCCCTTCCAGCAACTGACACTTTGTCTCTACCCATGTAACCTTTCCTTGCCTTTCATCATTTATTTCTTGTAGAGTATTTGTTCCAAATTTTTCTGACAAATTCTTCAAGATTCTATGGATCTGGTTTATGTTTTCTCATTTTTATATTATCCAGGCCCAATATAGTTTACAAGTTCTTCTGTTTTGAACAAAGCTTTGGCCTGTAACATTGAACTTGTGCACTTTCTTTCTTATCAAATCTAAAGTTGCTTTCTATGTCTAATTTAGCTGCCATCAATGTAACAAATACCTTGAGCATAGGCATGCCCATATGTTCTCATGAAATGTCAAAACAAATCAAAGTGACTCACTCACTGATCAGAACGATATATATAAAATAACTGTTTTAAGAAAAAAAAAATATTATCAAAAATAGCTGACAATAGCTACTAAGCCTCAAGACTAATACATCAGGCACAATCATTAAGTTTGACTTTCTTGGTTTATCCTTGAACTTAGGCCTTTAATGCACACAATTCTCAACATCAGGAGGTGAGGTCAGATGTCAAACTGTGGCTAAATAAGGTCCTGCTTTTGGATCTGGAAAGAAGGTTAGTTCCTGTCCCTACACGCCAAAGTAATTATAAAGTATCATAATAAAATGAATTAAATTAATATAAATAAATACTAATAATTAAACAATATATGGTGGCAATGATGAATATACTTACAATATATTGCCCTTATTTATAAATATTTTGGTAAGTCAAATATCTATATCTTTTTTTAATTAAAGGACACACATTTAATAGAATATCATTAATTTATTAAAAAATAATTAATCTTATCACTATTTTCATTGTTTGATGACTGACTTAGTTGGTCTGCATTTTCATGAACTGAAAATAAATGTTGTACAATATATATATACACTCTCATAACCACAATATCATGTTATATGGATCAAATAAAATAAATCTCTAAAATCGACACATTTCATACTTTACTGGTCTACCCTGAGAAATTACTGTTAGCTTCCATTCAGGTTTCCATCCTTCTGAAAGTTCTTCCCCATATCACATGTGCTAGTCTTAAGGAAACTATGGATACATTTTTGACCTCTGTAAAAGATTTTCCTGCAACACTTGTTATGAGCACACTCAGTACACAGTAATAACCATTATTGATCAAACAAAAGTATTTGCAATAAAGCATCTCAATCACCAATGCTGGTAATATTGGTTCCTACAATTTTTCTCAACATTGTGTACATGACCTGGCATTATTCAAGCTAATATCCTTGAAGCAGGAATTTGAAGGAAAAAAGTTAGTGTTCGATATAAAATCAGTATCCTAGTTTTGATGTGTTGCTGAAGTCATAGATGTCTTCAGTGGTGTGCACTTGACTTAGAGCTCGTTGAGGTGGGCCAGAGTCAGACAGCCTCAACATTTCATCTCGAATGAGTTCCTCATCATCTTCAGGCTCAAAGTCATCTTCATAGTTTCTGAGAATCATGCACATTTAACAATGAATATTAACAACAGGATAAAGAAAACACCACATATAAACGGAACAATGAATATTGACAACAGGATAAAGAAAACAGCACATATAAACGGAACAATGAATATTGACAACAGGATAAAGAAAACAGCACATATAAACGGAACAATGAATATTAACAACAGGATAAATAAAACAGCACATATAAACGGAACAATGAATATTGACAACAGGATAAAGAAAACAGCACATATAAACGGAACAATGAATATTGACAACAGGATAAAGAAAACAGCACATATAAACGGAACAATGAATATTGACAACAGGATAAAGAAAACAGCACATATAAACAGAACAATGAATATTGACAACAGGATAAAGAAAACAGCACATATAAACGGAACAATGAATATTAACAACAGGATAAATAAAACAGCACATATAAATGGAACAATGAATATTAACAACTGGATAAAGAAAACAGCACATATAAATGGAATAATGAATATTAACAACTGGATAAAGAAAACAGTACCCATAAATATAAAAGTAATTCTAACAACATAACAAATGAAAACAGTTCAATTTGTTTAGCTGCATCCCATAAACAGGTTGTCAAAGGTAACAAAACACATAAACCAATTCAGTGTGGTCCACATTATGGTCTGTGGGTGAGTTGTGGCCAGCAAGACCCATTCTGGTGGCCTGCTGACCTCTTTGACAGTTTTCATTAATGGAATATAAACCAATACCATCAATAATTTTAAACGAATCAATTCAGAGGAAGGGGTATGTTTACAACACTTGGAAAAATTGACAAATAATCAACAACAGAAAAAAATATGGATCAAAGCAGGATCGAACCTGTACTCAGTGGCACAGCGCCTTGCCACGAAAAGCCAAACGCTAGGGAACACTGCCACTCAGCTAACTAAAAAATTAGCTTCATAGGCAATGTCTTTCGCGCAGGTGTTCTCATGACTATAGCATAAGGTTGCAATCATAGTTTGGAAATACATAGTGTATCTGCATTTTTCCCTGTTAAGACAAGTATCTCCCGGATAGGGTAGGGCTGAATACTTGCATTGCAGACAAACATTTAGGACGAAACAGCACGAATAGTAGTTTCCAGTGGTTTAGGCTGGAGACAAATAATAATAAATAAATATTATTATAGAGGGAAACTTCCGAGGTGATAATCAGCGAATCAATTCAGAGGAAGAGGTATGTTTACAGCACTCGGAAAAATTGAAAAATTGACAAAGGTCACCTGTGTGAAAGACATTGCCTATGAAGCTAATTTTTTTAGTTAGCTGCATGGCAGTGTTACCTAGCGTTTGGCTTTTCGTGGCAAGGTGCTGTGCCACTGAGTACGAGTTTGATCCTGCTTTGGTCCATATTTTTTTCTGTTGTTGATTATTTGTCAATTTTTCCGAGTGCTGTAAACAAACCTTTTCCTCTGAACTGATTCGCTGATTATCGCCTCGGAAGTTTCCCTCTATAATAATATTCATTTACAATAATTTTTAAATTGTGGTATTGGGAAAATAAATCAGTCAATTTTTTCTGCAGCAGGTTTGATAGTTCTCTAGGTACAAAGTACTTTGCATTCACGTAACAATGTAGCCCTTAAAATGTAACAGGTGATAATACTTTCAACTAGACTAGACATTCCAGCGGCTTTTAAGGAGACTTCACAAGAATAATCTTTTCGTAGATTCTATCAGAAACTCCATTCTCATGAGGGTGTGAATGTGAGTTTTGGCAGCAGGCATGGGATTACTAGTCCCAGGTGCGAAACTCTCCTTACAATCTCTCCAGATGACCAGAGTATCAAGCGTATTTAAGTGTAAAGAAATTTTACCTATGGCCCGGAGTAAAAAGTAAAAAAAAGTAAAGTACCCCCGTCACGCCAAGTGGCGTATAGGGAATATGGTGTTAGTGACCATAAATTTTACAGACCTTCGGCACATGATTTTCAGGGTAATGTGGTCGGTATTACGCCCACGCCGCTTTACTTTCCCAGAAAAATCCGGTACCCATTTAAGGCTGGGTGAACCCGAAAGCCGTCGGTTGGGATCGAACCCTACCCCTTGTCCTTTGTAGTCTAGTTCACTAACCACTGAGCTATCGCGGCTCTATGGCCGGAGTGACTGTTTATAACCTTAGCGATTCCAAAGACAATGAAATTGATTGACTGCTTTAGACAAACTGCTAGGAGCTGGAACAAAGCCATGAAATTACAGGGAGGGGGCTATCTGAAGGTGTGGATAAGATTGACCAATAAGACTGATCACCATCAGGTTTTATACATGAGTATGGGCGGCACCAGAAGAAAATCTACAAAAGAAATTTAATTGGAGTTGTCCAAACAGGTATTAAATTAGTCTTCAAGCTTGCAGTTTTGAGTTATAACCTTTAAATAATAAATAAGTTGAAGCCAACATATTTTTCACTTTTAGTTTGAAAGTTCACAGATAGTTTTAGAGTTTAGAGCTTAATGAGTTTAGGAGCACAGTGAGTCAATTCTTTGATGTTTATATTTTTATTCTAATAAATTACTTGTCTGTTTGTAAACTTTCGTTACTATCTACCATTATGATTATCTTACCTTTATCCACATGCACGCACGCACGCACGCACGCACGCACGCACGCACGCACGCACGCACGCACGCACGCACGCACGCACGCACGCACGCACGCACGCACGCACGCACACACACACACACACACACACACACACACATGAATAAAAATAAATACATAAATCTGAAAACAACTATAAAAGTCTTAAATCTGAGAAAAACTATAAAAGTCTTAAATCTGAGAAAAACTATAAAAGTCTTAAATCTGAGAAAAACTATAAAAGTCTTAAATCTGAGAAAAACTATAAAAGTCTTTAATTTGAGCACAGCTAGTTACAAAAGTCTATTAATTTGAGTCTGATGCAACAAGTCTTATATTGCTCAAACGTCATGTGTAGATAACAGCGTTATTTCAAACAGAAATTAAGCAATTTGAACAACACCTGACAACTGTTAACTTTTCATTCCAAATGACAACTCCTGACCTTACCCTTCATCAATGTCAGCGTTACCCTCATCCGCCACCAGAATATCATATTCCTCCTCAGCATATCTATTCCAGTCACTAACATCTAAGGGCTCTGCACTCGGATCCTACATGAGAATTTAGATTCATAAAACACAATGTTTTATTGATAAAGATATATATATACATAAATACTGAAATGTGTTCTGTCATGTTCTCTAGATTCTATGGTAGGACAATTTGTAATATGTAATTAATCTGTGCACTATATTTGCTTCTGACTCATATTGCCTATATACCATGGCAATAGCTTGTAATCCTTGATGAATCTGTGAGTTGTATTTGCAGAAACCTTGTGTCCTAATTGGTTGAATCAAATAGAACATTTTTGTAGAACAGATCATTTGACAAAAGTCAAACAAAAGAGTCAGCTGGTCAGTTTAGATCTGGGCTGACATTAACACATCAGACTAGAATTAAACAGAAAAGCTGCCAATTAAAAAAACTATCATCATCATCATGTGCCATACAGGTTGGCGTAGGCGATCATGTCCTTCCACAATCTTCTATCTACAGTGCATCGGATCAGTTCTGTTGTTGACTGTTTTCCATGCCATGACACCAAGCTATCCAGTATTTTCTCTCTTTGTCGTCTGCGATCTCTCTTTCCTTTTATTTTGCCAGTTGTAACCAAGTATTCCAACTTTCCTCTTCTCATGATGTGCCCGAAAAATGTTGATTGTTTCTTTCTGATGTTTTTTTAGGAGTTCCGTTTTTTTAGGAGTTCCCTTTTTGTGTTGGCCTCTTTGAGAATTTCTTCATTGGTCTTTTTAGCTGTCCAGGGAACTTTCAACATTCTTCTGAGAAATCCCATCTCTGTGGCCTCTAATCGTCTTTTCATTTGTTTGTCTACTGTCCCTGATTCACTTCCATAGGTCAGAATTGGTTCTGTATAGCACCGATAAGCTCTCTTTCTCACATCTATTGACATAGATTTGTTGCATAAGATATCTTTCATTTTCTGAAATGTTATTTTGGCCTGAGCTATTCTGCTTGTTATTTCTGTGGTGCATGTTCCATCTGATGTTTCTTTATTGTGCCCAAGTATTTGACGCGTTGAACTTGTTTCAGATTTGTCTCGTTTATTTTTATGCTGCATGATGGTGATGATTGTTTCTTCGATATAACCATTACTTCTGTTTTCTTACTATTCAGACTGAGACCTTTTCTGTTGCTTTCTTTTACTATTATGTCTATCATTTCTTGTAGTTCATTCTCTGTCTCTGCTATTAAGACTGTGTCATCCGCTTATTGCAAATTATTTATGTTGTGACCGTTGACTTCAATTCCTTTTTGTTTACTATTGATCTCATAATATATTAGCTGTAAAGTGAAAACAAATCTGGCGACAGAACACAGCCTTGTCTGGCTCCTTGTTTTATATATTGGAATTGTCCTGCTTGGTTGCTAAAAAATAGATAGCTGCTGTTTGTTGCCAGTACATGTTTTTTTATGATTCGCAGATCCTTGCCATCAATGTTTAATTTCTCCAGCATATTGATTATATCCACATGCTTTACTTTGTCAAATGCTTTTGTGGAGTCTATAAAGCACAAATATAGATCTTTCTTTACCTCTATAGATCTTTCTATCAATGTTCTCAAGATGTATATTGCATTATTGGTGCCCTTTCCTTTCATAAATCCGCATTCTTCCTCACTTGATATAATAACTCACTAAATATAATCACTAATAACCATATAATCACCAAATAACTCAATATAATCACTCACAAAATAACTATACCAGCTAGAAACACAGTCTAAGAGGTTTAGAACAACATCACAACTGAGCTCCATGTTTGTATACTAATTATATGACAGCAGATTCATCTTCTCAGATTCAAGGCAACACAATGAAAGGATGGATATAACAACACACTTCTGAAAGTGGAAAATATTGAGAGAAAGATTTTAAATATCTGTTAAGACACAAAAAATACATAAAAACTGGCTGCTTAAAAGGAGCTATTAAAATGTAAAAAAACTGTGACTGGAGAAGCTGATGAAGAAATCGAAATGTTATGTTGCATGAGAACTTCCCATAAAGGTGTAACATGAAGCTTGTTGGACACTGCCATTACAAGTGTTGCAGTCTCAAGATTGCATCAACAGCTACATTGATTTTCAAGGTACAAGTGTTGTAGTCTCAAGATTGTATCAACAGCAATATTAATTTTAACGTACAAGTGTTGCAGTCTCAAGATTGCATCAACAGCTACATTGATTTTCAAGGTACAAGTGTTGTAGTCTCAAGATTGTATCAACAGCAATATTAATTTTAACGTACAAGTGTTGCAGTCTCAAGATTGCATCAACAGCTACATTGATTTTCAAGGTACAAGTGTTGTAGTCTCAAGATTGCATCAACAGCTACATTGATTTTCAAGGTACAAGTGTTGTAGTCTCAAGATTGCATCAACAGCTACATTGATTTTCAAGGTACAAGTGTTGTAGTCTCAAGATTGTATCAACAGCAATATTAATTTTAACGTACAAGTGTTGCAGTCTCAAGATTGCATCAACAGCAATATTAATTTCAAGGTACAAGTGTTGTAGTCTCAAGATTGCATCAACAGCTACATTGATTTTCAAGGTACAAGTGTTGTAGTCTCAAGATTGCATCAACAGCTACATTGATTTTCAAGGTACAAGTGTTGTAGTCTCAAGATTGCATCAACAGCTACATTGATTTTCAAGGTACAAGTGTTGTAGTCTCAAGATTGCATCAACAGCTACATTGATTTTCAAGGTACAAGTGTTGCAGTCTCAAGATTGTATCAACAGCAATATTAATTTCAACGTACAAGTGTTGCAGTCTCAAGATTGTATCAACAGCAATATTAATTTCAACATACAAGTGTTGCAGTCTCAAGATTGTATTAACAGCAATATTAATTTCAACGTACAAGTGTTGCAGTCTCAAGATTGCATCAACAGCAATATTAATTTCAACGTACAAGTGTTGCAGTCTCAAGATTGCATCAACAGCAATGTTGATTTCAACGTAAAAGTGTTGCAGTCTCAAGATTGCATCAACAGCAATATTAATTTCAACGTACAAGTGTTGCAGTCTCAAGATTGCATCAACAGCAATATTAATTTCAACGTACAAGTGTTGCAGTCTCAAGATTGCATCAACAGCAATGTTGATTTCAACGTACAAGTGTTGCAGTCTCAAGATTGCATCAACAGCAATATTAATTTCAACGTACAAGTGTTGCAGTCTCAAGATTGCATCAACAGCAATATTAATTTCAACGTACAAGTGTTGCAGTCTCAAGATTGCATCAACAGCAATATTAATTTCAACGTACAAGTGTTGCAGTCTCAAGATTGCATCAAGAGCAATGTTAATTTCAACGTACAAGTGTTGCAGTCTCAAGATTGCATCAACAGCAATATTAATTTCAACGTACAAGTGTTGCAGTCTCAAGATTGTATCAACAGCAATGTTGATTTCAACTTACAAGTGTTGCAGTCTCAAGATTGCATCAACAGCAATGTTGATTTCAACGTACAAGTGTTGCAGTCTCAAGATTGCATCAACAGCAATGTTGATTTCAACGTACAATTGATGAGGGCCTTCAAGACTCTATCTTTGTGTAGATCTATTTTCCCCACCACAGAACCAGTCTACCATTGGCATGAACACTGGCATAGTTTTAACAAATTAAGTTTCAAGGTTTACATATCGACTATTCACCCAAACCAAAACCATTAGTTATGGATCCTACAAAACACTGATATGAAAGCCTTAAATTAAATGACATTGATTTGCTCATAATTTTGAAATATATAAAAAGACATTAGAATAAAAAAAAAAGAAAACACAAATAATGAATAGCAAAAAGTCTTTAGTTTAGTGTTTTTTATTCTTTACAGGCAAACATTGACAGAAACTTACTCTTGCATTTGCAAATGGATCTCTTTGTTCATGCTCTAAGAACTTGTCCAGATTAAAGAATGTATCAAAGAATATGTTTGTCATTTTACACGATTTTAGATCACTGAGAGTTATTTTTCCTTCCAACTTTGGACTGACCATATCCATCATCTGAAAATCAAAACGGATACAAGTTTATCAATTATCTGAATTATTTTTCAATTTTACAGCAAATCTATCAAATTATATGGAAATACAGAAATGAGAAACACATAAAAAAGGACTATATAAATATAAAGCATATTAACAGAGATTAATCAAGAAATGACAAAGCAACAAAAACTAAAATCATCCTGAAGAAAAAAATGTCTATCTATCTACTGACCACTTGAGCTGTAGCCAGCCCATAAGGCATAGACCCAGATACTCTTTCTCTTATATAAATTTTTATTCTAGCAGCTTTCAATCCTTATAAAGATCTTTTATCAAATCTTGCCATTTGTCTCTGTTCTGTGCAAGCCACTCTATCTCATTGAGGGAGCCGATTCCTGCTGCTCTTGCCTCTCTTGGTCAGCCTCTTTTCCTCTTACCTGTTGTTTTCCACATGAAGGCTTGCTTTGTTATTCGGTTATTATCACTCCTCGTCGCATGTCCAACGTGTGTCCATTGTCTTTTCTTTATTACAGAAGATATTAGTGGTTGTTTGGCGATTTCTCTAATTTCCTAATTTGTTTTGAACTCGTTCCATGCTAAACCAAGTATTTTCCTTAGACATTTATTTCAGAATGCGTTTCTATGTCTCTTGTTGTTTTCCAGTTCTCACATACACATGTGAGGGAAGAAAAAATATACCTGAAAAGAAAAGCAATGGAAGAAGGAGACCACTTGTATATTTTGGAAGTTTCATAGATCAAGATGGAGACATGAAAAAAGTAATTAAAACCCAAATAGCAACGGCCGCAATGATTTGCAGAAAATTTGATAAAATATGGTAATACAAATTCTATCTATCTATTGACCTTTCGAGCCGTAACCGGCCCATAGGGCGTAGACCAAGATACACCTTCTCCTATATGAATTTTTGTTCTAGCAGTTTTCTTTTAAAGATATTTTATCAAATCTCGCCATCTGTCTCTGTTCTGTGCAAGCAGTTCTATCTCATTGAGGGAGCCGAATCCTGCTGCTCTTGCCTCTCTCATCAATGTTCTTCTCAGTGTCTCCCTGGGTCTTCCTCTTTTTCTTTTACCTGTTGTTTCCCATATGAGGGCTTGCTTTGCTATTCGATTATTATCTCTTCACATCACATGTCCAACGTATGACCATCGTCTTTTCTTTATTACTGAAGATATTAGTGGTTGATTGGCGATTTCTCTAATTTCCTCGTTTGTTTTGAATTCGTTCCATTCTATAATAATACAAATTACTAAGCACAAAAACAAAGCTTAGGATTTTTAAATCAAATGTGTTATCCACCATTACTTATGCTGAAAAACAACTAAAGAAATAGAAAATATATTAGATGCATTTGAAAATAAATGCCTCAAGAAAATACGTTGCATACCATGAAATGAATTCAAGACTAGTGCAGAAGTAAGATAAATAACAAATCATCCAAAAATATCAACTATAATCAAGAGAAGGTGGTCATATGTTGGCCACTTAATGAATAAAGACAACAAGAGAATCTCAAAAAAAGGCTATAAAATGGGAACCAGAGGGTAAAAAATAGAAGAAGATGATCTTATAGATCACTCTTTTTGTGCACTAAAAAGAACACAGGATGGAAGCAACAACAGCATGCATCAGCTCTCTTCCTGAGATTGAGAGGCTTGTCCTGAAGGGATGTGTGGTGAAATACAATGCTGATCCTGTGCAAAGTCTGACACTTGATAACAAAGATTGTCAGACATAGAGGGTTTACAATTGCTGCCCTTTGTGCCATCTTTGGCTCGAAAGGACAATAAAGAATAGATATTAACTGAAATGGGAGTTGTGAGTTGAGGAAAAGACATTGGTATATATTGTGAGTTGTGGACATAGGGAAGGATAAAAAATAAGAATGAGCAGTTCAGTAATAATTTCCTGGCACTAGTCGTTGCTAAAGATGACTTTGTCCAATCAGACACCAATCTACAGCGTAACTGAAAAAAATGTGTCATTTATTCAGTGATTTGGTTCTCTTGAAAACAGGTAGGACAAGGTGAACTGTTGGAAGGATAGGATAATTGAAACATAAACAGAATATGCTAAACATGAAACACTGTGACAAATGGTCTTGTACCACAAGATGTCAGAAGTTTACCAGCTACTGTCTGTCTGTTTGGAACCAATGAAAGAAGTTGAATATGATGAAACATCTAGTACAAGGGAAATAAGTAGTGAAAATTTGTGTCTCATGGTTGATAAACAAATAATGGTACATAACAGTGAAATCACATCCTTACCTGGCAGACGGTGTCCTCAAATGGAAGTCTCTCAATACCAAGGGTCTCCATTTTGTTCATCTGCTCTTCATGGAAGTACTCCATCTCATACATTGATATGATTCCATCACCATCCAGGTCCATACATCGAAACCAGTACTCAATGCTGCAAGCAGATAAAAGATTAATGTCACTAATAATGCAACAAATGAAGCAAGGCTGTCTCTTCAACAATACACATAGTATGCAAGTGTTATTTGGTTATTTGGTTATGGAAGGTCCCGGTATCACTGCAAACGAACTAAAATCCATAATTGCTCAACCGCCTGTGCAAGCGTATTCATCCGAATCTCATCTCCCAAACAAAGAAAGGTAACTGTAGTCCACATCATAGCAGTCTCAGCACACGCCAAAAGACATAAGGCGAAACCACGCAGAAAGTGAACACAGCCAACTTTTCCCAGTCATACGATATCATCATTCATCGAAAGCAATTGAAATTTCGAAACATGATCAAAATGGATGAGACACACAGCTCATGGTGTGCACAGAGCATTTAACTCAGTAGCTCCTGCAACAAGCCGGACTTGGAATATGAGGAAACTGCAACAAGGAACACTTTTCATGCATAGCCTTCAATTGTTCCCGTCGCCTACCCACCTTATACCAGGAGTTCACGTCCTCTTGAAAATGGTGATCGTCGTATTTTAAAAAAATGTAGAGCGCTTGATGATGTTAGGCCATCGTTGTTGACTCCAATTCCGAACATATAGACACACAGTTAGTTGTCAGATTATCCCCGTCGAACATCAAACAACCGACCGTAAGATTAGCATGCGGCCGGTCTAGAGTCTAAGGATATACGATGAACCATTATGATGACGTAGCACACAAAAAAAGCCATACACACAATTTCGCTCCCTTTCGATTTCTGAATGCAAGTGTGTGGTACATGACATTACTGACAGTGTCACCTTTACATGTGTGTCATGAAATGTGGGGAACAGCAAGTGTGTGGTACATGACATTACTGACAGTGTCACCTTTACATGTGTGTCATGAAATGTGGGGAACAGCAAGTGTGTGGTACATGACATTACTGACAGTGTCACCTTTACATGTGTGTCATGAAATGTGGGGAAGAGCAAGTGTGTGGTATATGACATTACTGACAGTGTCACCTTTACATGGGTGTCATGAAATGTGGGGAACAGCAAGTGTGTGGTACATGACATTACTGACAGTATCACGTTTACATGTGTGTCATGAAATGTGGGGAACAGCAAGTGTGTGGTACATGACATTACTGACAGTGTCACCTTTACATGTGTGTCATGAAATGTGAGGAACAGCAAGTGTGTGGTACATGACATTACTGACAGTGTCACCTTTACATGTGTGTCATGAAATGTGAGGAACAGCAAGTGTGTGGTACATGACATTACTGACAGTGTCACCTTTACATGTGTGTCATGAAATGTGAGGAACAGCAAATGTGTGGTACATGACATTACTGACAGTGTCACCTTTACATGTGTGTCATGAAATGTGAGGAACAGCAAATGTGTGGTACATGACATTACTGACAGTGTCACCTTTACATGTGTGTCATGAAATGTGAGGAATAGCAAGTGTGTGGTACATGACATTACTGACAGTGTCACCTTTACATGTGTCATGAAATGTGGGGAAGAGCAAGTGTGTGGTACATGACATTACTGACAGTGTCACCTTTACATGTGTGTCATGAAATGTGGGGAAGAGCAAGTGTATGGTACATGACATTACTGACAGTGTCACCTTTACATGTGTGTCATGAAATGTGGGGAACAGCAAGTGTGTGGTACATGACATTACTGACAGTGTCACCTTTACATGTGTGTCATGAACTGTTGTAGGAAAGAGCAAGTGTGTGGTACATGACATTACTGACAGTGTCACCTTTACATGTGTGTCATGAACTGTTGTAGGAAAGAGCAAGTGTGTGGTACATGACATTACTGACAGTGTCACCTTTACATGTGTGTCATGAACTGTTGTAGGGAACAGCAAGTGTGTGGTACATGACATTACTGACAGTGTCACCTTTACATGTGTGTCATGAAATGTGGGGAACAGCAAGTGTATGGTACATGACATTACTGACAGTGTCACCTTTACATGTGTGTCATGAAATGTGGGGAAGAGCAAGTGTGTGGTACATGACATTACTGACAGTGTCACCTTTACATGTGTGTCATGAACTGTTGTAGGAAAGAGCAAGTGTGTGGTACATGACATTACTGACAGTGTCACCTTTACATGTGTGTCATGAACTGTTGTAGGGAACAGCAAGTGTGTGGTACATGACATTACTGACAGTGTCACCTTTACATGTGTGTCATGAAATGTGGGGAACAGCAAGTGTATGGTACATGACATTACTGACAGTGTCACATTTACATGCAATGTCATGAAATGTAGGGATCTGTGGCAACCCATGTCGTTCCATGATTCCCATTATACTGTCTATCCATTTCACTCTCAGTCTTCCTTTGACTCTAAAGCTAGATTGTCAACTGTAGCAGAGTGCAGCTGATTCTCTTAACAGATGGCTGATATTTTTTCTGTGTGTTTGATGCATGGGGGTAAAAAAAAAAACTATCTTTACGACACATAGTAACATCGTTGGTGTATGTCGGGGGGGGGGAACGATAGAACCAGAGGGATAAAGGCCGCTTGGTCAAGCCGTCGCGCGACATGTGAGACTCAGGATTTTTATTTCACCCCCGATAGTAAAAATCATTTCTGTCTACTGCGGGCTTCGAACACCGTACGGCGGCTTTTCAGCTAGCGGAATAGTGGTTTTAGCCGCACGGCCACGCGCACCTCAATGCATGGGGTGGTGGTAACAATTTTTCATGTTTTTATTTCTCATTCTGTCTTTCTTTGTGGTGGTAACTTTCATGTTTTTATTTCTCATTCTGTCTTTCTTTGTGGTGGTAAAAATTTTTCATGTTTTTATTTCTCATTTTGTCTTTCCTTGTAGTTTTAATAATTTTTCTCAAGTTAAATTTTCCCTTCTCACAATTTGTGATTTCATTTGTGCCCAAGAGAGAGGGAGTTGCTTTAGAGAAGGGGTTAGTAATTTGAAAAAAATAGTAATAAATTTGGGGAAGAAGAATTCAGGTTGATTCTGATCTATGGCTTCTAGGTTCACCCAGCCATAAATAGCAACTAGATTCTTCTGTGAAAGAATAACAACACATGCATATAATACTGACATTACCCAAATGTGTGTCAGTGCTGAAAACAAACAACTGTAGGCACAAACACCATATTCTCCATATACCATGACAGGGTTCTTTCTTTCTAGATAAGAATAATGTTTTTTACTGATAGCAAAGGGATGGTGGAAATATACCATTTACTAGTTGCTGTTTTGTTGCCAATATGAGTGTTTGAGTAACGAAAATTGTCAACAAGACAAAGATATCCAGGGATCATTTGGTGATAAGACAGCTGAAAAAAATGAAAATGGAAGCAGACTGCTGGATTTAGATAATCAAAATGATTTGTTTATCACAAATACATTCTTCAAAAACAGAAAGTCACAAATATCCATCTGGTACAAGTGGAATGACACGACCTGTAGAAGTCAGATATTTTTTTATACTAACAAGAAAACAGAACATGAAATGAGTAACTGATAGAAGAGCTGTTGATAGAAGAGCTGTCCCTAATATCACTGATAACACGGACCATAAAATGGATATGATTACACTCAGACAGGCAAAAATAAAGAGAAGATACAAAAACAAACAAAGGAAACAAAAAGAACAGACAATAAAAATAAAACATTTAAAAGATCAAGAATCAGGTAAAACCTTAGAAAAAAAATTAATAGAGGAATTCAAGAAACTCCCTAAAAAAAGTAAGCACAGTAGAAGAAGAGTGGAAGCAGTTTAAGAAAACAATAATCAACATCGCAACAATATGTGGAATGAAACAAAGGACAAAAGAAGGGAAAAAGAGTGGAATCATGATGCAACCAGAGAAGCAATTAAAGAAATGAAGAAATTATTAAAAAATTGGAGAGAGAAGAACCAAGAAGAATATGTTGTTGTTGTTGCGTTCGCCAGCTTTCAACTCTGACGAAGTCCCTACAGACTAGGAACTGAATTTTGCGTGTTAATCCATTTTTCCCTGGAAGACATGTGCACAGGGGTCCCTCGCTGCACAGGCAGATAATTCCGACTTCGGAGGTACTCATGTTTTTTCCGTCGATGAGTAACTGACATTTCAAGCCGGGCCTCGTTGCTGAGACCAGGGGTGGTTGTCGCAGAGAGAAATCACAAATAAAAAACCCAATCGGTGTAGCCGAGATTTGAACCCACAACTTCTCAGTCCCAAGGCCGGCATCTTGACTCAAGACCAACCAGTCCCCCATGGACTTGAAATATGAGGAAACTGCAACAAGGAACACTTTTCATGCATAGAGAAGAATATGAAAAATATACCTTGGTCAGGAAAAAGTTAAAATTTTGATCAAAGTTAAGCAAAACACCTGGACAGAATTTGGACAAATATGAGAAGGGATCTCAAGTCAGCCACAAGAGACTTCTGCAAACCAGTAAAAACAACAAGAGTGAGAAAAGAAAACCATGATCCCACTGAACTCATAAATAATAAAGACGGACAGCCAATATCAAACAGCCAACATATGCAACAGAGATGGAAAGAATATTTTGAAGACCTATTGAAAATGGCATCCTCTACCAATAACACAACAAAAATCATACAAGAATGCACAAACACGATCAAATATGCAGCAAGAAAAAAAGTACAAGGAATGTTTACAATCCATTAGAAATAATAACAGTAGCAGCAGTTGAAACAGGAGTTACTTGGTTGCACAAAATATTAAATGCAGCATGGCACCAACAAAAAGCCCTAGAAGACTGACAACAGCCAATCATTATACCAATATGGAAAAATAAAGATAGCAAGAGAGACTGCAATCAATATAGAGGTATATCACTACTCAGCCATGTAGGAAAGTTATACGTCAAAATCTGGGAAAGAAAGGCTGAGACTAATAACAGAACTACAGTTAAATGATTCTCAAATGAGGTTCCAAAAAAAAAACAGAGGATGAAGAATTAAGGAAATAACTCTACAGGTAAATTGGGCACTCTACAATACAATCTTCATCCCAACATTGTGCTACTAATGCCAGACTTGGACCTTAGATGCAAGAACAATAAGAAAAATAATCACTACCAAGATGAAATGTGTTAGACAAATGACAGGAAACAGCCTGAGAGACAAGATCAGAAATGAAGAAATGAGAAAAAAAGCTAGGAATGATCCCCACCATAGATTATATAACATTTCCTTTTTAACAGCAACAAGATACGCCAAAGAAAAACGTTCCATTTATGAAAAGATAGAATCAAACAACAAGCAACCAAAAATCTAGAGACACCATAGTATACTGACAACAACCTCCTTTCTCTGTGATGCTTAAAAGCATCAGCAGCTAAATAAAATAAGAAAAATATTGAATTTATAAAGAAACAACAGATAAAATGGTTTGGCCATGTGATAAAGCAGAAAGATAAAAACACAACACAACAAGCCTTCAATAAACAATGCAAGAACACCAGACCCCAGGGCTGACAATGAAAAAGATGAAATATTAGAAACACAAGGAAGCATAACAGCAACAGAGGCAAACATAAGAGCAAACAATCGTAAATTTTATCTCCCACAAAGTGAAAGGCAAATGAAGAATTAAGAAAGAAAAAGAAGAAGTTGAAGAAGAAGAGAAATGGCAACAGTTGGAGAATACAAGAAATTTTTCTCTCATTATGCTTCCATTTTTTTATTGAGACTTTCTTTTATGCTCTGTATAATTGCTTCTATAATACTAGATTTTTGTGATTTGCTTAAGTTTAGCACCACTGATAAGTGGTGTTTAGAGATGTTTAGAGGTCCAGGCAATACACATTTGACTTAGTTTTAAAACATGACTCAACAATATCAACATCAAAACTAGAAATCATCAACAATGCAGTTAAAGACTAAACAGTATCAACAACACAGGTAAACAACATCAACAATGCTACTAAACTATCAACAACACAGGTAAACAACATCACCAATGCTAGTAAATAGTATAACCACAACAAGCCAACAGTGTTACCACGACAAACACACCTTGTTGGATGTCTCTTGTCCTCTTCCGCTAACAAAAACCACACAAACTCTTTGTAGCTCATACGTCCGTCATGAAAGTCTGACCCTCTGAGAATATCAATAACATGTGCATGAAAGCTCACACCATACATTTTGAGACTTACAAAATCACTTGTATAGATCATATATATAAATAATTTAACAGAAATACTACCCTACATTTTCATACATATTCATTTATAGAAAGGGATTGAAGGATAGAAGTCATTACTCAATATGTGTACAGAAAACTGGGAAGATAATTTTCTATGAATCAGCAACAGTGAACATTTGCTTGGATGGACAAGCAAAATAGCACAATTTTTCAAAAAGTGAGAGCTTCATATACAATTTTTCTGAATGTACAGATCATGAGACAAGATTTTTACTGAATGAAAGTGCCAGAAAGAAGATTTATCTGGAAGTACATGGAGATTTGTCCAAGTGAATGAGCTAGAATTTGATTGAATTCACTGGCAAAAGAAACGATGCTTTAAAATGCACAGCCAAAACAAAATGAACTGCAACAGCATTTGTTCTTGTCTTTATTTTTGTACCAAAGCCACATATTTTAGACTGTGTTCAAGAAGAGACAGCTAGGATTAGATCAAAGTGGTTGATTTTTAAACCCCAGATACAGACAGTTGTAATATTATACAAAATATGTCTTCAAGACATTTGTCAAAGAATACAAGAATACTTATAAGAATGTTTTCCTTACTAAGCAAAAATCATTTTACAAAATGTCTTACCTAGTTACTGCCCCTGAGAATATTCTGTCTACCAGACGTGAATTGAGAGCTGTGAGGGAGAAGAAAATAAGCCTTGCTAAAAACAAAACCATTTATATTTGAATAAGTGCAACAATTTTGTTTCCCTGCAAAAATGTCAAATCTTGTTTATGTTATATAATTTATAACATTGGGGGGGGGGGGGAAGAGAGAGAGAGAGAGAGAGAGAGAGAGAGAGAGAGCGAGAGAGAGAGAGAGAGACTTACAGTAAACATAAACAGATGGAATGCTGGTTTCTCATGTACATGTGTTATTGAGGCAGAGTTATTGGCTTCTTGTTTATAGCACTTCTATTTCTGACAACATAATGAGGCATGATTGTTGTCACTGCCAGTGGCCAGCTTGCTGGGTTTGTTTCTTCATAACTTCTTCTTTGATGCTCACCTGATGATGAGCCCTCTTTATCATCCAACATTGGGCGATAGATCTGGTGTATTGGGCTTTACAGGAAACTGCATACTAGTGTGGACACATCTGATTCTAACAGGACATTTTTGGGTACAGGTTTGCCTTCTCTCCAAATTTCTATCTGCTTGACCAGACTGGTCAGTCTGGTTCCTGAGTCACTGTAACATTGTGAAGAAGGATCTTGATCAGCTGATGGTCATTGATCCTGATTCAAGCAGTCAGCCATGAGTCATTAACCACTCTCAGTCCAGGTGCTGTCTGTCAGGAGCCAGTGGTGGGGAGTGTTAAACACTCTAAGGTATGGTGACTGCTTAACAAGGAAGGAACACAATACAGTACTGACGTTTCAGCCTGTGACCTTCTTCAGAATACAAGGACAATGATAACAAACGGTGAAGCACAATTATCTATAACTACATGTTAGATGATCAGGTGAATGGAGAGGTGGACAGAAAAGAAGAGAGTAGGATGTTGAAATAAGAAAGGGAGCTACATGAGAGGAGGTAGGATGAGTGTCAAGATGTATAAAATAGAAAGAATAGCAAAATGAGGAAGAGCTAGAAATGTCAGTAGTAAAAAGTGAATAATATATCGTAAAACGTATATAAAAAATCACTTAGCTCAAACAACTTGTATGTCCGCCGTGAAGGAATTGAATGAATGACTATATGTATGACACAGGGTGGGGGAACACCACGTGGCGGAAGAACATGATAAAGGAATCGTGGGAAAACAATTGGTGGGGGGGGGGTGATTTAGGGACTAGTGTGAAAACAACGGTCGAAATAAATAGAAACCAAAACAATAGCTCAGGTAAGGCATGTCTGTGAGCAGACAAAGATGTCTGTCATATTGGCCTCCCTTCACAACATAACAAGATATGGCTGCCATCATTTCTTGAGTTTGACACATCAATGATGTTCACATATCCGTAGACAAACTCATCACAACATAACAAAACATCACTGCTTGTTGCATGCCTTGTTTCTTGAGCTCCAACAATAAAGAATGTATTGCTGCTGTTTTGCTTTAGTTTATGTGCCAGTTTATTTTGTGTTGTCACTGACAGCGGACAAAAGTGGAGCACCATTTGGATGTTGACTGTAATACTGAGGTCATGGTGCTTGATTCATGTCCAAATTTACCTGGTCACAATGTCATGTGAAATGATCAGATGATTCCACCTCAATGAAGTCTTAACAAAATGA
This sequence comes from Megaustenia siamemsis, assembly GCA_032433765.1. NCBI lineage: Eukaryota > Metazoa > Mollusca > Gastropoda > Stylommatophora > Ariophantidae > Megaustenia > Megaustenia siamemsis. The sequence goes on along the minus strand of JAVIAB010000108.1, from coordinate 33,809,540 downwards.
AGTCTTACTTCAGGGTAAGTGAGACTGAATACCTAGCCCTAACAGAGATCAGCAACAAATGTAGATTCAATGTTCAGGTCAAGTAGTTAAAACATGGAAAAGAGTAGGCTGTATACCTCTACTCTGGCAAGAATGAAAATTCAAAACTGGCCAATATCATTAATAGTAAAAAATATAAATTAATTTCCTCAAATTGGTGCAGGGATACTGGCTGGAGGACTACATGTCAACTGTGCTAAGATCTTCCTGAGTGATCAAGCAAGAAATCAAAGTGCTCATTGAAACTATAAAAGTACAATGATGATGGCTCTACATACAAAAACAAATACAAATTTTGCTGACTGCAACATGACCTCGGTAAAGAGATTTTGAGGGGTTGCAAGCATGCACACACAAGAAAACATACAAAACATAACAGAAAAGTTGAATAAATAAATATATATATATAGATGTATCTAACACTATACAGTTAGCAAGCATGTAACAACGCAGAGCAATATAATTTTGGCCAGAGTTTATGACTGTTACCTGAAGTCTTGGCCTACCCATTTAAAGAATACAGGTGGAGAAGCAAGTAAATAAAACCACTGCACAAGATATATTTATCTTTATAAAGGACAGGGTATATCAGCATGGAACAGGCAAATAATTGCAATGCTGCGGTAAAGCTGGTAGCGAGGAGCCAGTGGTGGGGTGTACTAAACACTCCAAAGTATGGTGACACCCTTACAAGGAAGGAACACAACACAATAATGATGTTTTGGACTGTGGCCTTCTTCAGAATACAAGGACAATGACAACAAATGGTGAAGCACAATTATCTATAACTACATGTTAGATGATCAAGTGGAGGGCGAGGAAAGTAGGATGTTGAAATAAGAACGGAGAGAGAAATGAATACTACATGAGGAGAGGTAGGATGGGCGTCAAGATATATAAAATAGAAAAAGAGAAAAATATAAAAAAAAAGAGAAAAATGTATCATAAAATGCACTTAGCTTAAAACAGCAAGTCTGCTCTCTGTGCTGGAACACATCAGAATGACTTGGAGTTTTAAGGATGTTTCTAGACACATCCTTAAAACTCCAAGTCATTCTGATGTGTTCCAGCATGGAGGGCAGACTTGCTGTTTTAAGCTAAGTGCATTTTATGATACATTTTTCTCTTTTTTTATATTTTTCTCTTTTTCTATTTGATATATCTTGATGCCCATCCTACCTCTCCTCATGTAGTATTCATTTCTCTCCTTCCCTCTCCTTTCTTATTTCAACATCCTACTTTCCTCACCTTCCACTTGATCATCTAACATGTAGTTATAGATAATTGTGCTTCACCGTTTGTTGTTCTTGTATTCTGAAGAAGACCACAGACCGAAACATCATTATTGTGTTGTGTTCCTTCCTTGTAAGGCTGTCACCACACTTTGGAGTCGTTAGTATACCCCACCACTGGCTCCTATATCAGCATGGATATGGTCCTTTTCGTCTTGTCAGACAGTCTAGTGGAGGCTATTGTGTATTTTTTTTAGGTTTTATTTTTGTCGAACAGCTCTCTCATGGCTAATTGTACCAACGTTTGACAAACACACACAGCCACAGAATGAACAAGTCAGGTCCACTGATCCACAGGGTTTCCATCCTTTTTCATGAGTCTTTTCTCTTCTAAGTTTTGCCTTAGCACAGTCTCAAATGATGTTATACCATTCCTTATACATGCTCTCCATGATGTGCGATCACTTGCCAGATGTTCCCAGTCATATTCACAGATGGAGTCATTCAGAGAAGATTTACAGATATCTCTATATCGTAGTTTAGGTCTGTCGATTTGTCTTTTTCCGTGTGTTAGTTCACCATATACTATTTGCCTGGGGATGCGTTTTTCTTCCATTTGCTGGACATGCCCCAGCCATTTTAGTCTTCAACATCTGAGCATCAATATGATTGTTGATTGTTCAACATGATTGTTGGGGTGGTGTGTGTGTGTGTGTATAAAACATATGACATAAGTCCTTAAAAGTATCTTAAATATTAGTATTAAAAAATTACATACAAAATTTAATAAAATGTTTGACTATATGATATTTGTTGGTTCATGTGCTAAAATTATGGCTATGTAACAAGTACAACAAAAACAAAGAAGATATGAGTAGGAGCCGATGCCATGTGTTTGTGAAAAGCACTTGCCCTATGATCAGGTGACCAATTTTTGCTCATGACAGTGAGATCTGTCAAAGTTTGAAAATAGATCTGTCAAAGTTTGAAAATAGATCTGTCAAAGTTTGAAAAAAGATCTGTCAAAGTATGAAAATAGATCTGTCAAAGTTTGAAAATAGATCTGTCAAAGTTTGAAAATAGATCTATCAAAGTTTGAAAATAGGTCTGTCAAAGTTTGAAAATAGATCTGTCAAAGTTTGAAAATAGATCTGTCAAAGTTTGAAAATAGATCTGTGAAAGTTTCAAAATAGATCTGTCAAAGTTTCAAAATAGATCTACCAAACCACCAGAAAAATTGGAACCTGGGTTCTTATTGTTGGAAGGTCAAGGAATGTTGCCAACATTACAGAGTTTGTACTGAAGGTAGCAACAATCAGAGTTTCTGATCAACTACAAGTGAATGGCAGAGCACTGCTTTGTGGCTTATGAGAGATAAGGTGATAGTGTTGATATATTACCCTGAGATCATCAGGACATTTGTGGAAGATGTGATCATTATTATGCCAGTTTGGCCTACTTTTCCAGAAAATATTCCTGGTAACATCTGTGCGAATTTTAGATGTCAAGTGCTTCAGTGGCTGTCGGGAAAAAAAAACATAGCTACAACTGGGACCAAACAAGGAGCAACAATTTCTTGAACTACCTATATTTTGAGCATGTTCACATCATATCACCTCTGTTTTTCTTCACATACAATAACATATTGCAAGTTCCAGCTGCAAGCAGTAATCAATATAACAATGGAAGAAAGGAAAGGCAGCTGTTGGAGAACAGTTTTGACTTACCATGGTCATTATGTCGAGACAAATCATTTTTGTCAATAAACAAGTCATGGTCTTTGTCCAGCTCCCAGAACTTGCAGTAAATGACGTAGAAATGTTCATAGGAAAAGTAATCTTTGATCTGATTAATGTCCTCCTCTTCCTCCAGTCTGGATAGTGTCTGCATGACCAGACAGAGCAGACATATTAATGCTACAAATTATACATTGGGGAAAATACTGATAATACAAAATAGTTATCTATTGTCCCTTTGAGCAGATCTGATAAACTTTGTAAAGGACCTACATTGTATCTCACCAGATGTCTCTGTTTTGGGTGACATTCTCATCCTTGGCAAGGGAGCTGACGATTGTTGTTACGCATTGATGGAAATATGAATGTTACAGAATGTACACTGAGGGAAATATGAATGTTACAAAGCACACACAGAGGAAAATATGAATGTTATAGAACGCACATAGAGGGAAATATGAATATTACAGAACGAACATAGAGGGAAATATGAATGTTACAGAACACACACAGAGGGAAATATTAATAACAGAATTTACATTAAGGGACACATTAATGATACAGAATTTAAAGAATTCACACTGTAGAAAATATTAAGATGCAGAACACATTAGTTTTACAGAATGCGCATTAAGAGAAATATTAAAGATCATCATCATCATCAAGTGTCATGCCTGCTGGCATAGGTGATCATGTCTCTCCATAACTTTCCATCTCAACAGTTATTTATCATTTCTGTTGTTGACCTTCTGCCAAGCCATTCTCTTAAGCTGTCTGGTATATTCTCTCTTTACTTCCCTCTATCTCTTCATCCCTCAATTTTCCCAGTTGTTACAATATATTCCAGTTGTTCTCTCCTCATTACATGGCCAAAAAAGTATGATTTGTTTCTTCCTGATTTTGGAAATTAGCTCTCTTTTTGATTTAGCCTCTTTCAGAACATTTTCATTACTCTTCTTAGCTGTCCATGGTATTCTCAACATTCTTCTGTAAAACCACATTTCTACAGCCTCCAGTGATTTTCTTGTCTGTTGTCCTATTGTCCATGATTCACATCCATATGTTAAGATTAGCTCTACATAACATTAGGAACTATTTTTCTTGTTTTGATTGTCAAAAATGGATTGCACAGTATCTTCCTCATTTTTTGCTCACCTCTGTTGTACATCTACCATATGAGGTTAACATTGTTCCCAGATATTTGAATTCATTTAATGAATATAGATATAATAATATATAATATTAATGATATAGATTACATATTAACAGAGAAACATACAGAGAAGAAGGTACACAAGAAGGTAAATAAATTACACCTGAAAGGAAATATACTAAAAGAAAGAAAGAAAAAAACTTCTTAGATGTTTCAAAACATATCTCTCTCTGCGATCAGGACTCAATCAGAGTAGGACTCCAGACTCTCACACGAAGACAGCTGTCTGTTTAAGCCTGTTAGATCCACTCCGCTTGAATACCTGTTAAAATGTTGCACTGTGTTCTGCACCAGTGGCCCAGTGCATCCGATTTCAGCCAGCATTTTGTTCAGGTTTGCTTTCCTTAGTCTTTGATTGTCCCCAATCTTCCTGCAAGGCAGCAGATGATCTTTTCTGTAGGGGGAATCTGCCCTTAGATGGTCGGCCCTCCCAGGTTTACGAGCACCATCTGCCCGAGTCACTAGAGGTGACTAACACAGACATGCGACTTGTAATATGAGGAAACTGCAACAAGGAACACTTTTCATGCACAGCCTCCAACTGTTCCTGCCGCCTATCCCCATATACCGGTAAGTCATGTCCTCTTGAAAATGATGATCGTCATTGCACTTGATGATGTTAGGTCATCGTTGATGACTCCAATTCCAAACATTTAGACACACAGTCAGTCGTCAAATTATCCCCATCACACATCAAACAGCAGACCGTAAGATTTGCACATGGCAGGTTTAGGGAACCATTACGATGATGTAGCACACAACAATGTTGCCGAACACACAATCTCGTTCCCTTTAGATTTCTGATTACTCTAGTGTAAGCAGCCAACGACGAACAAAACACGAAGCAAATTCCCCAAAGAAACAAAACTGCGGCTGACGAAGTAGTTCATATTAATGTGTAACATGGAAATAACTTGCATCAAAGAATTCCAACAATGGTCATGAACAGCACCAATGTGATGTAAAGCGCAGATCAAGTCTAGACGGTGGAAGGTCTCATTCACAACACTTGATTTGTCAAAAACGGACTGCTGTCGACCTACGACCTCGCTTTAGTGACACAGATGTATTAAGTATATCATCATTTTGACTTTAACGCAGAAAAGTGCAACGGAGATCCGAAATTAATCAGACCCTGGGTGCACATTCTGCAGCAATCGAGAGGACGTGGACTAGATCCGCCATCTTCAAAACATATGAGGAATAAGGTATTAATGACCATGTTTTTAATGACTAGCGGCACATTTTTTGGACCTGTAGTAAGTAAAAACACAATTGATGATGTTCTCCGCTCCCTTCTTGTAGCTGCCGCCACACGATTCTGATGTCTCATTAACTTGAACATCATTCAAGAACAATGTCAGATGAACATTCCATAGATATGGCTTTGCTGATGAAGTGCTTGGTGCAACAGTTGTATAAATCATAGGTCATGTGGCTTCTGTTGGATTGGAAATGATAACTTACCACCACTGTGTGTCTATATGTTTGGAATTGGAGTCATCAATGATGGCCAAACATCATAAAGTGCTACGACGATCATCATTTCGGGAGGACATAAACTCCCATGGTATATGGTGGATAGGCGGCAGGAACCATTGAAGGCTATGTCTGAAAAGTGTTCCTTCTTGCAGTTTCCTCATATTCCAAGTCCGGCTTGTTGCAGGAGCTACTGAGTTAAGTGCTCTGTGCACACCGTGAGCTGTGTGTCTCATCCGTTTTGATCCTGCTTCGATATCCCGCTTGTTTACGATGAATGATGATATCGTATGACGGGGAAAAGTTGGCTGTGTTCACTTTCTGCGCGGTTTCGCCTTATGTCTTTTGGCGTGTGCTGAGACTGCTACGATGGGGACTACAGTTACCTTTCTTTGTTTGGGAGATGAGTTAGTAATTCGGATGATTCCACTGGCACGGGCGGTTGAGCAATTATGGATTTTAATTCGTTTGCTGTGAGACCGAGGCCTTCCATAGCCAATAACAATAACAATAACATTGTTTGGAGGTGTCTCTCATCAGGCCATGCAGCCTTTACTTTCCAGAAAAATTTCTGGTACCCATTTTTAATGGCTGGATAAACCTCAATGTCTTGTTGGTCTGAAAAAAATTATCCACATATGAGAATTGAACTATTCTGATCAGTAGTGAGCACACAAACCACTCAGCCATGTAGGAAATATTAATGATACAGATTACATTTCGAGAATAAGATTAATATTAATAATGTAGAATAAACAGTTGCAACATATTAATTTTGTAACAGTGTGTTCTATATTATTAATATAGAATTACACATCGCATACACATAAGAATAAAGTAAATTGAGGGATAGGACACGAGCCAGTATTCATGTACACATGTGTAAGTATACATGTAAATTGATATTATAAATGTACACATTCTACAAGTTTAGAAATACATGTAGCATATACTGTATACAAATACTCGTTATCCGTGTAGTGAAGCAATATCTATGTACAGCAGGTCAACAAGATATAGGTCTAATAAAACTATCACATTTCAATAACAAAATCTACTTCTGCAAACACAAATTTTAAAATATAAAAAAAAAAAAACAGCTTCCAACAAGCAGAAAAATATAGAATAAACTTGAGCAGCAAAACAATTTAAAAAAAAATAAATAAAAATAAAAGGAAAAAATATTCTCCATCACGCTCAATAAATATTTCTATTTGAGGACATACATAAATTTAAAAAAATGACTAGAAAAATATTTTAAAAACTATGACAGGAGAGGGATTATAATGATCTATTTTGGTTAAAAAAAAAATGGTGCCAGGTTAGGCCGACTTAAGAGTGAAAGTTTTTCTATCAAAGTTGTACGTAGTGATGGCTTTAAATGCTGACACCAATCAGAGAAGAATGTTGGAACAAAAACAAATAGTTACACTCTGATTCAAATGATCTAAAGTTACATAAAACAATACTGATTTTGCTAAAGGTTTATTTACTGTTACAAGATTAGAGAACAATTGAACAAATTTATTCAACATCAAGATCAGCTTTCACATAAAAGGTGATAAGAAACATACAATGTTGTAAGAAAGTGGAGTATTAACTTCACCATACGAGGTCACAGCATTTGCTTGAGAGAGTCAGTGTTCTTCCTTGATGTTAATACCTTCCCCAAGTTAACAAACATGCCAAGCATGATCCCATTCTTTTCTCATTTAGATCAACTGGAAAGTGCCAGGACCTGACATTTCACTGCCAGGCCAGTGTACTAACCATAATACTATTGACACTGTACCTCCAGTGTACTAACCATAATACTATTGACACTACCTCCAGTGTACTAACCATAATACTATTGACACTGTACCTCCAGTGTACTAACCATAATACTATTGACACTGTACCTCCAGTGTACTAACCATAATACTATTGACACTGTACCTCCAGTGTACTAACCATAATACTATTGACACTGTACCTCCAGTGTACTAACCATAATACTATTGACACTGTACCTGTTATGAAAGTTTAAAGTTCTCAGAGGATAAATGTGGAGGAAGAGAAAGAGAGTGCAAAGTTATGAGAGCCTCTCTCTAATGAAGCAGCGACCTCCACCAAGACTTTGAGATGCCGATATCCTGTATGAAGACAAGGACCAAATAAAGGGATATGTTTAATTAGCACAGAAGACATAAAACCTCGTAACATTCACCCATTAAGTGCATGAGCCATGTCGCTAGCCCTGGACAACGGGTTGTCTATAGGAAAACATTGGCCATTTGACAAGAAGGTTTTAGGTTCTACTACCACCACAGGTGGTGAATTTTGTCATCAAATTTGTAGCCTTTCATGTTTCTCATTACACTGAGACATTGTTCAATGTTTCTAGAGTTAACATGACAATACTTTGGGCACACCCATAGGTGCTCCGTTGTATTCAGTTCATGACATGGAAAAGCAACCAAATTGCTAGAAGGAAAGAAAATGTAAAGGTCATTGAGAGAGATGAAAGGTAAAGCAAGAAGGAAAGGTCATGGAAAAATGAAACTCATGAGTTTAGAGGGGGACTTAATGGTCTAGAGGTAAGATGTAAGAAGGTCCTAGATTCAATCTCACCACATGCAGTGGGAATTTTAAAAAATTGAATTTGCAGTTTCTTTGTGTCTTTAACCTCCCTCAGTCTTTGGGTAGTGAGATCTGATGTCTAGCCCTCTCAGAAAATAGCAAAAAGCAGGAGGTTCGGTGAGCACTCACGCATGTTCAAGCAGGAGGTTCGGTGAGCACTCACGCATGTTCAAGCAGGAGGTTTGGTGAGCACTCACGCATGTTCAAGCAGGAGGTTTGGTGAGAACTCATGCATGTTCAAGCAGGAGGTTCGGTGAGCACTCACGCATGTTCAAGCAGGAGGTTCGGTGAGCACTCATGCATGTTCAAGCAGGAGGTTCGGTGAGCACTCACGCATGTTCAAGCAGGAGGTTTGGTGAGCACTCACGCATGTTCAAGCAGGAGGTTTGGTGAGCACTCATGCATGTTCAAGCAGGAGGTTTGGTGAGCACTCACGCATGTTCAAGCAGGAGGTTTGGTGAGCACTCATGCATGTTCAAGCAGGAGGTTTGGTGAGCACTCATGCATGTTCAAGCAGGAGGTTTGGTGAGCACTCATGCATGTTCAAGCAGGAGGTTTGGTGAGCACTCATGCATGTTCAAGCAGGAGGTTTGGTGAACACTCACGCATGTTCAAGCAGGAGGTTTGGTGAGCACTCACGCATGTTCAAGCAGGAGGTTTGGTGAGCACTCATGCATGTTCAAGCAGGAGGTTTGGTGAGCACTCATGCATGTTCAAGCAGGAGGTTTGGTGAGCACTCATGCATGTTCAAGCAGGAGGTTTGGTGAGCACTCATGCATGTTCAAGCAGGAGGTTTGGTGAGCACTCACGCATGTTCAAGCAGGAGGTTTGGTGAGCACTCACGCATGTTCAAGCAGGAGGTTTGGTGAGCACTCATGCATGTTCAAGCAGGAGGTTTGGTGAGCACTCACGCATGTTCAAGCAGGAGGTTTGGTGAGCACTCACGCATGTTCAAGCAGGAGGTTTGGTGAGCACTCATGCATGTTCAAGCAGGAGGTTTGGTGAGCACTCATGCATGTTCAAGCAGGAGGTTCGGTGAGCACTCACGCATGTTCAAGCAGGAGGTTTGGTGAGCACTCATGCATGTTCAAGCAGGAGGTTTGGTGAGCACTCATGCATGTTCAAGCAGGAGGTTTGGTGAGCACTCATGCATGTTCAAGCAGGAGGTTTGGTGAGCACTCATGCATGTTCAAGCAGGAGGTTTGGTGAGCACTCACGCATGTTCAAGCAGGAGGTTCGGTGAGCACTCATGCATGTTCAAGCAGGAGGTTCGGTGAGCACTCATGCATGTTCAAGCAGGAGGTTCGGTGAGCACTCATGCATGTTCAAGCAGGAGGTTTGGTGAGCACTCACGCATGTTCAAGCAGGAGGTTTGGTGAGCACTCATGCATGTTCAAGCAGGAGGTTTGGTGAGCACTCATGCATGTTCAAGCAGGAGGTTTGGTGAGCACTCACGCATGTTCAAGCAGGAGGTTTGGTGAGCACTCACGCATGTTCAAGCAGGAGGTTTGGTGAGCACTCACACATGTTCAAGCAGGAGGTTTGGTGAGCACTCACACATGTTCAAGCAGGAGGTTTAGTGAGCACTCACACATGTTCAAGCAGGAGGTTTGGTGAGCACTCACACATGTTCAAGCAGGAGGTTTGGTGAGCACTCACACATGTTCAAGCAGGAGGTTTGGTGAGCACTCACACATGTTCAAGCAGGAGGTTTGGTGAGCACTCACACATGTTCAAGCAGGAGGTTTGGTGAGCACTCACACATGTTCAAGCAGGAGGTTCGGTGAGCACTCACGCATGTTCAAGAACCCATTACATTTAGAATAGAAATAAAGAGTAGGCCAAAAATGGCTGCTGTACAGGCAAAAATTGTTCAGCAAAAAATCTCCTCATCCATGCTGAAGACAGATGTGTCGGGCTGAAAGGCAGAGATAAAACTGTGATCCCTGTCAACTAGTGACACAACATAGTCACACCCACCTCATGAGTGAAAGCTAAGAAGAGAGATGGGTTTCGAAAGATTTACACAAAATACAAATATATTATTGATAAGAGAGATGAATGTTACATTAGTAATACTATTACACGCATAAACAGACAAGCAAATGATCCATCATTAATCACTGCACACACAATAACATATCTGGATAGATACATACAAGCACATACACTCACACATCTAGATATAGATTTGTATAAGCACACATCCACAAGCAACTGACACTCCAGTTGATAGAAAATAGTTCAAGGAACACCAGACTGATTTCTACAAAACTATATCAGCTGGTAAAATTACAACAAATTTAAAAAAAAAAGATAATTTGAAAAATTATTTTAAAACAATAATTACTGCATGAGAACACACACACACACATTTTGATTCAATTAAAAACAATCTATTGAGCTTCATTCTCTATCTATCTATCTATTGACCTTTCGAGCCGTAACCGGCCCATAGGGCGTAGACCAAGATACACCTTCTCCTATATGAATTTTTGTTCTAGCAGTTTTCTTTTAAAGATATTTTATCAAATCTCGCCATCTGTCTCTGTTCTGTGCAAGCAGTTCTATCTCATTGAGGGAGCCGAATCCTGCTGCTCTTGCCTCTCTCATCAATGTTCTTCTCAGTGTCTCCCTGGGTCTTCCTCTTTTTCTTTTACCTGTTGTTTCCCATATGAGGGCTTGCTTTGCTATTCGATTATTATCTCTTCTCATCACATGTCCAACGTATGACCATCGTCTTTTCTTTATTACTGAAGATATTAGTGGTTGATTGGCGATTTCTCTAATTTCCTCGTTTGTTTTGAATTCGTTCCATTCTATACCAAGTATTTTCCTTAGACATTTATTTTCGAATGCGTTCAACTTTGTTTCTATATCTCTTGTTGTTTTCCAGCTTTCACACGCATATGTAAGGGTTGATAGTACATTTGATTTGAATAGCCTAAGTTTTGTGTTTGTGCTAATGAGTTTTGATTTCCACAACTTTTCAAGGCTTCTGAAAGACATTGCTGCTTTAGCCAGTCTGATTCTAATTTCTTTGCTCGTATCCCCTTCTCGATCAATGTGACTTCCAAGATAGATAAAGTGATCGATCTCTTCTACTGGTTTGTTTTCCATGTATATTTTGTCACTTGTTGGAATTAAACTTTTCATGACTTTAGTCTTTTCATGATTGACCTCAAGCCCAATTTTGCTGGCTATTGATGATAGTTCATTTGTGTTTTCCTGCATCGTTTTTATCTGACTGCTGATGAGAACTATGTCATCAGCAAAGTCGAGGTCCTCCAAATGGTCTCCTTGTATCCATTCGATGCCTTTATTACCAGTGCAGCATTTCTTCATTATGAAGTCCATAACAATTCCAAATAACAAGGGCGATAAAATACATCCTTGTTTAACCCCAGTTTCTATTGGGAAACATTCGCTCAGTCCTTCCTCTGTTCGAACTGCACATGTGTAACCATCATACATGTCTTTGATAATATTTATGATTTTTGATGGTAAACCATATTGCTTCAGAATTTTCCACAAAGAATCTCTATGAATACTATCAAATACTTTTTTGAAGTCGATGAAGTTAAGTACAAAAGGTTTTTGCTTTTCAATGTGTTCCTCCAATATAAGTCATTCTCTAAGTGCTGCTAAATGATTGATAAGCTGCAAACATTAAAACACAAATTTACTTACAGGCAAAAAATTGGACTTGCGCAGTTCTGGCAATGTTATTCTACCTGTCCACGACCGGTTGACACAAAACATGATTCGAGATATGACCTGGAAGGTTAAAAGATGCAAGTAAAATGTTACAATTTGAATAATGCTTTGAAAAATGTTTTATGAATCGTCCCTCAATATGTTCAGTGACATTTATATATATTTTCTTGAACTTCTTTTGTACTTTGAGCATTTCACTTTTCAGATGCTCTTTGTTACTTATCATATCTCGATGGCCAGACTTTATACAAGCTCTCAAACTCCACTGAGATCCCATGTTTGTTCAGAGATTAAGAAAACATCAACATCCATGGACATCACTGGTGTGAGAGAAAAATTGAAGCTGCAACAATTTACTTGGCAATGAATCAGCAAACATGAAATGTGATCGAATCTGTGCTGTTAGACTGTCTTAGAGACATTGAGGACTTATTTAAGACTGTTCTTTAATGACAGTTTGTTAAAACAACATTTCATCACTTCTAAAATTTGTTAGGTTTGGAGCGAGGTGGACAAAACAATAGAAGTTCAGGAGATTATCGCAAAATGTACCCACATGGTGGCCAGTGATAAGGGTTAAACATGCAAAGGCAGATATTAGCTTGAAAGACAAAGGGTATTTCTAGATTTGCACTTAACTTGGCTACACCGCTAACAAAGAAAATTGAGTGGCAATGACACATTTCAGTTAATGATGGATTAACTATTAAAGCAACAGCAGTTTGTGTATAAAATAGTTGATAGGTTGTATTTATAGATGAGTGAAATTAGATGAGATAAAAATAACAAGAATGACGAGGTCTGAGAGAAGAGTACAGAGAAATGGATGAACTTCGATTGGGAGACTTACAGCGGACGAACTTGGAGATATTAGAAGCAGAGTTGCAGATTTGAGACTAAACTTAAAGTGGAGAGAAGAAAGAATGAAGACAAATAGACAGTTAAACCAGAGTTCAGTGACAAGTTGTAGGTGTAGAAACAGATGAATTTGAAATATAACAGTTGAGTTGGAGATCGTGTCAGGGGACACTATTATCAAAGCACATGTAATGACATTTAGGACTTACAGAGACTTGCAATTCTGATGCAGAAACTCAGAACTATCTGTTCACAGATATACAGATAAAGGCAAATAAATGATGGAAGCCAGATAGAAGTGCTGAAATAGCATGTCAGAAACTCAGAACTATCTGTTCACAGATATACAGATAAAGGCAAATAAATGATGGAAGCCAGATAGAAGTGCTGAAATAGCATGTCAGAAACTCAGAACTATCTGTTCAGAGATATACCGATAAAGGCAAATAAATGATGGAAGCCAGATAGAAGTGCTGAAATAGCATGTCAGAAACTCAGAACTATCTGTTCAGAGATATACAGATAAAGGCAAATAAATGATGGAAGCCAGATAGAAGTGCTGAAATAGCATGTCAGAAACTCAGAACTATCTGTTCAGAGATATACAGATAAAGGCAAATAAATGATGGAAGCCAGATAGAAGTGCTGAAATAGCATGTCAGAAACTCAGAACTATCTGTTCAGAGATATACAGATAAAGGCAAATAAATGATGGAAGCCAGATAGAAGTGCTGAAATAGCATGTCAATTCAGAAACTGTTTATAGAGTCTGAGCATTTTAATGGCACTTGCAAAAGCAAATATTTTAGAAACATCAACATACAATATTTTGTTCGCATAAACTGAATGTCATTTATCTGGAAAACAAGACAAGGGCAGACCAAGAAGAACATGGTTTCAAGACACAAAATTGCCCTTTAACTCAGCCGCAGAGGAAGTGGGAGATCTGGCTGTAGACAGATGAGAGCAACATTCTACAAAGAACATGCAACTAGATGATGATGAAACTGGATGCCATATTATATAGTACCCAAAAAATACAGCACAATAAGAAGCCAGTGAGAGACCAGATGAACTCGCAAAAGCAGGTGGAAGCCTTTAACAGTCCGATCAACCCCACAGCCTCAAAGAAATAAAAGCAACCTGAAACAATGTAGGAAAACAGAATGGGGAGAGTTACATGGAAAATATAAGGCGAAACATGACAACTTAAACAAACTCAGCAGACATGAGCAGACCAAGATATTTAGACAGGTCATTGTGGCTTCAGGAACCGTTGATCAGAGGTTTAACAAGCCGCTATCGTAAAAACGATGTTGTTAATGAAACGTAGACCTGATACAGAATGTGTAGATTAGCAGTAGATAGTAGTGATAGTTTTTTCGGCCCCAAAACAACAACGAAAATAGGATTCTGGAATGTACGCACACACAAATGAACTATCATCAATAGCCAGCAAAACTGGGCTTGAGATCAATCATGAAAAGACTAAAGTCATGAAAAGTTTAATTCCAACAGATGACAAAATATACATGGAAAACAAACCAGTAGAAGAGATCGATCACTTTATCTATCTTGGAAAGCACATTGATCGAGAAGGGGATACAAGTAAAGAAATTAGAATCAGAATAGCTAAAGCAGCAATGTCTTTCAGAAGCCTTGAAAAGTTGTGGAAATCAAAACTCATCAGCGCGAACACAAAACTTAGACTATTCAAATCAAATGTACTATCAACCCTTATGTATGCGTGTGAAAGCTGGAAAACAACAAGAGATATAGAAACAAAGTTGAACGCATTCGAAAATAAATGTCTAAGGAAAATACTTGATATAGCGTGGAACGAATTCAAAACAAATGAGGAAATTAGAGAAATCGCCAATCAACCACTAATATCCTCAGTAATAAAGAAAAGACGATGGTCATATGTTGGACATGTGATGAGAAGAGATAATAACCGAATAGCAAAGCAAGCCCTTATGTGGGAAACTACAGGTAAGAGAAAAAGAGGAAGACCCAGGGAGACACTGAGAAGAACATTGATGAGAGAGGCAAGAGCAGCAGGATTCGGCTCCCTCAATGAGATAGAGCAGCTTGCACAGAACAGAGACAAATGGCAAGATATGATAAAATATCTTTAAAAGAAAACTGCTAGAACAAAAATTCAGATAGGAGAAGGAGTATCTTGGTCTACGCCTTATGGGCCGGCTACGGCTCAAAAGGTCAATAGATAGATAGATTGTGGCTTCAGAGCACACAAGTTAGAACTCAGTAACTTTGCAACATGTGACTGTTGAACATCCACATCAAATTCCAGAGCATATCCTACAGGACTGCAAAACTCTCAACACCCTAACAACACAAATATGACCCACAGAAACAACTGTGCACAACAAATTATGGTGAACAGGAGGTGACCTCAAATGCACCATGTTGTTTGTGAAACAAGCTGGTCTAAATGCCTAATGCACAGCAATAGATGATCTCTGAAGAAGGAGAAGTAGGCCAAAACACATGTTCAACAGGGGCACCTTCTCTGACAATGAGGTGATCTCATGTTGTAAAGGTCTACATCAAGAGTCTCCTACCACCAATCATTACTGTGGCTACGAAGTGCTATTACAATTGATGTTTTGATTTTTCAAACTGACTGAACAATATTTCAGTCGGCCACAGAACCAGTAGTCCAACAAACAATAAAAGATGGTCACAGAGTGAGTGAAAAGGAAAAACTTTGCTGTTGCTCAGGAAGACACTACAAAATACCACAAAGTGTGATGGTCAGTGACTGCATTTAAGGAACAAAGAAATTTAATTTAAATATTAGCTTTAATAATGACACAATAACAGAATGATAAAGTCAGCCCTAAATAATCAGCTTTACACTTGAGGATCATTTTTACTTCCATTTTAATATTCTCAAATACAAAGCAACAAAAATCTCATAACAAAACTTCATAACAGGTAAGAAGGGGAATTATGACATGAAACAGGTATGGTACAGGTGTATGGAACTCTTGGGTGGTAACTCATAAAAAAGAAGAGACACTCAAACTACCTCAAACCATATGCTGCTGCGCATGTTGGCTGATGACAGCCAGAGGTTAGGGTAAGTAAATATGAATAAAACTGGAATGTGCCTAACTGGAGACAAGAACTCCAAGCTTATGCATGTCAAAACATGTTTTAATTTAACAAAAAAATAAATAAATTGATAGAATAAGAAACAAAACAAATAAAACATTCAAACAAGTAAGATATGTGAAAAATAATTTTTAAAATGACAACATGTTCCAGACATACAAACTCTGCATCATAATTTATCTCCTGGAATTTTACATGGCTGAGTACAACATTCGTTTATTCTGGAAATTGCTATTTTACATAAAGAATTACAAAATTTTAGTGCAATCTATTGTTTTATTGACAGAATTCCATTTATTTAAAAGCTACCTGATGTTTCAAGTACACTTTCAGTATCAAGTATACAGTTTCAAGTATACTTCTATAATGTTTCTGTGTCATTGATACAGGCACAAATAATGGACACTTACTGTAGTGACATATCTGGAATGGAATTCAGGAGCATCTTGCAAAAAGGTCAGCCCAGGGTGTGTTTCAACAACATCCTATGGAAAACAAATGAATAGATCAAGGACAAAGGTCAGCCCAGGGTGTGTTTCAACAACATCCTATGGAAAACAAATGAATAGATCAAGGACAAAGGTCAGCCCAGGGTGTGTTTCAACAACATCCTATGGAAAACAAATGAATAGATCAAGGACAAAGGTCAGCCCAGGGTGTGTTTCAACAACATCCTATGGAAAACCAATGAATAGATCAAGGAAAAAGGTCAGCCCAGGGTGTGTTTCAACAACATCCTATGGAAAACCAATGAATAGATCAAGGACAAAGGTCAGCCCAGGGTGTGTTTCAACAACATCCTATGGAAAACCAATGAATAGATCAAGGAAAAAGGTCACAAACAGTTACTAATAATGGTCATAGCAGTTACTAAATACAAGATTTACAAAACACAGACAAGAAATTGCAAAACAAGGACAAGAGTTACCAGACATGGACAGATAATTAAATATGAACAGTTATAAAACATGGACAAGGCAACCATGGTCAGATATTTACTAAAGCAGATAGAGAATAAACATAGACAAAGAGTTGCAAAACATGAATAGATAGTAAAATGTGAAAAACAAGGATAAAGAGTTGCTTAACATGGACAGTGAGTTATTAAACAAGAATGTGAAGTTACTGAATAAATACAAAACAAAAACTAAACAGTATCAAGGAGTTATTAAACAAAGTAAAAAAAAAAGGTTACAACACAGAGACTAACTACTTCCATCTACTAAAAAATGATTAATTAAAGACCAGTAATTACTAAACAAAGATATGGAGTTACTATCAATACCACATTACCAAATAAAGTCAAGGGGTTACATAAAGCAAGTCAAATAATGATTAAACAATAATTAAGAACAAAGAGCTTGTATGCAAGATCTAAATACTCTAAAAGAAAAAAGCATGCTCCAAGAAGAAGCAATGAAATCTCTAATAACAATGTTCAATAGGTCAATGTTTCTGTACAGGGAGTTCACTCAAAAACTGTGCTGGAACAAAGAAATCAATTAAGGAAAGTCTGACACATTAATGATGCACCAAAAGTAATGTTTCTTCCAGGTAACTACAGCACAAATTAATGCCAGGCATCACAACTTTATTGCACTTGTCAAGGATGCACAACAAACAAACTGCTTTTTAAAAACAGAAAGCTTTCTCCTTCAAGCACTTGATATCACAAGCAAGGAGAAGGTGTGATGTTGGTACAAGGGATGAGCAGATAATAAACCTACTTTGGCGTTTGTTTAAGAGTACACTGACTTTGGTAGGTCAGATCACAAATAAGCTGAATATTTTTTTAAAAAGAAAATTATATCTGTCTGATTTCAAACACATCAGCTGACTTTTAAGATATTTTTACCATATCTTTGTAGCATGTTAAAATTTGTTGCACAAAATGAAGCATGTGTTACCAACAACTCATTTAGGAACTAGTTCACCAAAGGTTCTCTGCAATTAATCTCCCAACATCTTTTTTTATTTACCTGATGAGCTTTAATCTGGCAGTCTTCCAATACTATTTCTTCTATTTATGACTTTCAGCTCATCTGCTGTTAAACTATGTCCCTTGTGCAGTCTTTAACATCTAATATGGTTTATATCTTATAAAATAAATATACTTTCATAAAATAAAGCATGATAAATCAATTTTTATAAAGAAACCTACTTATATAAAATAAATCTATATTTATATAATTTATTTTTGTCAAAGGCTTTTCTTGATCACATCAGGGGTAATATTTGGGATGTAGTAATGCAGTGTTGACATTTTAAAATGTTAACATGAAAGAAGAAAACCCTAACGTCACCTGGTTTTATACATAAGCTATAATAATTAACTCTTGAACTCCAGAACTTTGACCATCATTAACTCTTGAATACCAGACCAATGACCACCATAATAAACTTTTAAACTTCAGACCTATCTTCTTCTTCTTTTCTCTTTTCACTGATACCTAGAAGGTGTCGTGATTTATATCATTTGTCGTTCTTGAGCTGCTCAAACTGTCTGAATTAGTGATTTTCCTTTGTTGCAACATGTCTCTGTCACTGCATCTATCCATCTTCTTCTGGGTCTTCCTCTTGGTCTTTTTCCATGCATTCTCGAGAAGAACGCCCTTGATGGTGATTGATGCGGATTCATTCTGACCAGGTGGCCAAACCATTTAAGTTGTTGTTGTTCTATATATTCTTGGCAGGGTTTTGTTCCTACCATTTTTCTTATGGTTTCATTTGGTATTCTATCTCTTCTTGTGTTGTTTGTTACTTTTCTCAAGCATCGCATCTCACATGTATTGATCTTTCTCAAATGTGATTTAGAAAGGGTCCATGTTTGACTTTCATAGCACAAAGTTGGTATGAAAATGCTATTTATCATTTGTCGTTTAGTTGACATAGAAATGTTTCAATGTCTTAGCAATGGTGAAAGCTGGTATGTGACAGCATTTGCTTTTTATATTCTCATGTCAATTTCTCTGTCTAGTTTTCCATCTTCTGTGAACATTGAGCCGAAAAACTTGAATTCCTCCACTTGTTTTATTTCTTTATCTTTAATCTTAATGTTTAAAGGGTGTCTTAATTTGCTTATTCCCATAGCCTCTGTTTTAGTTGTGTTAATTTTCATACCATCATTCACTCTTGAACTCCAGACCAAGGACCATCATAATTAACTTTTGAACTCCAGACCAATGACTACCATAATTAACCCTTTAATTCCAGACCAATGACCATCATAATTAACTCTTGAACTCCAGACCAATGACCATCATAATTAACTCTTGAACTGCATACCAATGGCCAACATACTTAACTTTTGAACTCCACATTAATGGCCATCATAATTAACTCATGAACTCCACATCAATGGCCATCATAATTAACCAATGAACTTCAGACCTATGGCCACCATAATTAACCCTTTAATTCCAGACCAATGACCATCCTAACTAACCATTGAACTCCACATCAATGGCCATCATAATTAACCAATGAACTTCAGACCTATGACCACCATAATTAACCCTTTAGTTCCAGACCAATGACCATCCTAACTAACCCTTGAACTCCACATCACTGGCCATCATAATTAACTCTTGAACTCCACATCAATGGTCATCATAATTAACTCCTGAACTCCATACCAATGGCCACCATAATTAACCCTTTAATTCCAGACCAATGACCATCCTAACTAACCCTTGAACTCCACATCAATGACCATCATAATTAACCAATGAACTTCAGACCTATGACCACCATAATTAACCCTTTAATTCCAGACCAATGACCATCCTAACTAACCCTTGAACTCCACATCAATGACCATCATAATTAACCAATGAACTTCAGACCTATGACCACCATAATTAACCCTTTAATTCCAGACCAATGACCATCCTAACTAACCCTTGAACTCCACATCAATGGCCATCATAATTAACCAATGAACTTCAGACCTATGACCACCATAATTAACCCTTTAGTTCCAGACCAATGACCATCCTAACTAACCCTTGAACTCCACATCACTGGCCATCATAATTAACTCTTGAACTCCACATCAATGGTCATCATAATTAACTCCTGAACTCCATACCAATGGCCACCATAATTAACCCTTTAATTCCAGACCAATGACCATCCTAACTAACCCTTGAACTCCACATCAATGACCATCATAATTAACCAATGAACTTCAGACCTATGACCACCATAATTAACCCTTTAATTCCAGACCAATGACCATCCTAACTAACCCTTGAACTCCACATCAATGACCATCATAATTAACCAATGAACTTCAGACCTATGACCACCATAATTAACCCTTTAATTCCAGACCAATGACCATCCTAACTAACCCTTGAACTCCACATCAATGGCCATCATAATTAACCAATGAACTTCAGACCTATGACGACCATAGTTAACTCTTGAACTCCAGATCAATGACCATCATTAATTAACTTTTACAACTCCAGACCAACGATTTTCATAATTAACCCTTGAACTCCACATCAATGGCCATCATAATTAACCCTTGAACTCAAGACCAATGACCATCATTAACTCTTTCCAGACTTTGGCGGACTTTAGGTTTTCTTTAGGTTTGGACCAGATTAATTTTCAATTTAGAAAATTAACATCACACGTCCTTTTCATTTTACAATTTTTAGCAATAATATAATTAAATGTGATACATGTTATACATCACCGGAAAGGAGAATGGTTGAAGAAAATAAAAATAGCAATATACTGATGATATCTAAAAGAAAAAAAATGATTAAATATTATAAATAGTACATGAACTAATCCAAAGTTCTTCAAAATACACTTTATTTGATGCAATTTATGTCCACAAATAATGAAATTATGCACAAGAAATAGTAGACTACTAAGTAGTAATGGGTGTAGCCACTATTTGTTAGAAATTAACACACATTTGCATAAAAAATTCAACCAATCTATCTACTTAACAAGAAAAAGAGTTCCTAAATGTTATGTAGAGCCAGTCTTAACATATGGATGTGAATCATGGACAAAAGGACAACAGACAAGGAAATCACTGGAGTCTGTAGAAATGTGGTTTTACAGAAGAATGTTGAGAATACCATGAACAGCTAAAAGGAGTAATGAAAACATTCTGAAAGAGGCCAAAGCAAACAGAGAGAGCTAATTTCCAAAATTAGGAAGAAACAATCATCATTTTTTGGCCATGTAATGAGAAGGGAACAGCTGGAATATATTGTGACAACTGGGAAAATTGAGGGACGAAGAGATAGAGGGAAGCAAAGAGAAAATATACCAGACAGCTTAAGAGAATGGCTTGACAGAAGATCAACAACAGAAATGATAAATAACTGTTGAGATGGAAAGTTGTGGAGAGACATGATCACCTATGCCAGCAGGCATGGCTCTTGATGATGATGATGATCTATTTAACAAAGAAAATATCATGTGGTAATCGAAAGAAATAATTATACAGCTTACTCTGGATATCAAATACAATTATTGGTGATAATTTATACAGAATCATTTATCACTTTACTTTAAAATATTCAACTGTACTGGGTACAAGCCGATATGTCATTGGTCCCATAGTATCTTCATAAGTGGAGCTGATGTGTCATAGTCGTCCGGAAAAAGTTGATTAACTTTTCAACTCCAGATCAATGATTTTCATAATTAACCCTTGAACTCCAGACCCAATTAAAAATAATTAACTCTTGAACTTGAAAGTATTGCTGTCCAAAATGAGAGTGTTAGTAGCTTAGTCATAATGTGTTGGCTTGAGACCTACAGGAGCATGAATTAGAATGTAACTTGATACTTTCCAGTCAACTCATCTGAGAAAAAAATGGGTACTTGGCTCAATGGGCTGGAGGAAAGTAATGACAATGAGGAAGAGCATTGTCCCCCCCCACCCACTTTCTCCTGGACAAATGGAAGGTCAACCAACACTGAAATTACACAGCTGCCATTGTGTGCTGATTAACATTTTCAGGAAAGCATTACAGCACCTATGGATGTGTCAGAAATGCATTGATGACGATCCTAACATAAAATAACCTCCAAATGCACCGGCCTAGTACAGTGAAATTTAGTATTCCAGTACCACGCAATATATGGGGCATTATGTACCTTACCATCAAGGTGATAATTATCATTCCCCACTAACAGTATGTTCATTAACAGGATGTGCAACATTTACTTTTTGATTTACAAGTTTGTGCACAGACGTTTAAACCTGATGACATTATATAGTTAATAATTTGAAGTCAGTTGTGTTGTTGAAACCAGAAACATGATTCCTGAACTCAAGAGTTAACACTTGGAAATAACTGAACTTCACAATTTTCTTCCATGCATGTCCCTTGACCTTCTGGGTCATTAGAACTGTGTTCATGTTAATCTCTTTAGGAAATATGCTGCAAGTGTCTGTGTCTAGAAGGCATATAAAGAACACTCATAGATGTTACTAGTGATTCATCAACTTTATTAAAATTTAATGTTAATATTTCTATCCTTCCTTTCAACTAGAATATTTTTCTAGTCCTATTATGTTTGTATTTTATCACCCTTGTTATTTGGAATTGTTGTGGACTTCATAATGAAGAAATGCTGTACTGGTAATAAAGGCATCGAATGGATACAAGGAGACCATTTGGAGGACCTCGACTTTGCTGATGACATAGTCCTCATCAGCAGTCAGATAAAAATGATGCAGGAAAACACAAATGAACTATCAGCAATAGCCAGCAAAATTGGGCTTGAGATCAATCATGAAAAGACTAAAGTCATGAAAAGTTTAATTCCAACAGATGACAAAATATACATGGAAAACAAACCAGTAGAAGAGATCAATCACTTTATCTATCTTGGAAGTCACATTGATCGAGAAGGGGATACAAGTAAAGAAATTAGAATCAGAATAGCTAAAGCAGCAATATCTTTCAGAAGCCTTGAAAAGTTGTGGAAATCAAAACTAATCAGCACAAACACAAAACTTAGGCTATTCAAATCAAATGTACTATCAACCCTTACGTATGCGTGTGAAAGCTGGAAAACAACAAGAGATATAGAAACAAAGTTGAACGCATTCGAAAATAAATGTCTAAGGAAAATACTTGGTATAGCGTGGAACGAATTCAAAACAAACGAGGAAATTAGAGAAATCGCCAATCAACCACTAATATCTTCAGTAATAATGAAAAGACGATGGTCATATGTTGGAAATGTGATGAGAAGACATAATAACCGAATAGCAAAGCAGGCCCTCATATGGGAAACAACAGGTAAGAGAAAAAGAGGAAGACCCAGGGAGACACTGAGAAGAACATTGATGAGAGAGGCATGAGCAACAGGATTCGGCTCCCTCAATGAGATAGAGCTGCTTGCACAGAACAGAGACAGATGGCGAGATTTGATAAAATATCTTTAAAAGAAAACTGCTAGAACAAAAATTCAGATATGAGAAGGTGTATCTTGGTCTACGCCCTATTGGCCGGCAACGGCTCGAAAGGTCAATAGATAGATAGATTATGTTTGTTACTGTTTATATACAGAATATTTTCAGATGTTTTTTTTGGGATGAATCTGATCCTGTTTATTTAAACTCTTGAACTGGTTCATCCTCTTGATTACTCAGTGTTAATTTGTTGTTGATTCTTTTGTGGGGTTAATGGTTTGGTCATATACATTGACTTCCATGCTATATGATTTAGCTACTGTTTCAATGTTCTTTGATAACTTATTTCTTGAACAATGCTACTATATAGCCAATGTTATCAACAAATCTCTTAAAAAACAGGTTTAACTATTTCTAGTTATTGACAACACATCCTGAAGAAGTATGATCTCTAAAACACTGCCAACACATCCTGAAGAAATATGATCTCTAAAACACTGAAAACACAACCTAAAGACATATGATCTCTAAAACACTGACATCACATCCTGAAGACGTATGATCTCTAAAGCAAACAGTGTGTAAACAAAAAAGTTACCTGAACTAGAGGTTCAAAGTCTTCGAAATCAAGAGCTGCTGCTCCAGGTTTAGCTGCCAGTCTCATGAACTTTGAGGCATCATCATGACATGTCTGGTATAACCTGGCAAATAGAGGTGCCGAATTGAACATCAAAGTCTTATTTCTGAATATGAGAAGCCTGGCACATCAGGTGGTTTACTATATTTTTATTCATATGCTTGTAGTATCGGTGGCTTATTAACTTTGGGTGAGAGATTTGCTTGAAATATTGGTGGCTTAGCCAGTCTGGATAAGATATGCTTGAAATATTGGTGGCTTAGCCAGTCTGGATAAGATATGCTTGAAATATTGGTGGCTTAGCCAGTCTGGATAAGATATGCTTGAAATATTGGTGGCTTAGCCAGTCTGGATAAGATATGCTTGAAATGTTGGTGGCTTATGCCATGCATCTTCAATAAAGTATGAGCATGTCATATTGAGTGGTTTATTCATTTTGGTTCCTGACAGAAGACATGTACTTTGCTATATCATTGTTGTACCCATTGTTATGTGTCCTTGAATAAGAGTATTCCTATAGAATGAAAGATAAGTTTTTAGATAGAAAGAATAGATGAGATGATAAAGAGAAGAACCTGTCAGCTACCAAGTAGTTAAAGTTAAGTCCCTGAATAATATTAACTGGTTAGGTTGAGAGTTCACTCACAGGTAAAAGTCACGTACAAAATAAGACAATAGTAAGATATTTACATCTTAAATTGGGGAGGCCACTGACATTAAGGGTCACTAGACGAACATGTGATATCTAGAACAACAATAAGGAAATATAGAGTCAATTGAATGGGGAATGACCATGTCAATCATAAAAACAGACAACTTTCCACCAAGTTCATCTGACAGGTACACGTATACCAGAAGCTCCTCCCTTTATTGGTTGACTCTGACATGGGACGTAGACTATAAATAGCTGAGCACAGAGGAATCAGGATGATTTTGAAAGACTTTTTATGATTCTATGATTTTGATGATTTTCTGATTAGATTTACTTCCAATTCTACAGAGCCACTAATCAAGAGAAAGTGTGAATTTAGTATCATAAGGTAGAGACTAACTAGTCTAGAAGTGAGTTAGAGTTAGCTAGATGCAGTCCACTAGAGGAATAGAAGAGAAATTCCTTGTGAGCAGTCTTGCAGAATTAATGTAGATCAGATAATTAAATATTATTATATGAGTTATTTGTGACAGTCCACATGTGGTACAGAGACAGTAGCAAACAATAGATAGAATAACACTGTGCAATCTATTACGGGTGTGACATTTCCACAGAATGACAGTCTAGTTTACATCCCAACACAGCAAAATAAAGTATATGGTATTATTAATTCAATGAATTGAGAGGAACAGGTTCATAAGAGTAAGTTGAACCATCTTCAATTAAGAATCAACCCATTAATTGTGATCATCATGAGGCCAAGTGATTTGGTGAACAAACATTGATTGAGCCAATAAATTGCTCTGTTATAATTGTCATGTGATCTATGTTGTGACATACTGATATGATGATCTCCTCTCAATTACGTTAAGATTCATTTATTTCTGATGACACTTCTCTACAGAACAGCAATTAAGGACACATGTTCTCTCTACAATTGATTACTACTTTCTGGGAAGGTATGTCAGGCCAGGTGTATCAACCTCAACAAGGTAACTTTCACAGTGATACATGTAGCTTTACACTAGTATTTCCTTATATGTTGAATTTCACAGTTTCTTATTTAAAAGAAATAACAAAGTCAAAACAATGACTAAAAGCAACAGATCACTCTGGATGAATTGAAGAGCGTAACAAAGGAGTTGAAACACTTATACTGAATCTAAGATTACTAATGGAAACCAATGATACTGATGGGTGCACAAAAGTGAAGATCAACTAATAAAATGTAGGTCACATAACATGATGACTACAGGTACATTTTCTATCTATCTATCTATTGTCCTTTCGAGCCGAAGACGGCACATAGGGCAGAACCACAATCTCAAAAACAGAAACCTTGCGTGCCAAAATGGCACATATTGCAGAGATCACTGCTCTAAAATCTATGGCGCTGTTTCCATAACAATACTTTTTACAATGGCAGCTTGTCAAGCCATCAATCAACCTCCTTACTCGCCTCTTACGACATGCCTGGAAGGTCACAGTGTCACTATTCTTTACCTCCCTCATAATGAGGCCCCGGTAACACACGGGAACACAGGAATATTGCTAAAATGCCACATTGAGGTTCAAGAAAGCAGCTGTGTCTGAAACAAACCCAATAATTGCAGTCAACATCAATTCTAGAAAAATACTACCAGTACTGATAAAAAAAATACAATTTTCAACAATCTTGCTTCTTGTCAATATTATCTTCTCAATGTCAAAATTAACAGAAAATTACACGCATAAAATGACAATTCTCAAAATGAGCTCTCTTCAAATGGTGGCTGAGTGGTTAGTGTACTCGCTTCCTGAACAGAAGGGTCTGGGTTCGATCCCCTAGAAGTGACAGATTTTTTTTTTTTACTGACAAGGCTCCAAGGTTCACCCAGCCTCTAGAAATGGTTACCAGAGATTTTTCTGGGAAGTAAAGGAGGCCTGGCGTGATACTGATCACATCACCCAAAAATGTGCCATGGTCAAAGAA
The DNA here is from genome assembly GCA_032433765.1 of Megaustenia siamemsis. Lineage (NCBI taxonomy): Eukaryota > Metazoa > Mollusca > Gastropoda > Stylommatophora > Ariophantidae > Megaustenia > Megaustenia siamemsis. The sequence goes on along the minus strand of JAVIAB010000108.1, from coordinate 33,782,840 downwards.
AAATATGGTCAGTAACATCATATTCCCCATACACCTAGTAACGTGTGGAAGGAACATTCATCATCATCATCATTAAGTGCTGTCTCCGCATCGAAGGTTGGCTACCATGGAGTGCTGTTCTGCCCTGTCTCTTGCTTTGACAGTACAGGTTGTCATAGGCTGACATTTCCATCTTTTGATGTTACTTATCCATGTTAGTCTTGATCTGCCTCTTTTGCCTTGTATTTTCCCTTCCAAGATTACTTTTAGTAGCTGTTGTGTCTTTTAACATGCCCCAAAAATCTAATTTTGTCTTGTTCTAATTGTGTTTAGTAGTTTTTCTTTTCATTTTCACTTGTTTTAAGACTTCATCGTTTGTTTTCTTTTCTTTTCATCCAATTTTACATATTCTTCTATAAATCCACATTTGAAAGGCTTCAATTTTCTGTTCTGTTTTCTTGTCTAATGTCCATGTTTCTGCACCATACAGGAATGTTGAAAAGTTATAACATTCTGCTATTCTTAGTTTTAGCCCTGGTGTTATTTGTTTTGATGTTAGTATGTTCTTCGTGACATTAAAATTACTTTTTGCCATTCCTATTCTTTTGTTTATTTCAGTTTTACATTTTCCATCACTGGTTATAGTATGTCCAAGGTAGTTGTAGTTCTGAACTGTTTCCAGGTCTATTCTTTCAATTTTGATATCCACTTGTGGGTTTTGAGTATTTTCTTTGTTTATGACATAGTTTTAGTCTTTTTGATATGCATATCTAGTCCATATTTTTTACTTGTCATGTTTATTACATTAAGTAATTGTTGTAGATAGTTAGGATTTTCTGCTAGTAGTACAGTATCATCAGCATATCTTAGGCTATTGATTATCTTTCCATTAATTTGTAGGCTTGGCATCTCTGTGATGTTTTTAAAGATTTTCTCAGTGTATGGATTGAACAAGCTTGGTGATAGGATGCATCCCTGTCTTACTCCTCTTTTTATATCAATGGGTGTAGAGTTCTCTTTGTTATATTTTATTATTGCTTTTTGCTCCCAGTATAGATTATATATTAGTCATATGTCTATGTCATCAAGATGTATATCTTTTAGGCAGAACTTTTAAAAAAAAAACAAGAAAAGGCAAAATTAAGAATGAAGGTTTGAAGAAAGACTTGTGAGCTACATTCAGGAACAAGAAATTAAATGACTGAGATGTGATCACATGCAAAACACATATTCCCTCAAGATTTAACAACCAAGTGCAACAACCAAGTGCAACAACTAAGTGCAACAACCAAGTGCAACAACCAAGTGCAACAACCAAGTGCAACAACCAAGTGCAACAACCAAGTGCAACAACCAAGTGCAACAATCAAGTGCAACAACCAAGTGCAACAACCAAGTGCAACAATCAAGTGCAACAACCAAGTGCAACAACCAAGTGCAACAATCAAGTGCAACAATCAAGTGCAACAATCAAGTGCAACAACCAAGTGCAACAATCAAGTGCAACATTCAAGTGCAACAATCGAGTGCAACAATCGAGTGCAACAACCAAGTGCAACAACCAAGTGCAACAATCAAGTGCAACAACCAAGTGCAACAATCAAGTGCAACAACCAAGTGCAACAACCAAGTGCAACAATCAAGTGCAACAACCAAGTGCAACAACCAAGTGCAACAACCAAGTGCAACAATCAAGTGCAACAATCAAGTGCAACAATCAAGTGCAACAATCAAGTGCAACAATCAAGTGCAACAATCAAGTGCAACAATCAAGTGCAACAATCAAGTGCAACAATCAAGTGCAACAATCAAGTGCAACAATCAAGTGCAACAACCAAGTGCAACAATCTCTATGTCTCTTCATCCTTTTTTTTTACCAATTTGTGCATTAAGGGAGATACAAAGTTTTGTTTCTTGCTATTCTGTCAGCCTCAGCCATTAACACTTGATTGGATCAGCAAACTGAAGCCTCAGCCATCAACACTTGATTGGATCAGCAAACTGAAGCCTCAGCCATCAACACTTGATTGGATCAGCAAACTGAAGCCTCAGCCATTAACACCTGATTGGATCAGCAAACTGAAGCCTCAGCCATCAACACTTGATTGAATCAGCAAACTGAAGCCTCAACCATTAACACCTGATTGGATCAGCAAACTGAAGCCTCAGCCATCAACACTTGATTGGATCAGCAAACTGAAGCCTCAGCCATCAACACTTGATTGGATCAGCAAACTGAAGCCTCAGCCATCAACACTTGATTGGATCAGCAAACTGAAGCCTCAGCCATCAACACTTGATTGGATCAGCAAACTGAAGCCTCAGCCATCAACACTTGATTGGATCAGCAAACTGAAGCCTCAGCCATCAACACTTGATTGGATCAGCAAACTGAAGCCTCAGCCATCAACACTTGATTGGATCAGCAAACTGAAGCCTCAACCATTAACACTTGAATGGATCAGCAAACTGAAGCCTCAGCCATCAACACTTGATTGGATCAGCAAACTGAAGCCTCAACCATTAACACTTGAATGGATCAGCAAACTGAAGCCTCAACCATTAACACTTGATTGGATCAGTAAACTGAAGCCTCAAATAAGGGAGACTGTAGCATCCATATAACCTATGCAGGTGGAAAGACAGAAACATACTCTCTTCCAGCCAGAGAAAAGTGCACAAATTTTAGAACAGAGACAATGGCACTCCACACAGCCATACAAACTCTTAACACACAAGAGGTCCCAAGTCTACACAGCCATACAAACTCTTAATACACAAGAGGTCCAAAGTCTACACAGCCATACAAACTCTTAATACACAAGAGGTCCAAAGTCTACACAGCCATACAAACTCTTAACACACAAGAGGTCCCAAGTCTACACAGCCATACAAACTCTTAACACACAAGAGGTCCCATGTCCACACAGCTTTACAAACTCTTAACACACAAGAGGTCCCATGTCCACACAGCTTTACAAACTCTTAACACACAAGAGGTCCCATGTCCAAAAAATGTCATATAAGCAAAGTCAAACCTGAAACAAGACAATCTCATTCAAGAAACAAAGAACAATATATGTTCACTTTCAGAAAAGACAGAACTAGTCCTGCAGTGTATATCAGCACACTGTGACATCCCTGGAAATGAGAAAGCAGATGAACTTGCAAAAGTAGGAGGAGCCTTGAAAAGTTCAGCCAACCCCAGAGCCTCAAAGAACTAAAAACAATCCTGAAGCAAGAAAGGAAAACAGAGTGGAAGGAGTTACATGGAAAATATAAGCCAGTACATGACAGCCTAAACAAACTTAGCAGACCAAGATATTCATCAGAACAGGCCATTGTGGCCACAGAGCACATCTACACAAGATAGGACTTTGCAACATGTGATTACGGAGCATTCAGAAAAAAACTCCAGAGCATATCCTACAGGACTGCAGTGCTCTTAACACCCTAAGAAGACAAATATGGCCCACAGAAACAATCCTACATGACAAGCTATGGGAACCAGACCTTGTTTGAGACCCAAGCTGGTCTAAATGCATAGTAACAGCTGATTGATGAAGAAGACATGCAATGATGCTGCAGAGCTTCTCTAAAACATCACTCCAATGTAGTCTAGGTCAGCCCTGAGCCATGTGATCTTTTTCTTTTGTTTGTGTGTATGTCTAGCATCACTCAGCATTCTGAGCTCTCCAGGTGGGCAAACCATTTTATTTGTTGTCTTTGCATATAAATAAAAACTGTTTCTATGCCAACTCTTTCTCTTATAACCTCTTTTCTTATTTGGTCTCTCATCTGGTTGCTCCTACAGCTTTTCTCAAATATCTAATTTCTGTGGTGACTAAAAGCTCCTACAGCTTTTCTCAAATATCTAATTTCTGTGGTGACTAAAAGCTCCTACAGCTTTTCTCAAATATCTAATTTCTGTGGTGACTAAAAGCTCCTACAGCTTTTCTCAAATATCTAATTTCTGTGGTGACTAACTTCGTTTGCTGACTTTTGAGCAACCATGTTTGGCACTGGTAACAAGGAGTGGGGATAGAGTACTTTGTATAAAATGTTTCTTTTTTCTTATTGGAATGGTCGTGTATTGCAGGAGAGGGGCTACCTGTCTTAATACTTGATTTGCCTTACTGCACCCAATGTTTATTTATTTTTTTTTCCCCAATAAAAGCAACAGTAAAAAAGGAAAAGGAAGACCTCTTAGATGGATTAATGAAACATGAACTACTATGCTGAGCCTAGTCAATCCTTAATTCTAATTTCCCAATGTCTATCTGCGAGGTAAAGGAGGACAGAGAATAGTTCAATGATTTCATGAACTAAGAATTACAGTTTAAAATGAAATACTTGAGTCAGAATGTTCACTTCATCACTCAGTTTTGTTTATCAACACATTCAGTTTTTTGGTTTTTGTTTTGTAAATTTGTCTTTAAACTCAAGAGCAGGTAACTGTAGCAGGTGTCAATACAAAATATTAATTGGAAAAAAAAAAAAGGAAAAACATTGTCTATAAATAGAGCCCACTAAAACATTCAGGGGGATTTGAAGGGGAAAAAAAGATAATTGGATTACTGCAAAAGCACTAAAAATAATTGAATTGAAAAAAAAAAATGTTTTAAAAAAGATGTTCAACACACACACACACACACAAAAAATACACTGAAGCGAATTCCACTAAATCAAAAGAATTATGCAGGAACCAGTCATTGAATAAGGCAATAAAATATGTATCTTTTGGCAATAAAAAAAAAAATTAATTCCTCTTTAATAGACACAAAAAGCAGTGGCCAACTAAGAAGAGGTTATTGGAGAGGGAGATCATGGACAACTTGGTGGAGTATAGTGAAGGTGGAGATGTCAAGAATTGGCCAGATATAAGGCAGTTTGTAAATGGTGGATAGGAGATTTTCTATTTTGTTGTGACTCTGCAAAGAATTCACAAAGTCACTGATTACTTTGTTGATCTGTGGTCATGGATATAAGAAGAGCCATGTGAGTGTAGATCATCCACAGCATTATATATTTTATCAACCAACACAGAACTGGAGTCATCAGTCTCTGGACACTGCAGGACTTATAACTGGATTACTGCAGGACTTATTACTCATTATGCCATTTCTAAACTACATCTCCCATCTGAACTACATCTCCGATATAATCCACATTTCATGAATTAAAATATCTGTTACAAATGCTTCTTCATGATGCTGCATTTATATGGTTCTTATCTTTGAGGTAACGAACATCTTGGACTTCTTGCTTCTTTTTCTAAATGTACTTATTTATTAAGTTATTTATGGGTCATCAACACTGCATTCCGAACATGTCAATAGGTGCTCAGATCCCCTCCTCAGCAAGTCCTGCAGTGTCCAGAGACTGATGACTCCAGTTCTGTGTTGGTTGATAAAATATATAATGCTGTGGATGATCTACACTCACATGCACTCACTCAGTTGCACGGTCCAGAATCCATTTCCAAATTATAGACTGGCCAACCCCAGTGAATCAGCTCTTCGGCACGTGGATACACTGTGAGCTTTTTATTTTCTTCATTGAGAAGCCCTTATTTAAGAAATAGTTAGAAACAAATGCATAAAAGCATACTAACTTTCTGAGTAGAACAGACAAGTTCTGATGTTGCGATGTAGCATAGTTAGTTCCTTCAACTGCTCGAACAGAAACATTTTATTATGAATACATACTTACTTTCTAAGCAGAACAGAATCATTTTATTATCAGCATATACTTACTTTCTGAGTAGAACAGAAACATATTATCATCAACATATACTTACTTTCTGAGTAGAACAGAAACATATTATTATCAGCATATACTTACTTTCTGAGTAGAGCAGAAACATATTATTATCAGCATATACTTACTTTCTGAGTAGAGCAGAAACATATTATTATCAACATATACTTACTTTCTGAGTAGAACAGAAACATATTATTATCAACATATACTTACTTTCTGAGTAGAGCAGAAACATATTATTATCAACATATACTTACTTTCTGAGTAGAACAAAAACATATTATTATCAACATATACTTACTTTCTGAGTAGAACAGAAACATATTATTATCAACATATACTTACTTTCTGAGTAGAACAGAAAAACTCTGATACGTGAGGTAGCCTTCGTTAGTCCCTCCTGCTGCTCGAAACAGCAAGATTTTCCAGAAATGAGGCAAACCACATGCCTGGTGTAAATAAGATGAAAAGATGAAAGTTTGATTTGACTTCAAAGGAGACAAAGTAACACAAAAAGTAAGATGTGTTTGTATGTGTGTGTGGGGGGAGCACAAGCATGAGAAGATAAAATGATATGACTAACATAAACATAAAGGTAAATTGAATTAAGATAATTGTAAAGATAAAGTGAATTACTTATGGCATGTTTAATAATAGACTGCAGTAATTATGATAAAGATAATGATAAACTGCTATAATTGAAACATAAACATAATGAAAACCTATAATTATTCCAGTAAATAATGATGGTTTTTAAAGAAAATAATGAGAAACTAATGTCCTAGTTATAATCATCAAATTGAAAACACAGAAAGGTTCATTTTTCAAAACTACCTACTTTATAATAAATTCAGAAAAGAAAACTAATTGTGCAGCAGGTGCTACTATTTCAATATCAACAGATTAATCGGATGATGTCTGAAATGTTTACTGGTTTGCTCCATCAGAAGAGCAATTTTTTTTCTGAAAACCAGGAACTGTTCTACAAATATCAATGACATTAACTCAAGAACAGAATTATCATGAGAAAATATTAGAATATTAAGTCACTTTTGGGACCAAGGTATGGTACATCACCTAGGTTGAAAGTGACAACAAAATAATTTATATCAGGATCCGCGATTAAACAGCAGAGAAAAATCTTGCTCCATTTCTGTACCGAGATCTGGACAAACAGCTGAGCAAAATCTTGCTCCCTTCTCACTATGCTGGAACTGAAGCTGATTTTCCAGTCTTGTCAATTTATGTGGGAACTGAAAGCGAAGACAATCCAGCACTCAAAAAAGACAAGATGAAATCAGATTTGATGAGCCATAAGAAAAAAATATGAAAGTTTTCTGTCTAACACAATGCACTAATGCCGAACTTAACATCCTTTCAAAGCAAATGACAAAGAGAAGTAATGATCAGGTGAACTCAGAAGTCCTTTTTTAACTGAATGAGAAAGAAAACTACAATGTATTAAACAGATCTAAAGAAGTCATATTCTGCATGAGGACATTGATAGAAAAGTACACAGAAGTAAACAAATCAATATATGCCTGCTTTATAGACCACACCAAAGCTTTTGATAAAAGGAAAAGATCTTTTAAAGTATTGAAAAGTTAGGGGAAAAAAAAAGTAAAGTTCCCTTCACGCCTTGCTAGGCATATGGGGAATTGCTAGGCATATGGGGAATTGCTAGGCATATGGGGAATTGCTAGGCATATGGGGAATTGCTAGGCATATGGGGAATATGGTGTTAGTGACAATATTTTTCTATGACCACAGCGCATTTTAGTGTGATGTGGTCAGTATCATGCTAAGCCGCCTTTACTTCCCAGAAAAATCTCTGGTACCCATTTTAGAGGCTGGGTGAACCCCGGATCCTTGTCAGCTGAACAAAATTCTGCTACATCTGGGGATCGAACCCGGACCCTTATGGCCAGGAAGCGAGCACACTAACCACCGAGGCTCCAATGAAACCTATCTATCTATAGATAGATAGCCTTTTGAGCCATAGCCGGCCCTTAGGGCATAGACCCAGATACTATTTCTCTTATAAACTCTCTTGAGTTTAAAAGAGAAGCGCATCTTGTCAACATTACGTGATGATGTTACACAAGGATAACGTTTATAAACAAAGCATCTTTAGTTTGCAGAACTCAAACCCTGTAGAGCGCAGACTCGATTTGCCTGCAACAAAGTTATTGACACTTCAATCAGAGCTCTTTATCAGATATGGGATAAGATGGGCATTGATGAAAGCCAAAAGAAGGCAAGAGGTGACACAGCCATGACGCATGTGAAAAATCTGATGCAAAATATGATAGTAGAGCAGGAAACTCTTATGAATCAAGTTGCAAAAACTATCACTGAGTTTACAGAGCAGCTGGAGCAACTATGTGATGACCTCTCTCTACCACATATCAAGTTGTCAGGAGGTCTTACTATGGTACAGAAAGAGAAAGTTCTGCGCTCTAAAGCTGAAACCATGACCAAGGAAAAGAAGGACAGAATGATAAAGTATGCCACTTTACTAAACAGAAAATGGAAGCCTTTGAAATGTGGAGATATAGAAGAATAGGAAGAATTTGATGGAAAGAAAAGATAACAAACGATAAAGTCTTAACCAAAAATGAAAAGAAACTACTAAACACAATTCAAACAAGACAAATGAGATTTTTGGAGCATGTTAAAAGATACAGCAGCCTACTAAAAGTAATATTGGAAGGAAAAATACAAGGTAAAAGAGCCAGAGGCAGACCAAGACTAACATGGACGAGTAACATCAAAAGATGGACAAGTCAAACTATGACAGCCTGCACCATCAAAGCAAGAGACAGAGCAGGATGGCGCTCTATGGTAGCCAACCTTCTATCTACAGTGCATCGTATCAATTCTGTTGTTGACCGTTTTCCATAAATGAATGATCACAATAAATGATCACAAGCTTCAATATGACTTTCTGGTCTACATCTAAAGTTCCAGGCTCGGATGTTCTGTTAGCAAGTTTGTAAATTGATTCCATAATTGTAAATTCAAGGCTTAGATCCACGCGAGTGGATAGTCCAATGTGCATAGGACGTTTGGAGGTCGCTCTACACTTCAAGAACCTGCGTGCACCTAAGGAAAAGTAGAGACACAGGAATACACATTTATAAAAGAATAATAATAATTGATGGACTGAGGAAGTAAGGGCTTAATAAAGTGTGGGCATAGTCGACAATGAATAAACGCAACTACAGTAAGGCCAGCATTATTTTGAGTATATAAAGCAACGCAATAACATAACGAAAGTCATCTTACAAGACAAAATACAAGTCAAATGAGGCACAGGCAAGCAAAGACTGATGAAGACTGATAACATTTAAGAGAGACCGGGAAACCCATTACAGTATGTATCACACATGACTGATAACATTTAAGAAAGACTGGGGAACCCATGACAGTATGTATCACACAGGACTGATAACATTTAAGAAAGACTGGGGAACCCATGACAGTATGTATCACACAGGACTGATAACATTTAAGAGAGACTGGGGAACCCATTACAGTATGTATCATACAGGACTGATAACATTTAAGAGAGACTGGGGAACCCATTACAGTATGTATCACACAGGACTGATAACATTTAAGAGAGACTGGGGAACCCATTATAGTATGTATCACACAGGACTGATAACATTTAAGAGAGACTGGGGAACCCATTACAGTATGTATCACACAGGACTGATAACATTTAAGAGAGACTGGGGAACCCATTACAGTATGTATCACACAGGACTGAGTCAGAATTGAGTGGTACTCCATGACAGTCAACCTTCTATACCAATACGGCAAACTGACCTTACTATCATCCAAACAAGACGAAAAATCTGGTTTAACGCATCGACACTAGAGAAAGTTATAAATAACTAGCCGAAATAAGACCAACCAACTGCAGTAGCTCTGGTGATAACCTCGAGTACACCTGGCAAATATCCCAGAAATAGCATCACTTTTATCAACCACACATATGATGTGGGCGGTTTTATATATATATATATATATTATAATATAATAATAATATATAATAATATATATATATAGAGAGAGAGCGAGAGATAGAGAGAGAGAGAGAGAGAGAGGAGAGAGCGAGAGAGTGAGTATATCACACGTTCCATGTTTACAATTGGTCTGTCTATATCATTAGAAGCCAATATTTTAGCGAAACTGCTACAATCCAGATGACAATTGATTGACAAACACATACGTCCGCAGATGTTTCCATCAACATCTGTTTAGATTCTGTGAAATATCTGGCGGCGTTCTCACATCTTACCGCACGCTGCATTACCCCATCTACAAATATCTGAAGGGGTTCTCACATCCTACTGCATGCTACATTACCCCATCTACAAATATCTGAAGGGGTTCTCACATCCTACCGCACGCTACATTACCCCATCTACAAATATCTGAGGGTGTTCTCACATCTTACCGCACGCTACATTACCCCATCTACAAATATCTGAGGGTGTTCTCACATCTTACCGCACGCTACATTACCCCATCTACAAATATCTGAGGGTGTTCTCACATCTTACCGCACGCTACATTACCCCATCTACAAATATCTGAAGAGGTTCTCAGATTCTACCGACGCTACATTTCTCCATCTACAAATATCTAACGAGGTTCTCACATCATACCGGAAGCTACATTCCTCCATCTACAAATATCTAACGAGGTCTCACATTCTACCGGTCGCTACATTCCTCCATCTACAAATATCTAACGAGGTCTCACATTCTACCGGAAGCTACATTCCTCCATCTACAAATATCTAACGAGGTTCTCACATTCTACCGGTCGCTACATTCCTCCATCTACAAATATCTAACGAGGTTCTCACATTCTACCGGAAGCTACATTCCTCCATCTACAAATATCTAACGAGGTTCTCACATTCTACCGGTCGCTACATTCCTCCATCTACAAATATCTAACGAGATCTCACATTCTACCGGTCGCTACATTCCTCCATCTACAAATATCTAACGAGGTCTCACATTCTACCGGAAGCTACATTCTCCCGTCTACAAATATCTAACGAGGTCTCACATTCTACCGGTCGCTACATTCCCCCATCTACAAACATCTAACGAAGTTCTCACATCCTACCAAACGCTACATGTCTCCATCTACAAATATCTAATATCTATATATACCCCTCACTTTTCTTGATCTGATCGTCTCCCTTGGTACCTCCAGCCTCCACACTTCCGTCTTCTATAAACCCACGGACGCCCACTGTTATCTTCTCTACACCTCGTCTCATCCATCAGTAGTATACAAGGGTCCAACTGATAAGCATTTGGCGCGTAAATTAACAAAGATATATAGTGTGGTGCGCGGCGCACCACATGTACATGAGAGACAGGGGGAGTTAACCGTGACATTTCGTGTCGGGATGTTGACCTCTAGTCCCGGTGACCCGGAAGTGACCTGTTTATGTCTGGTGTGTCCTGGCTTTGGAGTTCTTGATCGACAGTGACAGGTTAGTAGATTATACAACATCATTGACAAACAATCAATATAAAACAGAAGACAAAGATATATTTTATTCTTTTATTATCTCAATAGGTGTATAACATACATTGATATTATATAACATTACAAAAATATTCAGTACACGAAGTAAATATATAGTACAAGGATAACATTTATTTATAGATAGGTAGTTGGATGTCTGCTTAGCGTTGTGTCATAAATGAATCATAAGGGGTGAAACTGTTAGAGATTCCTGGTTAGGCTAAGCTGGTAGTGTAAAGAGTTAAATATCTAGAGGCGTAGTCGAGACGTTATCATCAGCTACCTTTCTTTTTATATAGAAATAGGAAAGAGCATTTCTTGTTTGACTGTAGGAAAATATAGAATTATTTAAGACTTTGAAACCTATATTTTTTCCACCCTTGGCCTTTTGCGTGGCGAGAACCTCTAAAAACATATCTTTATCTAATTTGTTGTGTTGCTTGCTTAGCCCTTTACAACTGATTTTATCGTAATCCCCACTACAATGGTACGTCTTACTACATAAGCTAACAAGAGCTGTCCCTTCGTACTCTAGTTTAAAAAGCCCAGGCGTTCGTTTGGTGTACGCTTTAATACCCTTACAGTTTATACATTCTGTTTTGCTAGTATGTTCATCGCAGCAATGGGTGTATGGAGGTCGCCTAGTGTGTAATAAGGGCTGTATAGGGGTCGGCTAGTATGTCGTGATGGGTGTACGGAGGTCGTCTAGTGTGTCATATTGGGTGTATAGAGGGCGTTTAGTGTGTCATGATGGTTGTATAGGGGTCGTCTAGTGTGTCATGATGGTTGTATAGGGGTCGTCTTGTGTGTCATGATGGTTGTATAGGGGTCGTCTAGTGTGCCGTGATGGGTGTACGGAGGTCGTCTAGTGTGTCATATTGGGTGTATAGAGGGCGTTTAGTGTGTCATGATGGTTGTATAGGGATCGTCTAGTGTGTCATGATGGTTGTATAGGGGTCGTCTAGTGTGCCGTGATGGGTCAATGGAGGTCGGCTAGTATGTCGTGATGGGTGTACGGAGGTCGTCTAGTGTGTCATATTGGGTGTATAGAGGGCGTTTAGTGTGTCATGTTGGTTGTATAGGGGTCGTCTAGTGTGTCATGATGGTTGTATAGGGGTCGTCTAGTGTGCCATGATGGGTACATGGAGGTCGGCTAGTATGTCGTGATGGGTGTACGGAGGTCGTCTAGTGGGGTATGATGGTTGTATGGAGGTCGTCTAGTGTGTCATATTGGGTGTATAGAGGGCGTTTAGTGTGTCATGATGGTTGTATAGGGGTCGTTTAGTGTATCGTGAGGGGTGTATGGAGGTCGTCTACTGTGTCGTGAGGGGTGTATGGAGGTCATCTGGTGTGGTATGTAGGGTGTATGGAGGTCATCTAGTGTGATATAAGGCTGTATGCCGGGCGTCTAGTGTGACATGAGGGCTGTATACCGGGCGCCTAGTGTGGTATGTGTGGTGTATGGCGGTTGTCTGGTATATCATACTTTAATCAACCAATAAGAAAAATGAAGGAACATTACATTCAACATTACTTATCTTAACTACTTTACATCAATACAGTTGAATAACGTGTTATCGTTAAGTCTTACCATACTTTAAGAGAAAACATTCAAACTTACAGCGTAAAATATAGTCTCAATCATCTACACCGAATATAACCTGTTATCGATAAGCCTTAACATACTTTAAGAGAAAACAAGCCAACTTACGGTGCAAAACTCCGCTAGTGTGAACAGTAACTTTCCTTGAATCAATCAAACTTATAACGCCGTCTAGTTTAAATATAACCTGGTAAGAAATGAATAAATTAGCCAATCAGCGAGTGACTATGCCATCATCGCTTGATATCGGGATTAACCAATCAGAGAAGAGTATTAACATAGGAGGCGGGGCGAAGAAATGGCTGACAGGTGGATTAACCAATCAGAAAAGCGCGTTAGCCCAAGCGTAGGTAGTGGCTGTCGGGTCAGCAGTGGGGGAAAAATGCGGGGTGGTGGGTTACTTGAACTCGTTTTGACCCCTGAGGCAATTCCAGAAGAGTTCTATGACCTCATTTTGACCGCTGAAGGCTTTAATACCAAGGTTTCCCACTTCAACGAACGACATACATCATTAAAGGTGATTACTTCAGCTCTTAGACTTTGGAGTTCCATATCTTTATCACTTCAACGAATGACAGACAACAGTAAAGATGATCATTTCAGGTAAGAAAACTTAGTTCCAAACCCTAAAATTTTGGTTCATACTCACAAAGTTGAACACAAACTCTACAAATTTAGGCCCAAAGTTGTAATTGTTAGACACGACAGTCGTAAATGTTATATGCAAAGTCCAAAAGTTTGTCAAAAAGATAACCTAAACTCAAAATAGTTAGACACAAAGCCCAACAATTTATATGCAAAGTCTAAAAAAGTTACTCTAAAAGACAACTAATGTAATACTTAACCCCAAAATTTCGTCACATAACCAAACAGTTGAACACGAACTCTACAAATTTAGTCCCAAAGTCGTAATTGTTAGACACGAAAGTCGTAAATGTTATATTCAAATCCAAAAGTTTGTTAAAAAGACAACCCAAACTCAAAATAGTTAGATGCAAAGCTCAAAAATGTATATGCAAAATCCAAAAAGTTACTCCAAAAGACAACTAATGTAACACTTAACCCCAAAATTTCGGCTCATATGCACAAAGTTGAACACGAACTCTACAAATTTAGTCCCAAAGTCGTAATTGTTAGACACGAAAGTCGTAAATGTTATATTCAAATCCAAAAGTTTGTTAAAAAGACAACCCAAACTCAAAATAGTTAGACACAAAACCCAACAATTTATAGGCAAAGTCCAAAAAGTTACTCCAAAAGACAACTAATGTAACACTTAACCCCAAAATTTCGTCTCATAACCAAACAGTTGAACTCAAAACCATAAAAACTTAGTCCCAAAGTGATACTAGTTCGACACAAAAGTCGTAAATATTATATACAAAGTCTAAAAGTTTGTCAAAAAGACAACCCAAACTCAGAATAGCTAGACACAAAAGTCATAAATGTTATATGCAAAGTCCAAAATTTTGTCAAAAAGACAACCCAAACTCAGAATATTTAGACACAAAAGACCAAATAGTTACATTCAAAGTCCAAAAGTTTGTCAAAAAGACAACCCAAACTCAAAAGTTTGTCAAAAAGACAACCCAAACTCAAAATAGTTAGACATGAAAGGTCAAAAAGGTATACTCAAAGTCCAAAATGTTACTTCAAAAGACAACTAATATAACAACAAGCCCCAAAACTTCGTCTCATAACCAAAAAGTTGAACTCAAAACCCTAAAAAGTGTCCACTTATCAACCAAAGTCTTTAATACAGCTGAGAAAACCCTAATAAATAATTACAATTTACTAAAAATGTTGCCCTTGATGATAGTTGCGACTGTGTCTAAATCATTATTGAAAATATTCATAGAACTCTAGTAAAAACCAAGCACACTAAAACACCACATTGAAAGAATGAACTTAAAGTTCACGCCCCTGTCACAACTCTGCTAAGAAAAGTACTGCGAAGCATGAAAGTTATGTCCCCTGCTATAACTCTACTAAACGAAAGTATTACCAAACACGTAGGTTACACTCCTACCATAACCCACTAAGAAAAACAAGATTTTGCTTAAAATACCACATTTATGATTGTTACGCCCCTTGTCCCTTTATGAGGGGACGCCCATGAAACTGTTAGAAATAGTAAATTTAACCTAGTGGCATACCCCAGATGTTATATTAGACATCCCCGTATCAAAAATTTAATTAAAACTCACTTTTAGGGTTGTTACGCCCCTTGACCCTTTATGAGGGGACGCCCATGAAACTGTTAAAAATAGTAAATTTAACAGCTAGACATACCCTAAACTTTATATTAACCATCTCCGTATCAAGAATTTACATAAAAACAACGTTTGAAATTACTACCCCTGTACCCATTTTTGGCGGTTACGCCCATGAAACTGTTAAAAATAGTAAATTTAACCTCTAGACATACCCCAAACTTTATATTAAGCATCCCATATCAAGAATTTACATAAAAACCACTTTTGAAATTACTATCCCTGTACCCATTTTTGATGGTTACGCCCATGAAACTGTTAAAAATAGTCAATTTAACATCTAGACATACCACAAACTTTATATTAAGCATCTCCGTATCAAGAATTTACATAAAAACAACTTTTGAAATTACTACCCCTGTACCAATTTTTGGCGGTTACGCCCATGAAATCGATAAAAAATTGAAATTTAACACCTAGACATACCCCAAACTTCATTTTAGTCATCCCTGTATCAAGAATTTACATAAAAACAACTTTTGAAATTACTACCCCGGTACCCATTTTTGGCGGTTCTTCTTCTTCTACCTTTTAGCTCCCAGTGGAGCATAGGTCTTCAACAAACACTTTCCAAGTCGTTCTGTTTTTTGCAATTCTTTTAAGATCATTCCATGTCTTCCCCATCATCTTCATCTCTGCTTCAATCTGTCTTCTCCAAGAATTCCTTGGTCTTCCTCTTTGTCTTTTCCCCTGGGGATTCCAAAAAAGGGCCTGTTGTGTAATACTCTCAGTTGGTTTCCGTAGTGTGTGTCCTATCCATCGCCATCGTCTTCGCTGTATTTCTTTATCCACTGGTATTTGACCGGTACATTTCCATAATTCCACGTTTGTGACTTTGTCCTGCCATTTCCATCCCTTTATTCTGCGCAAGCATCCATTAATGAAAGTCTGTACCTTCGTGATTGTCAATTTTGTTATTCTCCATGTTTCACAGCCATATAATAGAACCGACTTAACATTGGAGTTGAAAATTTGTATTTTTGTATTTAGCCTAATTTCTTTGGATTTCCATATGTTTCCCAGTGCAATGAAAGCTCCTCTTGCTTTTGATATCCTTATTTTGGTATCGTTTTCTGTTCCTCCCTCTTTATCTATATTACTGCCGAGATATATATAAGATTGTACGTCTATCTATCTATCTATTGACCTTTCGAGCCGTAACCGGCCCATAGGGCGTAGACCAAGATACACCTTCTCCTATATGAATTTTTGTTCTAGCAGTTTTCTTTTAAAGATATTTTATTAAATCTCGCCATCTGTCTCTGTTCTGTGCAAGCAGTTCTATCTCATTGAGGGAGCCGATTCCTGCTGCTCTTGCCTCTCTCATCAATGTTCTTCTCAGTGTCTCCCTGGGTCTTCCTCTTTTTCTTTTACCTGTTGTTTCCCATATGAGGGCTTGCTTCGCTATTCGATTATTATTGTACGTCTAGTAGAGGTATTTCTCCTAGTTTTATTTGGTTATTGCCAACTGCATTAATTCTCATAATGTTGGTCTTATCTCTATTAATCTTTAGTCCTAGCTGTTGTGATCTCTCATCTAATATACTCATTTTATCTTGCATCTGTTGGTGGCTGTGTGATAGGAGAGCTATGTCATCAGCAAAGTCTAAATCATCAAGTTGTTTGGTCAGTGACCACTGGATCCCATTTCTGTTGTTTTGAGTTATTTTCATAATCCAATCTATGGCCAGTAGAAAGAGAAATGGAGACAGAAGGCATCCTTGCCTTACTCCTGTTCTTATTTCAAATGCTTCTGTAAGCTGTCCTTCATGCACCACACTACATTTTGTTCCTTCATACATTGTTTTTATCAGGTTAATAAACTTTATGGGGATTCCATAATGACTCAGCAACTTCCAAAGCATTCTTCTGTCTAAACTATCAAATGCCTTTTCGTAATCTATGAATCCAATATAAAGTGGGGATTTTAGTTCTAAACTTTGTTCAACTATTATACGTAGAGTAGTTATTTGATCAGCACATGATCTGTTCTTCCTAAAACCTGCTTGTTCATCTCTCAAGTGTTTCTCTATAGCCTCTTTTAGTCTCTCCAGAATGATTCTGCCTAATATTTTTCCTGGCACTGATAGTAGCATAATTCCCCTATAATTTGTGCACTCCTGTAAACTTCCTTTCTTTGGTAGTTTGATCATATAACCTTCTCTCCAGTCTTTAGGTATTTCTTCCCTCTCTCAAATTTTATCCAATAGATTATGTAACATCTTGGTAGAGGTGATAATATCTGCTTTGATGGCTTCCGAAGGAATTTCATCTGGTCCTGTGGCTTTACCATCTTTTAACAGTTTGATGGCTTTCATTATTTCTTCTTTGCTTGGTTTTCCGCAGTTAACGTGTAATTCTTCTTCTGCTGGTAGTATATCTGGAGGATTATTTGAGCCAGGTCTGTTCAAAAGTTCTTCAAAGTGCTCCTTCCATCTCTCCATTTGTTCCTTTATATTACTAAGCAGATTTCCTTTCTTATCTTTGATAAAGGCGTTGATCTGTTTGTATTTTCCACCTAATTTCTTTGTGCTGTTGTACAGTTCTTTCATATTCCCTTTATTTGCTGCTTCTTCTGCCTCTTTAGCTAATTCATCTATATATTTCCTCTTATCCCTTTTAATGCATCTTCTCACTTCTTTGTTCACCTCTGTGTAAGCTTCCTGTGTCTTGGCTTTATTACTTCTTGTTTTGCTTTTATTTATGTCTGCTTTCTTGTTCTTTCTTTCTTTAATTTTATCCAGGGTCTCTGCTGTCATCCATGCCTTATTCTGGCGTTCTCTTTTCCCCAGTGTTTCTTCGCATGTCTCTTTCCATATATTTTTTACCTGTTTCCAATGATCTTCTATATTTATTGTATTTTCTAGTTGTTGGAGGACTTGGTATTTGTTTGATATTGTGACTGCGAATTTATCTTTAATTCCTTGTTCTTTAAGAAACCCTACATTGAAATACGTTCAGCCCTTATTCGTTGTAGTATACCTTTTTAATTTAATTTTAAGTTTGGCTAACAGAAGATGATGATCAGAAGCTATATCTGCCCCTCTATATACTTTTACATCCTGTAAGGATGACTTAAACTTATTATTAATACATATGTGATCAATTTGATTTTCCGTTCTATGATCTGGTGACACCCATGTAGCTTTGTGTATTCTTTTATGTTGGAATATTGTTCCTCCTAGGCTCATTTGATTAAGGGCGCAGAAATTCACAAATATTTCTCCATTCTCGTTTATATCTCCAAGTCCATGTTTTCCCATAATCTCTTCAGAGCCTCTGTTGTCTGATCCTACCTTAGCATTTAGGTCTCCCATCAAGATTATAATATCCTTGGCTCGTCTTGCATCCATCTGGCATTGTAGCTGTTTATAAAAATCATCTTTAACTGAGTCATCTTTATCGTTGGTTGGTGCATAGCATTGTATAATGTGTAATTTTATTTTGTTTTTGGTTGTTCTAAATGTTGCTCTCACCAGTCTTGGTCCCACTGCCTCCCATTCTATTAGTGTCTTCTGTGCATTTTTTGATAGCATTATAGCTACCCCTTCGCTATGTTGTGCTCCTGGTTCCTGGTGTCCTGATGATAAAATCATCTCCCCTGTATTCAATTTTATTCTCTCCGCTCCCAGCCATCTTGTTTCACACATTCCCAGAATATCTATCTTGTAGTTGTTCATTTCTGCTGCCACTTGTGCCGCTTTTCCCTGTTCGTTAAGGGTACGAACATTCCAGGTGCCAATTCTGGATGATTTCCTGGTAGACAAAGGGTGAGTCGGCAACCCGGACTCCTTATGGCTTTCTCCGGATTGCGTCATACGTCTCTTAGACAGAGAGCCCTTCTCTTTCCTGGTTGACGGATTTACTTTATCTTTCTTTGACTTGTTCATGTTTGTGAAGTTTTTTCGGCTTATTTTTTTACAGTATGGGATAGCCAGTCCCATGCCTAACCCTCCTTTCTCGCCTCTTACGAACATGCCTGGTAGGGTACAGCGCCGCTATTCTTTACTTCCCTTTCGGGCCCCGGCAGCGCACGGGCGCCGTGGTTATCTGTGCCACTCCATGTTACTCAGTCTTGAACTCAGATCTTTTCTTTTCATATTAATGCATTTTATGACATGGATCATTCGAGCTAGTTCATCTACAGTGTTAGTTCTTTCTTCTCTATGGAGCATTCAAGCTAGTTCACCTACAGTGTTAGTTCTTTCTTCTCTATGTAGTTCCAGACTGGTTCTGTGTAAAGTCAAGGTCAAGTACGAGACTTGAATCGGCGTCTTAACACGCGTGTTTTCACCCATATGTGCTCGGCCTCTTATCCAGAAGTGTTCGGAGACTTCTGGATAGTGTCGCTTTAAGTATTGAAACTCACGAATCAAGGCAGCATTCCTCATATTCCCAGAGTACTGTACCCTGGTATTATTTTCTGCCAGCGGCTGGGTCGATCGCGGGGATATTTTTTTTCCAACCACGAGTATAACTCAAACTGCTTCCAGCGGGAATCGAACACGGGATGTCCGAACGTCGGTAGTCCCCCAGTCTGGTGGTTTTCCCAACTATGCTACCGAGTCCCCCTATGGCCTGGTTCTATGTGATAGTTCTTTCCTCACTGTGTAGTTCAAGATTGGTTCTGTGTTAGTTCTTCTCATGTAGTTCAAGGTTAGTTCTGTTAGTTCGTTTTCTCTATCTAGTTCAAGATTGGTTCTCTATGTTCATTTCTCTCTACTTAGTTCAAGATTTGTTCTGTGTTAGTTCTTCTCATGTACTTCAAGATTAGTTCTGTTAGTTCGTTTTCTCTATGTAGTTCAAGATTGGTTCTCTATGTTCATTTCTCTCTACTTAGTTCAAGATTTGTTCTGTGTTAGTTCTTTCCTTTCTATGTAGTTCAAGATTGGTTCTATATGTTAGTTCATTCTTCTCTATGTTGTTCAAGACTGGTTCTGTGTGTTAGTTCTTTCCTTTCTATGTAGTTCAAGATTGGTTCTATGTGTTAGTTCATTCTTCTCTATGTTGTTCAAGACTGGTTCTGTGTGTTAGTTCTTTACTCTCTATGTAGTTCAAGATTGGTTCTATGCCGATTTCTTTATATGTGATCTGATTTCTAATTATGTCTCTTATTGTCACTGTATCACGTTTCCTTGACATAGTGCATTCCTGCAATAAGTAACTTCTTCTTCTGACTTGTCGTGGTGCATAACCACGTTTGCTATTGGTGGGAATGGGAGATGCTTTGTTTAAGCTTGTACGTGTGTGTGCTTGCTTCTTTATAGGTCTTAACTAAGAAAATGGTCTGGTAGTTGGTCAAGAACAGAAATATGAAGCCACTCACTGATCACGTAGTGCTTGAAAGTTGTGGACAGACATGACCTACTCAAGCAGTTAGCACGGTATTTAATGGTAGTGATCAGACACTGTTGTGTCTTGTACTAGAACAAGGTTTGCAAATACCTGGTCTGCCTTACTAAACCTAACGTTTATGTTTGCATCCATGTTACTATATTCGAGACATGTTTCTCCCAGATTTTAGAAATCTATTTCGACACTTTATCTCCACACTTAACGTCTCTCATTTTATTGCCTCGACTTCTGTTTTTTTTTCTTTTAGGAGTTGACATTTCATGTTGTTTGGTTTGCACACTTGGTCCATTGACATTGGACTCTGCATCATCTTTCAAGGCGGGGTCATCTGCTGTCAAATATAGTTCACTGATATTACATTCAACTTTTGGACTTGCCACTTTTACAACTGTTATCAGTGTTCTGATAAATAATAACGATGATAAAACATATCCCAGATGTTAGACTAGAAGTTCATATTTCTAACATTTTCTTCTTCTACTCATGTAGAAGCTCTTTCATGGCAGATCTAATGATGTATTCGCTTACCCAAAATGAGCCATTACTACATCTATTACGAAGCTGTTTTCTATCCACTCTGCCGATTACTTTCCCTTCGTTTACAGGATTATATAAATAACTACCTATCGTTTTCCATGCTGTTTGCGTAAATCTTGGGCATCGTTTAGTAATAGTTATTTCAAGTACAATCTTTTGACCGGGTAGACTCTCATATAAGAAAAAATGAAGACTCTCATATAAGGAAAAACCGCACCAAAAAATGTGCGTTGATCTGCGTGTAGACTATTTATATAAGGATTTATGCGCGTTTGAACGCACATTCAGGGGTCCAATCACTGGATATATACTACTAATTTTTGGTTGATTTTTTAGGCAAATTTGATACATGGGCGTGTCACATATTATGTTTGATGTATGCCAATAGGTTAAACTTCAATTTTTTTATCGATTTCATGGGCGTAACCGCCAAAATGGGTACAGGGGTAGTAATTTAAAAGTTGTTTTTATGTAACTTCTTGGACTTCCGTTTCCAAGATGGCGGATCTAGTCCACGTCCTCTCGATCGCTGCAGAAAATGCACCCAAGGTCTGATTAATTTCGGATCTTCATTGCACTTTTCTGCGTAAAAGTCAAAATGATGATATGCTTGATACATCTGTGTCGCTAAGACGAGGTCGTAGGTCGACAACAGTCCGTTTTTGACGAATCAAGTGTTGTGAGTGAGACATTCCACCGTCCAGACTTCATCTGTGCTTTACGTCACATTAGTGCTGTTCAAGACCGTTATTGGGATTTTTTGACGCAAGTTATTTCCACGTTACACATTAATGTAAACTACTTCGTCAGTCGCAGTTTTGTCTCTTTGGGGAAGTTGCTTTGTGTTTTGTTCGTCGTAGGCTGCTTACACTTGAGTAATCAGACATAAGTCTAAAGGTATCGAGATTATGAGTTTGGCGACATTGTGTCCTACGTCATCGTATTGGTTCCCTAAACCGGCCGTGCGCAAATCTTACGGTCTGCTGTTTGATGTGCAACAAGAATAAATTGACGACTGACTGTGTGTCTATATGTTCGGAATTGGAGTCATCAACGATGGCCTAACATCATCAAGTGCTACGATGATCATCATTTTCGGGAGGACGTGACTTACCGGTATATGGGGATAGGCGGCGGGAACAAATGGAGGCTATGCATGAAATGTGTTCCTTGTTGCAGTTTCCTCATATTACAAGTCGCATGTCTGTGTTAGTCACCTCTAGTGACTCGGGCAGATGGTGCTCGTAAACCTGGGAAGGCCGACCATCTAAGGGCAGAATCCCCCGACAGAAAAGATCAACTGCTGCCTTGCAGGAAGATTGGGGACAATCAAAGGCTAAGGAAAGCAAACCTGAAAAAATGCTGGCTGAAATCGGATGCACTGGGCCACTGGCGCAGAACACAGTGCAACGTATTAACGGGTGTTCAGTCAGAGTGGATCTGACAGACTCTAATTGTGATGTTCTGTCTGTGGGGGCGATCAACACACTTAGCCTGACAGCTGACTTCATATGAGAGTCTGGATTCCTTACTCTGATTGAGTCCTGAACGCAGAGAGAGAGAGAGAGATGTAACTTCTTGATATGGGGATGCTTAATATAAAGTTTGGGATATGTCTAGGTGTTATATTGACTATTTTTAACAGTTTCATGGGCGTAACCGCCAAAAATGGGTACTGGGGTAGTAATTTCAAAAGTTGTTTTTATGTAAATTCTTGCTACGGGGATGTTTAATGTAAAGTTTGGAGTAACCCTAGAGTGTAAATTTACTATTTCTAACAGTTTCATGGGCGTAACCGTCAAAAATGGGTACAGGGGTAGTAATTTCAAAAGTTGTTTTTATGTAAATTCTTGATACAGGGACGACTAAAATGAAGTTTGGGGTATGTCTAGGTGTTAAATTTCAATTTTTTTATCGATTTCATGGGCGTAACCGCCAAAAATGGGTACTGGGGTAGTAATTTCAAAAGTTGTTTTTATGTAAATTCTTGATATGGGGATGCTTAATATAAAGTTTGGGGTATGTCTAGATGTTAAATTTTAATTTTTTATCGATTTCATGGGCGTAACCGCCAAAAATGGGTACAGGGGTAGTAATTTCAAAAGTTGTTTTTATGTAAATTCTTGATACAGGGACGACTAAAATGGAGTTTGGGGTATGTCTAGGTGTTAAATTTCAATTTTTTATCGATTTCATGGGCGTAACCGCCAAAAATGGGTACTGGGGTAGTAATTTCAAAAGTTGTTTTTATGTAAATTCTTGATATGGGGATGCTTAATATAAAGTTTGGGGTATGTCTAGATGTTAAATTTTAATTTTTTTATCGATTTCATGGGCGTAACCGCCAAAAATGGGTACAGGGGTAGTAATTTCAAAAGTGATTTTTATGTAAATTCTTGATATGGGGATGCTTAATATAAAGTTGGGGGTATGTCTAGATGTTAAATTTTAATTTTTTATCGATTTCATGGGCGTAACCGCCAAAAATGGGTACAGGGGTAGTAATTTCAAAAGTGATTTTTATGTAAATTCTTGATATGGGGGTGCTTAATATAAAGTTTGGGGTATGTCTAGATGTTAAATTTACTATTTTTAACAGTTTCATGGGCGTAACCGCCAAAAATGGGTACCGGGGTAGTAATTTCAAAAGTTGTTTTTATGTAAATTCTTGATACAGGGATGGCTAAAATGAAGTTTGGGGTATGTCTAGGTGTTAAATTTCAATTTTTATCGATTTCATGGGCGTAACCGCCAAAAATTGGTACAGGGGTAGTAATTTCAAAAGTTGTTTTTATGTAAATTCTTGATACGGAGATGCTTAATATAAAGTTTGTGGTATGTCTAGATGTTAAATTGACTATTTTTAACAGTTTCATGGGCGTAACCATCAAAAATGGGTACAGGGATAGTAATTTCAAAAGTGGTTTTTATGTAAATTCTTGATATGGGATGGTTAATATAAAGTTTAGGGTATGTCTAGCTGTTAAATTTACTATTTTTAACAGTTTCATGGGCGTCCCCTCATAAAGGGTCAAGGGGCGTAACAACCCTAAAAGTGAGTTTTAATTAAATTTTTGATACGGGGATGTCTAATATAACATCTGGGGTATGCCACTAGGTTAAATTTACTATTTCTAACAGTTTCATGGGCGTCCCCTCATAAAGGGACAAGGGGCGTAACAATCATAAATGTGGTATTTTAAGCAAAATCTTGTTTTTCTTAGTGGGTTATGGTAGGAGTGTAACCTACGTGTTTGGTAATACTTTCGTTTAGTAGAGTTATAGCAGGGGACATAACTTTCATGCTTCGCAGTACTTTTCTTAGCAGAGTTGTGACAGGGGCGTGAACTTTAAGTTCATTCTTTCAATGTGGTGTTTTAGTGTGCTTGGTTTTTACTAGAGTTCTATGAATATTTTCAATAATGATTTAGACACAGTCGCAACTATCATCAAGGGCAACATTTTTAGTAAATTGTAATTATTTATTAGGGTTTTCTCAGCTGTATTAAAGACTTTGGTTGATAAGTGGACACTTTTTAGGGTTTTGAGTTCAACTTTTTGGTTATGAGACGAAGTTTTGGGGCTTGTTGTTATATTAGTTGTCTTTTGAAGTAACATTTTGGACTTTGAGTATACCTTTTTGACCTTTCATGTCTAACTATTTTGAGTTTGGGTTGTCTTTTTGACAAACTTTTGAGTTTGGGTTGTCTTTTTGACAAACTTTTGGACTTTGAATGTAACTATTTGGTCTTTTGTGTCTAAATATTCTGAGTTTGGGTTGTCTTTTTGACAAAATTTTGGACTTTGCATATAACATTTATGACTTTCGTGTCTAACTATTCTGAGTTTGGGTTGTCTTTTTGACAAAGTTTTGGCCTTTGTATATAACATTTACGACTTTTGTGTCGAACTAGTATCACTTTGGGACTAAATTTTTAGGGTTTTGAGTTCAACTGTTTGGTTATGAGACGAAATTTTGGGGTTAAGTGTTACATTAGTTGTCTTTTGGAGTAACTTTTTGGACTTTGCCTATAAATTGTTGGGTTTTGTGTCTAACTATTCTGAGTTTGGGTTGTCTTTTTGACAAACTTTTAGACTTTGTATATAATATTTACGACTTTTGTGTCGAACTAGTATCACTTTGGGACTAAATTTTTATGGTTTTGAGTTCAACTGTTTGGTTATGAGACGAAATTTTGGGGTTAAGTGTTACATTAGTTGTCTTTTGGAGTAACTTTTTGGACTTTGCCTATAAATTGTTGGGTTTTGTGTCTAACTATTTTGAGTTTGGGTTGTCTTTTTAACAAACTTTTGGATTTGAATATAACATTTACGACTTTCGTGTCTAACAATTACGACTTTGGGACTAAATTTGTAGAGTTCGTGTTCAACTTTGTGCATATGAGCCGAAATTTTGGGGTTAAGTGTTACATTAGTTGTCTTTTGGAGTAACTTTTTGGATTTTGCATATACATTTTTGAGCTTTGCATCTAACTATTTTGAGTTTGGGTTGTCTTTTTAACAAACTTTTGGATTTGAATATAACATTTACGACTTTCGTGTCTAACAATTACGACTTTGGGACTAAATTTGTAGAGTTCGTGTTCAACTGTTTGGTTATGTGACGAAATTTTGGGGTTAAGTATTACATTAGTTGTCTTTTAGAGTAACTTTTTTAGACTTTGCATATAAATTGTTGGGCTTTGTGTCTAACTATTTTGAGTTTAGGTTATCTTTTTGACAAACTTTTGGACTTTGCATATAACATTTACGACTGTCGTGTCTAACAATTACAACTTTGGGCCTAAATTTGTAGAGTTTGTGTTCAACTTTGTGAGTATGAACCAAAATTTTAGGGTTTGGAACTAAGTTTTCTTACCTGAAATGATCATCTTTACTGTTGTCTGTCATTCGTTGAAGTGATAAAGATATGGAACTCCAAAGTCTAAGAGCTGAAGTAATCACCTTTAATGATGTATGTCGTTCGTTGAAGTGGGAAACCTTGGTATTAAAGCCTTCAGCGGTCAAAATGAGGTCATAGAACTCTTCTGGAATTGCCTCAGGGGTCAAAACGAGTTCAAGTAACCCACCACCCCGCATTTTTCCCCCACTGCTGACCCGACAGCCACTACCTACGCTTGGGCTAACGCGCTTTTCTGATTGGTTAATCCACCTGTCAGCCATTTCTTCGCCCCGCCTCCTATGTTAATACTCTTCTCTGATTGGTTAATCCCGATATCAAGCGATGATGGCATAGTCACTCGCTGATTGGCTAATTTATTCATTTCTTACCAGGTTATATTTAAACTAGACGGCGTTATAAGTTTGATTGATTCAAGGAAAGTTACTGTTCACACTAGCGGAGTTTTGCACCGTAAGTTGGCTTGTTTTCTCTTAAAGTATGTTAAGGCTTATCGATAACAGGTTATATTCGGTGTAGATGATTGAGACTATATTTTACGCTGTAAGTTTGAATGTTTTCTCTTAAAGTATGGTAAGACTTAACGATAACACGTTATTCAACTGTATTGATGTAAAGTAGTTAAGATAAGTAATGTTGAATGTAATGTTCCTTCATTTTTCTTATTGGTTGATTAAAGTATGATATACCAGACAACCGCCATACACCACACATACCACACTAGGCGCCCGGTATACAGCCCTCATGTCACACTAGACGCCCGGCATACAGCCTTATATCACACTAGATGACCTCCATACACCTACATACCACACCAGATGACCTCCATACACCCCTCACGACACAGTAGACGACCTCCATACACCCCTCACGATACACTAAACGACCCCTATACAACCATCATGACACACTAAACGCCCTCTATACACCCAATATGACACACTAGACGACCTCCATACAACCATCATACCCCACTAGACGACCTCCGTACACCCATCACGACATACTAGCCGACCTCCATGTACCCATCATGGCACACTAGACGACCCCTATACAACCATCATGACACACTAGACGACCCCTATACAACCAACATGACACACTAAACGCCCTCTATACACCCAATATGACACACTAGACGACCTCCGTACACCCATCACGACATACTAGCCGACCTCCATTGACCCATCACGGCACACTAGACGACCCCTATACAACCATCATGACACACTAGACGATCCCTATACAACCATCATGACACACTAAACGCCCTCTATACACCCAATATGACACACTAGACGACCTCCGTACACCCATCACGGCACACTAGACGACCCCTATACAACCATCATGACACACAAGACGACCCCTATACAACCATCATGACACACTAGACGACCCCTATACAACCATCATGACACACTAAACGCCCTCTATACACCCAATATGACACACTAGACGACCTCCGTACACCCATCACGACATACTAGCCGACCCCTATACAGCCCTTATTACACACTAGGCGACCTCCATACACCCATTGCTGCGATGAACATACTAGCAAAACAGAATGTATAAACTGTAAGGGTATTAAAGCGTACACCAAACGAACGCCTGGGCTTTTTAAACTAGAGTACGAAGGGACAGCTCTTGTTAGCTTATGTAGTAAGACGTACCATTGTAGTGGGGATTACGATAAAATCAGTTGTAAAGGGCTAAGCAAGCAACACAACAAATTAGATAAAGATATGTTTTTAGAGGTTCTCGCCACGCAAAAGGCCAAGGGTGGAAAAAATATAGGTTTCAAAGTCTTAAATAATTCTATATTTTCCTACAGTCAAACAAGAAATGCTCTTTCCTATTTCTATATAAAAAGAAAGGTAGCTGATGATAACGTCTCGACTACGCCTCTAGATATTTAACTCTTTACACTACCAGCTTAGCCTAACCAGGAATCTCTAACAGTTTCACCCCTTATGATTCATTTATGACACAACGCTAAGCAGACATCCAACTACCTATCTATAAATAAATGTTATCCTTGTACTATATATTTACTTCGTGTACTGAATATTTTTGTAATGTTATATAATATCAATGTATGTTATACACCTATTGAGATAATAAAAGAATAAAATATATCTTTGTCTTCTGTTTTATATTGATTGTTTGTCAATGATGTTGTATAATCTACTAACCTGTCACTGTCGATCAAGAACTCCAAAGCCAGGACACACCAGACATAAACAGGTCACTTCCGGGTCACCGGGACTAGAGGTCAACATCCCGACACGAAATGTCACGGTTAACTCCCCCTGTCTCTCATGTACATGTGGTGCGCCGCGCACCACACTATATATCTTAGTTAATTTACGCGCCAAATGCTAATCAGATGGACCCTTGTATACTACTTCCATCTCACCGCAGAGATTCCATTCCATATTCTCAATTATTACGACTTCGTCGTATCTGCCAGGAGGATTACGATTTTCTCCAACAGGCCCACCTGATGTTAAATTTCTTTAGGCATCGTCTCTATCCTGACTCAGTTCTTCAATCTGCCTTCCAACGAGCTCTCGATATTTCCCGTCCTGTGGCACTCACCCCATCCACCCACCGTTCCTCTGATAGGACCATATTCACCCTCACCTACCACCCACACAACTTGGCTGCCGTGAGGATCCTTAACCGATATCGCTCCATTCTCCACTCAGATACCACTACCCACCTACTTTTCAGTGGACTGAAGGAGATAGCGGGGGACTGAAGGAGATAGCAGGGGACTGTATAGGATAGCGGTGAACTGAATGAGATAGCGGTAAACAGAATGACATAGCGGGGGACTGAATGAGATAGCGGGGGACTGAATGGGATAGCGGTGGACTGAAGGAGATAGCAGGGGACTGAATACGTAAACTGTGGACTGAAGGAGATAGCGGGGGACTGAATGGGATAGCAGGGGACTGAAAAGGATAGAGGGGGACTGACTGAGATAGCGGTGAACTGAATGAGATAGCGGTGAACTGAATGAGATAGCGGTGAACTGAATGAGATAGCGGGGGACTGAATGGGATAGCGGAGGACTAAAGAGAAAGCAGGGGACTGAATACGAAAACTGTGGACTGAAGGAGATAGCGGGGGACTGAAGGAGATAGCAGGGGACTGAATACGAAAACTGTGGACTGAAGGAGATTGCGGGGAACTGAATAGGATAGCGGGGGACTGAATAAGATAGCGGGGGACTGAATGAGATAGCGGGGGACTGAATGAGATAGCGAGGGCTGAATGAGATAGTGGGGGACCGAATGGGTATAGCGGGGATTGAATGAGATAGCGGCGGACTTAATGAGATAGCGGCGGACTGAATGAGATAGCGGGGGACTGAATGAGATAGCGGGGGACTGAATGAGATAGCGGGGGACTGAATGAGATAGCGGTGAACTGAATGAGATAATGGTTAACTGAATGAGATAGCGGTAAACTGAAAGAGATAGCGGTAAACTGAAGGAGATAGCGGGGACTGAATGAGATAGAGGTGAACTGAATGAGATAGCGGGGGACTGAAGGAGATAGCAGGGGACTGAATACGAAAACTGTGGACTGAAGGAGATAGCGGGGGAATGAATGGGATAGCAGGGGACTGAAAAGGATAGCGGGGGACTGAATGAGATAGTGGTGAACTGAATGAGATAGCGGTGAACGGAATGATATAGCGGTGAACTGAATGAGATAACGGTGAACTGAATGATATAGCGGTGAACTGAATGAGATAGCGGTGAACTAAATGAGATAGCGGGGGACTGAATGAGATAGCGGGGGACTGAATGGGATAGCGGGGGACTGAATGGGATAGCGGGGGACTGAAGGAGATAGCAGGGGACTGAATACGAAAACTATGGACTGAAGGAGATAGCGGGGGACTGAAGGAGATAGCAGGGGACTGAATGAGATAGCAGTGAACTGAGTGGGATAGCGGGGGAAATGAATGGGATAGCGGGGTACTGAATGGGATAGCGGGAAACTGAATGAGATAGCGGGGGACTGAATGGTATAACGGGGGACTGAATGATATAGCAGGGGACTGAATGAGATAGAGGTGAACTGAATGAGATAGAGGTGAACTGAATGAGATGGAGGTGAACTGAATGAGATAGTGGGGGACTGAATGAGATAGCAGGGACCTGAATGAGATAGCGGTGAACTGAATGAGATAGTGGTGAACTGAATGAGATAGCGGGGAACTGAATGGGATAGCGGGGGACTGAAGGAGATAGCAGGGGACTGAATACGAAAACTGTGGACTGAAGGAGATAGCAGGGGACTGAATGGGATAGCAGGGAACTAAATAGGATAGCGGGGGACTGAATGAGATAGCGGTGAACTGAATGAGATAGCGGTGAACTGAATGATATAGCAGTGAACTGAATGATATAGCGGTGAACTGAATGATATAGCGGTGAACTGAATGAGATAGCCGGGGACTGAATGGGATAGCGGGGGACTGAAGGAGATAGCAGGGGACTGAATACGAAAACTGTGGACTGAAGGAGATAGCGGGGGACTGAAGGAGATAGCAGGGGACTGAATACAAAAACTGTGGACTGAAGGAGATAGAGGGAGACTGAATAAGATTGAGGGGGGACTGAATGAGATAGTGGGGGACTGAATGAGATAGCGAGGGCTGAATGAGATAGCGGGGGACTGAATGGAATAGTGGGGGACTTAATAGGATAGCGGGGGACTGAATGAGATAGCAGGGGGACTGAATGAGATAGCGAGGGCTGAATGAGATATTGATGAAATGAATGAGAAAGCGGTAAAATGAAGGAGATAGCGGTAAACTGAAGGAGATAGAGGGGGACTGAAAAGGATAGAGGGGGACTGACTGAGATAGCGGTGAACTGAATGAGATAGCGGTGAACTGAATGAGATAGCGGTGAACTGAATGAGATAGCGGGGGACTGAATGGGATAGCGGAGGACTAAAGGAGAAAGCAGGGGACTGAATACGAAAACTGTGGACTGAAGGAGATAGCGGGGGACTGAAGGAGATAGCAGGGGACTGAATACGAAAACTGTGGACTGAAGGAGATTGCGGGGAACTGAATAGGATAGCGGGGGACTGAATAAGATAGCGGGGGACTGAATGAGATAGCGGGGGACTGAATGAGATAGCGAGGGCTGAATGAGATAGTGGGGGACCGAATGGGTATAGCGGGGGATTGAATGAGATAGCGGCGGACTTAATGAGATAGCGGCGGACTGAATGAGATAGCGGGGGACTGAATGAGATAGCGGGGGACTGAATGAGATAGCGGGGGACTGAATGAGATAGCGGTGAACTGAATGAGATAATGGTTAAATGAATGAGATAGCGGTAAACTGAAAGAGATAGCGGTAAACTGAAGGAGATAGCGGGGGACTGAATGAGATAGAGGTGAACTGAAGGAGATAGCGGGGGACTGAAGGAGATAGCAGGGGACTGAATGAGATAACAGTGAACTGAGTGGGATAGCGGGGGAACTGAATGGTATAGCGGGAAACTGAATGAGATAGCGGGGGACTGAAAGGGATAACGGGGGACTGAATGATATAGCAGGGGACTGAATGAGATAGAGGTGAACTGAATGAGATGGAGGGGAACTGAATGAGATAGTGGGGGACTGAATGATATAGCGGTGAACTTAATGAGATAGTGGTGAACTGAATGAGATAGCGGTGAATTGAATGAGATAGCGGGGAACTGAATGGGATAGCGGGGGACTGAAGGAGATAGCAGGGGACTGAATACGAAAACTGTGGACTGAAGGAGATAGCGGGGGACTGAATGGGATAGCAGGGAACTGAATAGGATAGCGGGGGACTGAATGAGATAGCGGTGAACTGAATGAGATAGCGGTGAACTGAATGATATAGCAGTGAACTGAATGATATAGCGGTGAACTGAATGATATAGCGGTGAACTAAATGAGATAGCCGGGGACTGAATGGGATAGCGGGGGACTGAAGGAGATAGCAGGTAACTGAATACGAAAACTGTGGACTGAAGGAGATAGCGGGGGACTGAAGGAGATAGCAGGGGACTGAATACGAAAACTGTGGACTGAAGGAGATAGCGGGGGACTGAATAAGATAGCGGAGGACTGAATAAGATAGCGGAGGACTGAATGAGATAGCGGGGGACTGAATGAGATAGCGAAGGACTGAATGTGATAGCAGGGGACTGAAAGGGATAGCGGGGGAATGAATGGGATAGCGGGGAACTGAATGGGATAGCGGTGAATTGAATGAGATAGCGGTGGATTAAATGAGACAGCTGCAAACTGAAGTAGATGGCGGGGGACTGAATGAGATAGCGGTGAACTGAATGAGATAGCAAGGGACTGAATGAGATAGCGGGGGACTGAATGAGATAGCAGTGAAATGAATGAAATAGAGGTGAACTGAATGAGATAGAGGTGAACTGAATGGGATAGCGGTGAACTGGATGAGATAGCGGGGGACTGAATGATATAGCAGGGGACTGAATGAGATAGCGGTGAACTGAATGGGATAGAGATGAACTGAATGAGATGGAGGTGAAATGAATGAGATAGTGGAGGACTGAATGAGATAGTGGAGGACTGAATGAGATAGCGGTGAACTGAATGAGATAGCGGGGGACTGAATGAGATAGCGGGGGACTGAAAGAGATAGCGGGGGACTGAATGGGATAGCGGGGGACTGAAGGAGATAGCAGGGGACTGAATACGAAAACTGTGGACTGAAGAAGATAGCGGGGGACTGAAGGAGATAGCAGGGGACTGAATACGAAAACTGTGGACTGAAGGAGATAGCGGGGGACTGAATAAGATTGAGGGGGTACTGAATGAGATAGCGAGGGCTGAATGAGATAGCGGGGGACTGAATGGGATAGCAGGGGACTGAAGGAAATAGCGGGGGACTGAATGAGATAGCGCTGGACTGAATGAGATAACGGACGACTGAAGGAGATAGCAGGGGACTGAAAGGGATAGCGGGGGAATGAATGGGATAGCGGGGGACTGAATAGGATAGCGGTGAATTGAATGAGATAGTGGGGGACTGAATGAGATAGCGGGGCTGAATGAGATAGAGGTGAATTGAATGAGATAGTTGGGGACTGAAAGAGATAGCGGGGGACTGATTGGAATAACGGGAAACTGAAGGAGATAGCGAGGCTGAATGAGATAGAGGTGAAGTGAATGAGATAGCGGGGCTGAATGAGATAGAGGTGAAGTGAATGAGATAGCGGGGCTGAATGAGATAGAGGTGAAGTGAATCAGATAGCGGTGAAATGAATGAGATAGCGGGGGACTGAATGAGATAGCGGTGAATTGAATGAGATAGCGGTGGACTAAATGGGATAGAGGGGGACTGAATGAGATAACGGGGGACTGAAGGAGATAGCAGGGGACTGAAAGCGCATAGCGGGGGAATGAATGGGATAGCGGGGGACTGAATGGGATAGCGGTGAATTGAATGAGATAGTGGGGGACTGAATGAGATAGCGGGGCTGAATGAGATAGAGATGAATTGAATGAGATAGTGTGGGACTGAATGAGATAGCGGGGGACTGATTAGAATAACGGGAAACTGAAGGAGATAGCGAGGCTGAATGAGATAGAGGTGAAGTGAATGAGATAGCGGGGCTGAATGAGATAGAGGTGAATTGAATGAGATAGTGGGGGACTGAATGAGATAGCGGGGGACTGATTGGAATAACGGGAAACTGAAAGAGATAGCGAGGCTGAATGAGATAGAGGTGAAGTGAATGAGATAGCGGGGCTAAATGAGATAGAGGTGAAGTGAATGAGATAGCGGTGAAATGAATGAGATAGCGGGGGACTGAATGAGATAGCGGTGAATTGAATGAGATAGCGGTGGACTAAATGGGATAGCAGGGGACTGAAGGAGATAGCGGGGGACTGAATGAGATAGCGTTGGACTGAATGAGATAACGGGGGACTGAATGAGATAACGGGGGACTGAAGGAGATAGCAGGGGACTGAAAGGGATAGCGGGGTAATGAATGGGATAGTGGGGGACTGAATGGGATAGCGGTGAATTGAATGAGATAGTGGGGGACTGAATGAGATAGCGGGGCTGAATGAGATAGAGGTGAATTGAATGAGATAGTGGGGGACTGAATGAGATAGCGGGGGACTGATTGGAATAACGGGAAACTGAAGGAGATAGCGGGGCTGAATGAGATAAAGGTGAAGTGAATGAGATAGCGGGGCTGAATGAGATAGAGGTGAAGTGAATGAGATAGAGGTGAAGTGAATGAGATAGCGGGGCTGAATGAGATAGAGGTGAAGTGAATGAGATAGCGGTGACTGAATGAGATAGCGGGGGATGAATGAGATAGCTGGGGACTGAATGAGATAGCAGTGAAATGAATGAGATAGCAGGGACTGAATGAGATAGCGGTGAACTGAATGAGATAATGGTGAAATGAATGAGATAGCGGTAAACTGAAGGAGATAGCGGTAAACTGAAGGAGATAGCGGAACACTGAATGAGATAGAGGTGAACTGAATGAGATAGCGGGGGACTGGAGGAGATAGCAGAGGACTGAATGAGATAGCAGTGAACTGAGTGGGATAGCGGGGGAACTGAATGGGATAGCGGGGTACTGAATGGGATAGCGGGAAACTGAATGAGATAGCGGGGGACTGAATGGTATAACGGGGGACTGAATGATATAGCAGGGGACTGAATGAGATAGAGGTGAACTGAATGAGATAGAGGTGAACTGAATGAGATGGAGGTGAACTGAATGAGATAGTGGGGGACTGAATGAGATAGCAGGGACCTGAATGAGATAGCGGTGAACTGAATGAGATAGTGGTGAACTGAATGAGATAGCGGGGAACTGAATGGGATAGCGGGGGACTGAAGGAGATAGCAGGGGACTGAATACGAAAACTGTGGACTGAAGGAGATAGCAGGGGACTGAATGGGATAGCAGGGAACTAAATAGGATAGCGGGGGACTGAATGAGATAGCGGTGAACTGAATGAGATAGCGGTGAACTGAATGATATAGCAGTGAACTGAATGATATAGCGGTGAACTGAATGAGATAGCGGTGAACTAAATGAGATAGCCGGGGACTGAATGGGATAGCGGGGGACTGAAGGAGATAGCAGGGGACTGAATACGAAAACTGTGGACTGAAGGAGATAGCGGGGGACTGAAGGAGATAGCAGGGGACTGAATACAAAAACTGTGGACTGAAGGAGATAGAGGGAGACTGAATAAGATTGAGGGGGGACTGAATGAGATAGTGGGGGACTGAATGAGATAGCGAGGGCTGAATGAGATAGCGGGGGACTGAATGGAATAGTGGGGGACTTAATAGGATAGCGGGGGACTGAATGAGATAGCAGGGGGACTGAATGAGATAGCGAGGGCTGAATGAGATATTGATGAAATGAATGAGAAAGCGGTAAAATGAAGGAGATAGCGGTAAACTGAAGGAGATAGAGGGGGACTGAAAAGGATAGAGGGGGACTGACTGAGATAGCGGTGAACTGAATGAGATAGCGGTGAACTGAATGAGATAGCGGTGAACTGAATGAGATAGCGGGGGACTGAATGGGATAGCGGAGGACTAAAGGAGAAAGCAGGGGACTGAATACGAAAACTGTGGACTGAAGGAGATAGCGGGGGACTGAAGGAGATAGCAGGGGACTGAATACGAAAACTGTGGACTGAAGGAGATTGCGGGGAACTGAATAGGATAGCGGGGGACTGAATAAGATAGCGGGGGACTGAATGAGATAGCGGGGGACTGAATGAGATAGCGAGGGCTGAATGAGATAGTGGGGGACCGAATGGGTATAGCGGGGGATTGAATGAGATAGCGGCGGACTTAATGAGATAGCGGCGGACTGAATGAGATAGCGGGGGACTGAATGAGATAGCGGGGGACTGAATGAGATAGCGGGGGACTGAATGAGATAGCGGTGAACTGAATGAGATAATGGTTAAATGAATGAGATAGCGGTAAACTGAAAGAGATAGCGGTAAACTGAAGGAGATAGCGGGGGACTGAATGAGATAGAGGTGAACTGAAGGAGATAGCGGGGGACTGAAGGAGATAGCAGGGGACTGAATGAGATAACAGTGAACTGAGTGGGATAGCGGGGGAACTGAATGGTATAGCGGGAAACTGAATGAGATAGCGGGGGACTGAAAGGGATAACGGGGGACTGAATGATATAGCAGGGGACTGAATGAGATAGAGGTGAACTGAATGAGATGGAGGGGAACTGAATGAGATAGTGGGGGACTGAATGATATAGCGGTGAACTTAATGAGATAGTGGTGAACTGAATGAGATAGCGGTGAATTGAATGAGATAGCGGGGAACTGAATGGGATAGCGGTGAACTGAATGATATAGCAGTGAACTGAATGATATAGCGGTGAACTGAATGATATAGCGGTGAACTAAATGAGATAGCCGGGGACTGAATGGGATAGCGGGGGACTGAAGGAGATAGCAGGTAACTGAATACGAAAACTGTGGACTGAAGGAGATAGCGGGGGACTGAAGGAGATAGCAGGGGACTGAATACGAAAACTGTGGACTGAAGGAGATAGCGGGGGACTGAATAAGATAGCGGAGGACTGAATAAGATAGCGGAGGACTGAATGAGATAGCGGGGGACTGAATGAGATAGCGAAGGACTGAATGTGATAGCAGGGGACTGAAAGGGATAGCGGGGGAATGAATGGGATAGCGGGGAACTGAATGGGATAGCGGTGAATTGAATGAGATAGCGGTGGATTAAATGAGACAGCTGCAAACTGAAGTAGATGGCGGGGGACTGAATGAGATAGCGGTGAACTGAATGAGATAGCAAGGGACTGAATGAGATAGCGGGGGACTGAATGAGATAGCAGTGAAATGAATGAAATAGAGGTGAACTGAATGAGATAGAGGTGAACTGAATGGGATAGCGGTGAACTGGATGAGATAGCGGGGGACTGAATGATATAGCAGGGGACTGAATGAGATAGCGGTGAACTGAATGGGATAGAGATGAACTGAATGAGATGGAGGTGAAATGAATGAGATAGTGGAGGACTGAATGAGATAGTGGAGGACTGAATGAGATAGCGGTGAACTGAATGAGATAGCGGGGGACTGAATGAGATAGCGGGGGACTGAAAGAGATAGCGGGGGACTGAATGGGATAGCGGGGGACTGAAGGAGATAGCAGGGGACTGAATACGAAAACTGTGGACTGAAGAAGATAGCGGGGGACTGAAGGAGATAGCAGGGGACTGAATACGAAAACTGTGGACTGAAGGAGATAGCGTGGGACTGAATAAGATTGAGGGGGTACTGAATGAGATAGTGGGGGACTGAATGAGATAGCGAGGGCTGAATGAGATAGCGGGGGACTGAATGGGATAGCAGGGGACTGAAGGAAATAGCGGGGGACTGAATGAGATAGCGCTGGACTGAATGAGATAACGGGGGACTGAAGGAGATAGCAGGGGACTGAAAGGGATAGCGGGGGAATGAATGGGATAGCGGGGGACTGAATAGGATAGCGGTGAATTGAATGAGATAGTGGGGGACTGAATGAGATAGCGGGGCTGAATGAGATAGAGGTGAATTGAATGAGATAGTTGGGGACTGAAAGAGATAGCGGGGGACTGATTGGAATAACGGGAAACTGAAGGAGATAGCGAGGCTGAATGAGATAGAGGTGAAGTGAATGAGATAGCGGGGCTGAATGAGATAGAGGTGAAGTGAATGAGATAGCGGGGCTGAATGAGATAGAGGTGAAGTGAATCAGATAGCGGTGAAATGAATGAGATAGCGGGGGACTGAATGAGATAGCGGTGAATTGAATGAGATAGCGGTGGACTAAATGGGATAGAGGGGGACTGAATGAGATAACGGGGGACTGAAGGAGATAGCAGGGGACTGAAAGCGCATAGCGGGGGAATGAATGGGATAGCGGGGGACTGAATGGGATAGCGGTGAATTGAATGAGATAGTGGGGGACTGAATGAGATAGCGGGGCTGAATGAGATAGAGATGAATTGAATGAGATAGTGTGGGACTGAATGAGATAGCGGGGGACTGATTAGAATAACGGGAAACTGAAGGAGATAGCGAGGCTGAATGAGATAGAGGTGAAGTGAATGAGATAGCGGGGCTGAATGAGATAGAGGTGAATTGAATGAGATAGTGGGGGACTGAATGAGATAGCGGGGGACTGATTGGAATAACGGGAAACTGAAAGAGATAGCGAGGCTGAATGAGATAGAGGTGAAGTGAATGAGATAGCGGGGCTAAATGAGATAGAGGTGAAGTGAATGAGATAGCGGTGAAATGAATGAGATAGCGGGGGACTGAATGAGATAGCGGTGAATTGAATGAGATAGCGGTGGACTAAATGGGATAGCAGGGGACTGAAGGAGATAGCGGGGGACTGAATGAGATAGCGTTGGACTGAATGAGATAACGGGGGACTGAATGAGATAACGGGGGACTGAAGGAGATAGCAGGGGACTGAAAGGGATAGCGGGGTAATGAATGGGATAGTGGGGGACTGAATGGGATAGCGGTGAATTGAATGAGATAGTGGGGGACTGAATGAGATAGAGGTGAATTGAATGAGATAGTGGGGGACTGAATGAGATAGCGGGGGACTGATTGGAATAACGGGAAACTGAAGGAGATAGCGGGGCTGAATGAGATAAAGGTGAAGTGAATGAGATAGCGGGGCTGAATGAGATAGAGGTGAAGTGAATGAGATAGAGGTGAAGTGAATGAGATAGCGGGGCTGAATGAGATAGAGGTGAAGTGAATGAGATAGCGGTGAACTGAATGAGATAGCGGGGGATGAATGAGATAGCTGGGGACTGAATGAGATAGCAGTGAAATGAATGAGATAGCAGGGGACTGAATGAGATAGCGGTGAACTGAATGAGATAATGGTGAAATGAATGAGATAGCGGTAAACTGAAGGAGATAGCGGTAAACTGAAGGAGATAGCGGAACACTGAATGAGATAGAGGTGAACTGAATGAGATAGCGGGGGACTGGAGGAGATAGCAGAGGACTGAATGAGATAGCAGTGAACTGAGTGGGATAGCGGGGGAACTGAATGGGATAGCGGGGTACTGAATGGGATAGCGGGAAACTGAATGAGATAGCGGGGGACTGAATGGTATAACGGGGGACTGAATGATATAGCAGGGGACTGAATGAGATAGAGGTGAACTGAATGAGATAGAGGTGAACTGAATGAGATGGAGGTGAACTGAATGAGATAGTGGGGGACTGAATGAGATAGCAGGGACCTGAATGAGATAGCGGTGAACTGAATGAGATAGTGGTGAACTGAATGAGATAGCGGGGAACTGAATGGGATAGCGGGGGACTGAAGGAGATAGCAGGGGACTGAATACGAAAACTGTGGACTGAAGGAGATAGCAGGGGACTGAATGGGATAGCAGGGAACTAAATAGGATAGCGGGGGACTGAATGAGATAGCGGTGAACTGAATGAGATAGCGGTGAACTGAATGATATAGCAGTGAACTGAATGATATAGCGGTGAACTGAATGAGATAGCGGTGAACTAAATGAGATAGCCGGGGACTGAATGGGATAGCGGGGGACTGAAGGAGATAGCAGGGGACTGAATACGAAAACTGTGGACTGAAGGAGATAGCGGGGGACTGAAGGAGATAGCAGGGGACTGAATACA
This sequence comes from Megaustenia siamemsis, assembly GCA_032433765.1. Taxonomy (NCBI): domain Eukaryota; kingdom Metazoa; phylum Mollusca; class Gastropoda; order Stylommatophora; family Ariophantidae; genus Megaustenia; species Megaustenia siamemsis. Next base: position 33,743,085 of record JAVIAB010000108.1, on the reverse strand, counting down.
AAAACTGTGGACTGAAGGAGATAGAGGGAGACTGAATAAGATTGAGGGGGGACTGAATGAGATAGTGGGGGACTGAATGAGATAGCGAGGGCTGAATGAGATAGCGGGGGACTGAATGGAATAGTGGGGGACTTAATAGGATAGCGGGGGACTGAATGAGATAGCAGGGGGACTGAATGAGATAGCGAGGGCTGAATGAGATATTGATGAAATGAATGAGAAAGCGGTAAAATGAAGGAGATAGCGGTAAACTGAAGGAGATAGAGGGGGACTGAAAAGGATAGAGGGGGACTGACTGAGATAGCGGTGAACTGAATGAGATAGCGGTGAACTGAATGAGATAGCGGTGAACTGAATGAGATAGCGGGGGACTGAATGGGATAGCGGAGGACTAAAGGAGAAAGCAGGGGACTGAATACGAAAACTGTGGACTGAAGGAGATAGCGGGGGACTGAAGGAGATAGCAGGGGACTGAATACGAAAACTGTGGACTGAAGGAGATTGCGGGGAACTGAATAGGATAGCGGGGGACTGAATAAGATAGCGGGGGACTGAATGAGATAGCGGGGGACTGAATGAGATAGCGAGGGCTGAATGAGATAGTGGGGGACCGAATGGGTATAGCGGGGGATTGAATGAGATAGCGGCGGACTTAATGAGATAGCGGCGGACTGAATGAGATAGCGGGGGACTGAATGAGATAGCGGGGGACTGAATGAGATAGCGGGGGACTGAATGAGATAGCGGTGAACTGAATGAGATAATGGTTAAATGAATGAGATAGCGGTAAACTGAAAGAGATAGCGGTAAACTGAAGGAGATAGCGGGGGACTGAATGAGATAGAGGTGAACTGAATGAGATAGCGGGGGACTGAAGGAGATAGCAGGGGACTGAATACGAAAACTGTGGACTGAAGGAGATAGCGGGGGAATGAATGGGATAGCAGGGGACTGAAAAGGATAGCGGGGGACTGAATGAGATAGTGGTGAACTGAATGAGATAGCGGTGAACGGAATGATATAGCGGTGAACTGAATGAGATAACGGTGAACTGAATGATATAGCGGTGAACTGAATGAGATAGCGGTGAACTAAATGAGATAGCGGGGGACTGAACGAGATAGCGGGGGACTGAATGGGATAGCGGGGGACTGAATGGGATAGCGGGGGACTGAAGGAGATAGCAGGGGACTGAATACGAAAACTATGGACTGAAGGAGATAGCGGGGGACTGAAGGAGATAGCAGGGGACTGAATGAGATAGCAGTGAACTGAGTGGGATAGCGGGGGAAATGAATGGGATAGCGGGGTACTGAATGGGATAGCGGGAAACTGAATGAGATAGCGGGGGACTGAATGGTATAACGGGGGACTGAATGATATAGCAGGGGACTGAATGAGATAGAGGTGAACTGAATGAGATAGAGGTGAACTGAATGAGATGGAGGTGAACTGAATGAGATAGTGGGGGACTGAATGAGATAGCAGGGACCTGAATGAGATAGCGGTGAACTGAATGAGATAGTGGTGAACTGAATGAGATAGCGGGGAACTGAATGGGATAGCGGGGGACTGAAGGAGATAGCAGGGGACTGAATACGAAAACTGTGGACTGAAGGAGAAAGCAGGGGACTGAATATGATAGCAGGGAACTAAATAGGATAGCGGGGGACTGAATGAGATAGCGGTGAACTGAATGAGATAGCGGTGAACTGAATGATATAGCAGTGAACTGAATGATATAGCGGTGAACTGAATGAGATAGCGGTGAACTAAATGAGATAGCCGGGGACTGAATGGGATAGCGGGGGACTGAAGGAGATAGCAGGGGACTGAATACGAAAACTGTGGACTGAAGGAGATAGCGGGGGACTGAAGGAGATAGCAGGGGACTGAATACAAAAACTGTGGACTGAAGGAGATAGTGGGAGACTGAATAAGATTGAGGGGGACTGAATGAGATAGTGGGGGACTGAATGAGATAGCGAGGGCTGAATGAGATAGCGGGGGACTGAACGGAATAGTGGGGACTTAATAGGATAGCGGGGGACTGAATGAGATAGCAGGGGGACTGAATGAGATAGCGAGGGCTGAATGAGATATTGATGAAATGAATGAGAAAGTGGTAAACTGAAGGAGATAGCGGTAAACTGAAGGAGATAGAGGGGGACTGAATGAGATAGCGGGGGAATGAATGAGATAGCGAGGCACTGAATGAGATAGAGGTGAACTGAATGAGATAGCGGGGGACTGAAGGAGATAGCAGGGGACTGAATGAGATAACAGTGAACTGAGTGGGATAGCGGGGGAACTGAATGGGATAGCGGGGTACTGAATGGGATAGCGAGAAACTGAATGAGATAGCGGGGGACTAAATGAGATAACGGTGAACTAAATGAGATAGCGGGGGACTGAATGAGATAGCTGGGGACTGAATGAGATAGCAGTGAAATGAATGAGATATCAGGGAACTGAATGAGATAGCGGTGAACTGAATGAGATAATGGTGAAATGAATGAGATAGCGGTAAACTGAAGGAGATAGCGGTAAACTGAAGGAGATAGCGGGGGACTGAATGAGATAGAGGTGAACTGAAGGAGATAGCGGGGGACTGAAGGAGATAGCAGGGGACTGAATGAGATAACAGTGAACTGAGTGGGATAGCGGGGGAACTGAATGGTATAGCGGGAAACTGAATGAGATAGCGGGGGACTGAAAGGGATAACGGGGGACTGAATGATATAGCAGGGGACTGAATGAGATAGAGGTGAACTGAATGAGATGGAGGGGAACTGAATGAGATAGTGGGGGACTGAATGATATAGCGGTGAACTTAATGAGATAGTGGTGAACTGAATGAGATAGCGGTGAATTGAATGAGATAGCGGGGAACTGAATGGGATAGCGGGGGACTGAAGGAGATAGCAGGGGACTGAATACGAAAACTGTGGAGTGAAGGAGATAGCGGGGGACTGAATGGGATAGCAGGGAACTGAATAGGATAGCGGGGGACTGAATGAGATAGCGGTGAACTGAATGAGATAGCGGTGAACTGAATGATATAGCAGAGAACTGAATGATATAGCGGTGAACTGAATGATATAGCGGTGAACTAAATGAGATAGCCGGGGACTGAATGGGATAGCGGGGGACTGAAGGAGATAGCAGGTAACTGAATACGAAAACTGTGGACTGAAGGAGATAGCGGGGGACTGAAGGAGATAGCAGGGGACTGAATACGAAAACTGTGGACTGAAGGAGATAGCGGGGGACTGAATAAGATAGCGGAGGACTGAATAAGATAGCGGAGGACTGAATGAGATAGCGGGGGACTGAATGAGATAGCGAAGGACTGAATGTGATAGCAGGGGACTTAAAGGGACAGCGGGGGAATGAATGGGATAGCGGGGAACTGAATGGGATAGCGGTGAATTGAATGAGATAGCGGTGGATTAAATGAGACAGCTGCAAACTGAAGTAGATGGCGGGGGACTGAATGAGATAGCGGTGAACTGAATGAGATAGAGGTGAACTGAATGAGATAGCGGTGAACTGAATGAGATAGCGGGGATGAATGAGCTGGGGACTGAATGAGATAGCAGTGAAATGAATGAGATAGCAGGGGACTGAATGAGATAGCGGTGAACTGAATGAGATAATGGTGAAATGAATGAGATAGCGGTAAACTGAAGGAGATAGCGGTAAACTGAAGGAGATAGCGGAACACTGAATGAGATAGAGGTGAACTGAATGAGATAGCGGGGGACTGGAGGAGATAGCAGAGGACTGAATGAGATAGCAGTGAACTGAGTGGGATAGCGGGGGAACTGAATGGGATAGCGGGGTACTGAATGGGATAGCGGGAAACTGAATGAGATAGCGGGGGACTGAATGGTATAACGGGGGACTGAATGATATAGCAGGGGACTGAATGAGATAGAGGTGAACTGAATGAGATAGAGGTGAACTGAATGAGATGGAGGTGAACTGAATGAGATAGTGGGGGACTGAATGAGATAGCAGGGACCTGAATGAGATAGCGGTGAACTGAATGAGATAGTGGTGAACTGAATGAGATAGCGGGGAACTGAATGGGATAGCGGGGGACTGAAGGAGATAGCAGGGGACTGAATACGAAAACTGTGGACTGAAGGAGATAGCAGGGGACTGAATGGGATAGCAGGGAACTAAATAGGATAGCGGGGGACTGAATGAGATAGCGGTGAACTGAATGAGATAGCGGTGAACTGAATGATATAGCAGTGAACTGAATGATATAGCGGTGAACTGAATGAGATAGCGGTGAACTAAATGAGATAGCCGGGGACTGAATGGGATAGCGGGGGACTGAAGGAGATAGCAGGGGACTGAATACGAAAACTGTGGACTGAAGGAGATAGCGGGGGACTGAAGGAGATAGCAGGGGACTGAATACAAAAACTGTGGACTGAAGGAGATAGAGGGAGACTGAATAAGATTGAGGGGGGACTGAATGAGATAGTGGGGGACTGAATGAGATAGCGAGGGCTGAATGAGATAGCGGGGGACTGAATGGAATAGTGGGGGACTTAATAGGATAGCGGGGGACTGAATGAGATAGCAGGGGGACTGAATGAGATAGCGAGGGCTGAATGAGATATTGATGAAATGAATGAGAAAGCGGTAAAATGAAGGAGATAGCGGTAAACTGAAGGAGATAGAGGGGGACTGAAAAGGATAGAGGGGGACTGACTGAGATAGCGGTGAACTGAATGAGATAGCGGTGAACTGAATGAGATAGCGGTGAACTGAATGAGATAGCGGGGGACTGAATGGGATAGCGGAGGACTAAAGGAGAAAGCAGGGGACTGAATACGAAAACTGTGGACTGAAGGAGATAGCGGGGGACTGAAGGAGATAGCAGGGGACTGAATACGAAAACTGTGGACTGAAGGAGATTGCGGGGAACTGAATAGGATAGCGGGGGACTGAATAAGATAGCGGGGGACTGAATGAGATAGCGGGGGACTGAATGAGATAGCGAAGGCTGAATGAGATAGTGGGGGACCGAATGGGTATAGCGGGGGATTGAATGAGATAGCGGCGGACTTAATGAGATAGCGGCGGACTGAATGAGATAGCGGGGGACTGAATGAGATAGCGGGGACTGAATGAGATAGCGGGGGACTGAATGAGATAGCGGTGAACTGAATGAGATAATGGTTAAATGAATGAGATAGCGGTAAACTGAAAGAGATAGCGGTAAACTGAAGGAGATAGCGGGGGACTGAATGAGATAGAGGTGAACTGAATGAGATAGCGGGGGACTGAAGGAGATAGCAGGGGACTGAATACGAAAACTGTGGACTGAAGGAGATAGCGGGGGAATGAATGGGATAGCAGGGGACTGAAAAGGATAGCGGGGGACTGAATGAGATAGTGGTGAACTGAATGAGATAGCGGTGAACGGAATGATATAGCGGTGAACTGAATGAGATAACGGTGAACTGAATGATATAGCGGTGAACTGAATGAGATAGCGGTGAACTAAATGAGATAGCGGGGGACTGAACGAGATAGCGGGGGACTGAATGGGATAGCGGGGGACTGAATGGGATAGCGGGGGACTGAAGGAGATAGCAGGGGACTGAATACGAAAACTATGGACTGAAGGAGATAGCGGGGGACTGAAGGAGATAGCAGGGGACTGAATGAGATAGCAGTGAACTGAGTGGGATAGCGGGGGAAATGAATGGGATAGCGGGGTACTGAATGGGATAGCGGGAAACTGAATGAGATAGCGGGGACTGAATGGTATAACGGGGGACTGAATGATATAGCAGGGGACTGAATGAGATAGAGGTGAACTGAATGAGATAGAGGTGAACTGAATGAGATGGAGGTGAACTGAATGAGATAGTGGGGGACTGAATGAGATAGCAGGGACCTGAATGAGATAGCGGTGAACTGAATGAGATAGTGGTGAACTGAATGAGATAGCGGGGAACTGAATGGGATAGCGGGGGACTGAAGGAGATAGCAGGGGACTGAATACGAAAACTGTGGACTGAAGGAGAAAGCAGGGGACTGAATGGGATAGCAGGGAACTAAATAGGATAGCGGGGGACTGAATGAGATAGCGGTGAACTGAATGAGATAGCGGTGAACTGAATGATATAGCAGTGAACTGAATGATATAGCGGTGAACTGAATGAGATAGCGGTGAACTAAATGAGATAGCCGGGGACTGAATGGGATAGCGGGGGACTGAAGGAGATAGCAGGGGACTGAATACGAAAACTGTGGACTGAAGGAGATAGCGGGGGACTGAAGGAGATAGCAGGGGACTGAATACAAAAACTGTGGACTGAAGGAGATAGTGGGAGACTGAATAAGATTGAGGGGGACTGAATGAGATAGTGGGGGACTGAATGAGATAGCGAGGGCTGAATGAGATAGCGGGGGACTGAACGGAATAGTGGGGGACTTAATAGGATAGCGGGGGACTGAATGAGATAGCAGGGGGACTGAATGAGATAGCGAGGGCTGAATGAGATATTGATGAAATGAATGAGAAAGTGGTAAACTGAAGGAGATAGCGGTAAACTGAAGGAGATAGAGGGGGACTGAATGAGATAGCGGGGAATGAATGAGATAGCGAGGCACTGAATGAGATAGAGGTGAACTGAATGAGATAGCGGGGGACTGAAGGAGATAGCAGGGGACTGAATGAGATAACAGTGAACTGAGTGGGATAGCGGGGGAACTGAATGGGATAGCGGGGTACTGAATGGGATAGCGAGAAACTGAATGAGATAGCGGGGACTAAATGAGATAACGGTGAACTAAATGAGATAGCGGGGGACTGAATGAGATAGCTGGGGACTGAATGAGATAGCAGTGAAATGAATGAGATATCAGGGAACTGAATGAGATAGCGGTGAACTGAATGAGATAATGGTGAAATGAATGAGATAGCGGTAAACTGAAGGAGATAGCGGTAAACTGAAGGAGATAGCGGGGGACTGAATGAGATAGAGGTGAACTGAAGGAGATAGCGGGGGACTGAAGGAGATAGCAGGGGACTGAATGAGATAACAGTGAACTGAGTGGGATAGCGGGGGAACTGAATGGTATAGCGGGAAACTGAATGAGATAGCGGGGGACTGAAAGGGATAACGGGGGACTGAATGATATAGCAGGGGACTGAATGAGATAGAGGTGAACTGAATGAGATGGAGGGGAACTGAATGAGATAGTGGGGGACTGAATGATATAGCGGTGAACTTAATGAGATAGTGGTGAACTGAATGAGATAGCGGTGAATTGAATGAGATAGCGGGGAACTGAATGGGATAGCGGGGGACTGAAGGAGATAGCAGGGGACTGAATACGAAAACTGTGGAGTGAAGGAGATAGCGGGGGACTGAATGGGATAGCAGGGAACTGAATAGGATAGCGGGGGACTGAATGAGATAGCGGTGAACTGAATGAGATAGCGGTGAACTGAATGATATAGCAGTGAACTGAATGATATAGCGGTGAACTGAATGATATAGCGGTGAACTAAATGAGATAGCCGGGGACTGAATGGGATAGCGGGGGACTGAAGGAGATAGCAGGTAACTGAATACGAAAACTGTGGACTGAAGGAGATAGCGGGGGACTGAAGGAGATAGCAGGGGACTGAATACGAAAACTGTGGACTGAAGGAGATAGCGGGGGACTGAATAAGATAGCGGAGGACTGAATAAGATAGCGGAGGACTGAATGAGATAGCGGGGGACTGAATGAGATAGCGAAGGACTGAATGTGATAGCAGGGGACTGAAAGGGATAGCGGGGGAATGAATGGGATAGCGGGGAACTGAATGGGATAGCGGTGAATTGAATGAGATAGCGGTGGATTAAATGAGACAGCTGCAAACTGAAGTAGATGGCGGGGGACTGAATGAGATAGCGGTGAACTGAATGAGATAGCAAGGGACTGAATGAGATAGCGGGGGACTGAATGAGATAGCAGTGAAATGAATGAAATAGAGGTGAACTGAATGAGATAGAGGTGAACTGAATGGGATAGCGGTGAACTGGATGAGATAGCGGGGGACTGAATGATATAGCAGGGGACTGAATGAGATAGCGGTGAACTGAATGGGATAGAGATGAACTGAATGAGATGGAGGTGAAATGAATGAGATAGTGGAGGACTGAATGAGATAGTGGAGGACTGAATGAGATAGCGGTGAACTGAATGAGATAGCGGGGGACTGAATGAGATAGCGGGGGACTGAAAGAGATAGCGGGGGACTGAATGGGATAGCGGGGGACTGAAGGAGATAGCAGGGGACTGAATACGAAAACTGTGGACTGAAGAAGATAGCGGGGGACTGAAGGAGATAGCAGGGGACTGAATACGAAAACTGTGGACTGAAGGAGATAGCGGGGGACTGAATAAGATTGAGGGGGTACTGAATGAGATAGTGGGGGACTGAATGAGATAGCGAGGCTGAATGAGATAGCGGGGGACTGAATGGGATAGCAGGGGACTGAAGGAAATAGCGGGGGACTGAATGAGATAGCGCTGGACTGAATGAGATAACGGGGGACTGAAGGAGATAGCAGGGGACTGAAAGGGATAGCGGGGGAATGAATGGGATAGCGGGGGACTGAATAGGATAGCGGTGAATTGAATGAGATAGTGGGGGACTGAATGAGATAGCGGGGCTGAATGAGATAGAGGTGAATTGAATGAGATAGTTGGGGACTGAAAGAGATAGCGGGGGACTGATTGGAATAACGGGAAACTGAAGGAGATAGCGAGGCTGAATGAGATAGAGGTGAAGTGAATGAGATAGCGGGGCTGAATGAGATAGAGGTGAAGTGAATGAGATAGCGGGGCTGAATGAGATAGAGGTGAAGTGAATCAGATAGCGGTGAAATGAATGAGATAACGGGGGACTGAATGAGATAGCGGTGAATTGAATGAGATAGCGGTGGACTAAATGGGATAGAGGGGGACTGAATGAGATAACGGGGGACTGAAGGAGATAGCAGGGGACTGAAAGCGCATAGCGGGGGAATGAATGGGATAGCGGGGGACTGAATGGGATAGCGGTGAATTGAATGAGATAGTGGGGGACTGAATGAGATAGCGGGGCTGAATGAGATAGAGATGAATTGAATGAGATAGTGTGGGACTGAATGAGATAGCGGGGGACTGATTAGAATAACGGGAAACTGAAGGAGATAGCGAGGCTGAATGAGATAGAGGTGAAGTGAATGAGATAGCGGGGCTGAATGAGATAGAGGTGAATTGAATGAGATAGTGGGGGACTGAATGAGATAGCGGGGGACTGATTGGAATAACGGGAAACTGAAAGAGATAGCGAGGCTGAATGAGATAGAGGTGAAGTGAATGAGATAGCGGGGCTAAATGAGATAGAGGTGAAGTGAATGAGATAGCGGTGAAATGAATGAGATAGCGGGGGACTGAATGAGATAGCGGTGAATTGAATGAGATAGCGGTGGACTAAATGGGATAGCAGGGGACTGAAGGAGATAGCGGGGGACTGAATGAGATAGCGTTGGACTGAATGAGATAACGGGGGACTGAATGAGATAACGGGGGACTGAAGGAGATAGCAGGGGACTGAAAGGGATAGCGGGGTAATGAATGGGATAGTGGGGGACTGAATGGGATAGCGGTGAATTGAATGAGATAGTGGGGGACTGAATGAGATAGCGGGGCTGAATGAGATAGAGGTGAATTGAATGAGATAGTGGGGGACTGAATGAGATAGCGGGGGACTGATTGGAATAACGGGAAACTGAAGGAGATAGCGGGGCTGAATGAGATAAAGGTGAAGTGAATGAGATAATGGTGAAATGAATGAGATAGCGGGGGATGAATGAGATAGCTGGGGACTGAATGAGATAGCAGTGAAATGAATGAGATAGCAGGGGACTGAATGAGATAGCGGTGAACTGAATGAGATAATGGTGAAATGAATGAGATAGCGGTAAACTGAAGGAGATAGCGGTAAACTGAAGGAGATAGCGGAACACTGAATGAGATAGAGGTGAACTGAATGAGATAGCGGGGGACTGGAGGAGATAGCAGAGGACTGAATGAGATAGCAGTGAACTGAGTGGTATAGCGGGGGAACTGAATGGGATAGCGGGGTACTGAATGGGATAGCGGGAAACTGAATGAGATAGCGGGGGACTGAATGGGATAACGGGGGACTGAATGATATAGCAGGGGACTGAATGAGATAGAGGTGAACTGAATGAGATAGAGGTGAACTGAATGAGATGAAGGTGAACTGAATGAGATAGTGGGGGACTGAATGAGATAGCAGGGACCTGAATGAGATAGCGGTGAACTGAATGAGATAGTGGTGAACTGAATGAGATAGCGGTGAACTGAATGAGATAGCGGGGAACTGAATGGGATAGCGGGGGACTGAAGGAGATAGCAGGGGACTGAATACGAAAACTGTGGACTGAAGGAGATAGCGGGGGACTGAATGGGTTAGCAGGGAACTGAATAGGATAGCGGGGGACTGAGTTAGATAGCGGTGAACTGAATGAGATAGCGGGGGACTGGATGAGATAGCTGGGACTGAATGAGATAGCAGTGAAATGAATGAGATAGCAGGGGACTGAATGAGATAGCGGTGAACTGAATGAGATAATGGTTAAATGAATGAGATAGCGGTAAACTGAAAGAGATAGCGGTAAACTGAAGGAGATAGCGGGGGACTGAATGAGATAGAGGTGAACTGAATGAGATAGCGGGAGACTAAAGGAGATAGCAGGGGACTGAATACGAAAACTGTGGACTGAAGGAGATAGCGGGGGAATGAATGGGATAGCAGGGGACTGAAAAGGATAGCGGGGGACTGAATGAGATAGTGGTGAACTGAATGAGATAGCGGTGAACGGAATGATATAGCGGTAAACTGAATGAGATAACGGTGAACTGAATGAGATAGCGGTGAACGGAATGATATAGCGGTGAACTGAATGAGATAACGGTGAACTGAATGATATAGCGGTGAACTGAATGAGATAGCGGTGAACTAAATGAGATAGCGGGGGACTGAATGAGATAGCGGGGGACTGAATGGGATAGCGGGGGACTGAAGGAGATAGCAGGGGACTGAATACGAAAACTATGGACTGAAGGAGATAGCGGGGGACTGAAGGAGATAGCAGGGGACTGAATGAGATAGCAGTGAACTGATTGGATAGCGGGGGAAATGAATGGGATAGCGGGGTACTGAATGGGATAGCGGGAAACTGAATGAGATAGCGGGGGACTGAATGGTATAACGGGGGACTGAATGATATAGCAGGGGACTGAATGAGATAGAGGTGAACTGAATGAGATAGAGGTGAACTGAATGAGATGGAGGTGAACTGAATGAGATAGTGGGGGACTGAATGAGATAGCAGGGACCTGAATGAGATAGCGGTGAACTGAATGAGATAGTGGTGAACTGAATGAGATAGCGGGGAACTGAATGGGATAGCGGGGGACTGAAGGAGATAGCAGGGGACTGAAGGAGATAGCGGGGGACTGAATGGGATAGCAGGGAACTGAATAGAATAGCGGGGGACTGAATGAGATAGCGGTGAACTGAATGAGATAGCGGTGAACTGAATGATATAGCGGTGAACTGAATGATATAGCGGTGAACTGAATGAGATAGCGGTGAACTAAATGAGATAGCCAGGAACTGAATGGGATAGCGGGGGACTGAATGAGATAGCAGGGGACTGAATACGAAAACTGTGGACTGAAGGAGATAGCGGGGGACTGAAGGAGATAGCAGGGGACTGAATACGAAAACTGTGGACTGAAGGAGATAGTGGGAGACTGAATAAGATTGAGGGGGGACTGAATGAGATAGTGGGGGACTGAATGAGATAGCGAGGGCTGAATGAGATAGCGGGGACTGAATGGAATAGTGGGGGGCTTAATAGGATAGCGGGGGACTGAATGAGATAGCAGGGGGACTGAATGAGATAGCGAGGGCTGAATGAGATATTGATGAAATGAATGAGAAAGCGGTAAACTGAAGGAGATAGCGGTAAACTGAAGGAGATAGCGGTGGACTGAAGGAGATAGAGGGGGAATGAATGAGATAGCGAGGCACTGAATGAGATAGAGGTGAACTGAATGAGATAGCGGGGGACTGAAGGAGATAGCAGGGGACTGAATGAGATAACAGTCAACTGAGTGGGATAGCGGGGGAACTGAATGGGATAGCGGGGTACTGAATGGGATAGCGAGAAACTGAATGAGATAGCGGGGACTGAATGAGATAACGGTGAACTAAATGAGATAGCGGGGGACTGAATGAGATAGCTGGAGACTGAATGAGATAGCAGTGAAATGAATGAGATAGCGTTGAACTGAAGGAGATAGCGGTAAACTGAAGGAGATAGCGGTAAACTGAAGGAGATAGCGGGGGACTGAATGAGATAGAGGTGAACTGAAGGAGATAGCGGGGGACTGAAGGAGATAGCAGGGGACTGAATGAGATAACGGGGGACTGAAGGAGATAGCAGGGGACTGAAAGGGATAGCGGGGTAATGAATGGGATAGTGGGGGACTGAATGGGATAGCGGTGAATTGAATGAGATAGTGGGGGACTGAATGAGATAGCGGGGCTGAATGAGATAGAGGTGAATTGAATGAGATAGTGGGGGACTGAATGAGATAGCGGGGGACTGATTGGAATAACGGGAAACTGAAGGAGATAGCGGGGCTGAATGAGATAGAGGTGAAGTGAATGAGATAGAGGTGAAGTGAATGAGATAGCGGGGCTGAATGAGATAGAGGTGAAGTGAATGAGATAGCGGTGAACTGAATGAGATAGCGGGGGATGAATGAGATAGCTGGGGACTGAATGAGATAGCAGTGAAATGAATGAGATAGCGGGGGACTGAATGAGATAGCTGTGAACTGAATGAGATAATGGTGAAATGAATGAGATAGCGGTAAACTGAAGGAGATAGCGGTAAACTGAAGGAGATAGCGGAACACTGAATGAGATAGAGGTGAACTGAATGAGATAGCGGGGTACTGGAGGAGATAGCAGGGGACTGAATGAGATAGCAGTGAACTGAGTGGGATAGCGGGGGAACTGAATGGGATAGCGGGGTACTGAATGGGATAGCGGGAAACTGAATGAGATAGCGGGGGACTGAATGGGATAACGGGGGACTGAATGATATAGCAGGGGACTGAATGAGATAGAGGTGAACTGAATGAGATGGAGGTGAACTGAATGAGATAGTGGGGGACTGAATGAGATAGCAGGGACCTGAATGAGATAGCGGTGAACTGAATGAGATAGTGGTGAACTGAATGAGATAGCGGTGAACTGAATGAGATAGCGGGGAAACTGAATGGGATAGCGGGGGACTGAAGGAGATAGCAGGGGACTGAATACGAAAACTGTGGACTGAAGGAGATAGCGGGGGACTGAATGGGTTAGCAGGGAACTGAATAGGATAGCGGGGGACTGAGTTAGATAGCGGTGAACTGAATGATATAGCGGTGAACTGAATGAGATAGCGGTGAAATAAATGAGATAGCCGGGGACTGAATGGGATAGCGGGGGACTGAAGGAGATAGCAGGGAACTGAATACGAAAACTGTGGACTGAAGGAGATAGCGGGGGACTGAAGGAGATAGCAGGGGACTGAATACGAAAACTGTGGACTGAAGGTGATAGCGGGGGACTGAATAAGATAGCGGAGGACTGAATAAGATAGCGGAGGACTGAATGAGATAGCGGGGGACTGAATGAGATAGCGAGGGCTGAATGAGATAGCGGGGGACAGAATGGAATAGCGGGGGACTGAATGAGATAGCGGGGGACTGAATGAGATAGCGGGGGACTGAATGAGATAGCGAGGGCTGAATGAGATAGCGGAGGACCGAATGGAATAGTGGGGGACTGAGTAAGATAGCGGGGGACTGAATGAGATAGCAGGGGCCTGAATGAGATAGTGAGGGCTGAATGAGATAGCGGGGGACTGAAGGAGATAGCGGGGGACTGAAGGAGATAGCGAGGAACTGAATGAGATAACGGGGGACTGAAGGAGATAGCGGGGAACTGAATGTGATAGCGAAGAACTGAATGTGATAGCGGGGGACTGAAGGAGATAGCGGGGAACTGACTGGGATAGCGAAGTACTGAATGTGATAGCGGGGAACTGAAAGGGATAGCGAGGTAATGAATGGGATAGCGAGGGACTGAATGTGATAGCGGGGGACTGAAAGGGATAGCGGGGAACTGAATGGGATAGCGGTGAATTGAATGAGATAGTGGGGGACTGAATGAGATAGCGGGGCTGAATGAGATAGAGGTGAATTGAATGAGATAGTGGGGGACTGAATGAGATAGCGGGGGACTGATTGGAATAACGGGGGCTAAATGTGATAGCTGCAAACTGGAGTAGATGGTGGGGGACTGAATGAGATAGCTGGGGACTGAATGAGATAGCAGTGAAATGAATGAGATAGCGGTAAACTGAAGGAGATAGCGGTAAAATGAAGGAGATAGAGGGGGACTGAATGAGATTGCGGGGTAATGAATGAGATAGCGAGGCACTGAATGAGATAGAGGTGAACTGAATGAGATAGCAGGGGACTGAATGAGATAGCAGTGAACTGAGTGGGATAGCGGGGGAACTGAATGGGATAGCGTGGTACTGAATGGGATAGCGGGGGACTGAATGGGATAGCGGGGAACTGAATGAGATAGAGGTGAACTTATTGAGATGGAGGTGAACTGAATGGGATAGCGGTGAACTGGATGAGATAGCGGGGGACTGAATGATATAGCAGGGGACTGAATGAGATAGAGGTGAACTGAATGAGATGGAGGTGAACTGAATGAGATGGAGGTGAACTGAATGAGATAGTGGGGGACTGAATGAGATAGATGTAAAGTGAATGAAATAGAGGTGAACTGAATGCGATAGAGGTGAACTGAATGAGATAGTGGTGAACTGAATGAGACAGAGGTGAACTGAATGAGACAGAGGTGAACTGAATGAGATAGCGGGGGACTGAATGAGATATAGGTGAACTGAATGAGATAGCGGGGGATTGAATGAGATAGCATTTGACTAAATGAGATAGTGGGGGACTGAATGAGTTAGCATTGACTGAATAAAATAGAGGTGACTGAATGGGATAGTGGTGATTGTGTAGAGGGGGATTATTATGCCCCCTTTTGAATTGATTGAAATCGTAATCGCTGATCGCCTTGCCGTGTCGTCTTGATGTAACCCCGTGATCTCTGGGGTTCTTTCGTACTTCGCGCTGTATCTTGTGGTCACCGCTCTGACCCCGTCAGTTCGTTCGTCGCCAGTCAAGGATACAGCTGGACTGATTCGATAGACTCAACAACAACTGTTTGATAACATAAATGTTCAGCCTTTATTTCATTCACAATACATGCCCTCGAGTTTCGAGGGAACACATTGACATTGACTTCCACCAATCGAAATTCGTGGGCTTATCATACACCATACACTGCAAACACTTTCGTTCACGTTCCAGACAAATAACAACGTTCAGCTGACCACAGGACAACTGCCGGAATTGAGTGGCGCGTTCCCCGTGCCACACATCAATGGACAATTTTAACAGTTCAATTAATCACACACCCGTGGCTGACTTGCATAGTGAACTCAATGTATAATTAAATCAAATAAACGCTCTTGCTCTCACCTTCCTTGTAGTTTACAAAGCTCAGCCAATAATAACACATTTAGCAGACGTGATTAGTGATCCCACTGTCTAGCATCACTGAAACGCTCTGGATCTAGCATTTCTTGTACTTGTAAAACTCAGCTAATAAGAACACATGTAGCTGACGTGAGTATTGATCTCACTGTCTAACATCACTGAAACGCTCTGGACATAGCATTTCTTGTACTTGTGAAGCTCAGCTAATATTTCGTGCACTTCTGGTAGCCATTTCACTGGGCTGTCTACCCTAAGAATTACTGTTTCGTTACACTTACTTAGGCTACACACTACTTGTACTATCACACAAATTGTATGACTAGTTCCTATGAAGACCAGAAGGCTCACTGTCTACCTACCGTCTCGACCAACTCTCTCAGACTACTCTTGTCTTGCGCACTCCTGACAACTCACTAGTCACATGCGCACTCTCTTAATTTCACGAGATTTCCTCATCTCTCTCTGACTGACTCGTGTTCATTATTTTCTCGAGCCCTTGAACACCTCTCAGCCCTCCTTCCTAATTATCCCCCCTTTGTTTACATCTTGCCCTTCACTCACTAATTTCCTATCACTGCTATCTCCTGTTTCAAACTTACTATTGCTGTAGCCTGTTTCAACCATACCCCCTCTATACACTGTTTCATTGCCTTCTATCTTCTCCGAGTTATTGAAACACCCTTAATAACTCTTTAACTCCCATTCCCCTCTTATTTACACCCACTCCTCTTCAGCTCTTATCCTGGATCTTCTCTACCCTCATCGGAGCCTCCTCCACAATTTCTGATAGGGCCCCTACAGAACTTCTGGAGGTTGCTCCTCTCTACTATATCTTCCTTTTCTATGTCCTCTACTCTACCTCCCCTATCATTTCTTGGCTTCTCTCTTCTGTTGTTTGGTAACTCTCTTCACTCTCCCACTGTTCACTCTCCTGTTCTCTATTTTTTTTTCTTCTGGTGATTCTCCTGACGACCACCTCCCCTGCCTCTTCCTAACGACGCTCCTATTCTCCTGCGTCTCCTTCTCCGTCCTTCCTCCCACTTGTTTTTCTCTTGTTTCCTCTTGTCTTTCCCCTTCTTGTTGTCTTTGGTTTAATCTTAGTCGTCTTTCTGGTATTGACATGTCTTCCTCTTCTGACGACGTTTGCCTCTCTCTTTGTACCCTTCGTTCTTGTCTTCTTCTACACTGACTCCTCGTGTTCCTATACGGTGGATCCTCTTCCGTGCTGTTTCCTCCTCTTCACTACTTTCCCCTTGTTCTTCTTCACTTTCATTACTGCTTCCCTGTTTTTTCTCTCTTTGCCCCTTTTCCTGTTCTCTCGTATTCGTATTAACCTCCTGTTCACCGTCACTTCCGATATACTCTGTCGACTCTTTCCCTCCATACATCGTACATTTCCTCCTTGGCCTCTCCCTCTGCTCTTGTCCTTTTTCTGACCACAACGCGTCATCTTTCCTTATGTTTCTTCTATGTGTTCGTATCCCCTTTTGCCATACATGTGCTTTATAATATAATTTGCCTCTCCCGTTTTCTTTATTATTACATATCCTTCCTTCCATTTTGGACTAATTTTTGACGTGGCTGTCTGATTCTTGTAATATACTTTGTCCCTACTCTGTATTCTATCCCTTCTTTATCTTTACTCTTTTGTTGGTTCTTCTTTTCTGCTCGTTTTAAATTTTTCCACACCATTCTTTGTGTGTCGTGCATTTGTTGCAGGATTATTTCGTGTATCTCTTCCCCCATATACCTTCTTGGTTGCAACACATTATCAAGTGGCAACATTGGATGTCTACCATACAAGAAAATGGTGAAAATTGTGTACTCTCGTTCTTATTCATCCTAATTGCCGCCAACGCATGGTTCAATTTTACATCCCATTCTATTTCTCTCCCTCTTGTCAATTTGGATATTATGTCATTTAGCGTTCTGTGCTGCCTTTCGTTGATCCCGTTCGCTTGCGGATTATATACTGACGTTCTTATATGTTGGATGTTTAATTTCTTTAATGTTTGTCGAAACTTGCTGCTCGTAAACTCCCCTCCATTGTCTGTTAATATGCACTGTGGCAGCTATATCTCGGAATAATTTCATTCAGTAGTATATCTATTATAGTGTCCGTGTTTTTGTTCGGTATTGGCACACTCTCTGGCCATCTACTATAAGAATCTGTTACATAGAGTATATATTTATTCCCCGATATTGTCGTTGGATATGGTCCCGTTATATCCATGCTAATTTTTTGCATCGCAAAATACTGCTTCTCCATTGTCATCATCGGTCCCCCTTTCTGTAGTAAGTTTCTTGTCTTACATACTCTGCATCTCTTAGCGTGCTCGTCTACCGATCTATACAAGCCCGGCCAGTAGTATTTTATTCTTAATGCATCTAGCATCTTATCTCTCCCCATGTGCCCATTTTTCTCGTGATACATTGATAGCAACTGCTTCCTATATACTCGTGGGATGCACACCCTTGGTTGTACTTCGTCTTCATCGCCTATATATAATAATATTCCCCCATTCTCATCGATACTAAATTTCCTCCATTTCTTCGCCTTTCCACTCTTTATGTCCCTTATTATCTCTCCTAACTCTTCATCTTTACTTTGTGCTTCCCTTGTTATGTCTACCTCTTCCTCCTCTGTATTATTCTCCTCCTCCCCTTCTGTCTCATTTCTCGTTTGGCTTACTCTATTAGTATCTATTATATTTATTTGGAATGTTCTATCATCCACATCCTTATTTGATTCGTTCTGTTCTATTTCTTCCCCTTCCTTCCTCGGCATTCTCGATAACCAATCCGCACAAATGTTTCTAGCTCCCTCTATATACTCCACTTTGGCTCCACTATTTTGCAATGTCAATGACCACATATCTATTTTCCTGTTCTTAATTGGCGCCTCAAGTATTGCTTTGAGTGGCTTATGGTCTGTCCTTATTACTACTTGCTGTCCGTATATGTAGAAATGGAGTTTTTGAATTGCATAATGGATTGCAAATGCTTCTTTTTCTATAGTGGGCCACCTTATTTGAGTCCTGCTTAACTTGTGGGATAGAAAATATATTGGCCATTCCTGTACCCTATTTCTTCCTGTTATTTTGTCCAGCTCTACTTTCTCACATACCAGACACGCACCTATTGCCACATCTGACGCATCCGTGTATAGAATCATCCTTCCTTCCTTATTCGGGTGTGCCAACAATGGCACTTTTGCCAACCCTTCTTTCAGCGTCTCAAACGCTCTTTGACATCCTGTTGACCATTGAAATCTCACAAATTTCTTCGTCAATGTCGTTAGTGGTTCTGCCACTTCTGCAAACTTTGGTATGAATCTTCTATAATAACCGCACATACCTAAAAAACTCCGTACCTCCCTTACCTTAGTTGGTGGTTTCATTTCTTTAATCACTTGTACTTTATCTTTATCTGGTAATATTCCCTCTCTATTTACTACAAAGCCTAAATATTTCACTTCCTTTCTCAGAAATTGACATTTATTGAGTTTTAGTTTTATATCATGTTGACGTAGTCTGTCAAATACCATTTTAACGTGTTTTAGGTGTTGTTCTTTTGTTCCCTTTGTAAAAATTATGATGTCATCTACGTAAGCTTGAGCAAATGTCCCTAATCCTTGTAACACCTGGTTCATCAAGTTCATGTATGTTGCTGGTGAGCCCTTTAATCCGAACGGCATTACATTCCAAGTAAAAGTTCCTAAATGTGTGTTAAACGCAAGTTTGTCCCTGGTACTCCGATTTACTTGGATTGCCCAATAGTCACTCTTGCAATCCAATGTTGTATAGAAGTCTGTGCCCTGAAATAGTGCCACTATGTCGTCTACCCTTGGCATTTGATAACTGATATCCTTCGTCACTTTATTCAGCGCTCTGTAATCACAACAGAATCTTTTTGTTCCATCCTTCTTCTGTACAATTACAACCGGTGATGACCATTGTGACGTTGTTCTGTCAATTATTCCCGCTTTTAACATTTCTTCAATGGTCGTCTCTACTACCTCTCTATCTTTTAAGGGCGTCCTATACGTTCTTACATTTGTTGGTTGTGCTGTTCCAGTATCTATTTCTAATTCTACTGTTTTGGTCTTCCCCAGTTCATAATCTGTCAACGCAAACATCTCATGGTTGTTGAATACTAATTTCTGTACTTGACTCCTATCACCCTCATTTGTATGTATTTTTTTCTAACTGATCTCGTCTCTCTTTTGTTAGTGTGTTTTGTTTTGTTTTTGCGTTCCTATTTAGTCCCCTATTTCTTACTACTTCTCTTGTTATCTCCCTTTTGAATTGATTGAAATCGTAATCGCTGATCGCCTTGCCGTGTCGTCTTGATGTAACCCCGTGATCTCTGGGGTTCTTTCGTACTTCGCGCTGTATCTTGTGGTTACCGCTCTGACCCCGTCAGTTCGTTCGTCGCCAGTCAAGGATACAGCTGGACTGATTCGATAGACTCAACAACAACTGTTTGATAACATAAATGTTCAGCCTTTATTTCATTCACAGTACATGCCCTCGAGTTTCGAGGGAACACATTGACATTGACTTCCACCAATCGAAATTCGTGGGCTTATCATACACCATACACTGCAAACACTTTCGTTCACGTTCCAGACAAATAAAGTTCAGCTGACCACAGGACAACTGCCGGAATTGAGTGGCGCGTTCCCCGTGCCACACATCAATGGACAATTTTAACAGTTCAATTAATCACACACCCGTGGCTGACTTGCATAGTGAACTCAATGTATAATTAGATCAAATAAACGCTCTTGCTCTCACCTTCCTTGTAGTTTACAAAGTTCAGTACATAACACACATTTGGTTAACTTGAGTGGTGAGCTCAATGTATAATTATATCAAGAAACGATGTTGCTCTCACCTTCCTTGTAGTTTACAAAGCTCAGCCAATAATAACACATTTAGCAGACGTGATTAGTGATCCCACTGTCTAGCATCACTGAAACGCTCTGGATCTAGCATTTCTTGTACTTGTAAAACTCAGCTAATAAGAACACATGTAGCTGACGTGAGTATTGATCTCACTGTCTAACATCACTGAAACGCTCTGGACATAGCATTTCTTGTACTTGTGAAGCTCAGCTAATATTTCGTGCACTTCTGGTAGCCATTTCACTGGGCTGTCTACCCTAAGAATTACTGTTTCGTTACACTTACTTAGGCTACACACTACTTGTACTATCACACAAATTGTATGACTAGTTCCTATGAAGACCAGAAGGCTCACTGTCTACCTACCGTCTCGACCAACTCTCTCAGACTACTCTTGTCTTGCGCACTCCTGACAACTCACTAGTCACATGCGCACTCTCTTAATTTCACGAGATTTCCTCATCTCTCTCTGACTGACTCGTGTTCATTATTTTCTCGAGCACTTGAACACCTCTCAGCCCTCCTTCCTAATTATCCCCCCTTTGTTTACATCTTGCCCTTCACTCACTAATTTCCTATCACTGCTATCTCCTGTTTCAAACTTACTATTGCTATAGCCTGTTTCAACCATACCCCCTCTATACACTGTTTCAATTGAATGATATAGCAGGGGACTGAATGAGATAGCAATGACCGAATAAGATAATGGTAACTGAATGAGAAAGCTGTGACTGAATGAGGTAGCAGTGACTGAATGAGAAAGTTGTGATTGAATGAGATAGCAGTGAACTTAATGAGATAGCGTTACTGAATGACATAGAGGTTAACTGAATGAGATAGCCGTGACTGAATGAGATAGAGATGAACTGAATGGGATAGAGATGAACTGAATGCCTAGCCTCTGTCTGGATAGATGAACTGATTGCCTAGCCTCTGGACAAGAGGGGCCCAGGTTAAATTTGTTACTTTGAATCCGTTGTTTCTTCGTGTCTTTACCCAGGTCCCCGGGTAATAAGATCCGATGTTTAGTCCACTCGGCTAACGGTTAAAAACAGAACACCCACAGTGCACTCGCGCAAGCTCAATAACTCTGGGCAGTTTCAAAAAGTCAGCGGCCAGGGCAACATTCTGAAGGAAATATACCTACGCCGAAGACGCACGTGTCGCGTCAGAAGACGCATACATTTAGGTTTTGTCCTAAACAAGAGTCACAACGCACTGATGCCCACCGGGTGAACGCGAAGAAGAGGAAAATAATGTCGAGAAGAGCATTCTTGTCACCAAATAACCAAAAATATCAGGACTCTACTAAACGTTAGCAAAATACTGACACTGAGATATCATCACCAACCATTATCAAGGATCTAAAACCAAGACACTAACCAACTATATATGGCCCTTTTCGTCTTGTCAGACGGTCTAGTGGAGGCTATTGCGTATTTTTTTGAGGTATTGTTTTTGCCGAACAGCTTCTCTCGTGGCTAATTCTACCAATGTTTGACAAACACACGCGGTCACATAATGAACAGGTCAGGATCGCTGGTCCACAGGGTTTACCATCCTTTTTCATGAGTCTCTTCTCTTCTAAGTCCTGTCTTAGCACAGTCTCAAATGTTGTTATACCGTTCCTTATACGTGCTCTCCATGATGTGCGTTCACGTCACCAACAAGTCGTCCACAGTGTGCGCCAGGCTCTAGTTCATGTCACCAACAAGTCGCCCACATTGTGCGCCAGGCTCTAGTTCACGTCACCAACAAGTCGCCCACATTGTGCGCCAGGCTCTAGTTCACGTCACCAACAAGTCGCCCACAGTGTGCGCCAGGCTCTAGTTCACGTCACCAACAAGACGCCCACATTGTGCGCCAGGCTCTAGTTCACGTCACCAACAAGTCGCCCACATTGTGCGCCAGGCTCTAGTTCACGTCCCCAACAAGTCGCCCACAGTGTGCGCCAGGCTCTAGTTCACGTCCCCAACAAGTCGCCCACAGTGTGCGCCAGGTTCTAGTTCACGTCGTCCAACAGGTCGTCCACAGTGTGCGCCAGGCTCTAGTTCACGTCACCAACAAGTCGCCCACAATGTGCGCCAGGCTCTAGTTCACGTCGTCCAACAGGTCGTCCACAGTGTGCGCCAGGCTCTAGTTCACGTCACCAACAAGTCGCCCACACTGTGTGCCAGGCTCTAGTTCACGTCGTCCAACAGGTCGTCCACAGTGTGCGCCAGGCTCTAGTTCACGTCACCAACAAGTCGCCCACAATGTGCGCCAGGCTCTAGTTCACGTCGTCCAACAGGTCGTCCACAGTGTGCGCCAGGCTCTAGTTCACGTCACCAACAAGTCGCCCACATTGTGCGCCAGGCTCTAGTTCACGTCGTCCAACAGGTCGTCCACAGTGTGCGCCAGGCTCTAGTTCACGTCACCAACAAGTCGCCCACATTGTGCGCCAGGTTCTAGTTCACGTCGTCCAACAGGTCGTCCACAGTGTGCGGCAGGCTCTAGTTCACGTCACCAACAAGTCGCCCACATTGTGCGCCAGGCTCTAGTTCACGTCCCCAACAAGTCGTCCACAGTGTGCGCCAGGCTCTAGTTCACGTCACTAACAAGTCGCCCTCAGTGTGCGGCAGGCTCTAGTTCACGTCACTAACAAGTCGCCCACAGTGTGCGCCAGGCTCTAGTTCACGTCACTAACAAGTCGCCCACAGTGTGCGCCAGGCTCTAGTTCACGTCACTAACAAGTCGCCCACAGTGTGCCCCAGGCTCTACTTCACGTCACTAACAAGTCGCCCACAGTGTGCGCCAGGCTCTAGTTCACGTCACCAACAAGTTGCCTACAGTGTGCGCCAGGCTCTAGTTCACGTCACCAACAAGTGGCCTACAGTGTGTGCCATGTTCTAGTTCACGTCACCAACAAGTGGCATACAGTGTGCGCCATGTTCTAGTTCACGTCACCAACAAGTGGCCTACAGTGTGCGCCATGTTCTAGTTCACGTCACCAACAAGTGGCCTACAGTGTGCGCCATGTTCTAGTTCACGTCACCAACAAGTCGCGCACAGTGTGCGCCATGTTCTAGTTCACGTCGTCCAACAAGTCGCCTACAGTGTGCGCCAGGTTCTAGTTCACGTCGTCCAACAAGTGGCCTACAGTGTGCGCCAGGTTATAGTTCACGTCACCAACAAGTCGCCTACAGTGTGCGCCAAGTTCTAGTTCACGTCGTCCAACAAGTCGCCCACACTGTGCGCCAAGTTCTAGTTCACGTTGTCTAACAAGTCGCCCACAGTGTAGGTCAGCTTCTAGTTCACGTCGTCCAACAAGTGGCCTACAGTGTACGTCAGGTTCTAGTTCACGTCGTCCAACAAGTCGCGCACAGTGTGCGCCATGTTCTAGTTCACGTCGTCCAACAAGTGGCCTACAGTGTACGTCATGTTCTAGTTCACGTCACCAACAAGTGGCCTACAGTAGTAGTATACAAGGGTGTAACTGAGTCGCATTTGGCCCGTAAATTAACAAAGATATATAGTGTGGTGCGCAGCGCACCACATGTACACGAGAGACAGGGGGAGTTAACCGTGACCTTTCGTGTCGGTGACCCCGGAGGTGACGTGTTTATGTCTGGTGTGTGCTGACTTTTGTGCGCTTGGTGTACTTGAGCGATAGTGATAGGTTAGTAGATTATACAACATCAGGTTTCTCATAATGAGGTTTCTTCTGGGCGCCTAATGTACTGTAGGCGCAGGGGGAGTTAACGGTGACATTTCGTATCGGGATGTTGACTGGGGGTGTCTGTCGGCGTGACCTCGGCGCTCCGTATTTTAAAAATTCCGAATTATTTTTGAACTGTGACATTTCGTGTCGGGATGTTGTCTGGGGGTGTCTGTCGGCGTGACCTCGGCGCTCCGTATTTTAAAAATTCCGAATTATTTTAAAAAAACAGTCTCCATCTGACTTCGAACACGGGTCTACGGCGTGCCAGGCCAGACACTTACCACTATGCTACAGGCGATCACAGAATTAGAGGCTGAATGAGACAGGTGAATCGTGAGGCTTTTGTTGGTGCCTGACAGCTAGCTAGTAGTAGAGAAAGATTGACCCGCATTTAGGCGCTAAATTAACGAAGATATATAGGGCAGCGCCCCGCGCGCATAACGCGTGCCGCGCAGGGGGAGTTAACCGTGACATTTCATGTCGGGATGCCCGGTGACCTCTCGTTGACCTCTCAACCTCTCGGCGCCATGGTCGGGGTGAGCTCTCCCAGTAGGGGACCTGTTATGATCAAAGACCCTATTTCTCTGTGAAATTTCTCACTTGGGTAACTTAAGCTGGTCTAGCCGTCTAACAGAGAGACAGTAAATTAATGTACTTTTGATATTCTATTACTGTAGTGTTTTTTTTTTTTTTTTTGTAGTGGTTGTAGTAATAGTAGTAGTAGTTAAACTACTACTTTTTTTTTCATGTATAGTAGAGAGACGGTAGAGTCTTATAGTTATTTTTATGCATGACAACTTTAATGTATCTATAAAATTCATTTTGAAATATATTTAACCCGTGGAAACATAAGCATCATGAGACTTATTAATGTCCAAATTGACCGCTTGTTCATAACACGGATACGACAGCGATGATGACTTTAACGGGTACACAATCAAAGATCCCGTGGGTTTTGTTTTAGTCGATGACAACTTTTGAAATAGTAGCTGACAACTTTTGTATTAACAGATGACAGCTTTCAATGACTGTTTACATGCTATGTCATTGTAGCAGTCATGTATGTCATGTCGAGGTAGTAGACACGTATGTCATGTCATTGTAACAGTCATGTCAATGTAACAGTCATTTCGTTGTAATAGTCAGCTCGTTGTAACAGTCACGTGTGTCATGTCGTTTTATCAGAGACGTATGGTATGTCGTTGTAACAGTCATTTCATTGTAATAGGCATCTCGTTGTAACAGTCACGTATGGCATGTCGTTTTATCAGACACGTATGGTATGTCGTTGTAACAGACATGTTGTTGTATCAGGCATGTCGATGTAGTAGACACGTATGTCATGTCATTGTAACAGTCATGTCAATGTAACAGTCATGTCAATGTAACAGGCATTTCGTTGTAATAGTCATCTCGTTGTAACAGTCACGTATGTCATGTCGTTCTATCAGACACGTATGGTATGTCGTTGTAAAAGACACGTCGTTGTATCAGCGATGTCGATGTAGTAGACACGTATGTCATGTCATTGTAAAAGTCATGGCAATGTAACAGTCATGTCAATGTAACAGGATTTCGTTGTAATAGTCATCTCGTTGTAACAGTCACGTATGTCATGTCGTTTTATCAGAGACGTATGGTATGTCGTTGTAACAGACATGTCGTTGCATCAGTCATGTCGATGTAGTAGACACGTATGTCATGTCGTTGTAACAGACACGTATGGTATGTCGTTGTAACAGACATGTCGTTGTATCAGGCATGTCGATGTAGTAGACACGTATGTCATGTCATTGTAACAGTCATGTCAATGTAACAGTCATGACAATGTAACAGGCATTTCGTTGTAATAGTCATCTCGTTGTAACAGTCACGTATGTCATGTCGTTTTATCAGACACGTATGACATGTCGTTGTAACATACATGTCGTTGTATCAGGCATGTCGATGTAGTAGACACGTATGTCATGTCATTGTAACAGTCATGTCAATGTAACAGGCATGTCAATGTAACAGTCATTTCGTTGTAATAGTCATCTCGTTGTAACAGTCACGTATGTCATGTCGTTTTATCAGACACGTATGGTATATCGTTGTAACAGACATGTCGTTGTATCAGTCATGTCGATGTAGTAGACATGTATGGCATGTCAATGTAACAGTTATGTCAATGTAACAGTCGTGTCAATGTAACAGTCATTTCGTTGTAATAGTCATCTCGTTGTAACAGTCACGTATGTCATGTTGTTTTATCAGAGACGTATGGTATGTCGTTGTAGCAGACATGTCGTTGTATCAGGCATGTCGATGTAGTAGACACGTATGTCATGTCATTGTAACAGTCATGTCAATGTAACAGTCATTTCGTTGTAATAGTCATCTCTTTGTAACAGACACGTATGTCATGTCGTTTTATCAGACACGTATGGTATGTCGTTGTAACAGACATGTCGTTGTATCAGTCATGTCGATGTAGTAGACACGTATGTCATGTCATTGTAACAGTCATGTCAATGTAACAGTCATGTCAATGTAACAGTCATTTCGTTGTAATAGTCATCTCGTTGTAACAGTCACAGATGTCATGTCGTTTTATCAGACACGTATGGTATGTCGTTGTAACAGACATGTCGTTGTATCAGTCATGTCGATGTAGTAGATACGTATGTCATGTCATTGTAACAGTCATGTCAATGTAACAGTCTTGTCAATGTAACAGTCATTTCGTTGTAATAGTCATCTCGTTGTAACAGTCACGTATGTCATGTCGTTTTATCAGACAAGTATGACATGTCGTTGTAACATACATGTCGTTGTATCAGTCATGTCGATGTAGTAGACACGTATGTCATGTCATTGTAACAGGCATGTCAATGTAACAGTCATGTCAATGTAACAGTCATTTCGTTGTAATAGTCATCTCGTTGTAACAGTCACGTATGTCATGTCGTTTTATCAGAGACGTATGGTATGTCGTTGTAACAGACATGTCGTTGCATCAGTCATGTCGATGTAGTAGACACATATGTCATGTCGTTGTAGCAGACACGTATGGTATGTCGTTGTAACAGACATGTCGTTGTATCAGGTATGTTGATGTAGTAGACACGTATGTCATGTCATTGTAACAGTCATGTCAATGTAACACTCATGACAATGTAACAGGCATTTCGTTGTAATAGTCATCTCGTTGTAACAGTCACGTATGTCATGTCGTTTTATCAGACACGTATGGTATATCGTCGATGTAGTAGACATGTATGGCATGTCAATGTAACAGTCATGTCAATGTAACAGTCATGTCAATGTAACAGTCATTTCGTTGTAATAGTCATCTCGTTGTAACAGTCACGTATGTCATGTTGTTTTATCAGAGACGTATGGTATGTCGTTGTAGCAGACATGTCGTTGTATCAGGCATGTCGATGTAGTAGACACGTATGTCATGTCATTGTAACAGTCATGTCAATGTAACAGTCATTTCGTTGTAATAGTCATCTCTTTGTAACAGACACGTATGTCATGTCGTTTTATCAGACACGTATGGTATGTCGTTGTAACAGACATGTCGTTGTTCATGTCGATGTAGTAGACACGTATGTCAGTCAGTAACAGTCGTCAATGTAACAGTCATGTCAATGTAACAGTCATTCGTTGTAATAGTCATCTCGTCAGTGATGTCATGTCGTTTTATCAGTATGGTATGTCGTTGTAACAGACATGTCGTTGTATGTCATGTCGATGTAGTACAGTCATGTCATTGTAACAGTCATGTCAATGTAACAGTCATGTTCGTTGTAATAGTCATCTCGTTGTAACAGTCACGTATGTCATGTCGTTCTATCATCATGTCGTTGTAACAGACATGTATCAGTCATGTCGACGTAGTAGACACGTATGTCATGTCATTGTAACAGTCATGTCATGTATCAGTCATGCATCAGTCATTTCGTTGCATCTCATGTATGTCATGTCGTTTTATCACGTATGTATTCGTTGCATCAGTCATGTCGATGTCACGTACATGTCGTAACAGACACGTATGGTATGTCGTTGTAACAGACATGTCGTTGTATCAGGCATGTCGATGCAGTAGACACGTATGTCATGTCATTGTAACAGTCATGTCAATGTAACAGGCATGACAATGTAACAGGCATTTCGTTGTAAAAGTCATCTCGTTGTAACAGTCACGTATGTCATGTCGTTTTATCAGTCACGTATGGCATGTCGTTGTAACATACATGTCGTTGTATCAGTCATGTCGATGTAGTAGACACGTATGTCATGTCATTGTAACAGGCATGTCAATGTAACAGTCATGTGGCCAGTGTGCCACGAGGGATCATGTAGGTTGTCTAGTTGGCCATGATGGATCATGTAGGTTGTCTAGTTGGCCATGATGGATCATATAGGTTGTCTAGTTGGCCATGATGGATCATGTAGGTTGTCTAGTTGGCCATGATGGATCATGTAGGTTGTCTAGTTGGCCATGATGGATCATGTAGGTTGTCTAGTTGGCCATGATGGATCATGTAGGTTCGACATGACTGTGTCGAGATGGAACAGTCGACAACCTACATGATCCATCATGGCCAACTAGACAACCTACATGATCCATCATGGCCAACTAGACAACCTACATGATCCATCATGGCCAACTAGACAACCTACATGATCCATCATGGCCAACTAGACAACCTACATGATCCATCATGGCCAACTAGACAACCTACATGATCCATCATGGCCAACTAGACAACCTACATGATCCATCATGGCCAACTAGACAACCTATATGATCCATCATGGCCAACTAGACAACCTACATGATCCATCATGGCCAACTAGACAACCTACATGATCCCTCGTGGCACACTGGCCACATGACTGTTACATTGACATGCCTGTTACAATGACATGACATACGTGTCTACTACATCGACATGACTGATACAACGACATGTATGTTACAACGACATGCCATACGTGACTGATAAAACGACATGACATACGTGACTGTTACAACGAGGTGACTTTTACAACGAAATGCCTGTTACATTGTCATGCCTGTTACATTGACATGACTGTTACAATGACATGACATACGTGTCTACTGCATCGACATACCTGATACAACGACATGTCTGTTACAACGACATACCATACGTGTCTGTTACAACGACATGACATACGTGTCTACTACATCGACATGACTGATGCAACGAATGGCTGTTACAACGACAAACCATACGTCTCTGATAAAACGACATGACATACGTCACTGTTACAACGAGATGACTATTACAACGAAATGACTGTTACATTGACATGACTGATACATTGACATGACTGTTACAATGACATGACATACGTGTCTACTACGTCGACATGACTGATACAACGACATGTCTGTTACAACGACATGCCATACGTGTCTGATAGAACGACATGACATACGTGACTGTTACAACGAGATTACTATTACAACGAAATGACTGTTACATTGTCATGACTGTTACATTGACAGGCCTGTTACAATGACATGACATACGTGTCTACTACATCGATATGACTGATACAACGACATGTCTGTTACAACGACATACCATACGTCTCTGATAAAACGACTTGACATACGTGCCTGTTACAACGAGATGACTATTACAACGAAATGACTGTTACATTGACATGACTGATACATTGACATGACTGTTACAATGACATGACATACGTGTCTACTACGTCGACATGACTGATACAACGACATGTCTGTTACAACGACATGCCATACGTGTCTGATAGAACGACATGACATACGTGACTGTTACAACGAGATGACTATTACAACGAAATGACTGTTACATTGACAAGACTGTTACATTGACATGACTGTTACAATGACATGACATACGTATCTACTACATCGACATGACTGATACAACGACATGTCTGTTACAACGACATACCATACGTGTCTGATAAAACGACATGACATCTGTGACTGTTACAACGAGATGACTATTACAACGAAATGACTGTTACATTGACATGACTGTTACATTGACATGACTGTTACAATGACATGACATACGTGTCTACTACATCGACATGACTGATACAACGACATGTCTGTTACAACGACATACCATACGTGTCTGATAAAACGACATGACATACGTGTCTGTTACAAAGAGATGACTATTACAACGAAATGACTGTTACATTGACATGACTGTTACAATGACATGACATACGTGTCTACTACATCGACATGCCTGATACAACGACATGTCTGCTACAACGACATACCATACGTCTCTGATAAAACAACATGACATACGTGACTGTTACAACGAGATGACTATTACAACGAAATGACTGTTACATTGACATGACTGTTACATTGACATGACTGTTACATTGACATGCCATACATGTCTACTACATCGACGATATACCATACGTGTCTGATAAAACGACATGACATACGTGACTGTTACAACGAGATGACTATTACAACGAAATGCCTGTTACATTGTCATGACTGTTACATTGACATGACTGTTACAATGACATGACATACGTGTCTACTACATCAACATACCTGATACAACGACATGTCTGTTACAACGACATACCATACGTGTCTGCTACAACGACATGACATATGTGTCTACTACATCGACATGACTGATGCAACGACATGTCTGTTACAACGACATACCATACGTCTCTGATAAAACGACATGACATACGTGACTGTTACAACGAGATGACTATTACAACGAAATGACTGTTACATTGACATGACTGTTACATTGACATGCCTGTTACAATGACATGACATACGTGTCTACTACATCGACATGACTGATACAACGACATGTATGTTACAACGACATGTCATACGTGTCTGATAAAACGACATGACATACGTGACTGTTACAACGAGATGACTATTACAACGAAATGACTGTTACATTGACAAGACTGTTACATTGACATGACTGTTACAATGACATGACATACGTATCTACTACATCGACATGACTGATACAACGACATGTCTGTTACAACGACATACCATACGTGTCTGATAAAACGACATGACATCTGTGACTGTTACAACGAGATGACTATTACAACGAAATGACTGTTACATTGACATGACTGTTACAATGACATGACATACGTGTCTACTACATCGACATGCCTGATACAACGACATGTCTGCTGACAACGACATACCATACGTCTCTGACTACAATGACATGAACATGACATACGTGACTGTTACAACGAGATGACTATTACAACGAAATGACTGTTACATTGACAAGACTGTTACATTGACATGACTGTTACAATGACATGACATACGTATCTACTACATCGACATGACTGATACAACGACATGTCTGTTACAACGATATACCAAACAGGGTACGCCATGTTCTAGTTCACGTCACCAACAAGTCGCGCACAGTGTGCGCCATGTTCTAGTTCACGTCGTCCAACAAGTCGCGCACAGTGTACGTCATGTTCTAGTTCACGTCGTCCAACAAGTCGCCCACAGTGTGCGTCATGTTCTAGTTCACGTCGTCCAACAAGTCGCGCACAGTGTGCGCCTTGTTCTAGTTCACGTCACCAACAAGTGGCCTACAGTGTACGTCAGGTTCTAGTTCACGTCGTCCAACAAGTCGCGCACAGTGTGCGTCATGTTCTAGTTCACGTCGTCCAACAAGTGGCCTACAGTGTACGTCATGTTCTAGTTCACGTCGTCCAACAAGTCGCGCACAGTGTACGTCATGTTCTAGTTTACGTCACCAACAAGTGGCCTACAGTGTACGTCATGTTCTAGTTCACGTTACCAACAAGTGGCCTACAGTGACCTCTATAAGGTTATATAGTAACTTCTTTCCCGCGAGTACATAACACTGGAGTCGTCAGTCGTTGGAAACTGCGAGACTTGAGGAGGGGATCTCAGCACCTATGGACATGTTCGGAGTGCAATGATGATGACCCGCTAATAACTCAATAACTGAGGAGGGGATCTCAGCACCTATGGACATGTTCGGAGTGCAATGATGATGACCCGATAATAACTCAATAACTGAGGAGGGGATCTCAGCACCTATGGACATGTTCGGAGTGCAATGATGATGACCCGCTAATAACTCAATAACTGAGGAGTGGATCTTAGCACCTATGGACATGTTCGGAGTGCAATGATGATGACCCGCTAATAACTCAATAACTGAGGAGGGGATCTCAGCACCTATGGACATGTTCGGAGTGCAATGATGATGACCCGCTAATAACTCAATAACTGAGGAGGGGATCTCAGCACCTATGAACATGTTCGGAGTGCAATGATGATGACCCGCTAATAACTCAATAACTGAGGAAGGGATCTCAGCACCTATGGGCATGTTCGGAGTGCAATGATGATGACCCGCTAATAACTCAATAACTGAGGAGGGGATCTCAGCACCTATGGACATGTTCGGAGTGCAATGATGATGACCCGCAAATAACTCAATAACATAACAGGTGGCTGCTGAAGCCACGATTAGAGAGCTAGTGTTGATCAAGATCCCTAATTTCCTCCTCACAGTGATTATGTACTAGCTTAACTAGGCCAGTAAAGTGAACATACATCGCACAGACGGAGTCGGATGTGTCGGGCTTAGAGGCTCAGACATAGCAGTTCGATGTAATTCGCGAGAAACTTTATATCTGGGCTGACTAAGAAAAGCTGAAGTACTGCCATACATAAAGAGTCAGTATGTGTATGGTCCTCGAGATGATGATTAAATCGAGTTTTTACAGAAAGGACAACAGCAACGACGTTTGTGTGCCAACTTTAAATATCTGTTGAGAGAGACGAAGCACTTCTGGACCCGTCTTAAAGGAGAACAACTTTTTGTTATACAAAATTAGTATTATGGATTTTAATTCGTTTGCAGTGATACCGGGGTCTTCTATAACCATAGTACAACATGACATTAGTAACATGGCATCAGAAATAAAAAGATTATTGACCTGAGAGCAACTTCAAACACATGCACATGACAGACCGTTAAACAGTTAAAAGTAGAATAAGAAAAATGAAATGAAATGAAGGAAAAGAAACATTGGAAACGATTGAAGAAAATGATAAATGCGTCACTTAAACAAAAAATAATCAAAGAACTCTTGATTAACGTGCGCAAGTAAACAGCAACAGGTGGAGGAATAAGGAAATTATTTTTGTAATGATCAACGTGATAAAACTGGAGAGCTACGGGGGACAGCACGGACACAAAACATGAAAGAAAATAACACCATGGGGGAGAGAAGAGATAAAATTAGCAGTTAAAGTTAAAAACTACAAATAAGAGATATGGATTAAAACTAAACAAGAGAGTGGTGTTGTGTATGGTGACTCGCCAGACATCGGGAAAAAAGAGAGTTATGAAGAAAGTTGAAATGGTACAGGGAATTATACGAAAACACTAAACATAACTGGGAGCCCAATGGCTCAGTGATTAGTGAACTGGACTATATAGAACAAGAGGTCGGGTTCAATCCTGATCGACGGCTTCCGAGCTCATTCAACCTTAAATGGGTACCATTATTATGATTTTTCTGAGTAATTTGGACGGCACTGGAGTAATACTGACAATATTAATCAAGACTAATGTGTCTAAGGTCTAAATATAAACACTAACACCAATATCCCCTGGTGTGATGGGAGCTCCATCTTTTCTCGTTGCTTACTAAACATAATTACTGGAGAAAATTATTAACTTAAAACTACGGGAAAGCATTTGACAATCACCAGTGGACAAAGACACCAGAAAGACGATATCACAAGAGACAAACACCATGGACAAAGACACCAGAAAGACGATATCACAAGAGACAAACACACCAGTGGACAAAGACACGAGAAAGACGATATCACAAGAGACAAACACCAGTGGACAAAGACACGAGAAAGACGATATCACAAGAGACAAACACACCAGTGGACAAAGACACGAGAAAGACGATATCACAAGAGACAAACACACCAGTGGACAAAGACACGAGAAAGACGATATCACAAGAGACAAACACCAGTGGACAAAGACACGAGAAAGACGATATCACAAGAGACAAACACCAGTGGACAAAGAGACAAAGACACGATAAATATGATATCACACCAGACAAACCCACGTAGATGGAGAGATGCGGTGTAAAGACGATATCACACTAGACAAACCCTAGTAGATGTAAAGATGCGGTAAAGGCGATATCACACCAGACAAACCTTAGTAGATGGAGAGATGCGGTAAAGGCGATATCACACCAGAGAAACACCAGTAGATGTAGAGATGTGGTAAAGACGATATCACACCAAACAAACACCAGTAGATGTAGAGATGCGGTAAAGGCGATATCATACCAACGGATGGAGAGATGCGGTAAAGACGATATCACACCAGACAAACACCAATAGATGTAGAGATGCGGTAAAGGCGATATCATACCAACGGATGGAGAGATGCGGTAAAGACGATATCACACCAGACAAACACCAGTAGATGTAGAGATGCGGTAAAGGCGATATCATACCAACGGATGGTGAGATGCGGTAAAGACGATATCACACCAGACAAACACCAATAGATGTAGAGATGCGGTAAAGACGATATCACACCAGACAAACACCAATAGATGTAGAGATGCGGTAAAGGCGATATCACACCAGACAAACACCAATAGATGTAGAGATGCGGTAAAGGCGATATCACACCAGACAAACACCAGTAGATGTAGAGATGCGGTAAAGGCGATATCACACCAACGGATGTAGAGATGCGGTAAAGGCGATATCATACCAACGGATGTAGAGATGCGGTCAAGGCGATATCATACTAACGGATGTAGAGATACGGTAAAGGCGATATCACACCAGACAAACACCAGTAGATGTAGAGATGCGGTAAAGACGATATCACACCAGACAAACACCAGTAGATGGAGATATACGGTAAAGACGATATCACATCAGACAAACACCAGTAAATAGAGATATGCGGTAAAGACGATATCACACCAGACAAACACCAGTAGATGGAGATATGCGGTAAAGACGATATCACACCCACCAGGCAAACTCCAGTAGATGGAGAGATGCTGTAAAGACGATATCACACCAGTGGATGGATAGATGCGGTAAAGACGATATCACACCAGACAAACCTCAGTAGATGTAGAGATGTGCTAAGACGATACCATACCAGTGGATGGAGAGATGCAGTAAAGGCAATATCATACCAGTGGATGGAGAGATGCTGTAAAGACGATATCATACCAACGGATGAAGAGATGCGGTAAAGACGATATCACACCCACCAGGCAAACTCCAGTAGATGGAGAGATGCTGTAAAGACGATATCATACCAACGGATGAAGAGATGCGGTAAAGACGGTATCACACCAGACAAACCTCAGTAGATGTAGAGATGTGGTAAAGACGATACCATACCAGTGGATGGAGAGATGCTGTAAAGGCGATATCATACCAGTGGACGGAGAGATGCGGTAAAGACGATATCATACCAGTGGACGGAGAAATGCGGTAAAGACGATATCATACCAGTGGATGGAGAGATGCGGTAAAGACGATATCATACCAGTGGATGGAGAGATGCAGTAAAGACGATATCATACCAGTGGATGGAGAGATGCAGTAAAGACGATATCATACCAGTGGATGGAGAGATGCAGTAAAGACGATATCATACCAGTGGATGGAGAGATGCAGTAAAGACGATATCATACCAGTGGATGGAGAGATGCAGTAAAGATGATATCATACCAGTGGATGGAGAGATGCGGTAAAGACGATATCATACCAGTGGATGGAGAGAAGCAGTAAAGACGATATCACACCAGACAAACCTTAGTGGACGGAGAGATGCGGTAAAGACGATATCACACCAGTGGATGGAGAGATGCGGTAAAGACGATATCACACCAGACAAACCTTAGTGGACGGAGAGATGCGGTAAAGACGATATCACACCAGACAAAAATTAGTGGACGGAGAGATGCAGTAAAGATGATATCATACCAGTGGATGGAGAGATGCGGTAAAGACGATATCATACCAGTGGATGGAGAGATGCGGTAAAGACGATATCACACCAGACAAATATTAGTGGACGGAGAGATCCGGTAAAGACGATATCACACCAGTGGATGGAGAGATCCGGTAAAGACGATATCACACCAGTGGATGGAGAGATGCGGTAAAGACGATATCACACCAGTGGATGGAGAGATGCGGTAAAGACGATATCACACCAGTGGATGGAGAGATGCGGTAAAGACGATATCACACCAGTGGATGGAGAGATCCGGTAAAGACGATATCACACCACACAAATATTAGTGGACGGAGAGATGCGGTAAAGACGATATCACACCAGTGGATGGAGAGATCCGGTAAAGACGATATCACACCAGTGGATGGAGAGATGCGGTAAAGACGATATCACACCAGTGGATGGAGAGATGCGGTAAAGACGATATCACACCAGTGGATGGAGAGATGCGGTAAAGACGATATCACACCAGTGGATGGAGAGATGCGGTAAAGACGATATCACACCAGTGGATGGAGAGATGCGGTAAAGACGATATCACACCACACAAATATTAGTGGACGGAGAGATGCGGTAAAGACGATATCACACCAGTGGATGGAGAGATGCGGTAAAGACGATATCATACCAGTGGACGGAGAGATGCGGTAAAGACGATATCACACCAGTGGATGGAGAGATGCGGTAAAGACGATATCACACCAGTGGATGGAGAGATGCGGTAAAGACGATATCACACCAGTGGATGGAGAGATGCGGTAAAGACGATATCATACCAGTGGATGGAGAGATGCGGTAAAGACGATATCACACCAGTGGATGGAGAGATGCGGTAAAGACGATATCACACCAGTGGACGGAGAGATGCGGTAAAGACGATATCACACCAGTGGATGGAGAGATGCGGTAAAGCAGATATCACGCCAGACAAACCGTAGTAGATGGAGAGATGCGGTAAAGGCGATATCACACCAGACAAACCGTAGTAGATGGAGAGATGCGGTAAAGGCGATATCACACCAGACAAACCGTAGTAGATGGAGAGATGCGGTAAAGGCGATATCACACCAGTGGATGGAGAGATGCGGTAAAGACGATATCACACCAGTGGATGGAGAGATGCGGTAAAGCAGATATCACGCCAGACAAACCGTAGTAGATGGAGAGATGCGGTAAAGGCGATATCACACCAGACAAACCGTAGTAGATGGAGAGATGCGGTAAAGGCGATATCACACCAGACAAACCGTAGTAGATGGAGAGATGCGGTAAAGGCGATATCACACCAGACAAACATTGGTGGATGGAGAGATGCGGGAAAAACGATGGCACACAAATTGCGGAAACCAACTGATGCGAGAATTACATGAAGGCCCTTTTCTTTTTTGTAACCCGTAGGAAATGAGACAAATGGGAAGGCCAAAATATATATGGAGAAGACAGGTGGAAGAAAAGATGACGAGGATGGGAAATACATAGAGCGATCTTAGAGAGTGGCACAAAATAACAAGGCTTGACAGATGTTTGTTGAAGACCCTATCCTCTATGGAGAGTTCACAAGAAACAATGGTTAAAGTAGAGCAGCTAGAAGTTTGTGTAAAAAAAAAAAAAAGAGATGAACTTGTTGACAAACAGAACATCACCGTGACTGTACATAAGTTGTGAACGGTGGGAGCGGTAAAGGGATCAGCCTTGAGTGCATTAATAAGCAGATAATTTCCTGAGACAATAAGTCTTCATCACTATCTACATATTTGTGCGTGTGTGTGTTAAAATGTTTTACTTGTTACATTTATTTTGTGAAAGTCGATGGAGATTTTAGGCCTCGTAGAGTGTAATTCACATTGTGGTATTTATGACCGTAGAGTGTAAATCACATTGTGGTATTTATGACCGTAGAGTGTAAATCACATTGTGGTATTGTCTATGACTGTAGAGTGTAAATCACATTGTGGTATTTATGACCGTAGAGTGTAAATCACATTGTGGTATTGTCTATGACCGTAGAGTGTAAATCACATTGTGGTATTTATGACCGTAGAGTGTAAATCACCTTGTGGTATTGTCTATGACTGTAGAGTGTAAATCACCTTGTGGTATTGTCTATGACTGTAGAGTGTAAATCACCTTGTGGTATTGTCTATGACCGTACAGTGTAAATCACCATGTGGTATTGTCTATGACCGTACAGTGTAAATCACCATGTGGTATTGTCTATGACCGTAGAGTGTAAATCACCTTGTGGTATTGTCTATGACCGTAGAGTGTAAATCACCTTGTGGTATTGTCTATGACCGTAGAGTGTAAATCACCTTGTGGTATTGTCTATAACCGTAGAGTGTAAATCACCTTGTGGTATTGTCTATGACCGTAGAGTGTAAATCACCTTGTGGTATTGTCTATGACCGTATAGTGTAAATCACCTTGTGGTATTGTCTATGACCGTATAGTGTAAATCACCTTGTGGTATTGTCTATAACCGTATAGTGTAAATCACCTTGTGGTATTGTCTATGACCGTATAGTGTAAATCACTTTGTGTTATTGTCTATGA
The DNA here is from genome assembly GCA_032433765.1 of Megaustenia siamemsis. Lineage (NCBI taxonomy): Eukaryota > Metazoa > Mollusca > Gastropoda > Stylommatophora > Ariophantidae > Megaustenia > Megaustenia siamemsis. Next base: position 33,704,020 of record JAVIAB010000108.1, on the reverse strand, counting down.
CCGTAGAGCGTAAATCACCTTGTGGTATTGTCTATGACTGTAGAGTGTAAATCACCTTGTGGTATTGTCTATGACTGTAGAGTGTAAATCACCTTGTGGTATTGTCTATGACCGTAGAGTGTAAATCACCTTGTGGTATTGTCTATGACCGTAGAGTGTAAATCACCTTGTGGTATTGTCTATGACCGTACAGCGTAAATCACCATGTGGTATTGTCTATGACCGTAGAGTGTAAATCACCTTGTGGTATTGTCTATGACCGTAGAGTGTAAATCACCTTGTGGTATTGTCTATAACCGTAGAGTGTAAATCACCTTGTGGTATTGTCTATGACCGTAGAGTGTAAATCACCTTGTGGTATTGTCTATGACCGTATAGTGTAAATCACCTTGTGGTATTGTCTATAACCGTATAGTGTAAATCACCTTGTGGTATTGTCTATGACCGTAGAGTGTAAATCACCTTGTGGTATTGTCTATGACCGTATAGTGTAAATCACTTTGTGTTATTGTCTATGACCGTAGAGCGTAAATCACCTTGTGGTATTGTCTATGACTGTAGAGTGTAAATCACCTTGTGGCATTGTCTACGACCGTAGAGTGTAAATCACCTTGTGGTATTGTCTATGACTGTAGAGTGTAAATCACCTTGTGGTATTGTCTATGACCGTAGAGTGTAAATCACCTTGTGGTATTGTCTATGACCGTACAGTGTAAATCACCATGTGGTATTGTCTATGACCGTAGAGTGTAAATCACCTTGTGGTATTGTCTATGACCGTAGAGTGTAAATCACCTTGTGGTATTGTCTATGACCGTAGAGTGTAAATCACCTTGTGGTATTGTCTATGACCGTAGAGTGTAAATCACCTTGTGGTATTGTCTATGACCGTAGAGTGTAAATCACCTTGTGGTATTGTCTATGACCGTATAGTGTAAATCACCTTGTGGTATTGTCTATGACCGTATAGTGTAAATCACCTTGTGGTATTGTCTATGACCGTAGAGTGTAAATCACCTTGTGGTATTGTCTATGACCGTATAGTGTAAATCACCTTGTGGTATTGTCTATGACTGTAGAGTGTAAATCACCTTGTGGTATTGTCTATGACTGTAGAGTGTAAATCACCTTGTGGTATTGTCTATGACTGTAGAGTGTAAATCACCTTGTGGTATTGTCTATGACCGTAGAGTGTAAATCACCTTGTGGTATTGTCTATGACCGTATAGTGTAAATCACCTTGTGGTATTGTCTATGACCGTAGAGTGTAAATCACCTTGTGGTATTGTCTATGACCGTAGAGTGTAAATCACCTTGTGGTATTGTCTATGACCGTATAGTGTAAATCACCTTGTGGTATTGTCTATGACCGTATAGTGTAAATCACTTTGTGGTATTGTCTATTACCGTAGAGCGTAAATCACTTGTGGTCTCGTTTATGATCGTAAAGCTGCTGTGATACATGTTTTTTTTTCGTCACTAGTTTCTAACCAAAACCCCCCCCCCCCTTTTTTTTTCAAGCAGGATATAGATTTGCGTGACATCTACGATGTTCAGGAAGAACACGCTTTTTTTCGGTCGACTTGGCCGACTACTTGAGCCAGAATCAGCGACGAACAGTTGACCGAGACTCTCCACCTTCTGTAGCTGTGGGTCGGAATGAGGTGGTGAGTGAATGAGAAAGAAGTCACGGGAAGGAGAGGTAATGATGAGGTCACGGGAAAGAGAGGTAATGATGAGGTCTCGGGAAGGAGAGGTAATGATGAGGTCACGGGAAAGAGAGGTAATGATGAGGTCTTGGGAAGGAGAGGTAATGATGAGGTCACGGGAAGGAGAGGGGGTGAACGATAGACAGAAAAACATGAGAGTCCGTGTATGCGTGAGTGTCATTCAGGAGAGTTTTTGATTGGCGGGAAAAAAGTGAGTGATATTGTGTGGGGAGAAAAGATAGTCAGTCTAGAGGTAGCCCCAGAGAGAGACGGTTTTCCTAGGGCAGGGCCACCAAGTCGGTAACCATAGATTTCAGTTACATTATAGATTGTCAATAGACTATTGAGCTAAGGGTCATGTTTTGTAGAAGTGTGTTTCGAGCAAATAACAGGCTGCCTCAGTGCTAACATGCTTGATGTCATAGTTATTCCTTGGAAAGATTTCCTAGTGGGGGAGACCATGTCAGGGTCCAACGGAAATTGATAGTCTCTAGTCGGTATGAGAGAAAGTTCGTACCACATGGACAACAGAGTGTGAGAGGAAGGCCGGCATGAGTTATTTAGACCAGCGTATGCCATGTTTGTAGACCAGCGTATGCCATGTTTGTAGACCAGCGTATGCCATGTTTGTAGACCAGCGTATGCCATGTTTGACAGGTGTACTAATCCAGCACAAGGTATGTTGCTGGCGTCTCATTATTGTAATTGCAAGTTTTATTGATGGCGTTTTCATTGTTGTAATTGTGGACAAGGTGTCAGTATTAAACACTTGTCCTTTTGTTACGAGAAGACTTCTTGAAGTGTTGTTGATGTCAGTGTTGTGGTCCTCAATGTTAGTAGTGTCAACGAATCTTTCCAACGGGAAGACGACGTTCCCAGATCTTGGTGAAACACCACCGCGACTAACCACAACGCGAAGAAACCCAGTACAACGATCACGACGGGGGTAGTGTCTGCCGGCCAACGGGGTACAGCAGAGCATTGCTGAACTCATCTTTTGTCGGCGTTATTTATCATCATTAATTTGGTAGAGGGACCTACCCTCTAAACTTCTAGGTGTGCCTTTGAAGACAGACTAATTGTCTTGCTGAGTAGGAACCGAGAAGGGAAGCAAATCGGTGCCCAAAAAATGCCTTACTGAAGTCGAATGTGCTTGACAGAAAGCTGCAACATAAAAAAAGGATTTGTGGGGCGACCGCAGAAGACTTTGTAAATGGCAGTCATGGATATCAAGGTATGGACATCACGGGACGGACATCTATGGGTCTTCAGTCGCACCCCTATCTGTTGTGTTCAAACTGAGTCAATTTTCTTTCAAAAATTAATGTTTGGCATTAAGAAAGGAGGGAGCCGCGATAGCTCAGTGGTTAGTGAACTTGACTACAAAGGACAAGAGGTAGGGTTCGATTCCAATCGACGGCTTCCAGCTTCAACCAGCCTTTAAAGGGTACCGGATTTTTTCTGGGAAAGTAAAGCGGCACGGCCGTAATACCGACCACATTACCCCAAAAATCATGTGCCGAAGGTCTGTAAAATTTATGGTCACTAACACCATATTCCCTATACGCCACTTGGCGTGACGGGGGTACTTTTTTTAAATTAAGAAAAGGAGTTCCTGCCTGTTCCGCAAAATAGCTGTAATCTGTGCTGCATGAATACCTAGAATAATGAAGAATAATGAATATAAGTAAAGAGAAAGAATATATGAGTAAAGAAGAAATGAATATTCTTTTATTGTTCGAAGACTAAGATGGCTGGGGCACGTCCAGCGAATGGAAGAAAAACGCATCCCCAAGCAAATACTATATGGTGAACTAATACACGGAAAAAGACAAATCGGCAGATCAACAATACTATATGGTGAACTAATACACGGAAAAAGACAAATCGGCAGATCAACAATACTATATGGTGAACTAATACACGGAAAAAGACAAATCGGCAGATCAAAAATACTATATAGAGATATCTGTAAATCATCACTGAATGACTTCTCCATCTGTGAAAATTATTGGGAACATCTGGCAAGTGATCGTACATCATGGAGAGCATGTATAAGGAGCGGTATAACATCATTTGAGACTGTGCTAAGGCAACACTTAGAAGATAAAAGACTCATGAAAAAGGACGGAAAACCCTGTGGCTCAGTGGGCCTAACATGTTTTCTGTGGCCGTGTGTGTTTTGTCAAACATTGGTAGAATTAGCCACGAGAGAAGCTGTTCGACAAAAACAAAACCTCAAAAACTAAAAAAAACACACAAAAGCCTCCACTAGACCGTCTGAAGCGCCCCCCCCACCCCCTTATTTTGTAACCCGCAGAAAATGAGACAAATGGGAAGGCCATCAAACCGTCTTACAAGGTGAAAATGCGTATAAGGACGGTTATGATATTGTATATTTAGATGAACATAAATCAATGCTAACCAGACAAGTGAAAAGGAACGGCAGTTAATACATGAAAGTATTAAAAGATCGGTACCTAGCAGCAAAGGGCAGAGCTTGATAGTTGCACATGGAAACAGCAGACATAATGAACTGTTGCGGAATGCTGAACTCACGTGAAGCCTACACTCCCCAGTTTTCCATCAAGAAGATTTTCAAACTTCAATGCCGTTGTTCGTTCTCAGTCACACTTTCAATTTCCGGAGACAAATAATAATAAATGAATATTATTATAGAGGGAATCTTCCGAGGCGATAATCAGTGAATCAATTCAGAGAAAGAGGTATGTTTACAGCACTCGGAAAAAATGACAATTAATCAACAACAGAAACAAATATGGACCAGGGCAGGATCGAACATGTACTCAGTGGCACAGCGCCTTGCCACGTAAAGCCAAACGCTAGGGAACACTGCCACTCAGCTAACTAAAAAATTAGCTTCGTAGGCAATGTCTTTTCGCGAAGGCTTTCCCATGACTATAGCATAAGGTTGCGATCACAGCTCGGAAATATTTTTCCTGTTAAGACAAGTATCTCCCGGATAGGGTAGGGCTGAATACTTGCGTTGCAGACAAACATTTAGGACAAAACAGCACGAATAGTAGTTTCCAGTGGTTTAGACTGATTATCGCCTCGGAAGTTTCCCTCTACAATAATATTCATTTATTATTATTTGTCTCCAGTCTTAAACATACTGATAAATTTTCAATGTGATAGTTAAGTGTAACGAATTGTGTTTTTTGACTCATTGTAAAATGTGTCCAAGCACGATTTTCTACGCCTTTGGAATGAATTAAAAGCAGCAGGCAGTTTTCAATATAAGCGCGACAGTGGTTGAACCATGTGAGAAATCCGTGCATAAAAAAAAACATATGCGTGTAATGTTGACCAGTAGAAACTATAGTCTATTTGACTAGGATCATTATGTGTATTTGTTTTTATATATCGACAAAAAAGACACAACTAAAACCATCTATTTGTTTCCAATAAAATTTTTGAAACATAAAGTCATGACAACAAACAGATTTACATACGTTTCAAAAATTAAAACCAAACGATTAAGTTGTAGCATGTTGAAGAGGGACATGAGTTTTGGAACGGGCTATTAGGACGTTTAAACATAGACGAGTACGTGCAGTTACCAACACACCTCCCTCACACTGCAAGGACTGACAACTAGATGTAGCGACAGTGAAGGAAAATGACACAGAAAAGATATTGTGAAATATGCAACGTTCCACGAGCTGGCTCTGCAAATGAAGTATGGTATAAACGCAGCCTGGCTCTATCTAGTTCACTCAGCTGATAATCGGTACCTAGCTTACTGAGTTAGAGAACAAGTCACCACATCGAGGAGAAGCACAAGCCTCCTCACTTCCAAGCGCCATGGCCTAGAACGGCGAAATCCCCCCCCCCCCTTATTCTTCAAGACAGCTTGAACTACTTCTTCATTGTGCCGTCTCCACATACAAGTTGACCAAGGAGCGCCATTTTAATCTGTTTCTGGCCTTGATAGTGTTTGTGCCCATTTTAATCTGTTTCTGGCCTTGATAGTGTTTGTGCCCATTTTAATCTGTTTCTGACCTTGATAGTGTTTGTGCCCATTTTAATCTGTTTCTGAACTTGATAGTGTTTGTGCCCATTTTAATCTGTTTCTGGCCTTGATAGTGTTTGTGCCCATTTTAATCTGTTTCTGAACTTGATAGTGTTTGTGCCCATTTTAATCTGTTTCTGAACTTGATAGTGTTTGTGCCCATTTTAATCTGTTTCTGAACTTGATAGTGTTTGTGCCCATTTTAATCTGTTTCTGAACTTGATAGTGTTTGTGCCCATTTTAATCTGTTTCTGAACTTGATAGTGTTTGTGCCCATTTTAATCTGTTTCTGAACTTGATAGTGTTTGTGCCCATTTTAATCTGTTTCTGGCCTTGATAGTGTATGTTGTCATAGGTTCATCTGTCCACTTTAGTCTTGGTCTGCCTCTGCCTCGTCCACCTTGTATGTTCCCCTCCAACATAACATTCAGCGCCGTATACATGACGAACCACACAAACAGCTAAATCACAAAACCCGGTCATAACAGTCCCCATCCAGCCTGTCAGGTACAAGATATAGCATCAAGCTGACAAGAAAACCGCATAGTTCTACCTTCTCCGAGGTAGACAGAGAAGGTGTGGAAGAGAGAGAGAGAGAGAGAGAGAGAGAGAGAGAGAGAGAGAGAGAGAGAATCCTGTACGACTGTACTTACTTTAGTGATGGTCCCCATCTGTTGCTTGTATGCCTTCCCCCCTTCTAGACTAGCAAAAGCTTGGGAGATCTTCTGCAGGACCGCCTCGATCTCCACACTCGTGCCTGGTTTCCCCAAAGGAAAATAGAAATGTGGAATATGGATGTTCGAGACAGGTCGGCTACTTCGCTTCTTAATTTTGTTGTCCTTGTCACGCGTGTCCACTTTGGCAGATACTTTAGTTGTCTCTGGTGGTGTTTCTGTCAGTAAGGAGATATTGAGAAATGCCAACATTGAGGAAATCAACATGAATGAATCATAACACGTTAAATTTATAGTTTCTTTGTAGACAATTAAACCAAACGGAGTTAAAGTCATTATTTCTAACATAAAATAATTCATATATTTAAAAACTAATAAAGATACTTGGCATGCTTTCTTCCTCGAATGTATTTCGCGCCAAGGAAAGAGATTGCTGCCATTTTTACTCTTTACTTGTCCCCCCCACTTGCCAATGATTTTAGCATTCCGCTCATCCATTCTTTCGAGGACGCCTGGGAGTCTGGTGCTTTCGCAGCGTCTACAACTGTGTAGATTATATTGTCAGTCACGAAGCTAGATCATTGTATCTATTGTCTATACATTCTACTGCTATGGTAATCCCTAAATCTATTGTATCTATTGTCTATACATTCTACTGCTATGGTAATCCCTAAATCTATTGTATCTATTGTCTATACATTCTACTGCTGTGGTAATCCCTAAATCTATTGTATCTATTGTCTATACATTCTACTGCTGTGGTAATCCCTAAATCTATTGTATCTATTGTCTATACATTCTACTGCTGTGGTAATCCCTAAATCTATTGTCTATACATTCTACTGCTGTGGTAATCCCTAAATCTATTGTCTATACATTCTACTGCTGTGGTAATCCCTAAATCTATTGTCTATACATTCTACTGCTGTGGTAATCCCTAAATCTATTGTCTATACATTCTACTGCTGTGGTAATCCCTAAATCTATTGTCTATACATTCTACTGCTGTGGTAATCCCTAAATCTATTGTCTATACATTCTACTGCTGTGGTAATCCCTAAATCTATTGTATCTATTGTCTATTTATTCTACTGCTGTGGTAATCCCTAAATCTATTGTATCTATTGTCTATACATTCTACTGCTGTGGTAATCCCTAAATCTATTGTCTATACATTCTACTGCTGTGGTAATCCCTAGCTGCCCTTCATCCCCTTAGTTCTTCACTTCTAATTCAGATTCTCAAATTGCTCGCTCACCCCCGTGGGTCTAACACATTTCCTGTAGATGATCTATCTCATTCATTGTTCTAGAACAGGGATAGCCAATAAGGTGTCCGCGGGCCACAAGTGGCCCGCGAAGTCCTTTTTTTGGCCCGCGGCGGATAAAAAATAAAATGAGGTTGAATTGAGCAAAATGTCGTGGGTAACATTTTATAAAAATTTTTTACATTAACTTCTACCGTGGAGAAAGCTAACTCAAATATTCCCTAGTAGTTTGTTTAAAATAAAGTATAATTGTTATTGGTTATTGGTTATGGAAGGCCTCGGTATCACTGCAAACGAATCAAAATCAATAATTGCTCAACCGCCAGTGCCAGTGGAATCATCCGAATTACTAACTCATCTCCCAAACAAAGAAAGGTAACTGTAGTCCCCATCGTAGCAGTCTCAGCACACGCCAAAAGACATAAGGCGAAACCGCGCAGAAAGTAAACACAGTCAACTGTTCCCTGTCATACGATATCATCATTCATCGTAAACAATTGGGACATCGAAACATGATCAAAACGGATGAAATACACAGCTCACAGTGTGCACAGAGCACTTAACTCAGTAGCTCCTGCAACAAGCCGGACTTGGAATATGAGGAAACTGCAACAAGGAACACCCTTCAGACATAGTCTTCAATGGTTCCTGCCGCCTATCCACCATATACCATGTAAGTTCACGTCCTCCCGAAAATGATGATCGTCATATTGAGAACAAAAAATGTATAGCGTTTGATGATGTTAGGACATCGTTCTTGACAGTACACCAATCGAACATATAAACACACAGTTAGTTAGTCGTCGAATTATCACCGTCACACATCAAACAACAGACCCTGCGGTTAGCGTACAACGAACGAAACACGGTGCAAATTCCCAAAGATGAAAATCTTCGGTCGACTTGACGGAGATATCCATTAATGCGTTTCAGCTTGTAAATAACTAGCGGCCAAAATCCAAAAGTCAGCCATTGAATAGCACTCACTGTGACGTAAACCGCATGTCAACACTAAACGGTGAAGGTCGCCGTTACAATACTTGACTTAATATAAGTATAATTATTGGTGGAAACATCCAAGGTAAATCAGAGAAGAATAATAGTACAAGTAGACTTATGTCTAACACTTGGAACACTCAAGTAGTTAGTTTAACGTCGCCTTCCCGTCATTCCCGACCCATCCTTTTTTCCGCTTAATCATCCTGCGATCGACTGAAACAAAGGAAGAAGCCCACGAATGGTTCTAGAGCCGACTCTCGGTTCGGCGAGTTCAAACAGTTTCTGCCAAGAAATACTGTCAGTCACCCACCTACTCCTCCCCAACACATTCACCCCACAATTATTTTACTTTCAGTTTATTTCTCTCCAATCCTCTTTTCATCAGTCAAAGTTATATATCCGAGATCCGATCTGATCATTCTGATTTTGCCGAGTTACAGTGAACAGTTCCATTTTTAACAGGAAACAATGCTATTCTTGTAATTTGTGTTTTCATTGTCTGTTGCTTCGTGATAATATGAGCAATAAACGTCAATTATGGGAACATGATTTTTTTTATTTATCAACAACAGGGATAGCAAACCGCAGTGCTTTGTGTATTTGCAAGTGTTGTCTGTAAATAAAGAGTGTAATCTTAAACGGCATTACACACAGCATCACGCCGTTAAATACAAGGACTACAATGGTACAATACGTTCTACACTTGTGTGCGATTTGAAGAAAAAGGTTAGTGCTCAGAAATCTGTTGTTACTACATTAACAACAAAACAAACAAGTTCCTTAATGGCATCGTTTGTTGTAAGCGCAGAGATAGCGAAATAAAAAAAAAATCATTATATGACGGTAACTTCGTAAAGCGTTGTTCTATTAACATGACGGCGTGCATTTGGCGAAGAAAAAAATTGCGTCATTTTGAGAGCGTTCCACTATCAAAACAGACAGTCACTAGAAGGGTTGAGGAAATAAGTTCTCATATATCTAGTAAATTAAAGAGTGTCGTTACAAATCCCGCTTACTTTTCTCTGGCTTTGGATGAATCTACTGACATATCAGACACAGCACAACTTTTAATTTTCATAAGAACTGTTTCAAAAGACGTTTTTATCAATGAAGAGCTACTAGCTTTAGATTCATTGCATAATACGACCAAAGGTCAAGGCATTTATGAGTCAGTTATGAAAGTTGTTAACGGTATCGGTGACATAAACAGACTTTCAGCAATAGTGACAGATGGCGCTAAGTCAATGTGTGGTACTCAAACAGGTTTAGTTGGATTATTAAGGAAGGCTGGAATCCATTGCCCAGCATTACATTGCATTATACGCCAGGAGGCGCTATGTGGAAAGATTCTAGACGTGGAGGATGTTATGAAAACTGTAATAAAGTGAGTGCATTTAATAAAAGGCGGGAATCGGGCTTTGACACACCAACAGTTTATAAATTTTCTATCAGAAGTTGAGGCGGAATATGGCGACTTAGTGCTCTACACACAAGTAAGCTGGCTAAGCAGAGGGGATTGTTTGAGTCAGTTTTTTGCTTTGAGAAACGAGATAGAGCAGTTTTTAGAGAAACATGATACCAACAAAGAACTGATCAGAACAATATCTGATCCACATTTTAACAGCGTATTGGCCTTTTTAACTGACATCACCCAGCACATGAATGAACTCAACGTGAAACTGCAGGGACGTTCCCAAACAGTCTCAAATTTGGTAGGACACCTAGATGGATTTATAAGTCAACTAAAAGTTCTTAGATTTACCCTGGCCAAAGAAAACTTCATTCATTTTCCTTCGTGTAAAGAATTGATTGAGGAGCGCAGTGACACTGATTTAAAATTTTCTGTATTAATGATAGACAAACTATTGGAGCAATTCAATGAACGATTTTCTGACTTCAGTGGTATACGACCAGAACTGGCATTGTTTAACAACCCTATGAAGTGTGACATTTTCCAACAACTTGACACTTTTCAGTTGGAGTTATGTAACCTCAAAAGTGACCCCTTTTTCCAATCAAGGATGGAGATAGGAGTTGACTTTTGGAAACTTGTGCCACGGGAAAAATATCCCGCATTTGAGTGATTTCAGTTTGAAAATTACTTCTATGTTCAGAAGCACATATATATGTGAATGCGCTTTTTCAACAATGAAGGAGATTCAATCGTCACAAAGAAACCGACTCACTGATGGCCACCTTCAGGATTTATTACGAATATCATCATCATCTTTACACATTGACTTTGATGAACTTGTTGCTGCACATGAACGTCCACATTGTTCTCATTAAGGTTTGTTACATGTCAGCTTTAAAATGACCTAACTAAAACATGTTTGTTAAACAATATAAATAACAACTTTTATTCATTTTTATAAATCAACTAGGCATTTTTAACTCTGTTGCAATAAAATGATTTATTTAAGCAAATAATGCCGATAAATAACAAAAATATGACCTTAAAACATATGCCAAGTTTATTTGTATTGATGTTGTTATGTGTGTGGCCCGCCACCAAAAAAAAAAAAAATAATAATAAAAAACGTGACCCGCCATTTGAAAGAAATTGGCCATCCCTGTTCTAGAATATAATGTCCATGTACGACCAACCATGAGATGACGATTGTGTTGGAGAGCGCTTAACAAATATATTGTGACTTCTTTGTTGGTGCAATATTTGGCCTACATTTATGGACGCTGAAGTAAAATATTGCTTGTTATTATGGTTAAAACAAATCAAGATTACCTGGCAATCTTTGATAAGGTTGCTGGGGTAAGATCTCCACGTCCTTGCTGTGAAGTTTGCGGTTGCTAGGGTACACTTCATTGGCCTGGTGCAACAGCAAACCGTCGGTATTGGTGTGCCCTGACACGTCTTTGATGCTCCCATCTTGCCGACCTTTCAGAATATCTGTAGTGGGTTTTGGTGCTGTCTGAATGACGTGGTTGTTTCCAACTTCTTTATCCCTGTTGCTGACAGAGATAACAGGCTGTGAAAAGATAACGAATGTAAGAGGAGGTTAATGAAGTGAAACTGTGGAAATATGAATGTTTGTATTTACAAGACAAGACTTTCACACAAGGGAGGTGGCAGGCATGAATGCTGGCTGAACAACACACAGTACATTTTCTTCTTGGATGTGATTATTATTGGCTTGCACCTTGTGGTCCACAACTTTCGACTTATTAAGCATTTGTTGGGACTGCTTCTCTAGCCTTTAGATTTTAGAAATGTCCCGTAAGGCAGCTGTTTATTTGCAGTCAAAGATGCTTCATAAAAAGATGTCCCACCAGAATAACAAAAAAACAAACACAAATTGCCATCGAAGGTGTTGGAGGTTACATGAAAGAAGTTAAAGAGATGGTTTGTTCTACATAGTTTTCTCAAGTAATGCCAGAAGGTTTGATAGTTTATTTAGCTCAATGTTTCTATAGTTGTAGGATCAAGACAATAAACTGTGTACGGGATGACAGCTATGACAAGTCACAGTTGCTCTCACTATAGTTGATCTGATTACAGTTGCTCTCACTATAGTTGATCTGATTACAGTTGCTCTCACTATAGTTGATCTGATTACAGTTGCTCTCACTATAGTTGATCTGATTACAGTTGCTCTCACTATAGTTGATCTGATTACAGTTGCTCTCACTATAGTTGATCTGATTACAGTTGCTCTCACTATAGTTGATCTGATTACAGTTGCTCTCACTATAGTTGATCTGATTACAGTTGCTCTCACTATAGTTGATCTGATTACAGTTGCTCTCACTATAGTTGATCTGATTACAGTTGCTCTCACTATAGTTGATCTGATTACAGTTGCTCTCACTATAGTTGATCTGATTACAGTTGATCTTACATGTTACGAAAACAGGAGACTTGTTATACAAACATATTTTCTTCTGGTTAGTTACTCACAAAACGAAATGGCGGTTATTCGCTTCATAAGTACGTGGACACAACATATAACTGTAGGAATCTGTATGTGTAGCTGTGATCAGATTGTGTTCAAGTAAGTGGCAACGCAGAGTGTGGATGTGGCACACACGCCCGCATATATAGTAAATGTTAGAGCATTAAGGGACCATGCAAGAAGAACCAGCTCTCAAAAACCTAATTACCTTCATCCGTTCAGTCATGTATCTTCACTAATGCCTTCACCAGTTCAGTCATGTATCTTCACTAATGCCTTCACCACTTCAGTCATGTATCTTCACTAATGCCTTCACCAGTTCAGTCATGTATCTTCACTAATGCCTTCATCAGTTCAGTCATGTATCTTCACTAATGCCTTCACCAGTTCAGTCATGTATCTTCACTAATGCCTTCACCAGTTCAGTCATGTATCTTCACTAATGCCTTCACCAGTTCAGTCATGTATCTTCACTAATGCCTTCACCAGTTCAGTCATGTATCTTCACTAATGCCTTCACCAGTTCAGTCATGTATCTTCACTAATGCCTTCACCAGTTCAGTCATGTATCTTCACTAATGCCTTCACCAGTTCAGTCATGTATCTTCACTAATGCCTTCATCAGTTCAGTCATGTATCTTCACTAATGCCTCCACCAGTTCAGTCATGTATCTTCACTAATGCCTTCATCAGTCCAGTCATGTATCTTCACTAATGCCTTCACCAGTTTTGCTGACTAACTTGTTTGTCCACATGTCCAACTGCTTGTTTGGTGGCCCTACAGCAATAACACCAGAAGCGCTACGTGTGATCAGATGTTGCTGGGTGAAAGGGCTGAACGGTGAAGGAATGGTTCAAATCAGAGGCAGACAGGTATGCCTAAGTCAAAAGTGTGGCGGCGGCGGCAGCATCAGCAGTAGTAGTAGTAGCAGTAGCAGTATTAGTAGTAGTAGCAGTAGTAGTAGCAGTAGCAGTATTAGTAGTAGTAGCAGTAGTAGTAGCAGTAGTAATAGTAGTAGCAGTAGTAGTAGTAGCAGTAGTAGTAGCAGTAGTAGCAGCAGCAGTAGTAATAATAGTAGCAGTAGTAATAGTAGTAGTAGCAGTAGTAGTAGTAGTAGTAGCAGTAGTAGTAGTAGTAGAAGTAGTAGTAATAGTAATAGCAGTAGTAGAGGTAGTAGCAGTAGTAGAGGTAGTAGCAGTAGTAGTAGCAGTAGCAGTAGCAGTAGTAGTAGCAGTAGTAGTAGTAGCAGTAGTAGTAGTATTAGTAGCAGTAGTAGTAGCAGTAGCAGTAATGGTAGTAGTAGTAGTAGCTGCAGCATCAGCAGTAGTAGTAGTAGTAGTAATAGTAGCAGTAGTAGCAGCAGCTTAATATCAAAGATAAAATGAACTACAAGAAATGATAGACATAAAAGTAAAAGAAAGCAACAAGAAAGGCCTCAATCTGAATAGTAAGAAAACAGAAGTAATGGTCATATCGAATCATCGTCCTCATGCAGCATAAACATAAACAAGACAAATCTGAAACAAGTGCAACGCTTCAAATACTTGTGTACAATAATAACATCAGATGGATGCACCACATAAATAAAAAGAATAGCTCAGGCCAAAATAGCATTTAAGAAAATGAAAAACGTCTTGTGCAACAAATCTATGTCAATAGAAGTGAGAAAGAAAATGCATCGGTGCTATATAGAACCAATTCTGACCTATGGAAGCGAATCATGGAGAGTAAACAAACAAATGAAAAGACGATTAGAGGCTACAGAGATGGTATTTCTCAGAAGTTTGTTGAAAGTTCCCTGGACAGCTAAAAAGACCAATGTGGGAATTCTCAGAGGCCAACACAAAAAGAGAACTCCTAAAAAACATTAGAAAGAAACAATCAATATATTTCGGGCACATCATGAGAAGATGAAAGTTGGAATACTATGTTACAGCTGGCAAAATACAGGGAAAGAGATATCGCAGACGACAAAGAGAGAAGATACTACAGTGTATATAGCTTAGTGTCATGACATGGAAAACAGTTAACAAAGAGAATTGATACGATGCCATGTGGATACAAGATTTTGGAAGGACATGATCGCCAATCGGTATGGCACATGACGATGAGTAGTAGTAGTAACCTGTTACATGTAAACTTTAAAGGATGATTAGTGGGGAGATTTGACTGAACGCTGATGTTGGCATAATGTAACAATGTTAACATAACGTAACAATGTTGACATAATGTAACAATGTTGGCATAACGTAACAATGTTGACATAATGTAACAATGTTGGCATAACGTAACAATGTTGACATAACATAACAATGTTGACATAACGTAACAATGTTGACATAACGTAACAATGTTGACATAACGTAACAATGTTGACATAATGTAACAATGTTGACATAATGTAGACATAATGTAACAATGTTGGTTCACGTTTCCGCATTGCTATTTATGGGAGGGGGTATGGTTGAACGGGAAGGGGGATGCCGTAGATGAAAGAAAGAGAGGAGGAAAGAGGCAAGTGATATATTTAAAATATGAGGAAGATATGTATAGTTTTGAAGACAGTGTGTTTGTGTGGTGTATTTTATTTGACAGTGAGTTGGAGTGATAGGTTGTGTGCAGTAGTGTAGGAGTTTGTAAGAGAGATAGTGTATGCACGGAAGACAGTACGCTACATGTAAGAGATTGTGTGTGTGTCGGTGAATGTGAGAGTACATGTTAGAGAGAGAGAACATATTCATATTTGTGAGAGAGTATGAGTGTGAATGTGAGCGTATATGTTAGAGAGAGAACATATTCATATTTGTGAGAGAGTATGAGTGTGAATGTGAGAGTATATGTTAGAAAGAGAACATATTCATATTATACGAGAGTATGAGTGTGAATGTAAGAGTATATGTTAGAGAGAGAACATATTCATATTTGTACGAGAGTATGAGTGTGAGAGTGTATGTTAGAAAGAGAACATAATCATATTTGCGCGAGAGTATGAGTGTGAGAGTGTATGTTAGAAAGAGAACATATTCATATTATACGAGAGTATGAGTGTGAATGTAAGAGTATATGTTAGAGAGAGAACATATTCATATTTGTACGAGAGTATGAGTGTGAGAGTGTATGTTAGAAAGAGAACATATTCATATTTGTGCGAGAGTATGAGTGTGAAACGCAAAAGTAGGAAAGGAAAGAATTGTGGAAGTAGTTGGTCATTATAGCTTAGGCGAGAGGAATGAAAGAGGTGAGAAACTTATTGACTGGGCAAGAACACACAACATGATGATAGGAAACACCTGGTTTAAGCAACATCCAAGACGTCTGTGGACATGGAAAAGCCCAGGGGACAACGCACGTAATCAAATTATTATATAATCATAAGCAATAGATTTAGAAACAGTCTGGTGTGTGTGTGAAAACTAGACCACGGGCAGATTGCAATAGTGATCATGTACCAGTTGTGGGAAAGCTTAGAGTAAAATTAAAAACAACAAAACGAGCCTCAGTTAACATCAAGTTACATTTAGATTTACTCAAATCAGACAAGAAGCTGCAAGACAAATATAAAATCACAATTCAGAACCGGTACAATGCAATAAAGAAGATACAAAGCATTGATGAACAGTGGGAAATGCTAAAAGAATCAATGCAACAAACATCAAAAGAGTTCATACCACCAGTGAGGACCAATTCAAGAAAGAAATGGATGACAGATGACATTTTGCAGCTTATGGATACAAGAAGAAGAAATAAAGAAAATAAAGATGAGTATAAGAGAATTCAAAACAAACGAGAAAATTATAGAAATCGCAAATCAACCACTAATATCTTCAGTAATAAAGAAAAGACGATGGTCATATGTTGGACATGTTATGAGAAGAGATAATAACCGAATAGCAAAGCAAGCCCTCTTATGGGAAACAACAGGTAAGAGAAAAAGAGGAAGACCCAGAGAGACACTGAGAAGAACATTGATGAGCGAGGCAAGAGCAGCAGGATTTGGCTTCCTCAAAGAGATAGAGCTGCTTGCACAGAACAAAGACAAATGGCGAGATTTGATAAAATATCTTTAAAAGAATTGAAAACTGCTAGAACAAAAATTCAGATAAGAGAAGGAGTATCTTGGTCTACGCCCTATGGGCCGGTTACGGCTCGAAAGGTCAATAGATAGATAGATAGATAGATAATAGATTAAATAAAGAAATTATAGTAAAATGCAATGAAATAAAAAAAAAAGCATGGCTAAAAGAGAGATGCAAAGAGATTGAAATGCAACAAAAAGGAGATGCTAAAGCTATATACAAACAAATTGAGGAATTAACAGGAAGAAAAACGCAATCAAAAACTGGATGTCTAAGATCAAAGGAAGGAGAACTGTTGATTGATCAAGAAAACATAAGGGAACGTTGGACAGAATACATTAAAGATCTTTATAATGATGAACAAACGGAAGTAAATATTAAGGATAATGGAGAAGGACCAGAAATACTCAGAGAAGAAGTGGAAGATGCCTTGCGCAATATGAAAGCAGACAAAGCTCCAGGACCAGATAATATAACTAAAGAAGAGGTTGAAGCCATGGGTGATTTTGGACTAGAAATAATAACAAAAAAATTGAATGATATCTACAACAGCGGATATATACCAGACGACATGCTCAAATCAATATTCATAGCCCTACCAAAGAAATGGGGTGCGATTGAATGCGATGATCATCGCACAATAAGCCTTATGAGTCATATGACTAAGATATTACTAAGAATCATCATGCGAAGAGTGCGAAAAAAAATCAGTCCAGAAATTAGCTATGAACAGTGTGGTTTTGTTAAAGATAAAGGAACAAGCAATGCCATATATATCATAAGATCTTTAGTAGAAAGAACCATAGAGGTGAAAACAGGTCTATACCTGTGTTTCATAGATTACACCAAGGCTTTTGACAAAGTAAAGCACCAAGAAATAATCAAAATTTTAGAAAGCATAAACGTAGACAGCAAAGATCTAAGAATGATTAAGAACATGTACTGGCAACAAACAGCGGCCATAAGAAGTGGAAACCAATTGGGAATGTTTCAACAAATAAAACAGGGTGTTAGACAAGGTTGTGTGCGTGCTGTTAATAGATTTGTTTAATATTTATAGTGAGATTATTTTAAGATCCATAAGGGGCATGCCTGGAATAACAATTGGAGGTCTTAATATAAATAATCTAAGGTATGCTGATGATACAGTCTTATTGCTGAGAGTGAAAATGAAAGCAAAAATAAAGGACTCAGCCTTAATAGCAAAATGTCAGAGGTTATGGTAACAACAAAGAAAAAGACATCACCTCAGTGCAAAATAAAGACAAGTGGAACATTATTAAAACAGGTAAATGAATTTAAATATTTGGGAACTTTGTTAACCTCAGACGGAAGATGTACAAAAGAGGTGAGATGCAGAATGGCTCAGGCAAAAGCAGCTTTCCAAAAAACGAGGAATATACTATGTAATCCATTTTTGACAATAGAAACAAGAAAAAGAGTTCTTAAATGTTATGTAGAGCCAGTCTTAACATATGGATGCGAATCATGGACAATAGGACAACAGACAAGAAAATCACTGGAGTCTGTAGAAATGTGGTTTTACAGAAGAATGTTGAGAGTACCAAGGACAGCTAAGAAGAGTAATGAAGATGTTCTGAGAGAGGTCAAAGCAAAAAGAGAGCTAATTTCCAATATTAGGAAGAGACAATCATCATTTTTTGGCCATGTAATGAGAAGAGAACAACTGGAATATATTGTAACAACTGGAAAAATTGAGGGACGATGAGATAGAGGGAAGCAAGAGACAAAATAACAGACAGCTTAAGAGAATGGCTTGACAGAAGGTCAACAACAGAAATGATAAATAGCTGCCGAGATCGAAAGTTGTGGAGGGACATGGTCACCTACGCCAGCAGGCCCGGTACTTGATGATGATGAGTGTGAATGTAAGAGTATATGTTATAGAGAGAGCATATTCATATTTGTGAGAGAGTATGAGTGTGAATGTGAGAGTATATGTTAGAGAGAGAACATATTCATATTTGTGAGAGAGTATGAGTGTGAATGTGAGAGTATTTGTTAAAGAGAGAACATATTCATATTTGTGAGAGAGTATGAATGTGAATAAAAGATTATATGTTAGAATTAGAAAACATATTCATATTTTTGAGAGATCATGAGTGTGAATGTGAGAGTATATGTTAGAGAGAGAACATATTCATATTTGTGAGAAAGTATGAGTGTGAATGTGAGAGTATTTGTTAGAGAGAGAAAACATTCATATTTGTGAGAGAGTATGAGTGTGAATGTGACAGTATATGTTATAGCGAGAGAGAAAATATTAATATTTGTGAGAGAGTATGAGTGTGAATGTAAGAGTATTTGTTAGAGAGCGAAAACATATTCATATTTGTGAGAGAGCATGAGTGTGAATGTGAGAGTATATGTTACAGAGAGAACATATTTATATTTGTAAGAGAGCATGAGTGTGAATGTGAGAGTATATGTTAGAGAGAGAACATATTAATATTTGTGAGAGAGCATGAGTGTGAATGTGAGAGTATATGTTAGAGAGAGAACATATTCATATTTGTGAGAGACCATGAGTGTGAATGTGAGAGTATTTGTTAGAGAGAGAACATATTCATATTTGTGAGAGAGTTTGAGTGTGAATAAAAGATTATATGTTAGAATTAGAAAACATATTCATATTTGTGAGAGATCATGAGTGTGAATGTAAGAGTATTTGTTAGAGAGCGAAAACATATTCATATTTGTGAGAGAGCATGAGTGTGAATGTGAGAGTATATGTTACAGAAAGAACATATTTATATTTGTGAGAGAGCATGAGTGTGAATGTGAGAGTATATGTTAGAGAGAGAACATATTCATATTTGTGAGAGAGCATGAGTGTGAATGTGAGAGTATTTGTTAGAGAGAGAACATATTCATATTTGTGAGAGAGTTTGAGTGTGAATAAAAGATTATATGTTAGAATTAGAAAACATATTCATATTAGTGAGAGATCATGAGTGTGAATGTGCGAGTATATGTTAGAGAGAGAACATATTCATATTTGTGAGAAAGTATGAGTGTGAATATGAGAGTATATGTTATAGAGGAGAGAAAATATTCATATTTGTGAGAGAGTATGAGTGTGAATGTAAGAGTATTTGTTAGAGAGCAAAAACATATTCATATTTGTGAGTGAGCATGAGTGTGAATGTGAGAGTATATGTCACAGAGAGAACATATTTATATTTGTGAGAGAGCATGAGTGTGAGAGTATATGTTAGAGAGAGAACATATTCATATTTGTGTGAGAGCATGAGTGTGAATGTGAGAGTATATGTTAGAGAGAGAACATATTCATATTTGTGAGACAGCATGAGTGTAAATGTGAGAGCATATGTTACAGAGAGAACATATTCATATTTGTGAGAGAGCATGAGTGTGAATGTGAGAGTATATGTTACAGAGAGAACATATTCATATTTGTGAGAGAGCATGAGTGCGAATGTGAGAGTATATGTTACAGAGAGAACATATTCATATTTGTGAGATAGTATGAGTGTGAATGTGAGAGTATATGTTACAGAGAGAACACATTCATGTTTGTGAGAGAGCATGAGTGTGAATGTAAGAGTATATGTTACAGAGAGAACATGTTCGTATTTGTGAGATAGTATGAGTGCGAATGTGAGAGTATATGTTAAAGAGAGAACATATACATATTTGCACGAGAGTATGAGTGTGAATGTGAGAGTATATGTTACAGAGAGAACATATTCATATTTGTGAGAGAGCATGAGTGCGAATGTGAGAGTATATGTTACAGAGAGAACATACTCATATTTGTGAGAGAGCATGAGTGTGAATGTGAGAGTATGTTAGAGAGAGAACATGTTCGTATTTGTGAGAGAGCATGATTGTGAATGTCCACACGTTGAGATAGTTTGCCAGAGAGAGCAAGATTTTAAAACAAATGAATGATGTTCTGTTAAAAGGTGAGTCTGTAACTCTCGTATAATACTGAATCAATATTGATTGATTCATAATAACACGCATACTTCTACTGGCACTCTCTTTGCCTTGGTTTAAACGAATTAAGGGAATGCAGTTCGAGTCATCTATGTCATGTTCTCCTCAAATTAAACACATCGCAATGTATAGAAATTATTACTTTCTACCCGACGTTGTACTGTCAATTCTTGCAGGTTTTGTATTACTTTCTACCCGACGTTGTACTGTCAGTTTTTTGCAGGTCTTGTGTTACTTTCTACCCGACGTTGTACTGTCAGTTGTTGTAGGTTTTGTATTACTTTCTACCCGGTCGTTTTACTGTCAGTTCTTACAGGTTTTGTATTACTTTCTACCCGGACGTTTTACTGTCAGTTCTTACAGGTTTTGTATTACTTTCTACCCGGACGTTTTACTGTCGGTTCTTGCATGTTTTATGTTACTTTCTATCCGGACATTTTACTGTCAGTTCTTGCAGATTTTTTATTATTACTTTCTACGCACGACGTTTTATTGTCTGTTCTTGCATGTTGTGTATTACTTTCTACGCAGGACTTTTTACTGTCAGTTCTTGCAGGTTTTGTATTACTTTCTACGCAGGACGTTTTACTGTCAGTTCTTGCATGTTTTGTATTACTTTCTACGCAGGACGTTTTATTGTCAACTCCTGTAGATTTGTGTAATTTTGAAAGCCAAGACTGATCCTTCTCTATCGATGTCTTTGGATAGTCTTTTTGTTGTCTTCCTTTTTTTCTTTAGTCATATAGTGTCCAATTAAGGATCTTGAGGGATTTCTCTAAAACCAATCATTGTTTCTTTAGTTTCATGACTACTTGTTTCTGTATGGATGGCTTTTCCCTTCTATACTGCCTCTTTGATGGACCATCCATTCTGTGATAACGACCACTGGATAACGGAGAAGATTTGTGATGGCTTCGTGGCTCTCACCTGATCATAATTTACCTATATTTAACTTTTGGATTCATATTATACATACTCAATTTATGTTATCATTACAAACCGATTCTTGATAAAAGAAGTAAGGGAATGTAATTATTCTATTGTTACATAGAATGTAATATTGAAAACAATTATAAAGAATACCTTTCACACTTTGTGGTGATTGACTATTATTTATTATGTTCATGAGGATCGGGCAATTTATGGCTGATCAGTATCACGCCAGGACGCCTTATTTTCCTAGAGACAAAATCAGGTGAACCCTGAAGTCATGCTAACAATTTCTTCATATTTTCGATCTGACCCCGGACTCACGTGGACAGTAGACGAGTTCACTAACCACTTTCCTTACGTTTCAAATAATAATGTAGCGATTACTTCCTAGCGTAGCGTTACAGCAGAATGTGACGAGCTATTCTCGCACTGCTCACGTCGTGTTGGAGAATAAGTGAATGCTTTAACACTCCTTACAGAATGAGAATGCGCGGGAATCAAAAATAGCGCTACTAGCTATCTTACTACTGATCAGAGCTCACAAAATGGCGACGCGTGTCCTGAAATAGATTATTAGGCCTCACGCACGAGCCTTCGCTTAACTGTTTATCTAATGCGCTATTTAATTCTTCATCTCTCTTTCTATGTATCGCACTTTATCTCTCTTTGTCTCTCTATGTATTGCACTTTATCTCTCTTTGTCTCTCTATGTATTACACTTTATCTCTCTTTGTCTCTCTATGTATCGCACTTTATCTCTCTTGGTCTCTATTGATTGCACTTTATCTCTCTTTGTCTCTCTATGTATTGCACTTTATCTCTCTTTGTCTCTCTATGTATCGCACTTTATCTCTCTTGGTCTCTCTATTGATTGCACTTTATCTCTCTTTGTCTCTCTATGTATCGCACTTTATCTCTCTTGGTCTCTCTATTGATTGCACTTTATCTCTCTTTGTCTCTCTATGTATTGCACTTTATCTCTCTTTGTCTCTCTATGTATTGCACTTTATCTCTCTTTGTCTCTCTATGTTTCGCACTTTATCTCTCTTTGTCTCTCTATGTATCGCACTTTATCTCTCTTTGTCTCTCTATGTATTGCACTTTATCTCTCTATGTATTGCACTTTATCTCTCTTTGTCTCTCTATGTATTGCACTTTATCTCTCTTGGTCTCTTTTTTCAATGTGTGTTTTCAATGTATCAGAGTGAAGTCCCGACAAGAAAGCATCGCTTACATAATGTAAGAGAGACTGAGCAACACTTGCATATTCTAGACAAATAATCATGTCATTGATACATGGCTACAGAAAGGTTGTTATGTTAGATATAATTCAAGTACGATGGAACTTTGACCTATTATCTACGACTACAAAGGGACACCTAATTAATAAGCCCTGATCACGGCATATATGAAGAGAAAGGTGAACAATTGGTCACGAGATCAGTCTGGATACATCAAAGTGACCAAAAGGGGAATAGCAAAACCCTTCTAGGACAATTGAGAGTGACAAAAGAGAAATGCTCTGGGTAAAGTTGTTCTGAGACCTGGTCTCCTGCTGGACCATCGAGGGATAGCCATGTCACTATTACACCAGGCAGACAATTCGACTAAATGACACACGCATAATTCAATGGACGTCAAATGTAGATAGCAAAACAGTTGTTAAATGGAAGATAGACGCCATGAAGTAAACTAGCAAGAAACTGCCCCACACGGTGACTTAGTGTTAAACCACGGTTAATGTGTTTGTGAGATCTCAAGAAGATTAGCAACATCAACACAACAATTAAATGCCACGAAGAACAGGTGGCACAACACCAGCAAGGAAGTCAAAATAAAATTACCGAAGACATGTATTTTCTCGATAGCAACACATGGTTGTGAATTATGGACAATTTCACAAAATGCAAGGAAGAAAATGGACTCATTCGAAACAAGATGCTACAGAAAAATCCTTAAGATATCTTGGATAATTAAAAAGAGTAATGAAAACATACTGAAAGATTTAAACATTAAAAGACCTGGCTAATAAACACCATTGTACAGAGGGAATTGAAATAATATGGCCACGTCAAAAGACACAGCGGGCTGGAAAGAACAATTATGGACGGCGTGGCTCCCGGGCGACACATCAGGGGGCATATCAAGAACAAGGTAGTATCAAGACATTCAGGAGCTCTTGAACATGACGAGAGAAGTGGGAGATCTGGCTAGAGACAGAAATTCTTTGATGTGGGCAGTGGTAAATGCAACATTCTGTGGGAGATCTGGCTAGAGACATTAATTCTTTGATGCGAGCAGTGGTAAATGCAACATTCTGTGGGAGATCTGGCTAGAGACATTAATTCTTTGATGCGAGCAGTGGTAAATGCAACATTCTGTGGGAGATCTGGCTAGAGACATTAATTCTTTGATGCGAGCAGTGGTAAATGCAACATTCTGTGGGAGATCTGGCTAGAGACATTAATTCTTTGATGCGGGCAGTGGTAAATGCAACATTCTGTGGGAGATCTGGCTAGAGACATTAATTCTTTGATGCGGGCAGTGGTAAATGCAACATTCTGTGGGAGATCTGGCTAGAGACAGAAATTCTTTGATGCGAACAGTGGTATATGCAACATTCTGTGGGAGATCTGGCTAGAGACAGAAATTCTTTGATGCGAACAGTGGTAAATGCAACATTCTGTGGGAGATCTGGCTAGAGACAGAAATTCTTTGATGCGGGCAGTGGTAAATGCAACATTCTGTGGGAGATCTGGTTAGAGACATTAATTCTTTGATGCTGGCAGTGGTAAATGCAACATTCTGTGGGAGATCTGGCTAGAGACATTAATTCTTTGATGCGGGCAGTGGTAAATGCAACATTCTGTGGGAGATCTGGTTAGAGATGGAGATTCTTCCACACTGGCTGTGATAAATGCGACGTTCTGTGGGCGATCTGGCTAGAAACAGATTTGGACTATCGAACACTGTATATGTTGAGTAGCTAGTGAACCTATAGAGAGGGTGATCGATTCAAGATGGCGGAGTAAACACGCCGTGTCTCTTTTAGTGTTCCGCGTGTTATGTGTGCAATGTACATAAAAATGTGAGTTTAGCAGGAGTATATTCCATCAGTTTCATATGCAGAGTAAGGATGATCCAGTGACAGGCCCAGCCAGCAGAGAGGGGAGTTATTCTGTTCATTGTTGTGGTCATCAAGGCAACACAACTTTCCACTACAACAATGACGATCGGCGAGCACTCATCAGCTCGCAACAAGCCGGTTCTCAAACGAGAGATCAGAGCTCAGTGTGTACAACAAGATAGGAACACTGACTACAGCGGGCTTAGGAAACACGTTATTAGAAATTATAGAGGAAATGGAAAAGAGACGAATTAAAAAATGGCAATGAGGAACAATGAGGTGAGTACAACCTGTCATCATCGGCGAACTCTGCTAACTGGATCAGTTGATTAGCTCAGACGCAGAAAATTACACCGTAGAACCGAAGCTAATCAGTTCCCTAATGTCACTTCTGCAGCGGTCCAGCGAACGTGACCTCATTCCACCATGTTTGGAAACGGAAGTCCAACTAATAACTACATCAAGCGTGGGCAGATGGTGCTCGTAAGCCTGGGAGGGCCGACCATCTTATGGCAGAATCCCCCTACAGAAAAGACAATCTGCTGCCTTGCAGGAAGATTAGGGACAATCAAAGGCTAAGGAAAGCAAACCTGAATAAAATGCTGGCTGAAATCGGATGCACTGGGCCACTGGCGTAGAACACAGTGCAACGTTTTAACAGGTATTCAATCAGAATAGAAATATTAGGGGTAGTTGACGTAAGACGTAAAGGAAGTGGCAGCAAGAAAGTCCATAGAAGATATATGTTTATTAATTCGGGAGGAACAAGGGGCAAATCGGAGTAGGATTTATCGTACATCCAGAAATAACAAGCTGTATTCTAGACATCCACAATCATTCAGATAAAAGAATAATTGTAGCAAATCTCAAAAGAGGTTAACAAGCGGAAACAAATATTTATACATCATTTCATCATCATAATCAAGTACCGGGCCTACTGGCGTAGGTGATCATTTCTCTCCACAACCTTCGATTTCGGCAGCTATTTATCATTTCTGTTGTTGACCTTCTGCCAAGCCATTCTCTTAAGCTGTCTGTTATTTTTTTCTCTTTGCTTCCCTCTATCTCTTCGTCCCTCAATTTTTCCCGTTGTTACAATACTCCAGTTGTTCTCTTCTCATTACATGGCCAAAAATGGTGATTGTTTCTTCCTAATATTGGAAATTAGCTCTCTTTTTGCTTTGACCTCTCTCAGAACATCTTCATTACTCTTCTTAGCTGTCTATAGTACTCTCAATATTCTTCTGTAAAACCACATTTCTACAGACTGCAGTGATTTTCTTGTCTGTTGTCCTATTGTCCATGATTCGCATCCATATGTTAAGACTGACTCTACATAACATTTAAGAACTCTTTTTCTTGTTTTTATTGTCAAAAATGGATTTCATAGTATCTTCCTCATTTTTTGGAAAACTGCTTTTGCCTGAGCCATTCTGCATCACCTCTTTTGTACATCTTCCGTCTGAGGTTAACAAATTCCCAAATATTTAAATTGATTTACCTGTTTTAATATTGTTCCACTTGTCTTTATTTTGCACTGAGGTGATGTCTTTTTCTTTGTTGTTACCATTACTCCTGTCTTTTTTCTATTAAGGCTGAGCCCTTTATTTTTGTTTTCTTTCACTATAATGTCTAACATTTCTTGTAACTCATTTTCACTCTTAGCGATTAAGACTGAATCATCAGCATACCTTAGATTATTTATATTATGATCTCCAATTGTTATTCCAGGCATGTCCCTTATGGATCTTAAAATAATTTCACTACAAATATTAAACAAATATATCATTTACACACACACAAATGTATGTACCATGAAACAATACAGAAGAACAGAAACTTTTTGATGAGTTGTCAGATGAAATAGGGAAAGTAGATAGAATCAACAAACTATATGTAATGGTTGGCTTTAAAGGAAAAGTAGGCACCAACAGAAAAGATTAACATAATCTAGGTCCACGTGATGCAAGAACCGTGAAAGAAATGAGGGCGGTCAAAGAATATTGGACTTATGTAGACAACACCAACTTTTTATTACAAACTATGATCACAGATAATTACAACATTACACATGGTGTAAGTGCAACAAAATTAATGTCAAAAGCCAGGTTGATTATATTCTAACAAGAGTGAAAGGAAGATACAACATTCTTGATTCAAAAACAATACCAAACAGCCTGTGCGACACTGATCATAAGATTGTAAAGCTAACAGCCAGAATAAACATATTCAAGGACGAAAGGAAAATGCAGACTCTTCAAGGTCTTATCAATCTGACAAACCTTGGAAATGAGGGAAAAAATATTGCAACTGACAGCAGAAACAGTATTTAAACAATTACCACCAGAAGTAAGCAATGTGGAGGAGGAATGGAAAAAAATACTAATAAAACTTTAATCCAAAAGGGCAGAAGAATTATGTGGGAAATGGAAGAGAAAAAAAAAAACAAAGTGAGAATAAACATACACCATGGCGGAGTTAGGAAGTAAACGAAGCAGCTAAGAAGAAACAAACACATATAAAGTATGGATATAATCAGACAATTAAGAAGATTATATAAATTATAGGATTCAACGTAGAGAAACCAGCAGAATAGTCAAAACAGCGAAACAGGAATCTTGGGAATATTTCAGAAAGACATTATCAGAAAATAATAGAACTGCTGTTATATCTTTTGTTCTAAACAGTTAGAAGTATAAGAGAAAGAGATGAAACCTATAACCCAACAACAATAATTAATAAGGCAAAAGAATATCCTCTAATAGATCCAGTCAACATAACAAACAGATGGAGGGAATACTTTCAGGCGCATCTCAATCCCTTGACGAGATCCATAATATAACAAGACCAAAAAGTGACATCTCTAGAACCAGAAATACTTCTCTCAGAGGTAGAAGAAAAAAGGGGGCGGGGGCGGGCGCGGGTTAAACAGTTACAGTTGTAACTAGTAAACAGTTGTAGCAGATATTGCCTGAACGTTTTGTCTGAACCTTGTCAGTTGTAGCAGATATTGCCTGAATGTTTTGTCTGAACCTTGTCAGTTGTAGCAGATATTGCCTGAACGTTTTGTCTGAACCTTGTCAGTTGTAGCAGATATTGCCTGAACGTTTTGTCTGAACCTTGTCAGTTGTAGCAGATATTGCCTGAACGTTTTGTCTGAACCTTGACAGTTGTAGCAGATATTGCCTGAACGTTTTGTCTGAACCTTGCCAGTTGTAGCAGATATTGCCTGAACGTTTTGTCTGAACCTTGTCAGTTGTAGCAGATATTGCCTGAACGTTTTGTCTGAACCTTGTCAGTTGTAGCAGATATTGCCTGAACGTTTTGTCTGAACCTTGTCAGTTGTAGCAGATATTGCCTGAACGTTTTGTCTGAACCTTGTCAGTTGTAGCAGATATTGCCTGAACGTTTTGTCTGAACCTTGTCAGTTGTAGCAGATATTGCCTGAACGTTTTGTCTGAACCTTGTCAGTTGTAGCAGATATTGCCTGAACGTTTTGTCTGAACCTTGTCAGTTGTAGCAGATATTGCCTGAACGTTTTGTCTGAACCTTGTCAGTTGTAGCAGATATTGCCTGAATGTTTTGTCTAAACCTTGTCAGTTGTAGAAGATATTGCCTGAACGTTTTGTCTGAACCTTGCCAGTTGTAGCAGATATTGCCTGAACGTTTAGTCTGAACCTTGTCAGTTGTAGCAGATATTGCCTGAACGTTTTGTCTGAACCTTGCCAGTTGTAGCAGATATTGCCTGAATGTTTTGTCTGAACCTTGTCAGTTGTAGCAGATATTGTCTAAACGTTTTGTCTGAACCTTGTCAGTTGTAGTAGATATTGCCTGAATGTTTTGTCTGAACCTTGTCAGTTGTAGCAGCTATTGCCTGAATGTTTTGTCTGAACCTTGTCAGTTGTAGTAGATATTGCCTGAATGTTTTGTCTAAACCTTGTCAGTTGTAGCAGCTATTGCCTGAATGTTTTGTCTGAACCTTGTCAGTTGTAGCAGCTATTGCCTGAATGTTTTGTCTGAACCTTGTCAGTTGTAGCAGCTATTGCCTGAATGTTTTGTCTGAACCTTGTCAGTTGTAGCAGCTATTGCCTGAATGTTTTGTCTGAACCTTGTCAGTTGTAGCAGCTATTGCCTGAATGTTTTGTCTGAACCTTGTCAGTTGTAGCAGCTATTGCCTGAATGTTTTGTCTGAACCTTGTCAGTTGTAGCAGATATTGTCTGAATGTTTTGTCTGAACCTTGTCAGTTGTAGCAGATATTGTCTGAACGTTTTGTCTGAACCTTGTCAGTTGTAGCAGATATTGCCAGAACGTTTTGTCTGAACCTTGTCAGTTGTTGTAGATATTGTCTGAATGTTTTGTCTGAACCTTGTCAGTTGTAGTAGATATTGCTTGAACGTTTTGTCTGAACCTTGTCAGTTGTAGCAGATATTGCCTGAACGTTTTATCTGAACCTTGTCAGTTGTAGCAGATATTGCCTGAATGTTTTGTCTAAACCTTGTCAGTTGTAGCAGATATTGCTTGAACGTTTTGTCTGAACCTTGTCAGTTGTAGCAGATATTGCCTGAATGTTTTGTCTAAACCTTGTCAGTTGTAGCAGATATTGTCTGAACGTTTTTTCTGAACCTTGTCAGTTGTAGCAGATAGTGCCTGAATGTTTTGTCTAAACCTTGTCAGTTGTAGCAGATATTGCCTGAATGTTTTGTCTAAACCTTGTCAGTTGTAGCAGATATTGCCTGAACGTTTAGTCTGAACCTTGTCAGTTGTAGCAGATATTGCCTGAACGTTTAGTCTGAACCTTGTCAGTTGTAGAAGATATTGCCTGAACGTTTTGTCTGAACCTTGTCAGTTGTAGCAGATATTGCCTGAATGTTTTGTCTGAACCTTGTCAGTTGTAGCAGATATTGCCTGAATGTTTTGTCTGAACCTTGTCAGTTGTAGCAGATATTGCCTGAATGTTTTGTCAAAACCTTGTCAGTTGTAGCAGATATTGCCTGAACGTTTTGTCTGAACCTTGCCAGTTGTAGCAGATATTGCCTGAACGTTTAGTCTGAACCTTGTCAGTTGTAGCAGATATTGCCTGAACGTTTTGTCTGAACCTTGCCAGTTGTAGCAGATATTGCCTGAATGTTTTGTCTGAACCTTGTCAGTTGTAGCAGATATTGTCTAAACGTTTTGTCTGAACATTGTCAGTTGTAGTAGATATTGCCTGAATGTTTTGTCTGAACCTTGTCAGTTGTAGCAGCTATTGCCTGAATGTTTTGTCTGAACCTTGTCAGTTGTAGTAGATATTGCCTGAATGTTTTGTCTAAACCTTGTCAGTTGTAGCAGCTATTGCCTGAATGTTTTGTCTGAACCTTGTCAGTTGTAGCAGCTATTGCCTGAATGTTTTGTCTGAACCTTGTCAGTTGTAGCAGCTATTGCCTGAATGTTTTGTCTGAACCTTGTCAGTTGTAGCAGCTATTGCCTGAATGTTTTGTCTGAACCTTGTCAGTTGTAGCAGCTATTGCCTGAATGTTTGGTCTGAACCTTGTCAGTTGTAGCAGCTATTGCCTGAATGTTTTGTCTGAACCTTGTCAGTTGTAGCAGATATTGTCTGAATGTTTTGTCTGAACCTTGTCAGTTGTAGCAGATATTGTCTGAACGTTTTGTCTGAACCTTGTCAGTTGTAGCAGATATTGCCAGAACGTTTTGTCTGAACCTTGTCAGTTGTTGTAGATATTGTCTGAATGTTTTGTCTGAACCTTGTCAGTTGTAGTAGATATTGCTTGAACGTTTTGTCTGAACCTTGTCAGTTGTAGCAGATATTGCCTGAACGTTTTATCTGAACCTTGTCAGTTGTAGCAGATATTGCCTGAATGTTTTGTCTAAACCTTGTCAGTTGTAGCAGATATTGCTTGAACGTTTTGTCTGAACCTTGTCAGTTGTAGCAGATATTGCCTGAATGTTTTGTCTAAACCTTGTCAGTTGTAGCAGATATTGTCTGAACGTTTTTTCTGAACCTTGTCAGTTGTAGCAGATATTGCCTGAATGTTTTGTCTAAACCTTGTCAGTTGTAGCAGATATTGCCTGAATGTTTTGTCTAAACCTTGTCAGTTGTAGCAGATATTGCCTGAACGTTTAGTCTGAACCTTGTCAGTTGTAGCAGATATTGCCTGAACGTTTAGTCTGAACCTTGTCAGTTGTAGAAGATATTGCCTGAACGTTTTGTCTGAACCTTGTCAGTTGTAGCAGATATTGCCTGAATGTTTTGTCTGAACCTTGTCAGTTGTAGCAGATATTGCCTGAATGTTTTGTCTGAACCTTGTCAGTTGTAGCAGATATTGCCTGAATGTTTTGTCAAAACCTTGTCAGTTGTAGCAGATATTGTCTGAACGTTTTGTCTGAACCTTATCAGTTGTAGCAGATATTGCCTGAACGTATTGTCTGAACCTTATCAGTTGTAGCAGATATTGCCTGAATGTTTTGTCTGAACCTTGTCAGTTGTAGCAGATATTGTCTGAACGTTTTGTCTGAACCTTGTCAGTTGTAACAGATATTGCCTGAATGTTTTGTCTAAACCTTGTCAGTTGTAGCAGATATTGTCTGAACGTTTTGTCTGAACCTTATCAGTTGTAGCAGATATTACCTGAACGTATTGTCTGAACCTTATCAGTTGTAGCAGATATTGCCTGAATGTTTTGTCTGAACCTTGTCAGTTGTAGCAGATATTGTCTGAACGTTTTGTCTGAACCTTGTCAGTAGTAGCAGATATTGCCTGAACGTTTTGTCTAAACCTTGTCAGTTGTAGCAGATATTGTCTGAACGTTTTGTCTGAACCTTGTCAGTTGTAGCAGATATTGCCTGAAAGTTTTATCTGAACCTTGTCAGTTGTAACAGATATTGCCTGAACGTTTTGTCGAAACCTTGTCAGTTGTAGCAGATATTGCCTGAACGTTTTGTCTGAACCTTGTCAGTTGTAGCAGATATTGCCTGAATGTTTTGTCTGAACCTTGTCAGTTGTAGCAGATATTGCCTGAACGTTTTTTCTGAACCTTGTCAGTTGTAGTAGATATTGCCTGAACGTTTTGTATGAACCTTGTCAGTTGTAGCAGATATTGTCTGAACGTTTTGTCTGAACCTTGTCAGTTGTAGCAGATATTGTCTGAATGTTTTGTCTGAACCTTGTCAGTTGTAGTAGATATTGCTTGAACGTTTTGTCTGAACCTTGTCAGTTGTAGCAGATATTGCCTGAACGTTTTGTCTAAACCTTGTCAGTTGTAGTAGATATTGCCTGAACGTTTAGTCTGAACCTTGTCAGTTGTAGCAGATATTGCCTGAACGTTTTGTCTAAACCTTGTCAGTTGTAGTAGATATTGCCTGAACGTTTTGTCTGAACCTTGTCAGTTGTAGTAGATATTGCCTGAACGTATTGTCTGAACCTTGTCAGTTGTAGCAGATATTGCCTGAACGTTTTGTCTAAACCTTGTCAGTTGTAGCAGATATTGCCTGAACGTATTGTCTGAACCTTGTCAGTTGTAGCAGATATTGTCTGAACGTTTTGTCTAAACCTTGTCAGTTGTAGCAGATATTGTCTGAACGTTTTGTCTGAACCTTATCAGTTGTAGTAGCAAACTACCCACTCAGAACTTGTTAAATGTGAGAAATGAACTTGTATGAAGTGGTGAAATTGTATTTGTCAGACCGACTCACTAAACGGAACTTGTTGACGAAGATCATTGTTGTTACATCTATCTATCTATGTACTTGTCCGGTTAAGAGGGTTGCCAAGTTCCAAGTTGGCATACTTTCCTTCCCTATTGGGTGTTTGTGGATCTGGCACATCTTTCTCTAAGTTTTCACTGAGTTCGCTCTGCCACACTAATCTCTACCTCCCTTTCACCTTACCAAGAGCAGTTTTACATTATTAATTCAATAAATGCAAGGGGAAAAAAGGCAGGGGTCAGTAATATTCAGTAGCACGTACGTTGAGAAAATAGCAACATTTCAGATGACAAAACACGAGAACCCCTGTGACATGCTTTCCTGTGCTCTCACCTTTAGCGACCTGGTCTGGCCACAGAGTACACAACTGAAGCATTCCAAGCCGGCCAATCTTCTGACTTTCCTGACGGCCATTGACGCTAGTGGATGTGAGGCGATCTCCTGAGGCGGCATCGAGGTGTCTACACGTGCTGGATTCCCTAGATACCTCACTGATGTTCATTTACCTCTGGGCAAACTCACGGAATTTTTAATGGCACGATGTCATAGACTAAATGTCCTATCAGTATTACTACTGTCATGAACTATCACAGACTGAATGTCCACTTAGTATTACTACTGTCATGAGCTGAACGTCCATTCAGTATTTCTACTGTCATGAACTATCATAGACTGTATGTCCAAATCAATACTACAACTGTTAGGAACTATCATAAACTGAATGTCCACTTAATACATCAACTGCTGGGAACTATCATAAAATCATTGTCCGATCAATACCACAGCTAATGGGAACTGTCACAGACTAAGTGTTAACTTAATACTACATCTGTTACGAAACTTGTAAATTCCATGCGCAGAGATGACACCGCTATGAGCATATTCATAAAGACAGCACCACGTGATCATCAATGCTGAATGTATATTCCTCTAGACATCACTGATGTACGATTGTGTGAACATTCCTCTAACAATATTTCGTTAAAGATTCGAACACAAATTCTTCAACACGTCACTAGACTGTGTTCATTTTCAGCTACATAATTTATGTGCATAATTCCACTTGCAACAGGCTAACTTTATGTTTATATCATTATCATATATCACTCTGTTAGTTACTATTACAGAAACAGAGCCTTGGTGTTTTTCCCTCTTTCACACAATGTAACAGTATCTATCTGTAACACATCAGCAGGAATCTCGTGAAATTATTGAAAGAACTACTCATCAATAGCGCGACATCAATAGCGCGGCCACATCGAGGGCGGCTGCAGATACAAGATAACACGTACACCATTGCAATGAAGGAAAAGGAAAGTTATCTGCCCAATTATGGTGCCACTCACTCACACACGGACACACAGAGTGAGAGAGAGAGAGAGAGATGACGAGAGACAACATCTGCAGTATCACGTTTCTCCTTCACGTCTGAAATTCTGTTCTTTACTGCAAGTTCGCGGCAGGTGTTTCAACATCAACTCGGTTGAGCAAGACCATTTTGTTTCAGGGATCACTTATGAGTAGCTAAATAAATAAACAAACCAGACACGTGATCAGTCGCTACAGGAGGGATACTGCAACAAACGTGTTGTGTTCTGGCGAGAGTGAACGCGAACAGAGAAAGATATGAACAGAACACATTTAGGATGTTCAAGATTGTCAGAAACGATCGAACTGCGTGCAGTCCTACAGATACTCACGTTCTATCGACAGATGGTGAAAGACACGACAAACAGTAATTCCTGTTGCTCGCTGATTAAACACCTCGCACGAACGAGCAGGCTACTTATAGAGAATGTGATATATTTTTGTGGTGATAGTACGGTAATTCATTACTAAATTAATTACTAAATAAATAAATAAACAAGACTAGTTAGATTACGAAGACAAAAACAAATTTACTTATAGGTCAAACAGGGATGGAGGAAGGATACAAATGTTCTGGATGTTGCAAATTGGGGTCAACGGTTGAGAGTGACTTTTCTTCTTGTGCATTCAGTTAGTTTCCCGTGATAAACAAGCGATGAGTAGCTTCCAGACATCACGGACGATGCTCTCACAACATCTCCATAGTCTGTCTGCCTAATGTCTTACTCTGGACCACATTTAAGTTTCTGTACATCACACCACGCCTGCAAGGTATGTTCTGTAGTCTTTGGGAAGGACCTACAGAAGGGCTCTATGGTCTACAGGTCGAGTTGGGAGTTGAAAGATTGTGGTCTGTTAGTCTCTTCAGATTCACGGCAGCATCTTGGCTGACATCTGCTATGTGATGTCCTTCTCTAAGCATCTCTGTCTTTTGTATTTTCTTTAGATTAGAACGTTGCTGCTCTCACCGGAACTCCAATTGTTATTTATTGTTCTTCCCTTTTTCTTGTAGCTAGTTTGTCAAACTCTTCATTTGTCGATGCTCCGCTTTGAGAAGGAATCAACACGTGACTCTCTTTTGGTGGGTCGTTAACCCGTCAACTATTCTCTTGTTATTTTATCATCTGATAACAGCTTTGAGGAATCACTTTTGACCGTGACAACGCCGTGAGGGAACAAGGTTGAACATAGTTGTATGTCTCTTCAATGAAATTATATGAATAACATTATAATTTCTTACTTTAAAAAACCCACACCTAACGTGACTGACCACTTAGGAACAAATGATTGGCACAAGATAACTTCTCAAGTTGTACAAATAAAAGTAGAATTGGTCTCATTTCTTGTTCATGCTGCCTTCTATATGGCACATTTGGTGTGCACTAAGAGTGGTAAATGTTAGTAATATACTTCTCTGTTGATCTTTCATAACATATACAACACACTGTGATATACAACACACTGCTGACGTTAGGGTTAACGAACTATAACTGGTCAGAATCACACTCAATCTTCACGTAGTCGTTTCAGAGACAGACAACTCAGTCTGACCAAGTGCGTAGATAAAAGAAACCCTTGTTCATAAAATTTTGTAACTAAGTCAGCCACATTTAACAAAACGACGCAAATACCACTGCTAGATGTAAATTACGACACAAAACAGTAAATAATCTTTTGAAAGAAAAGCGTATTATAACGAACAGACTATAGCTGGCACATATAATTAGTTGTAGGGAGGTGTGGACCAAATGGGAGACAACATACAATTATGAGATAGGCAAAACACGGCATGTTGTTTGATGTAACTGTAACGATAAGTTAGAGAAACGTATAGCAGTACTTAACGAATGTAGTTTCTTTTATGACTGCCCACGTCACTGATATCAATGAAGATAAGACTGGAAGAGAAGAGTTGCAACCGTTGATCTCGTCCCAACGATTCACTAGGCATAAGGTAGAACAGACTATCCAATCAGTCAACTAGTGAATTAAAGGCAGACATCACCCACAGTATCTACATCTTAACTAAAGGCAGGCATCACGCACTGTGTCTACATCTTAACTAAAGGCAGGCATCACGCACTGTGTCTACATCTTAACTAAAGGCAGGCATCACGCACTGTGTCTACATCTTTACTAAAGGCAGGCATCACGCACTATGTCTACATCTTAACTAAAGGCAGTCATCACGCACTGCGTCTACATCTTAACTAAAGGCAGGCATCATGCACTGTGTCTGCATCTTTACTAAAGGCAGGCATCACGCACTGTGTCTACATCTTAACTAAAGGCAGGCATCACGCACTGTGTCTACATCTTAACTAAAGGCAGGCATCACGCACAGTATCTACATCTTAACTAAAGGCAGGCATCACGCACAGTATCTACATCTTAACTAAAGGCAGGTATCACGCACAGTATCTACATCTTAACTAAAGGCAGGCATCACGCACAGTATCTACATCTTAACTAAAGGCAGGCATCACGCACAGTATCTACATCTTAACTAAAGGCAGGCATCACGCACAGTATCTACATCTTAACTAAAGGCAGGCATCACGCACAGTATCTACATCTTAACTAAAGGCAGGCATCACGCACAGTATCTACATCTTAACTAAAGGCAGGTATCACGCACAGTATCTACATCTTAACTAAAGGCAGGCATCACGCACAGTATCTACATCTTAACTAAAGGCAGGCATCACGCACAGTATCTACATCTTAACTAAAGGCAGGCATCACGCACAGTATCTACATCTTAACTAAAGGCAGGTATCACGCACAGTATCTACATCTTAACTAAAGGCAGGCATCACGCACAGTATCTACATCTTAACTAAAGGCAGGCATCACGCACAGTATCTACATCTTAACTAAAGGCAGGCATCACGCACAGTATCTACATCTTAACTAAAGGCAGGTATCACGCACAGTATCTACATCTTAACTAAAGGCAGGCATCACGCACAGTATCTACATCTTAACTAAAGGCAGGTATCACGCACAGTATCTACATCTTAACTAAAGGCAGGCATCACGCACAGTATCTACATCTTAACTAAAGGCAGGCATCACGCACTGTGTCTACATCTTTATCAAGTGAAGACAGACAATGCGCACTTAATCTATATGTGAGTTGATGGCAGACAATGCGCACTTAATCTATATGTGAGTTGATGGCAGACAATGCGCACTTAATCTATATGTGAGTTGATGGCAGACAATGCGCACTTAATCTATATGTGAGTTGATGGCAGACAATACTGAAATGTTAAAGGCGCAGCGATTCCGAGATTGTGCAGACAGAGTTCAGACATGAGTAGACATGTGAAACATCGACCAGATTTCGACCTTCCTTATCTTAGTGAAGGTTACAAATGTTTCTTTTTTTCTTCCAGGAAACGCAGTGAACATCTGCATTATCGTCGATATCAGTTTTATCAACAAACTAATTGCTGGTTAGCAGAACGTAATACACAACAGTCTCATGTGTCGATGACACCAGGACAAATATGCAGGTTGGTAATACATTATAACGTGCCGGTGCATTTTGCGAGATGTGATAGGCAAAGCAGCAGAACAACATATGTAAAGAGCATATAAACTAGATCTGCGTCGATATGTTATGTAAGATTTGTCATGAAAACATAACATACGTCGCGATGATGATTTACAGAAATGTTTTGATGCTACAAAGTGGAGATACAAGTAAAATAAATGAAGTCATGAGACATGCAGGTTATAAATTATAGCAGTGAAAAAAGAAACAACATAAGAACTGAATGAAGAATGAAAAAGATGCACAAGTGGCTGTGTTGAGAGTAATTTTTGCAAGGAACATATAGTTTATGTTGTACAACAGTTGGTAGTAAAATTAACCCACCTATAAAACATACGAACAACATGGATAATCGGTCTGGGATGGAGAGTCGTCCATGGAGAAAGAGAAAAAAGAGAGGGAGAAAAAGAGAGAAAAAGACAGAGAGAGAAACAGAGAGAGAAAGAAAGAAGGAGAACTAGGCTGCATTCACTCAAAAGACGCGTTCAGGAGAAATAAAGGCCATGCACTTCACATTTTAAAGGCTGCATTGCTACAGGATTACATTTATAATTGTACAAACGGCTAAGAAAATGTACAAAATATAGAAGGGAAAACGGATACAGAATAATACAGAATGTAGAGGAACAGCTGTGAAAGCGAGAAAATAGCAGCTAAACTGAGAGCTTTTATAAAGAAACTGAGCCACATAAACTCACAAACAAGAACATACAGTAACACTGATTTGAGCGGAAAGATTCTGGACAAACAATATCGAATATACATACAGCCAACAAGAAGATGGTTACATACTACACGCGCATGCGCAAACAGAGAGGAGTTCAGAAACGTGCAAGTAAGCTGAGAACTGGACGAGAGAATGCAGTTTGCAGATATAGATAATACTTCAGGCGAACGAAAGATAGACTAAGGCTTCAATATTTTCACAATATCACCTGCTAGCAGGTTATGTCTCCGGGAAAATGTTGAAACTCTTAGTTCCTGGTTATTACTGGTGATAAAGTAGATATATTCATAGATGGATCTGTCTTAGGTTTGTATGGGTATCTTTCCCATTGGCCACCAAACGTGGTGGACAGATCTGCTGAAGAATCCATAAATGTCTTCGAATGCAAGCATTATTGGGACAATTGGTCTACTCCAAGTACACTGGGCAGAAAAAAAGAACAAAAATGTTCTCATTTTGCAACTTAATACTTCAGAGGATGGTTCTTAAAGAATATAAAAACAAGGAAAATAAACTTTTGTGGTCATATAAAATGACATGATAACCTACAGAATATCATCAAGGTGTAGTCCATAAATGTGTGGCATGTGTGGAAAATATATGGATTGACAAACTTAGTAGCAACAGGGACAATAAATACAGGAAAGACATAAACAGGATGGTTTCAATACGTGGCACGGGAAATGATCAACGATGGAATTATTACATAGCGCACAAGATGGAGGTTTATGGAGGATCATGATACCCGGCACTTGTCAGCTTGGAGGACCATGATATCCGGGGCTTCTCAGCTTGGAGGACCGTGATATCGGGTGCTTGGAGGACCATGAATCCGGTGCTTGTCGGCTTGGAGGACCATGATATCCGGTGCTTCTAAGCTTGGAGGACCATGATATCCGGTGCTTGTCAGCTTGGAGGACCATGATATCCGGTGCTTGGAGGACCATGATATCCGGTGCTTGTCAGCTTGGAGGACCATGAAATCTGATGCTTGTCAACTTGGAGGACCATGATACCCGGTGCTTGTCAGCTTCGAGGACCATGATATCCGGTGCTTGGAGGACCATGATATCCGGTGCTTGTAGGACCATGATATCCGTTGCTTGGAGGACCATGATATCCGGTGCTTGTCAGCTTGGAGGACCATGATATCCGGTGCTTGTCAGCTTGGAGGACCATGATATCCGGTGCTTCTAAGCTTGGAGGACCATGATATCCGGTGCTTGTCAGCTTGGAGGACCATGATATCTGGTGCTTGGAGGACCATGATATCCGGTGCTTCTCAGCTTGGAGGACCATGATATCCGGTGCTTGTCAACTTGGAGGACCATGATACCCGGTGCTAGTCAGCTTCGAGGACCATGATATCCGGTGCTTGGAGGACCATGATATCCGCTGCTTGTAGGACCATGATATCCGTTGCTGGGAGGACCATGATATTCGGTGCTTGTCAGTTTGGAGGACCATGATATCCGGTGCTTGTCAGCTTGGAGGACCATGATACCCGTGCTTGTCAGCTTGGAAAACCATGATACCCGGTGCTTGTCAGCTTGGAGGACCATGATACCCAGTGCTTGTCAGCTTGGAGGACCATTACATCCGGTGCTTGTCAGCTTGGAGGACCATGATATGCGATGCTTCGAGGACCATGATATCCGGTGCTTGGAGGACCATGATATCCGGTGCTTGGAGGACCATGATATCCGGTGCTTGGAGGACTATGATATCCGGTGCTTGTCAGCTTGGAGGACCATGATATCCGGTGCTTGGAGGACCATAATATCTGGTGCTTGGAGGACCATGATATCCGGTGCTTGTCAGCTTGGAGGACCATGATATTCGGTGCTTGGAGGACCATGATATCCGGTGCTTGTCAGCTTGGAGGACCATGATATTCGGTGCTTGGAGGACCATGATATCCGGTGCTTGTCAGCTTGGAGGACCTTGATATCCGGTGCTTGGAAGACCATGATATCCGGTGCTTGGAGGACCATGATATTTGGTGCTTGTCAGCTTGGAGGACCATGATACCTGGTGCTTGTCAGCTTGGACGACCATGATATCCGGTGCTTGGAGGACCATAATATCCTGTGCTTGTCAGCTTGGAGGACCATGATACCCGGCGCCTGTCAGCTTGGAGGACCATGATACGCGGCGCCTGTCAGCTTGTAGGACCATGATACCCGACGCCTGTCAGCTTGGATGACCATGATATCCGGTGCTTGGAGGACCATGATATCCGGTGCTTGTCAGTTTGGAGGACGATGATATGCTGTGTTTGGAGGACCATGATATCCGGTGCTTGTCAGTTTGGAGGACCATGATATCCGGTGCTTGGAGGACCATGATATCCTGTGTTTGGAGGACCATGACATCCTGTGTTTGGAGGATCATGATATCCGGTGCTTGGGGGATCATGAAATCCTGTGTTTGGAGGACCATGATATCCGATGCTTGTCAGTTTGGAGGACCATGATATCCGGTGCTTGTCAATTTGGAGGACCATGATATCCTGTGGGTGTCCGGTTAGCGCAATCCATAGGCGGTTGGCTTACCACGGCAACAGCCGGGTTCGTTCCCTGGCGAGGACACCTGGGTTTTACTAATTCCCTAAAAATTAGTGGGAGCCGCGATAGCTCAGTGGTTAGTGAACTGGACTACTACGGACAAGAGGTAGGGTTCGATCCCAACCGACGGCTCCGGGTTCACCCAGCCTTAAATGGGTACCGGATTTTTTCTGGGAAAGTAAAGCAGCACGGGCGTAATACCGACCACATTACCCCAAAAATCATGTGCTGAAGGTCTGTAAAATATAGGGTCACTAACACCATATTTCCCTATACGCCGCCACTTGGCGTGACGGGGGGTACTTTACTACTTACTTATGATATCCTGTGCTTGAAGGACCATGAATATCCTGTGTTTGGAGGACCATGACACCCGGTGCTTGTCAGTTTGGAGGACCATGATATCCGGTGCTTGGAGGACCATGATATCCGGTGCTTGGAGGACCATCATATCTAGTGCTTGGAGGACCATGATATCCGGTGCTTCTCAGCTTGGAGGACCATGATATCCGGTGCTTGGAGGACCATGATATCCGGTGCTTGTCAGCATGAATGACCATGATACCCGGCGCCTGTCAGCTTGGAGGACCATGATACCCGGCGCCTGTCAGCTTGGAGGACCATGATACCGGGCGCGGCGCCTGTCAGCTTGGAGGACCATGATACCCGGCGCCTGTCAGCTTGGAGGACCATGATACCCGGCGATTGTCAGCTTGGAGGACCATGATACCCGGCGCCTGTCAGCTTGGAGGACCGTGGCAGATGACATTGTTAGTCACCTCATACAAAAGTCATGGTACTAATTGCTGCTATGTGCTGTTATCTCCCTTCAAAAGGATTCATCAAAGGAAAAGACATGCGTACCTCCGAAGTCGGAGTTATCTGCCTGTGCGGCGAATGACCCCTGTACACACGACTGCCAGGTAAAAATGGATTAACACGCAACATTCAGTTACTAGTCTCTAGGGACTTCGTCAGAGTTGAAAGCTGGCGAACGCAACAACGACGACGACGACGACGACAACAACAACAACACCAACAAAAGGATTCTGATAGCTACCGTGCAACATGATCGTATATAAGTTGCAATATAGGCTCGCGGTGCTGCGCTGAAAACAGTGAGATCAACACTTTCAACTTGAAACTGGACTGCATATGTGTCATCATTTGACTACAATAACTGCTACTAATAATAATTATTATGAAGGCTGTCAGTCGTAATCAATGAAGACATGAGCTTAAGCTTTAGACATATGCAGCTGCATCTTTCTCCAGTTTAGAGGCTGGCTTTAAAGTCAAATTCGGACATAAAATCCGGTGTACAGGTGGGACAGGTATGTGTGTTAGTTACTATCCTTGCTGCGATAGCTGACTGCTTAGTGCACTTACTACTGACCTGGAAGACCCAGGTTTAATCCCTGAACCTGGCAATTTGTTTTTTCTTGGACTGACACCACAAACAGTTCAACCAATTTCCGAAAATGGGTACCTGAGTTGTTTGTTTATTTTTTTAAAATTATTTTAAGAGGGCGGCCTGATGTGAAACCGATCACATCACCTATAGAATGTGTAGATGGGCATTGAGAAATGTGGACACTACCACCAAATTCCCAATACGTCAAGATAAGACATGCACTAAATAACAGAAGAAATACTAAAATAATAAACAGTTCGGCGAAGAAGGAAGCAAGAGAACAAGAACAGAGTGTTAAGAATGCTAAAAACTTGGGTACTCTTCAACAATTATCACCGTTGTGGCTTTCGAACTTAAAACGAAAGTGAGTGAGGCAGTAGACCTAACAAGCTCTTACTTTCAGTTTCCCTATTATCGAACACACATGCTGTGGTGCTGGTATTGTTCATATAACAAAATTAACAAATAAAAATTCGCACGTAGTTTCCATTGATTAAACTCAACTAAAAATAATACTTTGTAAACTCTAAAATGTAAATTGTTGATAATAATTTGACTAGAAGTAAAAAACTGTACCCAGCAGTGGCATAGTGTGGGAAGGGCCAGAGGGACAGTTTGCCTAGTTGCCCATAGCGTAATTATTATGGAAGCACAATTTAAGAAAATCATAGTAATACATAAATCAACAGTAGATTACAGGAGGCAACACAGCCGCTACCAACTAACAAACTTGTCCTGTCCACTATGCTGTCAACTAACAAACTTGTCCTGCCCACGATACTGTCAACTAAAAAACGTGTCCTGTCCACTATGATGTCAACTAACAAACTTGTCCTGTCCACTATACTGTAAACTAAAAAACTTGTCCTGTCCACTATGATGTCAACTAAAAAACTTGTCCTGTCCACTATGATGTCAACTAAAAAACTTGTCCTGTCCACTATGATGTCAACTAAAAAACGTGTCCTGTCCACTATGATGTCAACTAAAAAACTTGTCCTGTCCATTATACTGTCAACTAAAAAACTTGTCCTGTCCACTATACTGTCAACTAAAAAACTTGTCCTGTCCACTATACTGTCAACTAACAAACTTGTCATGCCCACAATACTGTCAACTAAAAAATTTGTCCTGTCCACTATACTGTCAACTAACAAAATTGTCCTGTCCACTATACTGTCAACTAACAAACTTGTCCTGTCCACTATACTGTCAACTAAAAAACTTGTCCTGTCCACTATACTGTCAACTAACAAACTTGTCCTGTCCACTATACTGTCAACTAACAAACCTATACTGTCAACTAACAAACTTGTCCTGTCCGCTATACTGTCAACTAACAAACTTGTCCTGTCCACTATACTGTCAACTAACAAACTTGTCCAGTCCACTATACTGTCAACTAACAAACTTGTCCTGTCCACTATACTGTTAACTAAAAAACTTGTCCTGTCCACTATGATGTCAACTCACAAACTTATACTGTCAACTAACAAACTTGTCATGCCCACTATACTGTCAACTAACAAAATTGTCCTGTCCACTATACTGTCAACTAACAAACTTATACTGTCAACTAACAAACTTGTCCTGCCCACTATACTGTCAACTAACAAAATTGTCCTGTCCACTATACTGTCAACTAACAAACTTGTCCTGTCCACTATACTGTCAACTAACAAACTTGTCCTGTCCACTATACTGTCAATTAACAAACTTGTCCTGTCCATTATACTCTCAACTAACAAACTTGTCCTGTCCACTATGCTGTCAACTAACAAAATTGTCCTGTCCACTATACTGTCAACTAACAAACTTGTCATGCCCACTATACTGTCAACTAACAAACTTGTCATGTCCACTATACTGTCAACTAACAAACTTGTCCTGTCCACTATACTGTCAATTAACAAACTTGTCCTGTCCACTATACTGTCAACTAACAAACTTGTCCTGTCCATTATACTCTCAACTAACAAACTTGTCCTGTCCACTATGCTGTCAACTAACAAAATTGTCCTGTCCACTATACTGTCAACTAACAAACTTGTCATGCCCACTATACTGTCAACTAACAAACTTGTCATGCCCACTATACTGTCAACTAACAAACTTGTCCTGTCCACTATGCTGTCAACTAACAAACTTGTCCTGTCCACTATGCTGTCAACTAACAAACTTGTCCTGTCCACTATACTGTCAACTAACAAACTTGTCATGCCCACTATACTGTCAACTAACAAACTTGCC
Organism: Megaustenia siamemsis; assembly: GCA_032433765.1. Taxonomy (NCBI): domain Eukaryota; kingdom Metazoa; phylum Mollusca; class Gastropoda; order Stylommatophora; family Ariophantidae; genus Megaustenia; species Megaustenia siamemsis. The sequence continues at coordinate 33,659,713 of JAVIAB010000108.1, read as the reverse complement.
ATGCCCACTATACTGTCAACTAACAAACATGTCATGTCCACAATACTGTCAACTAAAAAAATTGTCCTGTCCACTATACTGTCAATAAACAAACTTGTCATGCCTACTATACTGTCAACTAACAAACTTGTCATGCCCAGGTTGTTGTTAAACCTCACTACGTAAGTGGTATCGGAGTAAGGTTGTGTACAAACACACACACAATCACTTTGACGGAACAAGTGCAATAGGAACAAAATTACACATTTTGAGAACCCCTCGTCAGCCTGGAAACAATAGTCACAGTTTACAAAACTCTGGGTGGAGGAAGGTGTTGTTTGCAAAGCACGGGTACAGTCCCCTGTTTCCCAGACAACTAAGATACAAACGAGTGTAATCATATAGGACACGTGACGGGCGTTATACTAATGCCAGCTTCCTCCGTGAAAGGCTGTCGTGTAAACAAAGCGAAACAATGATTAAAAGGCATTCAATTTGGCGCTCACTTTGAACATATTATGCGCTGTGATAATGTGCACACCTCCTAGCAAGCGATAAGCTATGTTTAGCTAATGCTACTGGCGACTGTAGCAGATTTTAGCAGAGTTCAAGGGGCGGGCGATCTTCACAGTTTAGCCATGCAAGTCGTGCGTTGGACACATTTGTATTGACAGCAAGCCGGCAATGTTTAACTACAAGGAGAAGTTCAACATGCGCACTGAACCTCCTGGTGAGCTGATACTGATCGATGTTAGCTCACTTCCACAAGGCAAGCACAACTGCATTTGGACAAAGTTTCCAGTGAATAACTTCCACCGACACCACCACTACCTTCTTCTTCTCCCGCCTCCTTATTCTCATTCTCTTTCTTTTCATATTTCTCTTCCTCCTCCCTCACTTTTTCACTCCTTTTTCCCCCCTTCGCCTTCTCATATTTTCTTCTCCTTATATTTGCATTCTTCAACTTCTTCCCCCTATCATATTTGCATTCTTCAACTTCTTCCCCTTATCATATTTACATTCTTCAACTTCTTCCCCTTATCATATTTGCATTCTTCAACTTCTTCCTTTTATCATATTTACATTCTTCAACTTCTTCCCCTTATCATATTTATATTCTTCAACTTCTTCCCCTTATCATATTTATATTCTTCAACTTCTTCCCCTTATCATATTTATATTCTTCAACTTCTTCCCCTTATCATATTTATATTCTTCAACTTCTTCCTCTTATCATATTTGCATTCTTCAACTTCTTCCTTTTATCATATTTACATTCTTCAACTTCTTCCCCTTATCATATTTATATTCTTCAACTTCTTCCCCTTATCATATTTATATTCTTCAACTTCTTCCCCTTATCATATTTACATTCTTCAACTTCTTCCCCTTATCATATTTACATTCTTCAACTTCTTCCCCTTATCATATTTATATTCTTCAACTTCTTCCTCTTATCATATTTATATTCTTCAACTTCTTCCTCTTATCATATTTATATTCTTCAACTTCTTCCTCTTATCATATTTGCATTCTTCAACTTCTTCCTTTTATCATATTTACATTCTTCAACTTCTTCCCCTTATCATATTTATATTCTTCAACTTCTTCTCCTTATCATATTTACATTCTTCAACTTCTTCCCCTTATCATATTTATATTCTTCAACTTCTTCCTCTTATCATATTTACATTCTTCAACTTCTTCCCCTTATCATATTTATATTCTTCAACTTCTTCCTCTTATCATATTTATATTCTTCAACTTCTTCCTCTTATCATATTTATATTCTTCAACTTCTTCCCCTTATCATATTTGCATTCTTCAACTTCTTCCCCTTATCATATTTACATTCTTCAACTTCTTCCCCTTATCATATTTATATTCTTCAACTTCTTCCCCTTATCATATTTATATTCTTCAACTTCTTCCCCTTATCATATTTACATTCTTCAACTTCTTCCCCTTATCATATTTATATTCTTCAACTTCTTCCTCTTATCATATTTACATTCTTCAACTTCTTCCCCTTATCATATTTATATTCTTCAACTTCTTCCTTTTATCATATTTACATTCTTCAACTTCTTCCCCTTATCATATTTATATTCTTCAACTTCTTCCCCTTATCATATTTATATTCTTCAACTTCTTCCTCTTATCATATTTATATTCTTCAACTTCTTCCTCTTATCATATTTATATTCTTCAACTTCTTCCCCTTATCATATTTGCATTCTTCAACTTCTTCCTTTTATCATATTTACATTCTTCAACTGCTTCCCCTTATCATATTTATATTCTTCAACTTCTTCCCCTTATCATATTTGCATTCTTCAACTTCTTCCCCTTATCATATTTGCATTCTTCAACTTCTTCCACTTATCATATTTGCATTCTTCAACTTCTTCCCCTTATCATATTTGCATTCTTCAACTTCTTCCTTTTATCATATTTACATTCTTCAACTTCTTCCCCTTATCATATTTACATTCTTCAACTTCTTCCTTTTATCATATTTACATTCTTCAACTTCTTCCCCTTATCATATTTGCATTCTTCAACTTCTTCCCCTTATCATATTTACATTCTTCAACTTATTCCTTTTATCATATTTATATTCTTCAACTTCTTCCCCTTATCATATTTGCATTCTTCAACTTCTTCCCCTTATCATATTTGCATTCTTCAACTTCTTCCTTTTATCATATTTACATTCTTCAACTTCTTCCCCTTATCATATTTGCATTCTTCAACTTCTTCCTTTTATCATATTTACATTCTTCAACTTCTTCCCCTTATCATATTTGCATTCTTCAACTTCTTCCTTTTATCATATTTACATTCTTCAACTTCTTCCCCTTATCATATTTGCATTCTTCAACTTCTTACCCTTATCATATTTACATTCTTCAACTTCTTCCTTTTATCATATTTGCATTCTTCAACTTCTTCCCCTTATCATATTTACATTCTTCAACTTCTTCCCCTTATCATATTTATATTCTTCAACTTCTTCCCCTTATCATATTTACATTCTTCAACTTCTTCACCTTATCATATTTATATTCTTCAACTTCTTCCCTTATCATATTTACATTCTTCAACTTCTTCCTTTTATCATATTTACATTCTTCAACTTCTTCCCCTTATCATATTTACATTCTTCAACTTCTTCCCCTTATCATATTTACATTCTTCAACTTTTTCCTCTTATCATATTTACATTCTTCAACTTCTTCCTCTTATCATATTTACATTCTTCAACTTCTTCCTCTTATCATATTTACATTCTTCAACTTCTTCCCCTTATCATATTTATATTCTTCAACTTTTTCCCTTTATCATATTTATATTCTTCAACTTTTTCCCCTTATCATATTTATATTCTTCAACTTTTTCCCCTTATCATATTTATATTCTTCAACTTTTTCCCCTTATCATATTTACATTCTTCAACTTTTTCTTCTTCTCACATTTATATTCTTCATTTTTTTTCTCTTTTTAATTTTCAAATAATAATCCTTCTTCTCAGATTTACATTTTGCACTCTTTCTTCTTCGTCTTCTCATATTAAATAATTCCTCTTCTTCTCATATTAAATAATTCCTCTTCTTCTCATATTAAATAATTCCTCTTCTTCTCATATTAAATAATTCCTCTTCTTCTCATATTAAATAATTCCTCTTCTTCTCATATTAAATAATTCCTCTTCTTCTCATATTTACATTCTTCATCTTCGTCTTCTCATATTTACATTCTTCATCTTCGTCTTCTCATATTTACATTCTTAAACTTTATCGTCTATTCATATTTACATTCTTTATCATCTTCAACACTCACTACATTTTTCATCGTCTACTTCTCATATTACAAGCATTCATCTCTTTCTAATATTTATTTACATTCTTCATTTTCCTCTTCTCAGATTTACATTTTTCATTATCTCATATTTATATGCATTCTTAATCATTTTCGTATTCTCACATTTACATTCATCTTTTTTTCTCTCATATTTACATTCGCCATCTCCTTCGCATTCTCATATTTACATTCTTCATCTCAGTCTCATATTTATTTACATTCATCTTTTCTTCATCTCCTTCTCATAGTTATATTTGATCTTATACTCCTCACATTTGCATCCTTCATATTCTTCTCTAATTTACTTTATTCATCTTCATCTTCGCTATTTCCTCCTCATCGTTCTCCATACTTTCATTCTTCTCCTTGTCCCACATATACTTTCATTCTCTTTCTTCTTCCTCACATACTTTCATTCTCTTTCTTCTTCCTCACATACTATCATTCTCTTTCTCCTCCCTCACATACTATCATTCTCTTTCTCCTCCCTCACATACTTTCATTCTCTTTCTCCTCCCTCACATACTATCATTCTCTTTCTCCTTCCTCACATACTTTCATTCTCTTTCTCCTCACTCGCATACTATCATTCTCTTTCTCCTCCCTCACATACTATCATTCTCTTTCTCCTTCCTCACATACTTTCATTCTCTTTCTCCTCCCTCACATACTTTCATTCTCCCTCACATACTTTCATTCTCTTTCTCCTCCCTCACATACTTCCATTCTAGGGGATACCATTGGACTCACAGTGCCAGAGTCACGGCAATAATAAAGCTTATTGTGCTCTTCCTTATTAAGACTTCTTAAATTCATTCAAATTCTCATTTATGAATTATCTTGACAGTTATCATGCACCTGGATATCAGTGTGACCATGACCGCCTGGTATCCTCGTACAGTCTCACCGTGAATCATTTATGTCGTTGTGATAGTGCATTGCACATGTGATGTCTCATCGAGGTAATACCAGCAAAGTACCAGGCCTATAGAATTCAAATATAACAGTGTGATGATGTCACTGTGTTCACATTTGGTGAACGTTGCTAACATAACCACCACAGCAGATCTTCTCATGGGAGCTTGCAACACCTCACATCGAATATATGACTGATATTTCATTTATCTTCACCTGATAAACTGCAGTCTCTTCTTACCAAATATAGATATATCTCCACTATATATCCACATTTCAAAGGCTTCAATTCTCTGTTGTGTTTTCTTGTCTATGTCCATGTTTCTGCACCATATAGGAATATTGAGAAGATGTAACAGTTTGCTATTCTTAGTTTTAGCCCTGGTGTTATTTGTTTTGGTGTTAATATGTTCTTCATAGCTTTAAATTACTTTTTGCGATTCCTATTCTTTTGTTTATTTCAGTTTTACATTTTATTGGTTTGTTTACTTTTCCATTAATGTTCTCATGCAGAATATGGCTTCTTTTGTCCCGCTATTTTTCCTAAATCTAAATTGCTGCTCATCTAACTCAGTATTGATTTTATTCAGAATCCTTCCTTGTATAACTTTTAGCAAGACTTTTCTAACCTGGCTCATTAGGCTTATTGTTCTAAAGTCACTGCATTCAACGGCACCGAAAAAGCCCGGTGTCTCATCTCGCATTCTGCTACCTCCCGTTCCTAACTCTACAGCCCACCGCACAGCTGATGTATTACTCATTTCAGTGTCGTGTATTTGTCCACTACACCTGATTTCATTTTGCCTATCTCTCGAATATTCTGCTTGTTTGCATTCCTAAACTGTTTTTCTATTCTACTCAATTTGTCCATACTGTTGTGTAAACCTTCTCTCCCTTTTCTTATCTTCTTTCTTTACTGTCTACCACCTATTTTCTCCGCTCTGTAACAGAGACTGCCCTGTAGGACATGTCCTGCCTGTTGTAACGTCACAGTGTAAACAATCCTAAGATAAATTGAATAACACATAGATGGGATTAACATAGGGGCATGACCTTTAGACAAAGGGAGTCGTTAGCTTGACTGGAAATATTCTACATATAATCGAGGTAACGAGAAGTAAATATTAAGAATAATGGAGAAGGGCCAGAAATACTCAGAGAAGAAGTGGAAGACGCCTTGCGCAATATGAAAGCAGGCAAATCTCATGGACCAGTTAATATAACTAAAGAAGAGAATGAAGCCATGGGTGATTTTGGAATAGAAATATTAACAAAAACATTGAATGATATCTACAACAGCGGATATATACCAGACTGCTCTAATCAATATTCATAGCCCTACAAAAGAAATCTGGTGCGATAGAATATGATGATCATCGCAAAATAAGAATTATGAGTCACATGACTAAGATATTACTAAGGATCATCATGCGAAGAGTGCGAAACAAAATCAGTCCAGAAATTAGTGATGAAGTGTGGTTTTGTTGGAGGTAAAGGAACAAGCAATGCCATATATATCATAAGATCTTTAGTAGAAAGAGCCATAGAGGTGAAAACAGATCTATACCTATGTTTCATAGATTATACCAAAGCATTTGACAAAGTAAAGCACCAAGAAATAATCAACATTTTAGAAATCATAAACGTAGACAGCAAAGATATAAGAATAATAAAGTACATGTACTGGCAACAAACAGCGGCCATAAGAACTGGAAACCAATTGGGAATGTTTCAACAAATATAAACAGGGTGTTAGACAATGTTGTGTGCTGTCACCAGATTTGTTTAATATTTATAGTGAGATTATTTTAAGATCCATAAGGGACATGCCTGGAATAACAATTGGAGGTCATAATATAAATAATCTAAGGTATGCTGATGATACAGTCTTAATCGCTAAGAGTGAAAATGAGTTACAAGAAATGTTGGACATTATAGTGAAAGAAAGCAAAAATAACGGTTGGCTTACCACGGCAACAGCCGGGTTCGTAATCCTGGCGAGGACACCTGGGTTTTACTAATTCCCTAAAAATTAGTAGGAGCCGCGATAGCTCAGTGGTTAGTGAACTGGACTACTACGGACAAGGGGTAGGGTTCGATCCCAACCGACGGCTCCGGGTTCACCCAGCCTTAAAATGGGTACCGGATTTTTTCTGGGAAAGTAAAAGCAGCACGGGCGTAATACCGACCACATTACCCCAAAAATCATGTGCTGAAGGTCTGTAAAATATAGGGTCACTAACACCATATTTCCCTATACGCCACTTGGCGTGACGGGGGGTACTTTACTTTTTTACTTTTTTAAAGCAAAAATAAAGGACTCAGCCTTAATAGCAAAAAGACAGAAGTAATGGTAACAACAAAGAAAAAGACATCACCTCAGTGCAAAATAAAGACAAGTAGAACAATATTAAAACAGGTAAATGAATTTAAATATTTGGGAACTTTGTTAACCTCAGACGGAAGATGTACAAAAGAGGTGAGATGCAGAATGACTCAGGCAAAAGCAGCTTTCCAAAAAATGAGGAAGATACTATGCAATCCATTTTTGACAATAGAAACAAGAAAAAGAGTTCTTAAATGTTATGTAGAGCCAGTTTTATTTAACACATGGATGTGAATTATGGACAATAGGACAACAAATAAGAAAATCACTGGAGTCTGTAGAAATGTGGTTTTACAGAAGAATGTTGAGAATACCATGGACAGCTAAGAAGAGTAATGAAAATGTTCTGAAAGAGGTCAAAACGAAAAGAGAACTAATTTCCAATATTAGGAAGAAACAATCATCATTTTGTGGCCAAGTAATGAGAAGAAAACAATTGGAATATATTGTAACAACTGGAAAAATTGAGGGACGAAGAGGTAGAGGGAAGCAAAGAGAAAAGATACTAGACAACTTAAGAGAATGGCTTGGCAGAAGGTCAACAACTTAAATGATAAATAACTGTCGAGATCGAAATTTGTGGAGAGACATGATCACCTACGCCAGAAGGCCCGGTACTTGATGATTATGATGATGATGATGAACGAGAGTAAGAATCTAAGTTAACGGCGTCGTAACAAAAGGAAACGGACATTCCACAGCGGATTTTTCCCTGGACTAGAGAAAGTCGCAAATCCACGTATCATTCTCTCGTCCGTAGGAATCGAATTGGAAATTTTCGGAGAAAGTTTTATCTGAAGTCCAGCAATAACCAGGAGAGCACAAACTACTACGACATGCCCTCGTGTATTTCGAGGCAGACCAAAGCAAGCTTCGTTCGGAACGAACCAAGGTTTGAATCCAGGTAATAGAGAATGATTGACAGGTGATGGACAACTCACGAAATGAGATGATAGAGAATTGTAAGGCGGAAGAAATTTTAGGCAAATCCTAACAAATGAGAGGGCGACCGAACTCGTTTCCCAGCATGCCTAGAGAAATAGGCAGGACATAATGAATGATAAAACGCCCGTGTATAGAGGTTTTAGACTTTTCCTACCGATATTGCAAACATAAAGTGCAGAAAGTGTTTCCATACCGGCTTTGGCTGCCCCCTAAGCAGTTATGATTGAGATTGAATAGTCACGGATGAGAGAGAGAGAGAGAGAGAGAGAGAGAGAGAGAGAGAGAGCGAGAGAGAGAGAGAGAGAGAGAGAGACACACACAGAGTCAAAGATTTTCAGAGACTATCGAAGTATTTCCACTATTTACAGATTTCCTTGAGATTTTAGAGAGAGAGAGAGAGAGAGAGAGAGAGAGAGAGAGAGAGAGAGAGAGAGAGAGAGAGAGAGAGAGAGATATGGATGGATGGGATGGATGGATGGATGGATGGATGGATGGATGGATGGATGGATGGATGGATGGATGGATGGATGGATGGATGGATGGATGGATGGATGGATGGATGGATGGATGGATGGATGGATGGATAGATATATAGATAGATAGATAGATAGATAGATAGATAGATAGATAGATAGATAGATAGATAGATAGATAGATAGATAGATAGATAGATAGATAGATAGATAGATAGATAGATAGATAGATAGATAGATAGATAGATAGATAGATAGATAGATAGATAGATAGATAGATAGATAGATAGATAGATAGATAGATAGATAGATAGATAGATAGATAGATAGATAGATAAACACTCTATCTTAGGATTGTCGGCTGTGACTTTGATAGAATAATCAAGACTTACATAGAGAGAAACAGAGTTAGATATTTTGTAGAGATTTTCAGAGACTTCCATCATTTCAGAGAGGATAGGATTCAGTTAGAATCTATAAGCTATAGAATAGAATGGTGGATATAGCACGATCACTGAGTTATTTACATTGAAATCGCACATCGACTACTTAGAGTAACATGTCACGAACAGGTGAAATACATATTGATCCCATTACTGATTGAATCTTATCTGCAAGACTTGTAGACAGAACAAGAAAGATTTGATTTAAGCGCTGTAATAAACAAAATAAACAACTGTGAGTAGGTCAATTCATGAAGTGTGATATATATGATGTCGAGTTGAGAGTATTTCTCTCAAGTGTTATCTCACTTCTTGGATTTCTTCTTGACATCATCAAAGTTCAGCAACGAAGAAAGTCATTGTGATCTCAAAGTAGCAGCACTAGGACAGTAATACCTGCAAGGCTATCAGGATGCACTAGGACAGTAATACCTGCAGGATGCAGAATGTTCCCTTCTCTCTCTCTCTCTCTCCCCACGACCTTGGTTATCGTATTAGAAAATTCCTTTCGTAGCTGAGCCAAAACCTGCGAGACCGGACGCAGGCATGGCGATCAATAGTTATAGAATTATTTCCAGTTTACGAAACACAATCCAGTAGGCCAGATGTGTTTTTGTTTTAAAAAATCTGATTACAGATTTGGAGATTAAAAATAAAGAAATGAGCACCAGCCACCTTTCTTGATGCTTGATAACGTCAGGTTTTCAACGCATCAAGTCCTTAGGAGACTATCAAGAAATATTAGGTTGCCTTCATGTTATCATTTCAGATATGCTTATGTTGAGATAACGATCATCCTTTCTATGACCACACATGCTTAACTGGTAGCACGAAATCATTTCTTGTTTTTCAATAAAATTAGTATGAATTAGGAACACAAACAAGCGTGGTAACATAAACACTGATTGACGGGTTAAAAAAGAAGTGCGCTTAATCAGCGAGAAACAGAAACCATCTGCATACGTGTCTTGAACGGTATTTGGCCCTTTTGCGACTATCCAGGGTGCAGCGGACGATTGCTGTTAACCAAATGTCGCATCGCAGGACAAGTTGCCTAAATAAATCAACAACTTCCCAAGAAAAATGGGGCATCTGATATCACAGTAATACAATACCTCTGAAGTCGGAGAATATCTCCCTGTAAGGCGAGGAACACCAGTTGAAATGACACATTCGAGTGTCCAGGATGTAAGTGTTTACAGAGAACAAAACATGCTTCCACGCAAAATTTATTCTCTGAAAAAGCCCACAGACCAAGAGATTCTTCTCCATGAGTTGTTGACATAATAGCATGAGTTGATACAGGCAGAGGCTTCTCCATGAGTTGTTGACATAATAGCATGAGTTGATACAGGCAGTCTTCTCCATGAGTTGTTGACATAATAGCATGAGTTGATACAGGTAGAGGCTTCTCCATGAGGTGTTGACGTAATAGCATGAGTTGATACAGGTAGAGGCTTCTCCATGAGGTGTTGACATAATAGCATGAGTTGATACAGGCAGTCTTCTCCATGAGTTGTTGACATAATAGCATGAGTTGATACAGGCAGTCTTCTCCATGAGTTGTTGACATAATAGCATGAGTTGATACAGGTAGAGGCTTCTCCATGAGTTGTTGACATAATAGCATGAGTTGATACAGGTAGAGGCTTCTCCATGAGTTGTTGACGTAATAGCATGAGTTGATACAGGCAGAGGCTTCTCCATGAGGTGTTGACGTAATAGCATGAGTTGATACAGGCAGAGGCTTCTCCATGAGTTGTTGACGTAATATCATGAGTTGATACAGGCAGAGGCTTCTCCATGAGGTGTTGACGTAATAGCATGAGTTGATACAGGCAGAGGCTTCTTAGAGGAAAACTTCAGTTAACCAGCCTATCTTTGATGCAGGATGTTACCCAGGGAGGTCGACTAGGAAGTCGAGGCTAGGTCCGTACTAGTTGGTGGACCGACGACCCTGCCGTTCCGACACCAGGTCACAGAAGATTGAACTCCCGTCTAGGCGAGAGTTAAAAGCAAACTATTATATAGGTACTAGGGGCTACTGACTTTACTTTTTATGTGACATTATCATTGTTTCATGGAAGAGCATATAGTGCCACTTACACGTGTTCCAATAAAGAACACTATCTCTTGCCTATGTTCCAATAAAGAACACTTTCTCTTACCTATGTTCCAATAAAGAACACTTTCTCTTACCTATGTTCCAATAAAGAACATTATCTCTTACCCATGTTCTAATAACAAACACTATCTCTTACCCATGTTCTAATAACAAACACTATCTCTTACCCATGTTCTAATAACAAACATTATCTCTTACCCATGTTCTAATAACAAACACTATCTCTTACCCATGTTCTAATAACGAACACTATCTCTTACCCATTTTCTAATAACTAACACTATCTCTTACCCATGTTTTGATAACGAACATTATCTCTTACCCATGTTTCAATAAAGAACATTATCTCTTACCCATGTTTTGATAACGAACACTATCTCTTACCCATGTTTCAATAAAGAACATTATCTCTTACCCATGTTCGAATAAAAAACATGTTTTAGCAAGCTATCGAATGTTACATCTTACTGTCTATACTTGGCTGGTAGTTCTGACAGCCGACAAGTCACATTGGAGACGTCCCTCGGCTCATAAACTACGACTGCCACAATTCATGAAATATTAGAAACCACTAATTATTTTCATGAAAAGGGAAACAAGCAATGAGACTGTAATGAAAGCCGGCACTTTCCTATGGTCCCGCCCACATCAACATTCGACTTTGATGTAAAGTCCTAGCAACCAGTTCCATCAATTATCTGCGGCTGTGAAGATAACCGGTGGTTGTAACATTGACATGTGTTGTCTAGAACGATATGTCTTCAATTAGCCGTTTCCTCTTGACGGCGTGCACACACTTCCATCTTGTCTTGTACAACTTAGTTTAGTCTGTTCTTTCTCCTTGCTGATGGTGTTCTGGGGTCATACAACAATGTTAGCTACAGCAGATTCTACAACATTGTATAAGTGTTAACACTGAATGCCACTGTAGATAACAAAACTGGGATATGAAGACATCAGTTAATTATAACTGTGAAATAGCAACATCATCTCTTAGAAAACATCTCCGGCAGGGAAGCCACAGGGTCGTCAGAGTCAAAATTAAAACAAGAAATCAATCAATGTATAAATTGCTTCTTTATTGTAATCTGAGCACAAGTGATTAATTATGTCAATAATATGAACTAGTTGATCTGTATAACTATCGCTTGACTTTCATAACCTATCATTAAATTGCTTTATGATACCTTTTATATGCTTTATTTTGGTATCTTTCGATGGCTTGCACTTCCTGATGTTCGTGCAGCATTAACGCTGTGTTGATGAGCACGATCTGTTTGTGTGCAGTGTTTTACTCATTAAATCAAAAATAATCATTCGTGCAAAGTCGTTCTCATTTGTGTACTTCACCTGAAGCTTATGCCATTCTACGTCCAGATCTGTGTAGCACGCTACAGTGTGTGCAATCCTGTGATTTAAAATATGATTACTATAGCTGAACGGGCAATACGGCGGTTCCTTTCTAAAGCTAGATTGGCTTTCAGGTAGCAATACATGATACACTATCGACTGCTTATGAATATTTTGGCAAATACAGAGAGAGAGCGTGGATGGTGGTGGTGGTGGTGGGGTTTAACTATGTTAGTCAAGGAACATTTATTCATTGCCAAGTGAGATAGGTCGGTTACATTTATAAATACAACGATTCTTCAAAGGACAAAAATAAATTGGAAATGATTATTCTCAATAAATACACATCGCACGTTAATTCGAGTGAGTGTGTGTAGACTCATACACACGTTTGTGCAAGAAAGATAAGACAGGCACATACGTGTACACCAATGCTTCCTTCAACACCAAGGGTGAGCTCATCTGAAGGGGAGCGCACTGCAAAACAACGCAATTAGAGGTATTTATAACATTACCGGAACAGTCATACATATAGCCATCATTTAGTGACGTATTTTCTCTTTCCTCTCAGAAGTAATGAACAACCACGGGTTATCAACACCGACAATAACATTGAGGCTATTTGGGGGGGAATCCTATTATCTCCCAACAAATCATTGTTGTCTCCATCGATGTAGCCTTCATTTATTATACGGAGGTCCAAGACGCTCAATAGCACCTCGACTGGAAGCAGTTTGAGACTCATAGCTGACTGTTTTAGCAACGATCAATGAGCCATTCGTAAAATTTTGGGTTGAAAGGTGCAAGATTTCGCAAATGTGTACAAAGGACAACACAAAGCAAAATCTCTCATGTAACATCCTTTACAGGGCGGACGATGAAGATGAATCGTTGGGTAACCGCAGCAGCAGAAGTTGTTATACAACGGTGCTATCGTACTATGGTAATATGGTGCTATGATGATGTGGTGTCATGATGATCTGGTACTATAGTAATGTTGGACTATGATGTGATGCTATAGTAATGTGCTACTGTACTGCTATGATGATGTGGTTTTGTGGTAATGTGGTGCTATGGTACTCTGGAGCTGTGGTGAGATATATATATATTCTGAGACACGTGATTATGTACAAGCCTCATATCTTAATGTGAAAGTAAGACGAGTATCTCCCACAAGGCCTGCTTGTCATAGCAACCATATAAAAGTGAATTCAGATTAGCCCGGTACACAATGAACTTTCATTTGTGAACTCCTCTCTGCCTACTTACTCGAGCTACACGTCGATTGTAGTAGATATAGATAAACACGTATAGTAGCGAGGCGTGAAAAGATAACATGCCATAGGAGAGACAATGAGTACAGGCCTTGCTGATAAGGTCTAGTGTGTCAGCCTCAATCGTATTAAATCAATTAGAGATTGTGATTGATGGGTGATGGAAATTATCAATCTAGCTGTAATTATAGCACGCACATAAATGCGCAGTCCTACCAAGCAGATGACGCTTGCTTATAACTCATGTTTCTCACTGACACATATGATCATCCTTTCAATCACAGGGTCTTCTCAATAACCCAATCCTCTCAGTCACCCAATCCTCTCAGTCACCAATCCTGTCAGTTACCAAGTTCTTGCAATCACACCGTTATCTCAGTCACTTATCCTCGCATACACTTACTCTTGCCATCGCATCTTCTCAGTCACATCTCCTCTAACGATCTAACATATCCCGTCCTGTCAATCATCCCAGCTCTGTAACCTCATCCTCAAAGTCACCTGTCTCACACATCCCATTCCTTCAGTCACTCAATCATCTCAGTCACCTGTCTCACATATCCCATCCTCTCAGTCACCTGTCTCACATATCCCATCCTCTCAGTCACCTGTCTCACAAACCCCACCCTCTCAGTCACCTGTCTCACATATCCCATCCTCTCAGTAACCTGTCTCACTTACCCCATTGTCTCTCAGTCACCTCTCTCACATACCCCATTGTCTCTCAATCACCCGTCTCACATATCCCATCCTCTCAGTCACCTGTCTCACATATCCCATCCTCTCAGTCACCTGTCTCACATATCCCATCCTCTCAGTCACCTGTCTCACATATCCCATCCTCTCAGTCACCTGTCTCACATACCCCATCCTCTCAGTCACCTGCCTCACATATCCCACCCTCTCAGTCACCTGTCTCACATATCCCACCCTCTTAGTCACCTGTCTCACATATCCCATCCTCTCAGTCACATGTCTCACATATCCCATCCTCTCAGTCACCTGTCTAACAAACCCCATCCTCTCAGTCACCTGTCTCACATATCCCATCCTCTCAGTCACCTGTCTCACATATCCCATTCTCTCAGTTACCTGTCTCACATACCCCATCCTCTCAGTCACCTGTCTCACATATCCCACCCTCTCAGTCACCTGACTCACATATCCCACCCTCTCAGTCACCTGTCTCACATACCCCACCCTCTCAGTCACCTGTCTCACATACCCCAACCTCTCAGTCACCTGTCTCACATATCCCACCCTCTCAGTCACCTGTCTCACATATCAACCATTCTCCAACCTCACTCTCAGACCAAGCAATCTCCAACCTCACTTTGAAACCAACCATTCTCCAACCTCACTCTGAGACCAACCATTCTCCCCCCTCACTCTGAGACCAAACATTCTCCAACCTCACTCTGAGACCAACCATTCTCCAATCTCACTCTGAGACCAACCATTCTCCAACCTCACTCTGAGACACCCCATTCTCCAACCTCACTCTGAGACCAACCATTCTCCACCCTCACTCTGAGACCAACCATTCTCCACCCTCACTCTGAGACCAACCATTCTCCAACCTCACTCTGGAACCAACCAATCTCCAACCTCACTCTGAGGCCAACCATTCTCCACCCTCATTCTGGAACCAACCATTCTCTAACCTCACTCTGAGACCAACCAATCTCCAACCTCACTCTGAGACCAACCAATCTCCAACTTTACTCTGAGACCAACCAATCTCCAACCTCACTCTCAGACCAACCAATCTCCAACCTCACTTTCAGACCAACCCTTCTCCAACCTGACTCTGAGACCAACCAATCTCCAACCTGACTCTGAGACCAACCAATCTCCAACCTGACTCTGAGACCAACCAATCTCCAACCTGACTCTCAGACCAACCCTTCTCCAACCTCACTCTGAGACCAACCAATCTCCAACCTCACTCTCAGACCAACCAATCTCCATCCTGACTCTGAGACCAACCAATCTCCATTCTCACTCTGAGACCAACCAATCTCCAACCTCAACTCTCAGACCAACCAATCTCCGACCTCACTCTGAGACCAACCAATCTCCAACCTCACTCTAAGACCAACCAATCTCCAACCTGACTCTGAGACCAACCAATCTCCAACCTCACTCTGA
This sequence comes from Megaustenia siamemsis, assembly GCA_032433765.1. Taxonomy (NCBI): domain Eukaryota; kingdom Metazoa; phylum Mollusca; class Gastropoda; order Stylommatophora; family Ariophantidae; genus Megaustenia; species Megaustenia siamemsis. Next base: position 33,643,808 of record JAVIAB010000108.1, on the reverse strand, counting down.
GACCAACCAATCTCCATCCTCACTTTCAGACCAACCCTTCTCCAACCTGACTCTGAGACCAACCAATCTCCAACCTGACTCTGAGACCAACCAATCTCCAACCTGACTCTGAGACCAACCAATCTCCAACCTGACTCTCAGACCAACCAATCTCCAACCTCACTCTCAGACCAACCAATCTCCAACCTCACTCTCAGACCAACCAATCTCCATCCTGACTCTGAGACCAATCAATCTCCAATCTCACTCTGAGACCAACCAATCTCCAACCTCAACTCTCAGACCAACCAATCTCCGACCTCACTCTGAGACCAACCAATCTCCAACCTCACTCTAAGACCAACCAATCTCCAACCCGACTCTGAGACCAACCAATCTCCAACCTCACTCTGAGACCAACCAATCTCCAACCTGACTCTGAGACCAACCAATCTCCATCCTGACTCTGAGACCAACCAATCTCCAACATCACTCTGAGACCAACTAATCTCCAACCTCACTCTGGAACAAACCAATCTCCAACCTCACTCTGGGAAAAATTTATTATCAATCTCACTCTGGAACTCTACACAACATTCTCAAACTGATTTCAGTCCTTCTCTCACGTACCCTTCAGCCTTTGCAACAGTATCGTTATCAGCAGAACAGACGTTAACTGGCTAGTCCATTTCAAAATCTTCTCCACAGCACCAATTTGTGCAAGCCTTTTAAACAGCAATGATAACATACTGACAATTAGTCATCGAATGTCGAATATGCAGCCATTTCTCCACTTTGATTATGGTATCACTTGAAGATTCCAATCAAATAGGTGTGTCGGAAAAAAAAAGACATATATTCTGACTCATGCCACTTCTAATTCTCATCGCTTTCAGGTCGGTTATGTTTGTATAAATGTAGGTGTCCCATGTTGTCAAATACAGCGACACGGACCAAAACATGCGACGACATCTCTGCACGTTTTCACTACAGGGTGCCCGTTAAATGACTGGAGAAAAGCGACACTCTAACTGATTAGTATAAGTCAGTAGTAAGGGTTCACAATGTACAACGATGCATGGTGTTGTCAAACAAAAGATACCTGCTCAAACACGATATGTACAAGTCGCACTAAGGTACATGTCCAAGGCGCTAATATATGTCTTCATCACACAGCTACCTATAGATGATCTGTCCAAGGCGCTAATATATGTCTTCATCACACAGCTACCTATAGATGATCTGTCCAAGGCGCTAATATATGTCTTCATCACACAGCTAGCTATAAATGATCTGTCCAAGGCGCTAATATATGTCTTCATCACACAACTACCTATAGATGATCTGTCCAAGGCGCTAATATATGTGTTCATCACACAGCACCCTATAGATGATCTATCCAAGGCGCTAATATATGTCTTCATCACACAGCTACCTATAGATGATCTATCCAAGGCGCTAATATATGTCTTCATCACACAGCTACCTATAGATGATCTATCCAAGGCGCTAATATATGTGTTCATCACACAGCTACCTATAGATGATCTATCCAAGGCGCTAATATATGTCTTCATCACACAGCTACCTATAGATGATCTGTCCAAGGCGCTAATATATGTCTTCATCACACAGCTACCTATAGATGATCTGTCCAAGGCGCTAATATATGTCTTCATCACACAGCTACCTATAGATGATCTGTCCAAGGCGCTAATATATGTCTTCATCACACAGCTACCTATAGATGATCTGTCCAAGGCGCTAATATATGTGTTCATCACACAGCACCCTATAGATGATCTATCCAAGGCGCTAATATATGTCTTCATCACACAGCTACCTATAGATGATCTATCCAAGGCGCTAATATATGTCTTCATCACACAGCTAGCTATAGATGATCTGTCCAAGGCGCTAATATATGTCTTCATCACACAACTACCTATAGATGATCTGTCCAAGGCGCTAATATATGTGTTCATCACACAGCACCCTATAGATGATCTATCCAAGGCGCTAATATATGTCTTCATCACACAGCTACCTATAGATGATCTATCCAAGGCGCTAATATATGTCTTCATCACACAGCTACCTATAGATGATCTATCCAAGGCGCTAATATATGTCTTCATCACACAGCTACCTATAGATGATCTATCCAAGGCGCTAATATATGTCTTCATCACACAGCTACCTATAGATGATCTACCCAAGGCGCTAATATATGTCTTCTTCACACAGCTACCTATAGATGATCTGTCCAAGGCGCTAATATATGTCTTCATCACACAGCTACCTATAGATGATCTACCCAAGGCGCTAATATATGTGTTCATCACACAGCACCCTATAGATGATCTATCCAAGGTGCTAATATATGTGTTCATCACACAGCTACCTATAGATGATCTGTCCAAGGTGCTAATATATGTGTTCATCACACAGCTACCTATAGATGATCTGTCCAAGGTGCTAATATATGTGTTCATCACACAGCACCCTATAGATGATCTATCCAAGACGCTAATATATGTGTTCATCACACAACACCCTATAGATGATCTATCCAAGACGCTAATGTATGTGTTCATCACACAGCACCCCATAGGTGATCTATCCAAGACGCTAATATATGTGTTATCACACAGCACCCCATAGATGATCTATCCAAGGCGCTAATATATGTGTTCATCACACGGCACCCCATCGATGATCTATTCAAGGCGCCACTATATGTGTCCATCACACGGGACCCAAATAGATGATTTATTCAAGGCGCCCCCATGAGTCGCAAATCTGTTGATAGATGAATATTTGTATTGAGAATAATCAGCATACAAGGGGGACACTGTACACAACCTCAACAGCTTATCCCCCGTGTTTGCGTGACTTGTGTCCCCACCCGTGAATAAGCCCCTTAGGATCAAGGAGAATACATTAAATCACGCACGTCTATATAGCACAATCTGACAACTGAGAAGACAGCCGAGACGTTATGGAAGTCTGTACAGTATATTTCTGTAGAAAAGTTATCTGAATTGATTGGAAGATCAATGCCGCTGTGTTTCCTCTTATCACACAATAATGGGGCTAATCTATGCACAAGAATGTCTGCAAGTAATCACGACTTCAGTATAAGACTTCTATTTTTATTCTTATTTTTTTACCGTACCATTGTGAAGGGAGAACTGTTTGAGAGTGACAGAGAGAGAGAGAGAGAGAGAGAGAGAGAGAGAGAGAGAGAGAGAGAGAGAGAGAGAGAGAGAGAAGTGAGAGAGATAATACAGACGACAGTAAGAAAGAAGCAACAAACTTTCTAGGAGTGGCTTATTATATTGTGCTGTTTTCCTGAGATGGCTGTCATGAATCAAAACCTGGCACTATCGTTGTCACGGAGACGCAATCGACTTCTGGAAAAACTGATGCGTTAGCCAATCTATTAGCTGATGATGCTCAAAAACGAAACACGTAGGGCCGCTGTTTAAGTGTTGATAGTAGGTTGTTAATAAGAACAGATTGGAACAAACTTTTGTTTAAGTGACTAAATACAAAGCCCTACAATTCTTTAAATAAAAAACAAACTTTTATCCGAGTAATTGAATACAAAATACTAGAGTTCTTTGAGCCAGTATTGCCAACTAGATGGCCACGAGCGAACTGTAGACAATCTGTACGCACATAAAGTTGTGAACTGACTGACTTATATAGAGCTGGTTGTGTTCCTTCATCATATTCCGTGCAGTTTTCAACAATCGGCATTCTCTGGTGCAACAGCAATCGTCGTAACTATTAGATTTGGAGATCAAATTCTTCCATAGCTAACTGTATTCTGTAAATTTTCCAATTACTTTACTATTTGATCTTTTATATCTTTGTGCGATTTCATGCCACTTTTTTTTCACTTCATTTGTTTCGAAATTTTCAAACCATTTTTCCTCCGGTTAAGTCTACGAATATATGCAACATGATTTCTTGTCTGAATCATTGCGCAATCAGATCTCATTTGCTTTCAGTTTCTTGATCACAAACAATTTTTTGTGTTACAAAAGCATGACTAGTTGCTGAGACCTTGAGTTCGCTCACAATATGATTATTTATATATTTGTGTGTGTGTGTGTGTGTGTGTGTGTGTGTGTGTGTGTGTGTGTGTGTTTGCGCTCACACATAATAAGAGAGAGATAGGATGAGTGAGTGAATGAGAGAGAGAGAGAGAGAGAGAGAGAGAGAGAGAGAGAGAGAAGTCAGCACTCTAATGTACATTCTTCTTGTTACTGCTTCATTTATTTTCTCGTAGACAATGTATAATTAAGATTCTAGCCGAAGAAGACGAGCGACGATAATGTTGAAGAAACCTTGTTAATCTGACGACAATGTTCGACGATAACGAACGAATTGACAAGCCTGGAGACATAAATGCTTTCGTCCTAGTTATACAAGCTATACATAACACTGAAAGAAAGGAAAGACTAGGCTGTCTACTGTAGGGTTAACAAAGAGAGGCAAGACTATGCTGCCTACTGTAAGTTAACAAAGATAGGAAAGACTAGGCTGTCTACAGTAGTGTTAACAGAGAGCGGAATAACTAGGCTGTCTACTGTAAGTTAACAAAGAGAGGAAAGACTAGGCTTTATACTGTAGTGTTAACAGAGAGCAGAAAGACTAGGCTGTCTACTGTAGTGTTAACAGAGAACGGAAAGACTAGGCTGTCTACTGTAAGTTAACAAAGAGTGGAAAGACTAGGATGTCTACTGTAGTGTTAACAGAGAGCGGAAAGACTAAGCTGTCTACTGTAAGTTAACAAAGATAGGAAAGACTAGGCTGTCTACTGTAGTGTTAACAGAGAGCGGAAAGACTATGCTGTCTACTGTAAGTTAACAAAGAGCAGAAAGACTAGGCTGTCTACTGTAAGTTAACAAAGAGCGGAAAGACTATGCTGCCTACTGTAAGTTAACAAAGAGAGGAAAGACTAGGCTGTCTACTGTAGTGTTAACAGAGAGCGGAAAGACTAGGCTGTCTACTGTAAGTTAACAAAGAGCGGAAAGACTAGCCTGTCTACTGTAGTGTTAACAAAGAGCGGAAAGACTAGCCTGTCTACTGTAGTGTTAACAAAGAAAGGAAAGACTAGCCTGTCTACTGTAAGTTAACAAAGAGCGGAAAGACTAGCCTGTCTACTGTAGTGTTAAAAAAGAGCGGAAAGACTAGCCTGTCTACTGTAGTGTTAACAAAGAAAGGAAAGACTAGCCTGTCTACTGTAGTGTTAAAAAAGAGCAGAAAGACTAGCCTGTCTACTGTAGTGTTAAAAAAGAGCAGAAAGACTAGGCTGTCTACTGTAGTGTTAACAAAGAGAGGAAAGACTAGCCTGTCTACTGTAAGTTAACAAAGAGAGGAAAGACTAGCCTGTCTACTGTAGTGTTAACAAAGAGAGGAAAGACTATGCTGTCTACTGTAGTGTTAACAAAGAGCAGAAAGACTAGCCTGTCTACTGTAGTGTTAACAAAGAGAGGAAAGACTATGCTGTCTACTGTAAGTTAACAAAGAGCGGAAAGACTAGCCTGTCTACTGTAGTATTAACAAAGAGAGGAAAGACTAGCCTGTCTACTGTAGTGTTAAAAAAGAGAGGAAAGACTATGCTGTCTTCTGTAGTGTTAACAAAGAGAGGAAAGACTATGCTGCCTACTATAGTGTTAACAAAGAGCGGAAAGACTAGCCTGCCTACTGTAGTGTTAACAAAGAGTGGAAAGACTAGCCTGTCTACTGTAGTGTTAACAAAGAGCGGAAAGACTAGCCTGCCTACTGTAGTGTTAACAAAGAGTGGAAAGACTAGACTGTCTACTGTAGTGTTAAAAAAGAAAGGAAAGACTATGCTGTCTACTGTAGTGTTAACAAAGAGAGGAAAGACTATGCTGTCTACTGTAGTGTTAAAAAAAGAGAGGAAAGACTATGCTGTCTACTGTAGTGTTAACAAAGAGAGGAAAGACTAGCCTGTCTACTGTAGTGTTAAAAAAGAGAGGAAAGACTATGCTGTCTACTGTAAGTTAACAAAGAGCGGAAAGACTATCCTTGTCTGTTGTAGGGTTAACAAAGAGCGGAAAGACTATCCTGTCTACTGTTGGGTTAACAAAGAGAGGAAATACTATCCTGTCTACTGTAGGGTTAACAAAGAGCGGAAAGACTAGCCTGTCTACTGTAGGGTTAACAAAGAGCGGAAAGACTAGCCTGTCTACTGTTGGGTTAACAAAGAGCGGAAAGACTAGCCTGTCTACTGTTGGGTTAACAAAGAGAGGAAAGACTAGCCTGTCTACTGTTGGGTTAACAAAGAGAGGAAAGACTAGCCTGTCTACTGTTGGGTTAACAAAGAGCGGAAAGACTATCCTGTCTACTGTAGGGTTAACAAAGAGCGGAAAGACTAGCCTGTCTACTGTTGGGTTAACAAAGAGCGGAAAGACTAGCCTGTCTACTGTTGGGTTAACAAAGAGAGGAAAGACTATCCTGTCTACTGTAGGGTTGACAAAGAGCGGAAAGACTAGCCTGTCTACTGTAGAGTTAACAAAGAGCGGAAAGACTATCCTGTCTACTGTAGGGTTAACAAAGAGCGGAAAGACTAGCCTGTCTACTGTAGAGTTAACAAAGAGCGGAAAGACTAGCCTGTCTACTGTTGGGTTAACAAATAAAAAACAATAACGAAAGAACTGACGCGCCACTGTTCTCATCTAGCATTTAACCGAAAAAAAAATAAAAGAATAAAATACATACTATCCTATTTCTGGGATCTACCGGTGGGAGAGAGAGACACTTATGGGAACAAAGACCAACGCAGTCGCTACGAGGTATCCGGGTCGAAGTTTATATTTCACCCAGCTAGGAAATTTTAAAAAATTATTTAAAAAAAACAACAACTTATTGGACCTAGACTCGAACCCATGTTGTCCCTGTTTGGAGCACGACAACTTATAATCCGACCAACCGCTCGCCTAGAAGTGACATGGTATTGACAAAATAAGCACAATGCAATTCCTAAGTTGCTTCCGCTCCATAATCTGCCGGCCATGTTGGCTGGTCTCGTCATACATGGTAAGGAAATGTTATATCCACATCTAGACAAGACAAGCTCTGGCGAGACACAGAACCCTTCAGGCTCAGCAGTTATTTATCCCCGCAACGTGTTGGCATTTCTTCTCTGGTACAGTTCTACTGTGTGTTACCTCCCACATTTCTTCTCTGGTACAGTTCTACTCTGTGTTACCTCCCACATTTCTTCTCTGGTACAGTTCTACTCTGTGTTACCTCCCACATTTCTTCTCTGGTACAGTTCTACTGTGTATTACCTCTCACATTTCTTCTCTGGTACAGTTCTACGGTGTATTACCTTCCACATTTCTTCTCTGGTACAGTTCTACTGTGTATTACCTCGCACATTTCTTCTCTGGTACAGTTCTACTCTGTGTTACCTCCCACATTTCTTCTCTGGTACAGTTCTACTCTGTGTTACCTCCCACATTTCTTCTCTGGTACAGTTCTACTCTGTGTTACCTCCCACATTTCTTCTCTGGTACAGTTCTACTCTGTGTTACCTCCCACATTTCTTCTCTGGTACAGTTCTACTGTGTATTACCTCTCACATTTCTTCTCTGGTACAGTTCTACTGTGTATTACCTCCCACATTTCTTCTCTGGTACAGTTCTGTTTTGTGTTACCTCCCACATTTCTTCTCTGGTACAGTTCTACGGTGTATTACCTCCCACATTTCTTCTCTGGTACAGTTCTACTTTGTATTACCTCCCACATTTCTTCTCTGGTACAGTTCTACTCTGTGTTACCTCCCGCATTTCTTCTCTGGTACAGTTCTACTGTGTGTTACCTCCCACATTGCTTCGACATCTTATATGAGCTAGGCCCTCGTTCTTGTCAACTGTACGACATAACAAAACAAACAAACAAACAAAAACAAACAAACAAACAAACAAACAAACAAAAAGGCGGAATGAGTTGATAAAACGGTACAAGATCAACTTGAGGATAACTCTGCTCATGAAGTCGGCCATCATGACTTAAGCCGCAGACACACCCAACGAGCATAAAACCGTCGCTGTTATCTAATCACTCAACGAACACATTAAAGTCGGATATCACTGCGTTACGTCAGTGGGTGCAGTTGCTTACCGTAACACGGCGTTATAAGATAAATGAGATAACATAAATTATCAAATCATCAAGGATACGAGGAATCATTTACAGGCAGGTTGCAGACTGGTGCTGAGAAAATACTTCCAGAAAATTCTTGCTAATCTCACAGGTATTCCGTTATCTCACTCACAACTTCCGGCCATGAATAATAGCTTTTATTGAGCACAGAGAGGAAAGGGCATTATTTACTTCAATTGCGTTTTTAATATATTAAAGATGTTTATAACTCATTCAGTTACTCATTCACACAGTTACTCATTCACACAGTTACTTTCATACACTCACTCACTCTAAACACACCCACTGACATATTCACTCAATCACTCAATCATTTGCTCACCTTAAACACATCCACTCACATACTCACTCAATCAGCCAAGCACTCACTCACCCTAAACACCCAGTTTAAAATAAGCACAAACATACAACGCCAGATATAAACATGCCGCTGACCTTGCTGGTAAACTATTTCATGCTTTCAAACACTCTCTGTGGTAAACATTCTGTTTGCGATACAGCCTTGCGATCACTCCCATCTCTCTATATTAAATCAACGCCTCCCCCATATTCCAATCACAATGCATCACTGCAAACGCCGCTATTACCTACACTGTTGCTTACATTCCTTTAAGATCACGCAATGGGATGATGTGCGAATGTAGTGTTTGTTTTTGTTTGGGACCATCGGTACATTTATCATTATTACATATGGTCAATTACACGCCAGGCCGACCCGCTTTTTATTAGAAACAAATCATCGGCACATTCTCGGATCCCAAGCTATGTTGATCTGGACAAGACAAGCAATCTCCGCACATTCTTTCTTCGGAGTTCACTCCTCCTACACCTCTTCGTCGTCCGTCCTTTAAAATGTTTAAAGTGGACATGGATGCGCTGTGTCGCTAGTTTACGACACAGTTGCGATATCTGCGCCTTTCAATCCGACACATCCGTCTTCGGAATGTAATTTTTGGGTAGCGAGTTGCTTTCTATCTTTGATCCCTACTCGTTTATTCAGACTAGTTAGTCGGCATCCAGAGGCACCACTAGGGGGTGGATCATCTGTTGTCGTTGATCCTAGCGCAAGTAGTGAGTTGTGGGTCCCAGACAACCTATAACCCTGGTGCTGTAGAGGCGTCTTGGCCTTCTCTCGTCACATTTAAGCTTTGAAAATGGATCCACATCGGCGGGCGAACATAAGAACCACCTCGCTACCGTGTCCTTAACAGTAAAGTTGGCGACTGTTGAATGGACAGCCAAAAACAACCAACTGGCAGGTCACGAGAAAGTACCAAAGCATAATTACATAAAGTAAAACACAAATAAATGATAAATACACTGTCTAAATACACAGACAGTACAACTGACTTATACTTGAGCTGGAAGATATAGCTACAACTAGAAACATCAATGACAAAAGAAGCAGAAAAACGAGGAAAGGCCAAGATGTTCAAAGGAAAGATTGTACTTGAAATAACTATTACTAAACGATGCCCAAGATTTACGCAAACAGCATGGAAAACGATAGGTAGTTATTTATATAATCCTGTAAACGAAGGGAAAGTAATCGGCAGAGTGGATAGAAAACAGCTTCGTAATAGATGTAGTAATGGCTCATTTTGGGTAAGCGAATACATCATTAGATCTGCCATGAAAGAGCTTCTACATGAGTAGAAGAAGAAAATGTTAGAAATATGAACTTCTAGTCTAACATCTGGGATATGTTTTATCATCGTTCTTATTTATCAGAACACTGATAACAGTTGTAAAAGTGGCAAGTCCAAAAGTTGAATGTAATATCAGTGAACTATATTTGACAGCAGATGACCCCGCCTTGAAAGATGATGCAGAGTCCAATGTCAATGGACCAAGTGTGCAAACCAAACAACATGAAATGTCAACTCCTAAAAGAAAAAAAAACAGAAGTCGAGGCAATAAAATGAGAGACGTTAAGTGTGGAGATAAAGTGTCGAAATAGATTTCTAAAATCTGGGAGAAACATGTCTCGAATATAGTAACATGGATGCAAACATAAACGTTAGGTTTAGTAAGGCAGACCAGGTATTTGCAAACCTTGTTCTAGTACAAGACACAACAGTGTCTGATCACTACCATTAAATACCGTGCTAACTGCTTGAGTAGGTCATGTCTGTCCACAACTTTCAAGCACTACGTGATCAGTGAGTGGCTTCATATTTCTGTTCTTGACCAACTACCAGACCATTTTCTTAGTTAAGACCTATAAAGAAGCAAGCACACACACGTACAAGCTTAAACAAAGCATCTCCCATTCCCACCAATAGCAAACGTGGTTATGCACCACGACAAGTCAGAAGGAGAAGTTACTTATCGCAGGAATGCACTATGTCAAGGAAACGTGATACAGTGACAATAAGAGACATAATTAGAAATCAGATCACATATAAAGAAATCGGCATAGAACCAATCTTGAACTACATAGAGAGTAAAGAACTAACACACAGAACCAGTCTTGAACAACATAGAGAAGAATGAACTAACACATAGAACCAATCTTGAACTACATAGAAAGGAAAGAACTAACACACAGAACCAGTCTTGAACAACATAGAGAAGAATGAACTAACATATAGAAACCAATCTTGAACTACATAGAAAGGAAAGAACTAACACAGAACAAATCTTGAACTAAGTAGAGAGAAATGAACATAGAGAACCAATCTTGAACTACATAGAGAAAACGAACTAACAGAACTAATCTTGAAGTACATGAGAAGAACTAACACAGAACAAATCTTGAACTAAGTAGAGAGAAATGAACATAGAGAACCAATCTTGAACTAGATAGAGAAAACGAACTAACAGAACTAACCTTGAACTACATGAGAAGAACTAACACAGAACCAATCTTGAACTACACAGTGAGGAAAGAACTATCACATAGAACCAGGCCATAGGGGGACTCGGTAGCATAGTTGGGAAAACCACCAGACTGGGGGACTACCGACGTTCGGACATCCCGTGTTCGATTCCCGCTGGAAGCAGTTTGAGTTATACTCGTGGTTGGAAAAAAAATATCCCCGCGATCGACCCAGCCGCTGGCAGAAAATAATACCAGGGTACAGTACTCTGGGAATATGAGGAATGCTGCCTTGATTCGTGAGTTTCAATACTTAAAGCGACACTATCCAGAAGTCTCCGAACACTTCTGGATAAGAGGCCGAGCACATATGGGTGAAAACACGCGTGTTAAGACGCCGATTCAAGTCTCGTACTTGACCTTGACTTTACACAGAACCAGTCTGGAACTACATAGAGAAGAGAGAACTAACACTGTAGGTGAACTAGCTTGAATGCTCCATAGAGAAGAAAGAACTAACACTGTAGATGAACTAGCTCGAATGATCCATGTCATAAAATGCATTAATATGAAAAGAAAAGATCTGAGTTCAAGACTGAATAACATGGAGTGGCACAGATAACCACGGCATAATCACGTGATTATGCAAACCAGCTCAGATTTCTAGAAGAGTAGTAATGTGCCCCGATGAAGACTTGAAAGGTGGAAAAAATGAAGAAAAAAAAATTGCAGTTTTCTAAAACGTAAAGCAATATAGCTAATCTCAGCGAACAAACAACTTTTACTAATGATCAAGACACAAATAATTGTGATACACTTTTCACGACAAAAATACTAAAAATAACATGTTTCACAACAAAAATACTAAAAATAACATCACTTTCACAAGAAAATACTAAAAATAACATTAGTTTCACAACAAAAATACTAAAAATAATATCACTTTCACAACAAAAATACTAAAAATAACATCACCTTCACAACAAAATACTAAAAATAACATTACTTTCAGAACAAAATACTAAAAATAACATCAGTTTCACAACAAAAATACTAAAAATAACATCACTTTCACAACAAAATACTAAAAATAACATCACTTTCACAACAAAATACTAAAAATAACATAGTTTCACGACAAAAATATTAAAATTGACAACCCTTTGAAGATAAAATTGTCAGGTTGGCCCAGTCTTTCGCAAGTAATGAGATAACAGCCCTAAGATCGAATATTAGTAAAAATACGAATATAACAAGAGAGTTTTGGCTAACCGCCTTGCAGGGCCTTGCCACAATCAAATCTGTCACAAAAATGTGGCACACACAGCTATTTAGGACATTTCGTTTTCCGGTACAGACGCAACGTAAGCCCTGTATTCTATTTCATCTCCCTACATCAGCCAAATAAATAAGGCTCAAAGCAAAAATACATTGACGCATTTCCCGGACAGTTAGCTACAACAAACGCTTCAGTCAAAACATCTTGACAATTGGCACCGGACCAGCACAGTTGTGCAGTGTAAGAACAAATAGTGAGCATTTCACAGTCAATGTGGCTATACTAGTACATGTATGGAAATATAACAACTGAATACCGTGGAGAACACGTGGTACAAAAGTAAAACAACTGAGAGGACTTGTATCTTCCGAAATGGTTGCGAATAATGGACGATAGAAGGTACTGCTAGTAATGAAGGCACGTAGAAATACCTTCATGGGCACTTCTAGAAATGAAGGCACGTAGAAATACCTTCATAGGTACTACTAGTAATGAATGCACGTAGAAATACCTTCATGGGCACTTCTAGAAATAAAGGCACGTAGAAATACCTTCATGAGCACTTCTAGAAATGAAGGCACGTAGAAATACCTTCATGGGCACTTCTAGAAATGAAGGCATGTATAAATGCCTTCATGTGCACTTCTAAAAAATGAAGGCACGTAGAAATACCTTCATGGGCACTTCTAGAAATGAAGGCACGTAGAAATACCTTCATGAGCACTTCTAGAAATGAAGGCACGTAGAAATACCTTCACGGGCACTTCTAAAAATGAAGGCACGTAGAAATACCTTCATGGGCACTTCTAGAAATGACGACGCAATTTCAAACTGTAAAGCGTATTTCTAGTACTGACAACACTTCTCTCATCGATACTGCGTTCTGTTTGTCTTGATAATGACGACTCTTCTCTCATTGATACTGCGTTCTATTTGATCCTGATAATGACGACTCTTCTCTCATCGTAACCGCGTTCTATTTGATCCTAATAATGACGACTCTTCTCTCATTGACACCGCGTTCTATTTGATCCTGATAATGACGACTCTTCTCTCATTGACACCGCGTTCTATTTGATCCTGATAATGACGACTCTTCTCTCATCGTAACCGCGTTCTATTTGATCCTAATAATGACGACTCTTCTCTCATCGTAACCGCGTTCTATTTGATCCTAATAATGACGACTCTTCTCTCATTTACACCGCGTTCTATTTGATCCTGATAATGACGACTCTTCTCTCATTTACACCGCGTTCTATTTGATCCTAATAATGACGACTCTTCTCTCATCGTAACCGCGTTCTATTTGATCCTAATAATGACGACTCTTCTCTCATTTACACCGCGTTCTATTTGATCCTGATAATGACGACTCTTCTCTCATTTACACCGCGTTCTATTTGATCCTAATAATGACGACTCTTCTCTCATTTACACCGCGTTCTATTTGATCCTAATAATGACGACTCTTGTCTCATTTACACCGCGTTCTATTTGATCCTGATAATGACGACTCTTCTCTCATCGTAACCGCGTTCTATTTGATCCTGATAATGACGACTCTTCTCTCATCGTAACCGCGTTCTATTTGTCCTGATAATGACGACTCTTCTCTCATCGTAACCGCGTTCTATTTGTCCTGATAATGACGACTCTTCTCTCATCGTAACCGCGTTCTATTTGTCCTGATAATGACGACTCTTGTCTCATTTACACCGCGTTCTATTTGATCCTGATAATGACGACTCTTCTCTCATCGTAACCGCGTTCTATTTGATCCTAATAATGACGACTCTTCTCTCATTTACACCGCGTTCTATTTGATCCTAATAATGACGACTCTTGTCTCATTTACACCGCGTTCTATTTGATCCTGATAATGACGACTCTTCTCTCATTGACACCGCGTTCTATTTGATCCTGATAATGACGACTCTTCTCTCATTGATACTGCGTACTATTTGATCCTGATAATGACGACTCTTCTCTCATCGTAACCGCGTTCTATTTGATCCTAATAATGACGACTCTTCTCTCATCGTAACCGCGTTCTATTTGATCCTAATAATGACGACTCTTCTCTCATCGTAACCGCGTTCTATTTGATCCTAATAATGACGACTCTTCTCTCATTGACACCGCGTTCTATTTGATCCTAATAATGACGACTCTTCTCTCATTGACACCGCGTTCTATTTGATCCTAATAATGACGACTCTTCTCTCATTGATACTGCGTACTATTTGATACTAATAATGACGACTCTTCTCTCATCGTAACCGCGTTCTATTTGATCCTAATAATGACGACTCTTCTCTCATCGTAACCGCGTTCTATTTGATCCTAATAATGACGACTCTTCTCTCATCGTAACCGCGTTCTATTTGATCCTAATAATGACGACTCTTCTCTCATTGACACCGCGTTCTATTTGATCCTAATAATGACGACTCTTCTCTCATTGACACCGCGTTCTATTTGATCCTAATAATGACGACTCTTCTCTCATTTACACCGCGTTCTATTTGATCCTAATAATGACGACTCTTCTCTCATTGACACCGCGTTCTATTTGATCCTGATAATGACGACTCTTCTCTCATCGTAACCGCGTTCTATTTGATCCTAATAATGACGACTCTTCTCTCATTTACACCGCGTTCTATTTGATCCTAATAATGACGACTCTTGTCTCATTTACACCGCGTTCTATTTGATCCTGATAATGACGACTCTTCTCTCATTTACACCGCGTTCTATTTGATCCTGATAATGACGACTCTTCTCTCATTTACACCGCGTTCTATTTGATACTAATAATGACGACTCTTCTCTCATCGTAACCGCGTTCTATTTGATCCTGATAATGACGACTCTTCTCTCATCGTAACCGCGTTCTATTTGATCCTGATAATGACGACTCTTCTCTCATTTACACCGCGTTCTATTTGATCCTAATAATGACGACTCTTGTCTCATTTACACCGCGTTCTATTTGATCCTGATAATGACGACTCTTCTCTCATTGACACCGCGTTCTATTTGATCCTGATAATGACGACTCTTCTCTCATCGTAACCGCGTTCTATTTGATCCTAATAATGACGACTCTTCTCTCATTTACACCGCGTTCTATTTGATCCTAATAATGACGACTCTTGTCTCATTTACACCGCGTTCTATTTGATCCTGATAATGACGACTCTTCTCTCATTGACACCGCGTTCTATTTGATCCTGATAATGACGACTCTTCTCTCATTGATACTGCGTACTATTTGATCCTGATAATGACGACTCTTCTCTCATTGACACCGCGTTCTATTTGATCCTGATAATGACGACTCTTCTCTCATCGTAACCGCGTTCTATTTGATCCTAATAATGACGACTCTTCTCTCATCGTAACCGCGTTCTATTTGATCCTAATAATGACGACTCTTCTCTCATTGACACCGCGTTCTATTTGATCCTAATAATGACGACTCTTCTCTCATTGACACCGCGTTCTATTTGATCCTAATAATGACGACTCTTCTCTCATTTACACCGCGTTCTATTTGATCCTAATAATGACGACTCTTCTCTCATTGACACCGCGTTCTATTTGATCCTGATAATGACGACTCTTCTCTCATCGTAACCGCGTTCTATTTGATCCTAATAATGACGACTCTTCTCTCATTTACACCGCGTTCTATTTGATCCTAATAATGACGACTCTTCTCTCATTTACACCGCGTTCTATTTGATCCTGATAATGACGACTCTTCTCTCATTTACACCGCGTTCTATTTGATCCTAATAATGACGACTCTTCTCTCATTGACACCGCGTTCTATTTGATCCTAATAATGACGACTCTTCTCTCATCGTAACCGCGTTCTATTTGATCCTAATAATGACGACTCTTCTCTCATTGACACCGCGTTCTATTTGATCCTAATAATGACGACTCTTCTCTCATTGACACCGCGTTCTATTTGATCCTAATAATGACGACTCTTCTCTCATTAACACCGCGTTCTATTTGATACTAATAATGACGACTCTTCTCTCATTGACACCGCGTTCTATTTGATACTAATAATGACGACTCTTCTCTCATCGTAACCGCGTTCTGTTTGATCCTAATAATGACGACTCTTCTCTCATTGACACCGCGTTCTATTTGATCCTAATAATGACGACTCTTCTCTCATTGACACCGCGTTCTATTTGATCCTAATAATGACGACTCTTCTCTCATTAACACCGCGTTCTATTTGATACTAATAATGACGACTCTTCTCTCATTGACACCGCGTTCTATTTGATACTAATAATGACGACTCTTCTCTCATCGTAACCGCGTTCTGTTTGATCCTAATAATGACGACTCTTCTCTCATCGTAACCGCGTTCTATTTGATCCTAATAATGACGACTCTTCTCTCATTGACACCGCGTTCTATTTGATCCTAATAATGACGACTCTTCTCTCATTAACACCGCGTTCTATTTGATCCTAATAATGACGACTCTTCTCTCATTGACACCGCGTTCTATTTGATCCTAATAATGACGACTCTTCTCTCATTAACACCGCGTTCTATTTGATCCTAATAATGACGACTCTTCTCTCATTGACACCGCGTTCTATTTGATCCTAATAATGACGACTCTTCTCTCATTGACACCGCGTTCTATTTGATACTAATAATGACGACTCTTCTCTCATCGTAACCGCGTTCTGTTTGATCCTAATAATGACGACTCTTCTCTCATCGTAACCGCGTTCTATTTGATCCTAATAATGACGACTCTTCTCTCATTAACACCGCGTTCTATTTGATCCTGATAATGACGACTCTTCTCTCATCGTAACCGCGTTCTATTTGATCCTAATAATGACGACTCTTCTCTCATCGTAACCGCGTTCTATTTGATACTAATAATGACGACTCTTCTCTCATCGTAACCGCGTTCTATTTGATCCTAATAATGACGACTCTTCTCTCATCGTAACCGCGTTCTATTTGATACTAATAATGACGACTCTTCTCTCATCGTAACCGCGTACTATTTGATCCTAATAATGACGACTCTTCTCTCATCGTAACCGCGTTCTATTTGATACTAATAATGACGACTCTTCTCTCATCGTAACCGCGTTCTATTTGATCCTAATAATGACGACTCTTCTCTCATCGTAACCGCGTTCTATTTGTCCTGATAATGACGACTCTTCTCTCATTAACACCGCGTTCTATTTGTCCTGATAATGACGACTCTTCTCTCATTAACACCGCGTTCTATTTGTCCTGATAATGACGACTCTTCTCTCATCGTAACCGCGTTCTATTTGTCCTGATAATGACGACTCTTCTCTCATCGTAACCGCGTTCTATTTGTCCTGATAATGACGAGTCCTCTCTCGCCAATACTGCGGTTTGTCGACGGCGTGGAGGACGATCGTTATCCATGATTACAGTCGGTTTATATAAGGACAATACTAACTACGAAATGCATGTTGCAATGAGGTCACGAAATCGTTGGTAGTTGCTGTATCAAGTAGTATCATGCTGCACTATATATATTGACTTGCGATCAAATCTGGATGCTGTCAATTATTCAGGTTTTTTTTTTTCTCATGGCAGTTTGCCGATTTGGGCTGAGTGATAAACTGTACAATTTGTCCAGGCATTAAGACTGATACAACAGTGACCAGTGAAGTAACTAGGGACTCAACTTTGCGTGAACATCACTTTTTCCTATTTTCCTCATCCACAGATGTGTACTCAGGTATCCCTCGCCATAATGTCAAATATTCTCCGACTTCAGATATTTTTATCTCATACATTTTTTTTTCATTTTCATCTCGTTTTTATCGTAGAGAGTTGTAACAATTTCGATAGATTTTTCCCCCTATTAATTGTGCCCGGGATTCAGCCATCTTTGGCCTACTCTTTTCAATTTCCAACTGCCAAGAGTCCTTTAACTGGATCTCCTGTTTTTCGTCGTTTTCCGAGAGGACTAGACATCGGATCTCAATACTCAGAGACTAGGGAAGGGTAAAGCCACAAAGAAACCACAGGTTTGATATTAGGTTCCCACCGCCTTGTATTTTGAGATCGCACCCGGAACCTTCTTGCGCGGAGGCCGACGTCTTAACTTTAGACCACCCAGCTCCGCTTCATGCGTCAGCTTCCTGAGTTCAGCGTTACTGAGTTTGCCTTGCTACTTCTGGTTACAACGAAATGCCTTCGTTTTCTCGTGTGGACTTCAAGTGGCTTTGACTGGCCCAGTCAACCGCTAGATTGTGTTGCCTTGTACTCAACCTGCTATAACAAAGTCAACGATAGACAACAACCGACCAGGCTGGTCATCTCCAAAGAATGCCTTCAAACATCTTACCATTCAGGACATATACCAAGCTAATGAGTAGGTACAGACCACGAGGGAGACCAAGAAAAAAGATGGTGGAATGTATCAAAGATACCTAGCAACAAGACAAGTGGACTATCCAAGAAGTCACGAGACAAGTCAGGGCAAGATGCTGTCGGAGAGCAGGAAGGGAAAAAACACTTCACTAAATCTGATATAACGAGAGAAGGAATGATGAAGACTTTAAGTAACGAAGATATAGGGTTATATTCATTGTGGGTGTAATGACGATATAGGATTATATTCATTGTGGGTGTAATGACGATATAGGATTGTATTCCTTGTGGGCGTAATGACGATATAGGATTATATTCCTTGTGGGTGTAATGACGATATAGGATTATTTTACTCGTGAATATAATGACGATATAGGATTATATTCATTGTGGGTGTAATGACGATATAGGATTATATTCACTGTGGGTGTAAGGACGATATAGGATTATATTCCTTGTGGGTGTAATGACGATATAGGATTATATTCCTTGTGGGTGTAATGACGATATAGGATTACATTCCTTGTGGGTGTAATGACGATATAGGATTATTTTACTCGTGAATATAATGACGATATAGGTTTATATTCATTGTGGGTGTAATGACGATATAGGATTATATTCCTTGTGAGAGTAATGACGATATAGGATTCTATTCCTTGTGAGAGTAATGACGATATAGGATTCTATTCCTTGTGAGAGTAATGATGATATAGGATTCTATTCCTTGTGAGAGTAATGACGATATAGGATTCGACTTGAGACCTAGACTATAGAACAGAATGGCTTCACTACAGGCGGCGCATTCCCATACCTACTCAGCCCCCGTTCCAGCAAGCAACAAAGTGCACATCCTGATCGTTCGTATTGTTCCATTGAACGTGTTGAGTTCTTTCAAAATGTGTTATTACGTTCAAAGGGTCACACCCCTCGAGGCTGTAATGAAAATGTAGGATTATATTATTCCTCGTGGGTGTAATGATTACCAGTGAAGAAAGCGTTACCTGGATACTTTTTGTAACTACAAAATGCATTACTTTTCTCATGGGTACTTTTCTTTTAGTAATGACGACAAAACATCATTCCCGTGCCCGTCCCGTGTAAAAAACAACTCTTAGCCTATACCACTACAGGCTTAATTAGCAGTTACTAGTGGAGCTCGCTCGGCGCTCAATCAGGATAGAGATTCGTGTTCTGGAGATCAATTGATAATACATGGTAACTCTGTGGTATGAATGCTGGAGAAGCAGGTATGGGAGAGCTTATGAAGTGATCTAATTGTGTCAAAACATGCAGCCCAAATGGCAGTCCGTGCTTTATTGAACAGAGCAGATTTCAGACTACTGGACCGTACATTAGTTCGATGTTTTCATTGGCTACAGGATTCCGCACGAACATTCTCACAATCTTTATCGTCCACAATTGTTCGCCTATTGCCAATGGAATTATTTCTACAAGTGTGTACTTCATAACAACACCGGTTCAAAGAAACACGGACATTTCCATGCATTCACTTTATTACGTCACGGGTTTAATGACACATACACTTCTATGGATTCCCTTTATTACGTCACGGATTTCAATGACACGGACACGTCTATGGATTCACTTTATTACGTCACGTATTCAAGGACACAAAGCCACTTCTGGGGATTCACTTTATTACGTCACGTATTCAAGGATACAAAGCCACTTCTGGGGATTCACTTTATTACGTCACGGATTCAATGACACAGACACTTCTATGGATTCACTTTATTACGTCACGGATTCAATGACACGGACACGTCTACGGATTCACTTTATTACGTCACGTATTCAAGGATACAAAGCCACTGCTAGGGATTCACTTTATTACGACACGGATTTCAATGACACGGACACGTCTATGGATTCACTTTATTACGTCACGTATTCAAGGACACAAAGCCACTTCTGGGGATTCACTTTATTACGTCACGTATTCAAGGATACAAAGCCACTTCTGGGGATTCACTTTATTACGTCACGGATTCAATGACACAGACACTTCTATGGATTCATTTTATTACGTCACGGATTCAATGATACACATCTATGGATTCACTTTATTACGTCACGGGTTCAATTATACACACATATGGATTCACTTTATTATGTCACAGGTTCAGTAAAACACATACACTTCTATGGATTCACTTTATTACTTCACGGGTTCAATGACACAAAGACACTTCTAAGGATTCACTTTATTACGTCACGGGTTCAGTGAAACAGCCATTTCAATGTGTTCACTTTATTTTATCAAATAAGTTAAAGAGCACTATAATATATGAAACAACGACTTATTTGTGATTTACAGTTAAAGCATTTACATCAGATAAACAAAATATATAAACAGCAAATACCAAGTTTAGTTACAGTCAATGATTACATAGTGTACACATTTGTTGTGTGGGAGAAAAATGTTTAGAACGAGAAAGTGAGAAAGTTAAAATGGTAGAAAAACCGCTAATACTTCAGCATTGTCATAGAGGATGGGCAGTAGAACATGCAGAGTCAGGCCGTGCGAAGTGTGCGGCTCTTTATTTCACACGAAGGGGAGGGGGAAGGGGAGACAAAAATCGTGCACCCAACCGGTAATGCCGGTTTATCTTATCGACCGGTCATTCGTCCACCAGTCCCTTCACTGAAGAGAATATTTGCGAAGACACTGACCGACTACTAAACCAGAACTTACAAATATATCAAATATCACATTGTTTCCTTCGTGCTATCATACAAATCAAAAACATTCCCGGAAAATAGCACTCTTTGTCGGAACGAAAGGTAAACACAAACAATTCAAAATCTAATGTTTTATATTTCTAAATCTTGCCCTATTAAAGCACTTTTATCCTTAAACTTGCGACTGTGATAATAGTTGCCCATGATAAGGGTTGCCCATGATAAGGGTTACCCATGAATTCATGGATAAATACGAAACACGTTTAACACAAGCCATGTCAGGCACACAAGATATCAACAAGCACGTGTGAAGTATTTATCGCCACGCCAATCACAGCTAATGAAGAAGACAAAAAGCACAGAGGCAACACACTTCCCAGGGTTACAGTAACAAGAAAGTGAAGTAACGGGCGCCGGTGTCTACGAGAGAGACCTACTGTGAGATGTATGGCTGGGCCATGCCGCGGCAATCACAATTCCAGCGATATGCCAGCCAGCTTCTCGTGCTTTATAACTCCTGGATACAAGGGAGCTCATTACCGGTTTGTTTTGTGTGCGATACTTCAGACCTTCTCTCTGCGGACTAACTAGGTGACCTTAGTGGCCACGGCTGGGTCAGTGACACCCGAATGACCAAGACATCATCTCATCCACGGATTGGACTTTGTGTGACAGAAACAGCTAATAAGGTGACGAAGTTCTCTCAATGTCGGGTCTGTAGAAGGCCTAGAAATGTCAAATACCTCAAAGATGAACAAAATTAAACGTCTTCAATAGAACCTAGGGTGTAAAAGTCTTTGATGTCTGCTACATTAGCTCATGGGACTAAACGATAGAGTCTCCTTCAGCGTTCTCACTTCTATGCCTTTAAAACCTCCGCAGAAGTTGTTGATGATAAAGTAGAAACGATATCAATCAGATATTTTGTAAAAATACACAGCTGAACATGTTATAGTGATCTCATCATTTCATGACCTCATCATCAATGTAGAACAGATGAGGTTGGGGGATCGATGCCAATCTGAGAATGGTCAAGGAACTGGCACAACAGGCAGGGCCCAATTGATTGCAATTAAAAGATCATGCATCTACCTCCCAGCTGTTGGTCAACTTCCTTTTGACATCGATGAGATTAATTCTTGTTCAAGTCCAACACTCAAAAACACGGGATCAAACTCTGCATTATTCAGGTAGCTACACAATGGTTTTGGTATAAAAACGTTTATAAATATAAACGACCAAACTCTGCATTATCTAGATAGCAGCTACACAATGGTTTTGGTATAAAAACGTTTATAAATATAAACGACCAAACTCTGCATTATTCAGGTAGCTACACAATGGTTTTGGTATAAAAACGTTTATAAATATAAACGACCAAACTCTGCATTATCTAGATAGCAGCTACACAATGGTTTTGGTATAAAAACGTTTATAAATATAAACGACCAAACTCTGCATTATTCAGGTAGCTACACAATGGTTTTGGTATAAAAACGTTATAAATATAAACGACCAAACTCTGCATTGTCCAGATAGCAGCTATACATTGATTTTGGTATAAAAACGTTTATAAATATAAACGACCAAACTCTGCATTGTCCAGATAGCAGCTATACATTGATTTTGGTATAAAAACGTTTATAAATATAAACGACCAAACTCTGCATTATTCAGATAGCAGCTATACATTGATTTTAGTATAACAACGTTTATAAATATAAAGGACCAAACTCTGCCTTATTCAGGTAGCTATAAATATATAGAACCAAACTTTGTCTCATTCAGTCATCAATACAATGGTTCACGACACTCGGTTCATGAATCCGTGAACTATGCTAATCGTTCTTATTACGAGACAAGGGTTAATCTTTCAAGAGTTTATTGCAAGAGTATAGAAGTTATAGGCACAAGAAAGAATAAGGAGTATGAACTATTTCAGCATTGAAGATAAAAGAAAGACAACTGGACCTTAATATAGGTTAGATGAGTTTACTTTTAGGGGATTAGTGGTGATGAATGTTCAGCGTTGTTTACTGCCACTTCGTTCATCAAAATCTGGCCGATTCTTCCAAACTGATTTACTCAAATCGATTCTCTTTATCATTGAAAGTAGAGACATCGATGACATTGTTAACTGAGTGCCATTTCTCGTTTAAAACCTCAGCTACCCAAAATGGTATCGCGATTGTGCCCATGAAACAGTCCGTGGCAAATATTTTCCATACAAAGTCGAAAGTTCTGTTTAGTTTTTCTCTGATTCATCTCGTCTACAGTTCAGTGTGCAATAATGATGAGCAATCAATGCATAGGTGGCCCGTACAAAGACAACTGAGTTCTCGTCTAGTCACAACTCATCTGGCTCATAATAAACATCAGTTGTGTTCATCGATCAACTTGAAGCCATAGACAAAGCATGGTTTATCTGTCATGCAGAAACATCATCTGTTTCTTTAAACAAGTTCTTTTCTTGGTTAATTCTAATTTGCCAAGTCAAGAACTTCTTCTTCTTCTTTCCTTCTTCATCTGCCTTTCAGCGTCGAGGGGAGATATAATTTGCAGTCTTTTGCTCTTCTGTTCGCCTCTGCTGCTGTTATGTTTCCTAGTGCTTCTAATATTCCATCGACCCATCTTTTTCGTGGTCGACCCTTGGGTCTGGTGTTCTCACAACGTTTGTTGAAGACTCGTTGTGTTGTGTTTTGTTCTTTCTGCCTTGTCACGTGGCCGAACCATTTTATCTGTTGTTTCCTTATATATTCTATGGCGGGGGCTATTCCTAGCTTTTTTCTCAGTTCTTCATTTCTGATCTTATCTCTCAGATTGTTTCCTGTCATTCGTCTAACACATTTCATCTCTGTAGAGGTTATTCTTCTTATTGTTCTTGCATATAGGATCCAGGTCTGGCATTGGTAGCACAACGTTGGGATGAAGATTGTATTGTATAGTGCTCGTTTTGCCTCCAGAGTTATTTCCTTGTTGGACAATAGTGGTGATAACTGTCCAATGATTTGACAAGCTTTGTTGCATCTTGATTCGATCTCTGCTGTTTGAGAATTATCTTTTGTCATTAGACTTTCTAGGTATTTGAATTCATCTACTTGTTTTAGTTGCCTGCCTTCTATAGTTATGTTGATGTTCTGTTTATTTTTGGCGACATTCATGACTTCTGTTTTGTTGATTTTCATGTTGTATTTTGTGCCTGAGCTGTTGAGTTTGTTTAAGTGTTCTTGTTGGTCTTCTATTGTTTCCTGTATTAGTGCCTGATCGTCTGCAAATAAAAGCTCGTTGATCTCCTCTGTCTCTAATGGGTTGGCTAGCTTGCATATATGGTCCATGTATGTAATAAACAGTGGGAGGGGGGGGGGAGAATAGTACGCACCCCTGTCTTACACCTGATCGATGTGGTCTGTGTAGCCTGCTGATATTCTGACCCTGCAGCTGCTGTTGACGTAGATACTTTTAATAAGGTTGGTTAGATGTTGGCTTACTCCGTATGTTGTTAGTATCTCCCACAGTTGTTCTCTGTTTACTCTGTCGAATGCTTTTTCCTGATCAATGAAGGCTATAATTTTATATAAGGGTATATGTTTTGACTGTGTTCTGTCGTTTTTCTGCGAGCTGTTTTAATATGAATAGTGCGTTGGTACATCCTCTGTTTTTTTCGGAACCCCATTTGAGAATCGGTTAACTGTAGTTCTGTTATTGGTCTCAGCCTTTTTTCAAAGATGTTGGCGTATAGCTTTTCTACATGGCTGAGAAGAGATATACCTCTATATTGATTGCAGTCTCTTTTGCTATCTTTTTTTTACCATATTGGTATGATGATTGCCTTAGATAGTCAAGGCTTACCTTAGATATATTAGTTGTTCCGTTTGTTTCTCTTCACAAGTATACAATGCTAATGCTTCTGTGTTACTTTCAATCTGATTAGAACAAGTAATGTCCTACATCAGACAACCATTTGTGGTTAAGTATAACATTTATCAATCTTTAAACATTGTTTGTTATAAACATGATTCTACTGAAACAACGCTTATAACATCAATGAAACTTAACATTGGAAAGGAGGTGGGGAAGACTGGTTGGTCACGAGGCATGACGCCGGTCACGAGATAGACAGGTTGTGAGTTCAAATCTCGGTTGGTTGCACCAGTCGAGATTTTTATTTATCATTTCTCTCTGCGGCAATCATACCTGGTCTCAGCAACAGGGCCCGGCTTGAAACGTCAATTACTCATTGACGGAAATAATATGAGTACCCCGAAAGCGGAGTTATCTGCCTGTACGGCGAAGGACCCCTATGCACACGTCTGCCAGGATTGGGGGGGGGAGAAGGTGAAATGGATTTACACGCAAAACTCAGTTACTATTCTCTAGGTGCTGAAAACTGGCGAACGCAAAAAACTAAAAATTATACATTTTTGTTTAGTGTCACAAACTGAAAGCACTTCCATAAAATGTGTCTGAACAAATGTAGTATATTGAAGACATCTGCTGCGCCATCAATGCTGCAACATTTCCAATATCAGAACTAAAATGTTACTTTAATAATGGAACAAAGAGCCGTGCAAGGGAAACAAACCAAAATGTAAAGTTCCGTGCCAAAAATATAAACACAGTAATGAAGTATGGGACGCTCGCTATTAATGTTTGACAGTTAACAATGAGAGTTATTAGAGTAGTGAAAGTAGAGAGCCTAACTAGTACGACTATCTAGAACCCTACTATTGGATTAGAGTAGTGGAAGTAGAGAGCCTAACTAGCACGACTCTCTAGAACCTTACTATTGGATTAGAGTAGTGGAAATAGAGAGCCTAACTAGCACGACTCTCTAGAACCTTACTATTGGATTAGAGTAGTGGAAGTAGATAGCCTAACTAGTGCGAATCTCTAGAACCTTACTATTGGACTAGAGTAGTGGAAGTAGAGAGCCTAACTAGTACGACTCTCTAGAACCTTACTATTGGACTAGAGTAGTGGAAGTAGAGAGCCTAACTAGTACGACTCTCTAGAACCTAACTATTGGATTAGAGTAGTGGAAGTAGAGAGCCTAACTAGTACGAATCTCTAGAACCTTACTATTGGATTAGAGTAGTGGAAGTAGAGAGCCTAACTAGTACGAATCTCTAGAACCTTACTATTGGATTAGAGTAGTGGAAGTAGAGAGCCTAACTAGTACGAATCTCTAGAACCTTACTATTGGATTAGAGTAGTGGAAGTAGAGAGCCTAACGAGTACGACTATCTCTAGAACCTTACCATTGGATTAGAGTAGTGGAAGTAAAGAGCCTAACTAGTACGATTCTCTAGAACCTTACCATTGGATTAGAGTAGTGGAAATAGAGAGCCTAACTAGTACGACTCTCTAGAACCTTACCATTGGATTAGAGTAGTTTAAATAGAGAGCCTAACTAGTACGACTCTCTAGAACTTTACTATTGGATTAGAGTAGTGGAAGTAGAGAGCCTAACTAGTACGACTCTCTAGAACCTTACTATTGGATTAGAGTAGTGGAAGTAGAGAGCCTAACTAGTACGACTCTCTAGAACCTTACTATTGGATTAGAGTAGTGGAAGTAGAGAGCCTAACTAGCACGACTCTCTAGAACCTTACTATTGGATTAGAGTAGTGGAAGTAGAGAGCCTAACTAGCACGACTCTCTAGAACCTTACTATTGGATTAGAGTAGTGGAAGTAGAGAGTCTAACTAGTACGATTCTCTAGAACCTTACTATTGGATTAGAGTAGTGGAAGTAGAGAGCCTAACTAGTACGACTCTCTAGAACCTTATTATTGGATTAGAGTAGTGGAAGTAGAGAGCCTAACAAGTACGACTCTCTAGAACCTTACTATTGGATTAGAGTAGTGGAAGTAGAGAGCCTAACTAGCACGACTCTCTAGAACCTTACTATTGGATTAGAGTAGTGGAAGTAGAGAGTCTAACTAGTACGATTCTCTAGAACCTTACTATTGGATTAGAGTAGTGGAAGTAGAGAGTCTAACTAGTACGATTCTCTAGAACCTTCCTATTGGATTAGAGTAGTGGAAGTAGAGAGCCTAACAAGTACGACTCTCTAGAACCTTACTATTGGATTAGAGTAGTGGAAGTAGAGAGCCTAACTAGTACGACTCTCTAGAACCTTACTATTGGATTAGAGTAGTGGAAGTAGAGAGCCTAACTAGCACGACTCTCTATAACCTTACTATTGGATTAGAGTAGTGGAAGTAGAGAGTCTAACTAGTACGATTCTCTAGAACCTTACTATTGGATTAGAGTAGTGGAAGTAGAGAGTCTAACTAGTACGATTCTCTAGAACCTTACTATTGGATTAGAGTAGTGGAAGTAGAGAGCCTAACAAGTACGACTCTCTAGAACCTTACTATTGGATTAGAGTAGTGGAAGTAGAGAGCCTAATTAGTACGACTCTCTAGAACCTTACTATTGGATTAGAGTAGTGGAAGTAGAGAGCCTAACTAGCACGA
Source organism: Megaustenia siamemsis (assembly GCA_032433765.1). NCBI lineage: Eukaryota > Metazoa > Mollusca > Gastropoda > Stylommatophora > Ariophantidae > Megaustenia > Megaustenia siamemsis. The sequence goes on along the minus strand of JAVIAB010000108.1, from coordinate 33,615,911 downwards.
ATCTCTAGAACCTTACTATTGGATTAGAGTAGTGGAAGTAGAGAGCCTAACTAGTACGACTCTCTAGAACCTTATTATTGGATTAGAGTAGTGGAAGTAGAGAGCCTAACAAGTACGACTCTCTAGAACCTTACTATTGGATTAGAGTAGTGGAAGTAGAGAGCCTAACTAGCACGACTCTCTAGAACCTTACTATTGGATTAGAGTAGTGGAAGTAGAGAGTCTAACTAGTACGATTCTCTAGAACCTTACTATTGGATTAGAGTAGTGGAAGTAGAGAGTCTAACTAGTACGATTCTCTAGAACCTTACTATTGGATTAGAGTAGTGGAAGTAGAGAGCCTAACAAGTACGACTCTCTAGAACCTTACTATTGGATTAGAGTAGTGGAAGTAGAGAGCCTAACTAGTACGACTCTCTAGAACCTTACTATTGGATTAGAGTAGTGGAAGTAGAGAGCCTAACTAGCACGACTCTCTATAACCTTACTATTGGATTAGAGTAGTGGAAGTAGAGAGTCTAACTAGTACGATTCTCTAGAACCTTACTATTGGATTAGAGTAGTGGAAGTAGAGAGTCTAACTAGTACGATTCTCTAGAACCTTACTATTGGATTACAGTAGTGGAAGTAGAGAGCCTAACAAGTACGACTCTCTAGAACCTTACTATTGGATTAGAGTAGTGGAAGTAGAGAGCCTAATTAGTACGACTCTCTAGAACCTTACTATTGGATTAGAGTAGTGGAAGTAGAGAGCCTAACTAGCACGACTCTCTATAACCTTACTATTGGATTAGAGTAGTGGAAGTAGAGAGTCTAACTAGTACGATTCTCTAGAACCTTACTATTGGATTAGAGTAGTGGAAGTAGAGAGCCTAACTAGCACGACTCTCTATAACCTTACTATTGGACTAGAGTAGTGGAAGTAGAGAGTCTAACTAGTACGATTCTCTAGAACCTTACTATTGGACTAGAGTAGTGGAAGTAGAGAGCCTAACTAGTACGATTCTCTAGAACCTTACTATTCGCCACGGAACACTAGCAGTTGAGTTACAGTTAACGACAGTGCGACCGAGATAGAAGAGCAATAACCAATGTATGTACAGCACGACAGTTCCAAGACTCCTCATTGGACAAATAATGACTGAAGATGAGCACAGCTCTACGATTGGCTAATTTAGTACAAACAAGATGTGTGCAAATTGGTTCAGCAAATTTTTGAAGTGTTTTTGAATTATATGAAGATTTTGTTTGTTTGTTTTTTTTAAATTAGTAAAATAGATGCAATAAAAATATATTAACTATCATTTCTTCACTTAACATTTAATAAGACAAAGCAGATAGACAACCGTTTGGATAGATGACATCACTGCAGGCCACACAAGTGTTAAGAAAGAAAAGATAAGAAAATACAAGCTAAGGTGCTTCTATGCGAGCACTAACTGGCTTCTTTACCACTGATCTAGGGCCAGTCTGCCAAACAAACTGAAGTTATGGGATTATTCGCTGCCGTCAAGTGGGGATGATGGGGATTGTGCTTGGTCTCTAGTATTTCAAAATAAAAATAATAATCTGAAGCGATTTGATCGTCGACCAGGCGTACTGAGTGCACTGACGTGAGTTACCTTCTTGCCTCGCTAGTTTTATAGACGCCCACATGAACGATTCTGAGAGCACTGACGTGAGTTATCTTCTTGCCTCGCTAGTTTTACAGGCGCCCACATGAACGATTCTGAGAGCACTGACGTGAGTTATCTTCTTGCCTCGCTAGTTTTATAGACGCCCACATGAACGATTCTGAGAGCACTGACGTGAGTTATCTTCTTGCCTCGCTAGTTTTATAGACGCCCACATGAACGATTATGAGAGCATTGACGTGAGTTATCTTCTTGCCTCGCTAGTTTTATAGATGCTCACATGAACGATTCTGAGAGCACTGACGTGAGTTATCTGCCTGGTTAGTTTTATAGACGCTCACATGAACGATTCTGAGAGCACTGACGTGAGTTATCTGCCTGGTTAGTTTTATAGACGCTCACATGAACGATTCTGAGAGCACTGACGTAAGTTACCTGCCTGGCTAGTTTTATAGACGCTCACATGGACGATTCTGAGAGCACTGACGTGAGTTATCTGTCTGTCTAGTTTTATAGACGCTCACATGAAAGATTCTGAGAGCACTGACGTGAGTTATCTGCCTGGCTAGTTTTATAGACGCTCACATGAACGATTCTGAGAGCACTGACGTGAGTTATCTGCCTCGCTAGTTTTATAGACGCTCACGTGAACGATTCTGAGAGCACTGACGTGAGTTATCTGCCTCGCTAGTTTTATAGACGCCCACATGAACGATTCTGAGAGCACTGACGTGAGTTATCTGCCTGTCTAGTTTTATAGACGCTCACATGAACGATTCTGAGAGCACTGACGTGAGTTATCTGCCTGGTTAGTTTTATAGACGCTCACATGAACGATTCTGAGAGCACTGACGTGAGTTGTCTGCCTGGTTAGTTTTATAGACGCTCACATGAACGATTCTGAGAGCACTGACGTAAGTTACCTGCCTGGCTAGTTTTATAGACGCTCACATGGACGATTCTGAGAGCACTGACGTGAGTTATCTGCCTGTCTAGTTTTATAGACGCTCACATGAAAGATTCTGAGAGCACTGACGTGAGTTATCTGCCTGGCTAGTTTTATAGACGCTCACATGAACGATTCTGAGAGCACTGACGTGAGTTATCTGCCTCGCTAGTTTTATAGACGCTCACGTGAACGATTCTGAGAGCACTGACGTGAGTTATCTGCCTCGCTAGTTTTATAGACGCCCACATGAACGATTCTGAGAGCACTGACGTGAGTTATCTGCCTCGCTAGTTTTATAGACGCTCACATGAATGATTGTGAGAGCACTGACGTGAGTTATCTGCCTGGCTTGTTTTATAGACGCCAACATTAACGATTCTGAGAGTACCGACGTGAGTTATCTGCCTCGCTAGTTTTATAGACGCCCACACGAACGATTCTGAGAGCACTGACGTGAGTTATCTGCCTGGCTAGTTTTATAGACGCCCACACGAACGATTGTACGAGGGCAGCAGTGAGCTCTAGATTCCCGACAGTTACTGCGGTTTCTTGTTGTGCGCTAGATCTTTCACTACCGCGTTCTCAAATTCCGACGTATCATAGTTATCTTTTATTAATTATTTGTCTTTACGGATGTTAACGGATCAGATCGGCTTACCACTCCTCCAGGCAGGCAACCCACTCCTCCGTCGATGCAAACCTCCTCACCTTTAATAACACGAATAAAAATCATCACCAACGTGTCGTCATCGCACCTGCTTAAAATGACTTAAAAAGCGAGCTCCTGTTGGCTTGCTCCATCACTAAAACATTGCTTCTGAGACGGAGGTAACCAAATTTACACAACCTTTGATTGCGTGTATGAGTGCATGTGTACCTGAGCAAATAAGGGCAGCCTCTTTCCAAAGTAATGCGGCGTGAACATCAGTGCCACTTGTTGTGCACTAGCATCTGGCCAGCAGGTGGACATATGCACTTCTGACTTCTTTAATAATTGGCTCACCCTTGGTTTTCCTCGGTCAGTTACGGGCAAAACAGATCGAGTCTAGTGTTCGGATTGTGAATCTCTGCCCCCCCCCCCCCTTAACAATATTACGGAACGTTTTCTCGTAGTAGACTGGCACGTGCTGATTTATATACACCGGCGGTGTGAGTGTTTATGTGTGTGTAGAAATAATGAACAGTGTTTTGCTTAGGCAGGCAGGCCGCATGTGTGTTTATATGCAAATATGTCTTCACTACAGATGTTGGTAAATGTCCTGTCAGGCGTGATAACAAATCTTCAGTGCACCTGTACTCGGAAACACCTCCCCTGCCAATAGGAGAACGAAGAGTCGGACAGACAGTCAGACAGACAGTCAGACAGACAGTCAGACAGACAGTCAGACAGACAGTCAGACAGACAGTCAGACAGACAGTCAGACAGACAGTCAGACAGACAGTCAGACAGACAGCCAGACAGACAGTCAGACAGACAGTCAGACAGACAGTCAGACAGACAGTCAGACAGACAGTCAGACAGACAGTCAGACAGACAGTCAGACAGACAGTCAGACAGACAGTCAGACAGACAGTCAGACAGACAGTCATACAGACAGCCAGACAGACAGTCAGACAGACAGCCAGACAGACAGTCAGACAGACAGTCAGACAGACAGCCAGACAGACAGTCAGACAGACAGTCAGACAGACAGTCAGACAGACAGTCAGACAGACAACTACACCAAGGGAGCTAAGATAGAAGGTCTGTCTTAAAAAGAAATCAAGTTTGATGAACCCCGTACTGTATGCGCCGTCACTCACTCAATCATTCATTCACCCACTCACTCACTCACACACCCACCCACACACACCCACTCACTCACCCACTCATTCACACACACACATCCCAAACATGCACACCTACAGGTAAGTTTGCAAGTTGGCTACAGAAGCCAAACTAGCATTCAACGTTCAGTTGTATCCCTGTCTCTTGGGAAGGTTCTACCAACACGGAGTCAAATCGTTGAATCTTGTGAGCACTCGCTTGTGTATAATACACAAATGATATTACACATGCATGCACACAAACACCAACACACAAGCACCAACACACACACAGAGAGAGAGAGAGAGAGAGAGAGAGAGAGAGAGAGAGAATGAAAGAAACATGAAGATGAGATTCTGCGGATCTCTGGTACCATTTTCTGAGTTCTTGTGAGCTCCAGATGGTACAGGTAATAAATAGTTGCATGTGAGAAATGAACCCGGACACATATAATCGGCAAGTACACAAGCGAACTAACCACTTCGCCACCGCAGCTTCCACAGACATGAAGAGAGAGTGCCGGTATACGATAGAGGACCAACAGTATTCAGAGGCCTTAGTTTTGAGTGGAGAAAGTGAACAATGTCTACATTAATACATGGACACAAAAAGTGGGAAACGATAAAGGGAAAGAAATAAATGTTCCACAATCACAGACAACGCCGTTATGGTGGGGTAAGGAAGATGTGGTTTCTGGGATCAGTTGGTCTCAAATTCTGGGAGGTAAATAGTAATTGGAAGAAATATAACCAGACAACGTCATCTAGCGAGCAGAGTAAACAATGTCATCTAGCGAGCAGCGATAACAACGTCATCTAGCGAGCAGAGGTAACAACGTCATCTAGCGAGCAGCGGTAACAACGTCATCTAGCGAGCAGCGGTAACAACGTCATCTAGCGAGCAGCGGTAACAACGTCATCTAGCGAGCAGCGGTAACAACGTCATCTAGCGAGCAGAGGTAACAACGTCATCTAGCGAGCAGAGGTAACAACGTCATCTAGCGAGCAGAGGTAACAACGTCATCTAGCGAGCAGAGGTAACAACGTCATCTAGCGAGCAGAGGTAACAACGTCATCTAGCGAGCAGAGGTAACAACGTCATCTAGCGAGCAGAGGTAACAACGTCATCTAGCGAGCAGAGGTAACAGCGTCATCTAGCGAGCAGAGGTAACAGCGTCATCTAGCGAGCAGAGGTAACAACGTCATCTAGCGAGCAGAGGTAACAACGTCATCTAGCGAGCAGAGGTAACAACGTCATCTAGCGAGCAGAGGTAACAACGTCATCTAGCGAGCAGAGGTAACAACGTCATCTAGCGAGCAGAGGTGACAACGTCATCTAGCGAGCAGAGGTGACGTCATCTAGCGAGCAGAGGTGACAACGTCATCTAGCGAGCAGAGGTGACAACGTCATCTAGCGAGCAGAGGTGACAACGTCATCTAGCGAGCAGAGGTGACAACGTCATCTAGCGAGCAGAGGTGACAACGTCATCTAGCGAGCAGAGGTGACAACGTCATCTAGCGAGCAGAGGTAACAACGTCATCTAGCGAGCAGAGGTAACAACGTCATCTAGCGAGCAGATGTAACAACGTCATCTAGCGAGCAGAGGTAACAACGTCATCTAGCGAGCAGAGGTAACAACGTCATCTAGCGAGCAGAGGTAACAACGTCATCTAGCGAGCAGAGGTAACAACGTCATCTAGCGAGCAGAGGTAACAACGTCATCTAGCGAGCAGAGGTAACAACGTCATCTAGCGAGCAGAGGTAACAACGTCATCTAGCGAGAAGAGATAACAACGTCATCTAGCGAGCAGCGGTAACAACGTCATCTAGCGAGCAGAGGTAACAACGTCATCTAGCGAGCAGAGGTAACAACGTCATCTAGCGAGCAGAGGTAACAACGTCATCTAGCGAGCAGAGGTAACAATGTCATCTAGCGAGCAGAGGTAACAACGTCATCTAGCGAGCAGAGGTAACAACGTCATCTAGCGAGCAGAGGTAACAACGTCATCTAGCGAGCAGCGGTAACAACGTCATCTAGCGAGCAGCGGTAACAACGTCATCTAGCGAGCAGCGGTAACAATGTCATCTAGCTAGCAGAGGTAACAATGTCATCTAGCTAGCAGAGGTAACAATGTCATCTAGCGAGCAGAGGTAACAATGTCATCTAGCGAGCAGAGGTAACAACGTCATCTAGCGAGCAGAGGTAACAACGTCATCTAGCGAGCAGAGGTAACAACGTCATCTAGCGAGAAGCGGTAACAATGTCATCTAGCGAGCAGCGGTAACAACGTCATCTAGCGAGCAGAGGTAACAATGTCATCTAGCGAGCAGCGGTAACAATGTCATCTAGCGAGCAGCGGTAACAATGTCATCTAGCGAGCAGAGGTAACAATGTCATCTAGCGAGCAGCGGTAACAATGTCATCTAGCGAGCAGCGGTAACAATGTCATCTAGCGAGAAACGGTCTTATTAGAGACAGAGCAGGTAGATAGTCACGTGACCTTTTTTTTTTTTTTTAAATATAATGGCAAGGATTTATTATCTGGTGACAGCTAGAAAGATCAAGGGTGGACGGAATGACATGAGGAATTATATGTGGACAGACGGCACGACAAGATGGTTGTGTGCTAGCAATTGATTGCTAACGGTGCTCGAGCACAAGATAAATCTGTGCGTGTGTGAGTGTGCTAGATGTATCAGAGCGAGAGAAATAATGAGATTTGGGGAGAAACAGTGTTGAAGACAGCAGCTACAGTAAAATAATTGTGTGATACAATAATACACGCGCACAAGGATTCAGCATTAGTTTTAACAATGGAGGTAGCAAAACGGAGTTTAGTAGTTCTGGTAGTGCTGGGATTAACCATTCAGTAAAGTCTTTAGTGCATTTATGGGAGAGGTGATACTACAAATATTTTCCAATGACGGATCATGTCGCTGACAAAATGGTGGACTTGAACGGGAGTGAAATAAAATAAGATTAGGAAAAAAAGTAGTACATCTTAAAAGTATTTTTTAAAAGTGAAAAACACTTTTCCATATTACTGTAGATGTTGTTCACTTCGAAAAATATAAATCTCTTTGTAGTTGCTTATGTTTGAATTTGTTAGGTATAAGGGCGGAGCACCTTTAGAGATCTCGGCTTGGCTATCATTAGCAGTAGCAAGAGTATTTGTGCTAAATGATGTAGCAATAATAATACCTAATGTTCCAGCTAAACATATGATAAATAGCATTTTCATACCAACTTTGTGCTAGGAAAGTCAAACATGGACCCTTTCTAAATCACATTTAAGAAAGACCAATACATGTGAGATGCGATGCTTGAGAAAAGTAACAAACAACACAAGAAGAGATAGAATACCAAATGAAACCATAAGAAAAATGGTAGGAACAAAACCCTGCCAAGAATATATAGAACAACAACAACTTAAATGGTTTGACCACCTGGTCAGAATGAATCCTTACCAATCACCATCAAGGGCGTTCTTCTCGAAAATGCATGGAAAAAGACCAATAGGAAGACCCAGAAAAAGATGGATAGATGCTGTGACAGTGACATGTAACAACAAAGGAAAATCACAAATTCAGACAGTTCGAGCAGCACAAGAACGACAAATGATATAAACCACGACACCTTTTAGGTATCAGTGAGAAAGAGAAAAGAAAGAAGAAGAATGTTCCAGTATTAGTCATAGCAACAGTAGTACTAGGGAATGTAAGGAGCGACTGTAGGGTTCTGAGGTAAGAACGTCGACCTCTGTACATGAAGACCCGTGTTCAAATCCTAATATGGGTGATATTAATTTTCATCTTCGAATCCGTGGTTTCTTCATGTCGCTACCATCCCCTGGTCTCTGGTAATGTGATCCGATGTCTAGCTGTTCGGATAACGGCGTAAACAGGATGTCCCTTGAGTACGTTAAGCAACCCTTGGCAGTTAAAAGTCGATAGAAGAAGAACAAAAATGTTCGCAGCCCGGGCAAAAATGTTCAATAAGAAATCCGCCCATTCCTAAGACGGATGTGTTTGGCAGATATCGCGGCTTGTCGGAAAACCAGCAGCACAGCGCATCCACGCCCATTTAACTTGTCATAACAGAAGAAATGAATGCAGTAGTAGAGATTATAGCAATGAGTGAGTGATACGAATGGTAGCACTAGGGATATGAGATGTTGCAGTAATAATGATAGTAGTTGTGATACGGAACTCAGCAGTAGTAGTAGTAGTAGTAGTAGCAGCAGCAGCAGCAGCAGTAGTAGTAGTAGTAGTAGCAGCAGCAGTAGTAGTAGTAGTAGCAGCAGTAGTAGTAGTAGCAGCAGTACTAGTAGTAGTAGTAGCAGCAGCAGTAGTAGTAGTAGTAGCAGCAGCAGTAGTAGTAGTAGCAGCATTAGTACTAGTAGTAGTAGTAGTAGTGGCAGTAGTAGTAGTGATAGCAGCAGTAGCAGTAGTAGTAGTAGTAACAGTAGTAGTAGTAGTAGTAGTAGTAGTAGTAGCATCAGTACTAGTAGTAGTAGTAGCAGCAGCAGCAGCAGTAGTAGTAGTAGTAGAAGTAGTAGTAGTAGTAGTAGTAGTAGAAGAAGTAGAAGTAGTAGTAGAAGTAGAAGTAGTAGTAGAAGTAGTAGTAGTAGTAGAAGTAGTAGTAGTAGTAGAAGTAGAAGTAGAAGTAGTAGTAGTAGTAGAAGTAGTAGTAGAAGTAGAAGTAGTAGTAGTAGTAGTAGTAGTAGTAGAAGTAGTAGTAGTAGTAGTAGTAGAAGTAGAAGTAGTAGTAGAAGTAGTAGTAGAAGAAGTAGTAGTAGTAGTAGTAGTAGTAGTAGTAGAAGTAGTAGTAGTAGTAGAAGTAGAAGTAGAAGTAGTAGAAGAAGTAGAAGTAGTAGTAGAAGTAGAAGTAGTAGTAGAAGTAGAAGTAGTAGTAGAAGTAGTAGTAGTAGTAGTAGTAGTAGTAGTAGTAGTAGTAGTAGTAGTAGTAGTAGTAGTAGAAGTAGTAGTAGTAGTAGTAGTAGTAGTAGTAGAAGTAGTAGTAGTAGAAGTAGTAGTAGTAGTAGTAGAAGTAGTAGTAGTAGTAGTAGTAGTAGTAGAAGTAGTAGTAGTAGTAGTAGTAGTAGTAGTAGTAGTAGTAGTAGTAGTAGAAGTAGTAGTAGAAGTAGAAGTAGTAGTAGAAGTAGTAGTAGAAGTAGTATTGGTCGTTTCAAATCTAAATGTTCACGATTAACATGAAATATCTCCTCTTTCCTGCACTTACAAACTTGATTTTTTGCATATGGCCTTGTTTTTCCAAGGTCCCACCGATTTCACAAAATTTAATGATGTAGGAAGTATGCTTCATCATGAAGCAGCACTTTCCTTTGATCTCAGTGAATTTACGGATCTTTTTGCTCCTGGAGAAAATAATTTACCGTACATTAATGGAAATCAGCTTCTCGACATAGGCGTCTCTACACAACTTGAAAGTTGGAGGCGTTTATCAACTGTTTACTTTCTATTGTTTACTTTCTTTAAAATACTATGAGAATGTCAATGTTATAGCCTTTACAGACGGTCTAAAACAAATCAGCGTATAAACAGTTCCATTAATGAAAACTATTTAAACAATATACAACAAAGAATACATTTAAAAAATTAATTATCCGTTGCGAGCGATAACAAGCATGACATATCAAGCAAAGTTATTGTTTATGGGTACGCATGTGACTAAAGAGTCCGATATAAGCACGGGATCCTCTTCACTGTAAATAGCTACATTGTTCGTTTTATGTCTTTCCATGTGACTTTCATTATTTTACGTAAACAAGACATATGAAAGTGATTTAGTTTCTTTGCATGCCTGCAGTACACATATCAAGAATCTTTACATTTTCAAAACGTTATCAACTTTAGCTAAAGATTGATCATGCGGACATATAAAAACGTCCATTATTATTTCATTTATTCTGAATCAGAGGAGTCTAACATATTGATTACTAATCTGGGCTGAACGAACGATAGTCCATCTTTTTTCCAATAGTCATTTTCTTCTTTTAAGACATGATCTTCACATTTGCACCAAAAATCTTTGTCAATCTGTGATAGAGCAGCATATGTCAGTCCTTTTATATCGCATAGTTTAAAACTTGTATTCTCAGCTGCCACCTGCCCTTTAATTTTTGCCCAAACGAGTTCAATGGGGTTTAATTGTGGATGATAAGGGGCAGTCTCAAGCACGTATGACCATGCTGTTGAATGATTTTGTCTATTTGGAATACTTTGGTCTTTTGCGATTTCTTAACAAGTGACAGTAATTCAGGTTTCAAAAATCCCTCGTTAAATGGAATTCCTTCCTTTCCTAGCCAAATCTTTATAACATCTTTTGTACTGGTAGATGTAGGAATTTTGTCTTCTTCTGCCACAGCGTTGTGGTACGACGCGTTGTCCATTACCAGACAGGATGGTCTGTCTAGAATTGGAAGAAGAGTATTTTCAATCCACTCTCTAAATATATGGCCATTCATCTCGGTGTGATAGTCCCTGTTGTCAGTATAATTAGAGGTGAATATAAGTTCTGCATTTTTCACCAACCCTTCTTTTCGGCTGCCTGCATGTGCCATTATAATACGCTGTCCTTTTCCAGTGGGTACACATCTTTTAATACTTCCATCTGATAACTGCCATTCCTTTGCACTTGTGTGGTGAGAATTTATCCAAGATTCATCTAGAAATACAATATCATAACCTTGGTTACGCATTTCCCGTACTTCACGTAAATATTTACTCCTCATAGAAGCTAAGTGCGGCTTCTCGCAGATGACATTTCTACCACTATCGTACTTTCTAAACGTAAAACCGATGCTTCTAACAGTTCTCCATAATGTTGTTTTCGACACAACAATGTCATTTTCTGCTCTCAGTCGAATTTTCAGTTTTCTTAAAGTCACAGTTTCTTTGGAATCGAACATTTTACAAATTGCTCTTCTAATCACTTCCTTGTCAAAACTATCTACTGCTTTCTTTCTTCCTAGCGTCCTAGTCTTGATTGAACTGGACACTCCGTTAGCTTTAAGCACTTGTTTGAAAAAGCGTTTGCTTATACCCAATGCGTGAATAGTTCTCTTTTCTGGCTTTGAGATGCTTCGATACAGTTTTCCACGCTTAGCTTCTATGCAAAAATATTTATACACCTTTATTGCCACTGATTGCAATGTAAGGAACTTTACTTTTATACCCATTGACTAACAGATCACAAATTTAACGAAATTACCCAATAATTAGGATACGCCGTTGCACATAAATCACAACAAAACGACAGGAAATGGGATGCACCGGATATAAAATTATAACTATGACGCGTTTTATGTGTTTTTTAGTGCTTAAAACAGGGAAATTGGCGCGCATTACGTTCAAGATGACAAGTCCGTGGGTGCTCACTCATGAAGCGGTAATTCCTCCAAATATATGGTTTGACCAAAATGCCTTAAATTTGTATACTTCAAATAAAGAATATTTAAAACTATACGTTTGTTGGTGAGGAAATGAATGTACTTCTTGGGACCAAAAAATCACAAGACCATATGCAAAATTTCAGCATTATCAATCAATTGGTTGCAGAGATATGGAATTTTAAACACCTTCAAAATATTTTGAAACGACCTATAGTAGAAGTAGAAGTAGTAGTAGAAGTAGAAGTAGTAGTAGTAGTAGTAGTAGTAGTAGAAGTAGTAGTAGAAGTAGAAGAAGTAGTAGAAGTAGTAGTAGAAGTAGTAGTAGAAGTAGAAGTAGTAGTAGTATTAGTAGTAGTAGTAGTATTAGTAGTAGAATTAGTAGTAGAAGTAGAAGTAGTAGTAGAAGTAGTAGTAGAAGTAGAAGTAGTAGTGGAAGTAGTAGTAGTATTAGTAGCAGCAGTAGTAGTAGTAGTAGTAGAATGTAGAGTAAGGGTACTAGTAAAAAAAAAGTGTAAAGTACCCCCGTCACGCCAAGTGGCGGTGTATAGGGAATATGGTGTTAGTGACCATACATTTTACAGACCTTCGGCACATGATTTTTGGGGTAATGTTGTCGGTATTACGCCCGTGCCGCTTTACTTTTCCAGAAAAAAATTCAAGTACCCATTTAAGGCTGGGTGAATCTGGAAGCCGTCGGTTGGGATCGAACCCTACTTAGGGGTACTAGCAGCAGTAATAATATCAAATGTAACAAGGAATGCATCCATTTTGAAAATATGAAACACACAGAAGAATTGTACAGTAGTAATAATGTAGAATGTAGTATTAATAGTTGAACTAATTGGAGCAGTAAAAATAGTTGTAATTAAACAAATTAAAGGGTCAAGCCATATAAACACAACCTACAAGTGTATCTTCAGTAAACTAACAGATGACAGTTTGTTTGGACTTGACGTCACGGATGAGGCAGGATAAAAGAATACATAGAAACAGAAGTACACCCGAGGCAGTTGCTACAGCGATTCTGTCCGACTAAGAAATCTTGGGCGTTGAATCTCGACATACAGCCACAGCCACAACAATCGGGTTTGGTTATCTCATAAGTTTATATTCTGAGAGTAGCAAGCAATCTTGCCTGAATAAGACAGATGGAGTCACATTTCATCAGAAGCCAGAGTCATGAAAATACGAATCAAGCCATTATAAATAATTATATACTCTCTGCTACGAGACACAACATTGGCTATGTGTATGTGTCAATAAGTCGACGCAATAACAAACGCTGACACGTGAACAAGAAAAACATGAAAACATTGTATCTATGAGAGATAAGAAAGTGCAGAATTACAGAAAATGAATGACGATAAATTGGTCACAGCCATTACTAACATAATAACAACTATATAAATGTACGGGAATGGTAACATAACAGCTATATAAACGTACGGGAGTGGTAACATAACAGCTATATAAACGTACGGGAGTAGTGGTGGTGGCTCAGTGGTTAGTGAACTTGTCTACTAGGGGCAAAAGGTCGGGTTTCATCCTGATCGACGGCTTCCAAGTTCATTCAGCAGTAAATGGGTACCGCATTTATCAGGGAAATAAAGCAGCTACTGTCGTGATACCCAGGTCATGTACTGCACGGAAAGACTTATGTTTTGTTTTCTTCTCAGAAATCAGAAGTTTATTCCGTGAAGTAAGTAGTCAACTATGTCATACAAATACTACACGTACTCTACACGTGAACGCATGAGAAGATGCTGCATGAATGGCAGGGTGCTAATCAACTAATGGATTAATGTCCTGTTGAGCTGATCAATACAGCATTGCTATCGTGAAGAGAAGAAAACAAGTTCGAATCACTGTTAGGCAGTCAGAATAAGCCATTGATTTGAATAGTTTTTGAAAGGACATTTTCAACAACTAAATGACACCAACTCTGTTGGACAAGCCAACAATCGAGGCCATCATACGTTCGGCCACAACACAAACAAATATACGGTCTTGATACTGGCTCTGGAATCTGGATAAATCGAACCAGTCAACAACGGCTACCAACCGTTAAAGTCAAGCCACCAGCGGCCAAGGGTCTAAATGTCAGAGGCAATCAAGCACAGATCTCAAGAGAACCAATGATCATACAAGATCAAAGTAATCTCGCATCAGAGAAACAAATGAGTAAAAGTTAAGTCCCAGCAAGTAGTTTCACACAAGAGACAGGCAAATGTAAATCTCGAAAGAACTAAAAGGGAATAATTTCCACTATCACTTTCGAGAATAGAATGAGAAAGAGAGTTCATCGGTGCTATATAGAACCATTTCTGACCTATGGAGGCGATTCATGGACAGTAGACAAAGAAATGAAAAGACGATTAGAGGCCACAGAGATGGGATTTCTCAGAAGAATATTGAAAGTTCCCTGCACAGCTAAAAAGACCCATGGGGAAGTTATCAAAGAGGCCAAAACAAAACAAAAAACTCCTAGAAAACATCAGAAAGAAACAATCAACATTTTTCGGGCACATCATGAGAAGAGGAAAGTTGGAATACTTGGTTACAACAGGCAAAATAAAGGAAAGAGAGATCGCGGACGACAAAGAGAGAAAATACTAGATAGCTTGGTGTGATGGCATGGAAAACAGTCAACAACAGAACTGATACGATGCGCTGTAGAAAGAACATTGTGGAAGGACATGATCGCTACCCCAATCGGTATGGCACATGATGATGATCACTTTAGATGGCGTTTGCGGTACTAAAATTACCTGGAAGACTCCGTCTGAGTTTGAATAGATCGTGCCAGGCCAAGAAGTAGGCATAACCACACAACAAGCGAGCATGAACAAATAACAAACCAAACTGCTTGAACCCAAACTAAATAAGATTAATTAACTGCCTTCAATAACCATGAACTAAGAAAACGAAAGTATTTATCCTCTCCTTCGAGAGATATCAGAAACTTCTGACAGTATTTATTCAACGATTTAACTGTGAAGAGAAACTAGTCAAACTCATCAATGACATCTAAACAAATGGGCTGCACAAAATGAACAGAGACAAATCAAGAAAGTCTGAAGGGGAAGCAGTGGCGAGCAGAAGCTGTTGTTTACCCCATAACAGACTTGTGCTAAGATTTTAAAATCTCCACTAATTAGATTTCGTCTAACACAGCTTCTTAAAGAGGCACATTAGACAATCAGTGGGGAGAGAAGAGGAAGAAGAGGAGGAAGAAGAAGAAGAAGAAGAAGAGAGAGAGAGAGAGAGAGAGAGAGAGAGAGAGAGAGAGAGAGAAAGTGGGGAAAAATGGCTATTTAAGAGCTTGGGCAGCATAAAGTGTTTCTTATGATGTCATCATTTCTTACAGATGTTGCATATTACAGATCACTTCAAGCTGGTTACACATTTCTGTAATCGGTTGCGTTGTCAATTCTTACTAGCGACATCAGTCAGAGATATATGTGTGTTTTTTTCACAGCTACCTGTCCCATTCCACAGCTACCTGTCCCATAATTAATAGTTGAGGAGATGAAGAAAAAGTAATCATGTGCAGCAGGCGGAAACATGTCAGTGTTTAGTGGGGTCATAAACTACATCAACAGGAGGTGTTCAATCAAGGACGCGAAGATGATCATCGTAGCTGTGGTCTTCTTCTTTCCTTCCTCATTTACCTTTCAGCGTCGAGGGGAGATATAATTTGCAGTCTTTTGCTCTTCTGTTCACCTCTGCTGCTGTTATGTTTCCTAGTGCTTCTAATATTCCATCGACCCATCAAGGTCGACCCTTGGGTCTGATGTTCTCACAACGTTTGTTGAAGGCTCGTTGTGTTGTGTTTTGTTCTTTCTGCCTTGTCACGTGGCCAAACCATTTTATCTGTTATTTCCTTATATATTCTATGGCGGGGGCTATTCCTAGCTTTTTTCTCAGTTCTTCATTTCTGATCTTATCTCTCAGACTGTTTCCTGTCATTCGTCTAACACATTTCATCTCTGTAGAGGTTATTTTTCTTATTGTTCTCGCATCTAGGGTCCAGGTCTGGCATTGGTAGCACAACGTTGGGATGAAGATTGTATTGTAGGGTCCAGGACTGGCATTGGTAGCATAACGTTGGGATGAAGATTGTATTGTAGGGTCCAGGTCTGGCATTGGTAGCACAACGTTGGGATGAAGATTGTATTGCAGGGTCCAGGTCTGGCATTGGTAGCACAACGTTGGGATGAAGATTGTATTGTAGGGTCCAGGTCTGGCATTGGTAGCACAACGTTGGGATGAATATTGTATTGTAGGGTCCAGGTCTGGCATTGGTAGCACAACGTTGGGATGAAGATTGTGTTGTAGGGTCCAGGTCTGGCATTGGTACAGAACTAATGACGCTTTCAATATACCAATCAAGGTTATATGTATATGCATACACGTACACACACACACTCATACACATACACACGCAGAGAGCATGCATATATATATATATATATATTCATACACGTATACACACACACACACACATATATATATATAAATATATATATATAAATATATATGTATATATGTATATATGTATACATATATATATATATATATATGTATATATATATGTATATGTATATATAAGTGTATATATATATATGTGTGTGTGTGTGTGTGTATATATATATATATATATATATACACACACACACACACACAGAGAGAGAGAGAGAGAGATAGAAAAGGGGGGTACGTTTAGTCGTAGTTTACCAAAGTGGTTTAATCTCCAGTTTACGAAAGCAAAAAAAAAAGGGTACATGACTTAATGCATAATTTCTTTTTCAGTAGGGGCAAGTTTCGGTAAACTCAACAACAGCCCCAGTTGTACAATAAACTAGAAGGCGCCCCATGATATCATCTAGAGCTCAACTCCAAACAAAGAAAGCATAGAATGTTGTTCACATTTCCTTGTAATCTCTGAGCCTGCCAGCTATTTTTCCCGAAAACAACCCAATACTTGTGACGTTTCGAGCTATGCGAACTATTGTCGCTCTTTTTACCGACAACAGCCCCTGCTCGCAATGCTGAAAACGTCACAACTATTGGTCGGTCCGCCCTCAGCGGGCAGGCTTAAAGATATCGGTGGCGACGGCTGGACAAAGCAATTAAGTTTTCAAAAAAAAAAAAAAAAAGCTACAAAATCCGGATGGACTCTAAGAGAGATAACTCTAATTTCAAACAGCTGTTGCTGCAAGCATAACAGGATCTTCCTGTCTCGGAAGTAAAGAAATGAAATATTTGTAAAAAGGTACTTGGTAATTAATGCCAGTTACTTGATAATTGATGAAAATTAAGTCCAAATCCAATCTTTGGATCGCTCGGTTGCGTGGAGAGAAGAAACTTGTTGCAGGGGCAACGACTTATCTCTTTATTATTCTGCCCAAGCTCGAGCCCTGGAGAGAAATAACCGCAGACCGCAATCTTTGCAAACTCACTCTAAAGCTCCAACTCAAACAAGCAGCAGACATATTCATAGAAAAGGGAGAATACACGGCGAAAGGGAAAAAACATTTCTAGGGTCGTTGAACAATCCATAGTGCGATTGATGGAAGGTACTATTACTAAATCCAAAATGTAAGTGTAACACGTACAACTATATAACAGACTGCTACAGGGAGGTAACTATATAAAAGACTGCTACAGGAAGGTAAATATATAAAAGACTGCTACAGGGAGGTAAATATATAAAAGACTGCTACAGGGAGGAAACTGTATAACAGACTGCTACAGGGAGGTAACTATATAACAGACTGCTACAGGGAGGTAAATATATAAAAGACTGCTACAGGGAGGTAACTGTATAACAGACTGCTACAGGGAGGTAACTATTTAACAGACTGCTACAGGGAGGTAACTGTATAACAGACTGCTACAGGGAGGTAACTATATAACAGACTGCTACAGGGAGGTAAATATATAAAAGACTGCTACAGGGAGGTAACTATTTAACAGACTGCTACAGGGAGGTAACTGTATAACAGACTGCTACAGGGAGGTAACTATATAACAGACTGCTACAGGGAGGTAAATATATAAAGACTGCTACAGGGAGGTAACTGTATAACAGACTGCTGCAGCGAGGTAACTATATAAAAGACTGCTACATGGAGGTAACTGTATAACAGACTGCTGCAGCGAGGTAACTATATAACAGACTGCTACAGGAGGTAACTGTATAACAGACTGCTACAGGGAGGTAACTATATAAAAGACTGCTACAGGGAGGTAACTGTATAACAGACTGCTACAGGGAGGTAACTATATAAAAGACTGCTACAGGGAGGTAACTGTATAACAGACTGCTACAGGGAGGTAACTGTATAACAGACTGCTACAGGGAGGTAACTATATAACAGACTGCTACAGGGAGGAAACTGTATAACAGACTGCTACAGGGAGGTAACTATATAACAGACTGCTACAGGGATAACTATATAACAGACTGCTACAGGGAGGTAACTATATAACAGACTGCTACAGGGAGGTAACTATATAACAGACTGCTACAGTGAGGTAACTATATAACAGACTGCTACAGGGAGGAAACTGTATAACAGACTGCTACAGGGAGGTAACTGTATGACTGCTACATGGAGATAACTATATAACAGACTGCTACAGGGAGGTAACTGTATAACAGACTGCTACAGGGAGGTAACTGTATAACAGACTGCTACAGGGAGGTAACTATATAACAGACTGCTACAGGGAAGTAACTATATAACAGACTGCTACAGTGAGGTAACTATATAACAGACTGCTACAGGGAGGAAACTGTATAACAGACTGCTACAGGGAGGTAACTATATAACAGACTGCTACAGGGAGGTAACTGTATAACAGACTGCTACAGGGAGGTAACTATATAACAGACTGCTACAGGGAGGTAACTATATAACAGACTGCTACAGGGAGGAAACTGTATAACAGACTGCTACAGGGAGGTAACTATATAACAGACTGCTACAGGGATGTAACTGTATGACTGCTACAGGGAGATAACTATATAACAGACTTATACAGGGAGATAACTATATAAAAGACTGCTACAGGGAGGTAACTGTATAACAGACTGCTACAGGGAGGTAACTGTATAACAGACTGCTACAGGGAGGTAACTATATAACAGACTGCTACAGGGAGGTAACAGTATACCAGACTGCTACAGGGAGGTAACTATATAACAGACAGCTACAGGAAGGTAACTATATAACAGACTGCTACAGGGAGGTAACTACATAACAGACCGCTACAGGGAGGTAACTATATAACAGACAGCTACAGGGAGGCAACTATATAACAGATTGCTACAGGGAGGTAACTATATAACAGACTGCTACAGGGAGGTAACTATATAACAGACTGCTACAGGGAGGTAACTATATAACAGACAGCTACAGGGAGGTAACTGTATAACAGACTGCTACAGGGATGTAACTGTATGACTGCTACAGGGAGGTAACTATATAACAGACTGCTACACGGAGGTAACTATATAACAGGCTGCTACAGGGAGATAACTATATAACAGACTTATACAGGGAGATAACTATAAAAAAGACTGCTACAGGGAGGTAACTGTATAACAGACTGCTACAGGGAGGTAACTATATAACAGACTGCTACAGGGAGGTAACTGTATAACAGACTGCTACAGGGAGGTAACTATATAACAGACTGCTACACGGAGGTAACTATATAACAGGCTGCTACAGGGAGATAACTATATAACAGACTTATACAGGGAGATAACTATATAACAGACTGCTACAGGGAGGTAACTATATAACAGACTGCTACAGGGAGGTAACTGTATAACAGACTGCTACAGGGAGGTAACTATATAACAGACTGCTACAGGGAGGTAACAGTATACCAGACTGCTACAGGGAGGTAACTATATAACAGACTGCTACAGGGAGGCAACTATATACCAGACAGCTACAGGAAGGTAACTATATAACAGACTGTTACAGGGAGATAACTACATAACAGACCGCTACAGGGAGGTAACTATATAACAGACAGCTACAGGGAGGTAACTATATAACAGACTGCTACAGGGAGGTAACTATATAACAGACTGCTACAGGGAGGTAACTATATAACAGACAGCTACAGGTAGGTAACTGTATAACAGACTGCTACAGGGAGGTAACTATATAACAGACTGCTACAGGGAGGTAACTGTATACCAGACTGCTACAGGGAGGTAACTATATAACAGACAGCTACAGGAAGGTAACTATATAACAGACTGCTACACGGAGGTAACTATATAACAGACTGCTACAGGGAGGTAACTATATAACAGACTGCTACAGGGAGGTAACTATATAACAGATAGCTACAGGGAGGTAACTATATAACAGACTGCTACAGGGAGGTAACTATATAACAGACTGCTACAGGGAGGTAACTGTATAACAGACTGCTACAGGGAGGTAACTATATAACAGACTGCTACAGGGAGGTAACTATATAACAGACTGCTACAGGGAGATAACTATATAACAGACTGCTACAGGGAGGTAACTATATAACAGACAGCTACAGGGAGGTAACTGTATAACAGACTGCTACAGGGAGGTAACTATATAACAGACTGCTACAGGGAGGTAACTATATAACAGACTGCTACAGGGAGATAACTATATAACAGACAGCTACAGGGAGGTAACTATATAACAGACTATGTAACAGGGAGGTGACTTAAAAAAGATGTATTAACTTATTCAACCTTTCATCATATTTAACTCCGACAAGAACACAAAGATTGTTCGATCTGACTCCTGTTTTTAAAATCTCCCAGTCTCCGACCACAGTTTGCACTAACATTTTTTTTACCACATTGTCCAGTCTCTAACACTGTTCTATTTAGGAGAAGAAAAAAAGTAGTTATGGAAGGCCCCGGTATCGCTGAAAACGAATTAAAATCCATAATTCCTCAACCGCCCGTGCCAGTGGAATTATCCGAATTAACATCTTATCTCCCAAACAAAGAAAGGTAGCTGTTGTTCCCATCATAGCAGTCTCAGCATACGAAAAAGACATAAGGCGAAACCGCACAGAAAGTGAACACAGCCATCTGTTCTCTATCCAACGATATCCTCATTTATCGTAAACAATCGGAATATCTAAACACGATTAAAACGGATGAGACACACAGCTCACGGTGTGCACAGAGCACTTAACCCAGTAGCTCCTGCAACAAGTCGGACTTGGAATATGAGGACACAGCAAGAAGGAACACTTTTCATGCATAGCCTTCAATGCTTCCTGCCGCCTATCCACCATATACCGGAAGTTCACGTCCTCCTGAAAATGATGATCGTCATATTTTTTTTTTTAATGTATAGCGCTAGATTGAGCCATCGTTGTTGACTGCAATCCCGAACATATAAACACACAGTTAGTCGTCAGATTATCACCGTCGCACATGAAACAACAGATCGTAACATTACCGTATGGCCGGTCTCATCTTTTCTCTTTGCTTCCCTCTATCTCTTCGTCCCTCAATTTTTTCCACTTGTTACAATATATCCAGCTGCTCCCTTCTCATTACATGGCCAAAAATGAATTGGTTTTTTCCCAATGATATTGGAAATTAGCTCTTCTTTTTGCTTTGGTTTATCTCAGTACGTTTTCATTACTCTTCTTGGCTGTCCGTGGTATTCTCAACATTCTTCATTTATGAAACCACATTTCTACAGAAAAAATATCTACTATCACCCAGTTCTATTAAATATCCAACCTTGGCTGTAGTTTTATACAAAATTGTCAGACTCCGGATATAGTTTTATACAAAGTACCCCACTCTACCTTCAATTCTGTACAAATTTCATTACCGAGGCTCCAGGGGAGAATGTGGAATGAGGTGAGATGAGAGAGAGAGAGAGAGAGAGAGAGAGAGAGAGAGAGAGAGAGAAAGAGAAAGAGAAAGAAAGAAAGAAAGAAAGAAAGAAAGAAAGAAAGAAAGAAAGAAAGAAAGAAAGAAAGAAAGAAAGAAAGAAAGAAAGAAAGAAAGAAAGAAAGAAAGAAAGAAAGAAAGAAAGAAAGAAGAAAGAAAGAAAGATAGGGGAAGGTAGTGGAAATCAAAATAAGAAACGATGAGAGGGATACGGACAATGACAATAGGGATTAAAAACAAAAGAGAGTGAGTGAAAGAGAGGGAAAGAAAGAATACTGAAACAAGAGAGACAGAGAAAACAACTACAAGAACAGCGTAAATAAAATGAGACAATAAAGAAGGGACGTGGTAAACATAAACATTTTCTTTTACGAATGACGATGAGTGAAAGAAGGGGGAGAATGAGAGAGCGATAAAAGAGAAGTGAGATGATAGAAAAGAAGAAACCAAACAGATTTAACCCCAAAAAAAACATGTAACTGTGCAGACCCTTATGATGTGAGATAAGGTAAAGATAAATAATTGACGATGAGCTTTAGTGCTTGTACGCTTGCCAAGTATAATATGTTCTCCGTGAGGCCATGAGGATACAGCCCCGACCCAGCCAGTTCGTTTGCGCGTGTTATTATACCTGAGGAGATGCAGATGGCGCGTAGAGGAAGGAACGAGAAACACTTGTGGTCAAATGCAAGGATCAAACACAAACAAAATAGTGTGATCACGGATGTTTCTATTTCCCAAATATACTCTTAGTGATGGTTGGCTACTTCCTTTACTTATACTATACGGTGTTTAGCTTCAAACATCTATACGGTGTTTAGCTTCAAACATATATATAGCGTTTAGCTTCAAACATCTATACGGTGTTTAGCTTCAAACATCTATACGGTGTTTAGCTTCAAACATATATACGGTGTTTAGCTTCAAACATATATACGGTGTTTAGCTTCAAACATATATATACGGTGTTTAGCTTCAAACATCTATACGGTGTTTAGCTTCAAACATTTATATAGCGTTTAGCTTCAAACATCTATATAGTGTTTAGCTTCAAACATATATACGGTGTTTAGCTTCAAACATATATACGGTGTTTAGCTTCAAACATCTATACGGTGTTTAGCTTCAAACATCTATACGGTGTTCAGCTACAAACATCTATATAGTGTTTAGCTTCAAACATCTATACGGTGTTCAGCTTCAAACATCTATATAGTGTTTAGCTTCAAACATCTATACGGTGTTTAGCTTCAAACATCTATACGGTGTTTAGCTTCAAACATATATACGGTGTTTAGCTTCAAACATCTATATAGTGTTTAGCTTCAAACATTTATATAGCGTTTAGCTTCAAACACCTATATAGTGTTTAGCTTCAAACATCTATACGGTGTTTAGCTTCACACATCTATACGGTGTTCAGCTTCAAACATCTATACGGTGTTTAGCTTCACACATCTATACGGTGTTCAGCTTCAAACATCTATATAGTGTTTAGCTTCAAACATCTATACGGTGTTCAGCTTCAAACATCTATATAGTGTTTAGCTTCAAACATCTATACGGTGTTCAGCTTCAAATATCTATACGGTGTTTAGCTTCAAACATCTATATAGCGTTTAGCTTCAAACATCTATACGGTGTTTAGCTTCAAACATCTATACGGTGTTTAGCTTCAAACATCTATACGGTGTTTAGCTTCAAACATCTATACGGTGTTTAGCTTCAAACATCTATACGGTATTTAGCTTCAAACATCTATATAGTGTTTAGTTTCAAACATCTATACGGTGTTTAATTTTACATTGCATTATCAGAAAATGTTGGCACCATAATACAGAACGACTTCCAGTCCTGCTGGTTTAGTCGCATGTACCAAAGTGCAGGTAGGGAACCGCGATAGCTCAGTGGTTAGTGAACTGGCCTACAAAGGGCAAGAGGTAGGGTTCGATCCTGACCAACGGCTGCCAGGTTCACCTAGCCTTATGTGGGTACCGGATTTTTTTCTAGGAAAGTAAAGCGGCACGGGCTTATACCGACCACATTCCCCCAAAAACCATGTCCCAAAGATCTATAAAAATTATGGTCGACGATATTCCCTATACGCCACTTGGCGTGACGGGTCACTAACAATATATTTCCTATATGTCACTTGGCGTGAGGGGTTACTAACCCTATATTCCCTATATGCCACTTGGCGTGACGGGTCACTAACAATATATTTCCTATACGTCACTTGGCGTGAGGGGTCACTAACACTCTATTCTCTACACGCCACTTAACGTGACGGGACTCATTTAACTTACCAAAGTGCAGATGCTCGTGTCCGCGAGTCATCTCTAAATTAAACACAACCACCAAGAGAAAAAAAAATGATGGCAGAAGCTGCTATTTCGTCAAGTTCTCAAACGACATCCGCCAAGTAAATTAGCTGTGATGAGTTTAGCAAGGTATGAACTTGGCTATGGAAGGTTCTTGTCGCCACTTGCTGTTTGATTGACAGCGCTGCTTTCTGATTGGTAGAAATTGATGTAAAGTTTCTAAACGTTGCAGGGCATATACACTGGGTGTTTATAAAGTCGGTGTGCGGTGAAAACAGTTTTGAAGTTACGGGAAACAGTAACGTACATTTTTATTTTTCATCTAGACACTACTGCTCTTGTCTGGCTTGTATTGGGTAAAGTGGCTGTTTACACGATGACGTTAAGCCCACAGCATGTGCTCAAAATGTCCAACACGGGCCACAAGACATTTGTCGACTCGCCTCATCATATTTTCGAAAACGGTCAGGATAATGACCTGTGATATTTGTTGGATCTGTGTGGCGATTTCTGCCTTCAGGTCAAAAACTGTTTGAGGATTATTTAGATCAACGTTTTATGTCAGGGCACCAAACAGATAAGTTAGGCGGAGTTAGGACTTGTGAGTGGAGGTTTCAGCACAAATTGTCGAATGATTTCTTCACTTTATTTGCCACCATTACGGACGACATGTTCAGTCAAAAATAACCCGTTTTTAATGTTTAACCCCATTTCCTTTCAGCAATGAAACCGTGAATATAACAACGGCTTGTTGTGTTATGCTGCAGGCGGGATTGTGGACACATAATATTATGACGTAAATTTCATCGATCGGTGACGTAATTTCACAATTGTTCAAGTCACTTTACAGCGACTGTATAAACACCCTGAATTAGTAGCCACAGAAAATAGACGTGTACAAGCGGGGGAGATGTGTACAAGCGGGGGAGATAATCTAGAAACTAGACGGTATTTGCCGCCTACAGTAAGTGCCCGCTCTGTGACGGTTGGGTATCAAGGGAGAACGATGGCTGCAGGCAACTCTCGGTTGCTTATAGTGGAGGTGGAAGGTCAAAGTTGAATCTATTTATCGAATACTAGAACAAAACTTCAATGCAGGAGTGAGGGAGGTAAACAAATTAAAGATTAAGCAATTAAGTGGGCAATGAACAGAAGATCGTTCATTGAAATAACACGGTTGACCAGAGTCGAGATAGTGAATACATTGCTAGACATAGAGAACAAGAGAAAGTGTGACTGTTGGCACAGCTTGACTTGCGAAGGCCGAAATTCAACCACTCGTCAAATGTGTGATCCTGGTCGTAGACAATATCGCCAGTTTGATGTAGTCGGTAGAAATAAGAGTTGACCTTGAGATGATTGATGTCTTGAAATAAGTTTGTCACTTGTTGAACAAGTGATGGTAGCTCTCTATCCCGCTGAACGTCTGCGTCTCTTAGTGTCGGTCAGTCCCCTACTAAAGGAGCATGTTCAGGGCTCAACTGGAATGGTCCGGTAAGTGATGCGGTACATTTGTAGGATTTCATCCGTCACCGGACGTCACAACTCACTGCCAGTTTTTAAGTAGACATGAAATGCAATCTAAATGATATAACCTCATCAATATGATATCTGCATTGTAGTACCATCAGACAGTAGTCTGAGATCCGTGGCGTATGAAGGTTTCCTCGTTTTCTCTGATTAATAGAATTCCTCTAGTTGTATTTTTTTTTCACTGCACTACACATATCGAAAAAAAACAAAAGTCAGTTTACTGACATTTTGACCAGAACGTGAATTTCTGTCAGTTTTTAAATGAAGCAATATCTCCTTGCTGTTTAGTGAACCTCTTATGCGATAGAGAATATGTTAATATTATACATATTACTATTATGTTAATTAATACTAATAATGATTAATATTATACATTATATATATATATATATATATATATATATATATATAAAAAGTAAAGTACACTCGTCACGCCAAGTGGCGTATAGGGAATATGGTGTTATGTTAGTGACCATAAATTTTACAGACCTTCGGCACATGATTTTTGGGGTAATGTGGTTGGTATTACGTCTGTGTCGCTTTACTTTCCTAGAAAAAAATCCGGTACCCATTAGAGCCTGGGTGTACCGGAAGCCGTCGGTTGGGATCGTACCCTACTCCTTGTCCTTTGTAGTCCAGTTCACTAACCACTGAGCTATCTTGGCTATATTTATATCTTGAACAAGGTGGAGTTGTTACGCCGCTTTATTTACAATGATCGTATTGTCCTGATCTTGAATATGTGTAATTGTATTGTCCTGATCTTGAATATGTGTAAACAAGTAATTACGACGGTGGCTTTCCCTTGTCTTCCGTTGGTTTAGTTTACGGTTGACTCCGCTGTCCTTTGATAGAAAGGTTTCAACTACAAGACTACTGGATTGTCTTAAACATAAATTAGGTGCCCTCCCTTAATCGTTTGCTCTTCCGAGCAGGCCTGCGAGACAGAAGCAGCTGCATGTTGTACTGTCCACACCATAAGTAGCAGATTAACTACCTCTCCCGAATTATAATTAATCTCATAATGCACAATGAAAGTAAAAGGAATAGTTTTAAAACATGTCAAAGGATTCAAATACCCACTAATGATATAAGCTACATATAAGACAGATGTACAACAGGCGTGGGGTGCAGAAGAGCTCCGGTAAAAGCGACACTCCAAAGAATGAGACAAATTTTTTACGCAATCCGTGGTTGTCAATGGAAACAAGACAATGATTTTCAGTATTAAGTGGGGCAAGTCCTAACGTAAGTATATGAATCAAGAACAAACAAGACCATCGATGACGGTCACAGAAATGTAAGAATGTTGAGAATACCACAGACAACTAAAAGAAAAAAAAGTAATGAAGGCGTTCTAAAGAGGCCAAAGTAAAAAGAAAACACTTTTTCTAAATCAGAAGGAAAAAATTATCATTTCTGAGACTCGATAAGAGAAAGGCTGAAGTTATGGTGATATCTGGAAAATTGAAGAGATAAAGGAAAACAGAGAGAATACACAAGACCATCATGTTGATTGATGCAAGTCAACAACACAACAGGCTGTGGAGAGACATGATCACCTACATCAGCTTAAATGATACTAGATAATGACGATCTTGAATTTGTTGAGCTACCACTATCTCAATAACGTGGGATGCGACATTCCTAGCAAGAAGATGTTGAGCAGCAAGCTCGAATCCGTCATGCCCCGTGGACTGCCCGTAAATTACAACGTGTTCTTGTATATTGATCTGCCTGAATTCGCCGGTGGCCTGGACATTCTGTTTCCAGCTGTTCCTCTATCTTACTTTTCATAAACATCTCGTCCGACTTATTCATCAATCATGCACATGCTACATTGGACAACCGTCATCAATCATACACGTGCTACTTTGGACTGCCGTCACCGATCATTCACGTGCCACACTGGACCGACGTCTTCAATCATACACGTGCTACATTGGACTGCCGTCATCAATCATTCACGTGCTACATTTAACTGACGTCATCAATCATACACGTGCTACATTGGACTGCCATCATCAATAGTTCACGTGCTACATTGGACTGACATCAGAATCATACACTTGCTACTTTGGTCAGCCGTCATCAATCATACACGTGCTACACTGGACAGCCGTCATCAATCATGCACGTGCTACATTGGACTGCCGTCATTAATCATGCACGTGCTACATTTAACTGACGTCATCAATCATGCACGTGCTACATTTAACTGACGTCATCAATCATGCACGTACAACATTGGACTGACGCCATCAATCATTCACGCGCTACATTGGACTGACGTCATTAATCATGCACGTGCAACATTGGACTGACGTCATCAAGCATGCACGCGCAACATTGGACTGACGTCATCAATCATACACGTGCAACATTGGAGTGACGTCATCAATCATGCACGTGCAACATTGGACTGACATCATCAAGCATGTACGTGCAACATTGGACTGACGTCATCAATCATGCACGTGCAACATTAGACTGACGTCATGAAGCATGCACGTGCTACACTGGGCCGACGTCATCAATCATGCACGTGCTACATTGGACTGACGTCATCAATCATGGATGTGCAACATTGGACTGACGTCATCAAGCATGTACGTGCTACACTTGGCCGACGTCATCAATCATGCACGTGCTGCACTGGGCCGACGTCATCAATCATGCACGTGCTGCACTGGGCCGACGTCATCAATCATGCACGTGTTACATTGGGCCGACGTCATCAATCATGCACGTGTTACATTGGGCCGACGTCATCAATCATGCACGTGCTACACTGGGCCGACGTCATCAATCATGCACGTGCTGCACTGGGCCGACGTCATCAATCATGCACGTGTTACATTGGCTCGACTTCATTAAGCATACATGTGCTGCACGCTCCCCCCTCCCCCCAACATGTCCTTTACCACATGGTTTGTCAAGAAAGGATACTCCCTTGCTTGTGAATCTTGTGAACCTCTGGCACAGTTGGCAGCGTCTCTCATGTATCAATACAGGCGCTCTACACCATAAACCAGAGTCCAGACTAAGAACTGCCCGCCGTGTGTGACATGCAACAACAGGCGGATATACCTATTTGTGACGGGGGCTACAATATTATCACTCCAAACAATCTGTCTTCCGCAATTGATGCCCCGGGACAAAAGTACAGATACAGAAAAACTGTAACTTTGAGAGGTCCCTCCTTCACGAGAGAAAGCTTTCCTTCAGTGTCTACAAACCTTTACTTTGAGAGGTCCCTACTTCACGAGAGAAAGCTTTCCTTCAGTGTCTACAAACCTTTACTTTGAGAGGTCCCTCCTTCACGAGAGAAAGCTTTCCTTCAGTGTCTACAAACCTTTACTTTGAGAGGTCCCTCCTTCACGAGAGAAAGCTTTCCTTCAGTGTCTACAAACCTTTACTTCCCTCAACTTTCTTTCCCACTTATATTTTCTGACTTTCAGGCCGAATGGCAAGGCGAGCGCCCTCGTCCTGTGTTTAGCGATCCTCGCCATCGCCATGAACACATTAACCGGAAATACTTCTGGCAGACACCACTGCCTTCACCTTTATCTATTACAACCAATAACCAGGTGGCCTAATATAAGGTGTTTTGCGTGTTCATTGAGTTGATGATAAAAGATCAAGATATTCTTAGTTCGGATGAGCACATTTTCTCTCTAGCCTTTAATTTGAGTTTCTTTTATAAGAATGATGGTTCATTTCTAGGAAGGAAGGAATTTGTTGATTTATTTTTGTGTATCTCTCTCACAAAACACTCATAAACACACATACACACACTGTCATATATGTGCTGAGCTCATACAATCAGCATTAAGCACTCCGCTGGCCGTTTCTCAAGCTTTCATTAAGAGATGAAGATGATAAGGAAGAGTCTGAATGAGACTACGGCTGACGGTAGAAACAATGACATGACACACCACCAGGTATAATGCTGACGGTAGAAATATTGACATGACACACCACCAGGTATAACGCTGACGGTAGAAACTATGACATGACACACCACCAGGTATAACGTTGAAGGTAGAATCAATGGCATGACTCACCACCAGGTATAACGTTGAAGGTAGAAACAATGGCATGACACACAACCAGGTATAACGCTGACGGTAGAAACAATGACATGACACACCACCAGGTATAACGTTGAAGGTAGAAACAATGACATGGCACACAACCAGGTATAACGTTGAAGGTAGAAACAATGACATGACACACAACCAGGTATAACGTTGAAGGTAGAAACAATGACATGGCACACCACCAGGTATAACGTTGACGGCAGAAACAATGACATGACACACCACCAGGTATAACGTTGACGGCAGAAACAATGACATGACACACCACCAGGTATAACGCTGACGGTAGAAACAATGACATGGCACACCACCAGGTATAACGTTGACGGCAGAAACAATGACATGACACACCACCAGGTATAACGCTGACGGTAGAAACAATGGCATGACACTTCCGGTTTCAAGATGGCGCGGTCATGTTTGCGTCAACGTTCACCGTTACGTTTTTTGAACTGGAAAGATGGTTAATTCTATCTTTCCAATGCTGATCAGTGTATAGATAAAAAGTTCCACTGTTGGGAACTTCCCCGGTGAAGCGGAGTACATGCATGTGATCTGAAATCCTCGACAGTGTGCGTGATAGTGTGTTCTGTGTTGATTGCAATATACGTCATCATTGGAATACCGGTCAATATGACGGTTAGGCGGCAGGAACTTTTAATTGCTGTGTCTGAAAAGTGTTCCTTGTTGCAGTTTCCGCATATTCCAAGTCCGGCTTGCTGCAGGAGCTACTGAGTTTAGTGCTCTGTGCACACTGTGAGCTGTGTGTATCATCCGTGTTGATCATGTTTCGATATTCCAATGGTTTACGATGAATGCTGATATCGTATGACAGGGAACAGTTGGCTGTGTTAACTTTCTGTGCGGTTTCGCCTTATGTCTTTTGGCGTGTGCTGAGACTGCTAGGATGGGGACTACAGCTACCTTTCTTTGTTTTGGAGATGAGTTAGTAATTCGGATGATTCCACTGGCACGGACGGTTGAGGAATTATGGATTTTAATTCGTTTGCAGTGATACCGGGGCCTTCCATAACCAATAACCAATAACCAATAACATGACACACCACCAGGTATAACGCTGACGGTAGAAACAACGATATGACACACCACCAGGTATAACGCTGGCGGTAGAAACAATGACATGACACACCACCAGGTATAACGCTGACGGTAGAAACAATGACATGACACACCACCAGGTATAACGCTGGCTGTAGAAACAATGACATGACACACCACCAGGTATAACGCTGACTGTAGAAACAACGACACGGCATCACCATGAAGTTACAGCAACGTGTACTAAACGACTGCATTGGAAGCTGATTATATGACCGCCCGGTTCCATAAATAGTGATAAAACACGACGGCACAGATTGCAACCAATTACAGGAACAAAGGCTAGGTATTAATGAAAGTAATAGGCCATGATGTCGGCATTCCTAGTCGACACTCCGCGGGTTGCATCCATACACCACAGAAGCCGCACTTGGAATCTCTTCCAATTAATCATCCTAAAAATGCGGCATATCTGGTCGAGTCTTATTTGTCAGGTCGGGTTACGTTCAACATGTGTCGGTATGAACTCTTATGGGGAAAAAAAATCAAAAGTCGTTAAACGCTAATCCACAATAATTAGCATGATGAACTTAAGTGTGGCAAGAATTCGTGCAAGAATATTTGTATTACAGATAGATGAATGATTACAAACAAGAAGATACTTAACAGTGGGTGTCTGTCGCGGGAAAACATATCAAGTAAAACGGTATTCATGCTAGAGTGGCTTTTTTTCTGGTTGGGTTTACGAGTTCAACAAACTTCTCATATTCGAAGACAACACAAAAGTTATAAATCCACCATTTGATGAACAATTAGGTTCTCTACCTCGCGAGATACATCAAGGTGTCATAATAAGTCACTCAAGAGCAATCACATTGATTTCATAAGCCGGGTAAAGTGTCATGGGAATGGTGATGACTGAGAATATAACTGGTCTCGTTGATCCATTTTAAAGGAACAATTCTATGGTACTTCTGGTACCAATCTGACTGTAGGGGATGCTGAAAAGGACCTGGAACAGATCACTATCAGACTATGGATCTCCACTCTGTTTAGGTCGTCTCCACTAGCGTTTGCCTCATCCGAGACGCCCACTAGGCTGCGGGATGAAGGTACTATGCTGATCCCAGCCTGCCACTGATACTAGTTTCATCTTCAGAACTGTATACCGGGAAGATCCCTTGTCGATGGTGATTGTTTTTCATATCGACCGTTCTATCGTTACCTATTCTTACCAAGCCAAGACGCCGAGGGCCAGATCTGAAAACTGTGAAAACACCGAGGGCCAGATACCATCACCTACAGAAGCCGTGAAATAAATGACCTAGCTTGCATTCACAGCAGGCGGTTGTAATGTTAGAGAGTGGAAGGAGAGGA
The DNA here is from genome assembly GCA_032433765.1 of Megaustenia siamemsis. NCBI lineage: Eukaryota > Metazoa > Mollusca > Gastropoda > Stylommatophora > Ariophantidae > Megaustenia > Megaustenia siamemsis. The sequence continues at coordinate 33,583,776 of JAVIAB010000108.1, read as the reverse complement.
GTGAGAGAGAAAAAAGAGTGGGGGGGAGAGAGAGATTCAACAATAAATTATAAATCGAAAGTTTACAGGTTTAATGTGTGGGCTATGCCTGAACTTAACGTACAAGGTTGTCCATGTGTGGTTGTATTTAACTAACAGCAATGCCTAGTATGTTTTCTCAATTTGTGCCAGTTAATCGTTTTCTTACTTTTCATTTAGTCCACTTAAGTTTTGGAAAAAAAATGTTCACAAACATCAGTGTTACCTAATAATGAAGTAACTTTCTGGGATTTTGATGTGATCATTGGATATTGTTCAAGTGGGAAATAAGATTTATAAAAATCCAGTATCTCCGAGTCCCTCCACCTTAATCTCATAATATGTTTTTCTAGCAAGTCAATAACGTCCATTTGTATCACTGCCGGGGCAGCATTTACATCGATGTGAAATGGTGTTGAGAAACATTTAAACATGTTTGTTGTGGATAAACACTTAAACATGTTTGTCGTGGAGATACACTTAAACATGTTTATCGTGGAGATACACTTAAACATGTTTGTCGTAGAGAAACACTTAAACATGTTTATTATGGAGATACACTTAAACATGTATGTCGTGGAGAAACACTTAAACATGTTTGCCGTGGAGCAAAATGTTTGAAACGCTCCACGAACGGGCAGTAACCTGCTTTTATTATATTGACACACAATACCACGACTGGCATGACGTCAGCAACTTTAAAAGCTTTGGTGCACATCTTTTCTTGGTGAATAATACAATGTAGAAATGAAAGATCAAGATGACATAATCCGATATCTGATCAGTGAGATTTTATTTTGCTGACCAGGCTGGACCTTTGACCAGTCAAAGCTGGTGATCCGTCTGTTGTCACTCCACAAAGCCTGTCCCAATTTAATCAAAAATCTTTCAGAACGAGCTCCAGCACTTTGAAAATGTCCTTGTCTGTTGTGGTACCTTTGAGCTGTAACGCTAATATGTCCTTGTCTGTTGTGGTACCTTTGCGCTGTAACGCTAATATGTCCTTGTCTGTTGTGGTACCTTTGAGCTGTAACGCTAATATGTCCTTGTCTGTTGTGGTACCTTTGAGCTGTAACGTTAATATGTCCTTGTCTGTTGTGGTACCTTTGCGCTGTAACGCTAATATGTCCTTGTCTGTTGTGGTACCTTTGAGCTGTAACGCGAATATGTCCTTGTCTGTTGTGGTACCTTTGAGCTGTAACGCTAATATGTCCTTGTCTGTTGTGGTACCTTTGAGCTGTAACGCTAATATGTCCTTGTCTGTTGTGGTACCTTTGAGCTGTAACGCTAATATGTCCTCCGTCATTTTAAAGAATATGTCAATGTCCCTAATAAAGATAACTAATTCCACTGTGCCTGTCATTTTACTTGACTCATCTAAGGCGACGGAGATTGCTAGGAATTCTGAAGCACACTCTTTCTAGCTTTTGTTAACATCATTCACAATGACATTCATGCGTCATCCGACAGTCCGGCGTGATAAAACAATTGGTGAAATAAATAACTCTTCAGGACAAAGCACTTTAGCAGCTGCTTCCATACACCCTTTCACAAATTCTCCATCAGAAAATGGTTTCAAACTCTTCGCAATTTTTTCACTAATAATAGAACTCACACAAAACAGCATTCTCTGAACATTTATTTACATTGTAAAACACATTCTGTTAACCTTCCAAGGAATTCTTTAAATGTGCTATTTTGTCCTAACTTGTCCTTCCATTTAACTGTAATTTTCATGCTTGCATTGTAAGTGACGTCTCATGTTGTATTCTTTAAGAACGGACAATTTTTTTCATTACACATTAAACACGCAGGGTTATCGCGATATAGATTAAGGAAATAATCCAAAGTCCATGTTTCCTGAAAAGTACGAATATCTGTATCTACTTTATTCCTGTTGCTTGATAGTGTCATTGTGTAACTAATTGGTAGCAACTATTTATTAACTTTAAATGCCTTGCTATTTAGTCAGAAATTACACAAGATCCGTCCATCACCGCAAAGTGTAATCCCTACCAGAACCGATGCTAAAGACAAAGACACACACTCCCTATGATCTGACGCAGGACTGTCATTGAATAAAAGTCTCGCGTTTACAGTACCACCATCCACACCCCAAAACCACCACTTTTACTCCTCGCGACACGAACAACAAAGGTTACACCCCTATAATGATGTCGACTAATCAATGGATTTAAGAGAACTGTCTGGCTGCATGGTGTCCATCGTCAAAAACAACGAACTTTGCAGTCTTGACTTGTAATACGTAATAACTAATAAATCAAAGATATAATAAAAAATATTTCGTTTCGGTGAAATCGTTAATCAAATTATAATTTTGTTAACGGGTTCTGAATCTCTGTGTATTTATGTGTTACTTATTTATTTATTATTTTCTAGCTCAGGCCATGGAATTTGTAGTAATTTTCAAATGAAGCTCAATGGCAGGTCAAAATAGTTTGTCGGGCCGTACGTTGCCCGCCACTAATATAGTTCAATGCTGGCATGTTACCAAACAGCCGATCGTTTATTTTCAAACAGGAAGTCGCAAAGTACACGAATTTGTTAACTTCTTGTCCCAGAATCCCAAATAACCTCATTTACAATCAGCGCGAGTTCAGGGAAACACAATTTGGTGTAATGTCAGTAACTGTTTGCAAGCTTCAAGTGATACACGAGAGACACAAGCCATGCTTCATTCTTACACTAAGATAGATCTGTAGTGCCAGTTATTTTCTGAGAAAATGGAAACCATATCTTAACGTTGATTGGCATGGCATTTAAAGGAATTAGGAACGCATGCTACCAATCTTCTGGATCAAAGCAAAGATGTAGACCTTTCTAACAATGACAGAGAAAGAATTATTTACAGCTAGAAATGAAATACATCATCTAATAGTTCACCAGTTTACAGCTAGAAATGAAATACATCATCTAATAGTTCACCAGTTTACAGCTAGAAATGAAATACATCATCTAATAGTTCACCAGTTTACAGCTAGAAATGAAATACATCATCTAATAGTTCACCAGTTTACAGCTAGAAATGAAATACATCATCTAATAGTTCACCAGTTTACAGCTAGAAATGAAATACATCATCTAATAGTTCACCAGTTTACAGCTAGAAATGAAATACATCATCTAATAGTTCACCAGTTTACAGCTAGAAATGAAATACATCATCTAATAGTTCACCAGTTTACAGCTAGAAATGAAATACATCATCTAATAGTTTACCAGTTTACAGCTAGAAATTAAATACATCATCTAATAGTTCACCAGTTTACAGCTAGAAATGAAATACATCATCTAATAGTTCACCAGTTTACAGCTAGAAATGAAATACATCATCTAATAGTTTACCAGTGCTGTGTGAATGTTACGCCATTGTGACGTTTCTTTTACTTTCATGTGGGAGCGATGTGGCCAGTGCCTGGGTTGAAAGCGGTCAGCTGTGGATCACGTAACCTCTAAAAATCGGTTAGAATATGAACAGGTGGTTTTGTTTTATCCTTCTCGAAATCAGCTGTTGTTTAAATTCAACAATATAACGAAGCAGATAGTGTACGTTTTGATACACGATATACGCATGCGCTGATTTCAACAGACAATAATCTCCACCATGAAGTAATACTGATTATATTCAACAGTAGTAACCCGAGCTAAGTCAGTTATGTCTGAATTTGAAAAAGATTTTTAGAAGCGCTCTGCACTGTCGACATATGACATTGTTTCCATGGTCCCAGCGAAAGGAGACGGAGCTAGGTCTTTATCACTTATGGTTCATCGATTCTGACCGACATATACATGTTCCAGCATCTCATGAACTTATCACATACTAAGGGGCATAACAATGACAAATCACAAATTGCGGGAAATTATAAGTTACTGTCCTTTAGGTAAATGACTGTCGATATACACCTTAGCTGAGCATTAGGATAGCTTTACTTTAGTTCGTTCACAAATTCGTGCCCATAGAGTTTATTTTATTATCTCAGAAACTGTTCGATGAATTTCTGTAATTCTTTTTCGTGAAATCTTATAGCTTTTCACCGACCTTCGGTCTGATTTTTGTGTGTGTGTGCCCTACTGTCATGCATTTAGGAAAGATCTTTGCTTATCTGAGGTATATAAAAATATGATTTTCCTGCTTGCCCTAAATTTTAGGATTTTACAATACCCACATTTGTTGAGGGAGCCGCAATAGTTCAGTGGTTAGTGAACTGGACTAGAAAGGACAAGAGATAGGGTTCGATTTCAACAGACGGCTTCCAGTTCACCCAGTCTTTAATGGATACCGGTTTTTTTCTGGGAAAGTAAAGTGGCACTAGCGTAATACCGACCACGTTACCCCAAAAATCATGTGCCGAAGGTCTGTAAAATTTATGGTCACTAACACATATTCCCTATACGTCACTTGGCGTGACTTGTATTTACTTCAATTGTCTTTTTTACTTACATTTGTTGTAATCAACTCACCAATTAAAAAGGCAAATTTCACGTGCACACCATTTCGCACTCTTATCTTGTAATACGCATGCCACTCCTGGTTTTTTTTTTGTAATTTCATTTCCGGTTTCTTGTTAAATTGGTCCTGAGGCGTATTTTGACAAAATATTTACTATTAATGAATATTCCTGTAAGTGTAATAATGTGTAAGCTGTTGTGAAGTGACTACTTGATTTTTAAAACCACGAAGAGTTTAAAGTGTAAATTCATCACTATGCAAAAGGTAACTGTGTTATTGTACATGCACTTTTGCAAGGAATCTAAAAGGGGTCGGTTATATCACGATATCAAAAAACTAGAAAAGAGAACACGGGCAGCTCTAAATATAGATAGAAAGTCTTTCAATCGATGGATAGGAACAGAACTTTGACTCTGCAGAGGTGACGGTCAAGCAAGGAAGTTTTGCTATGACGAAGATATAAAATCGAAGGAAAAATTGTGCCCTATTCAATGTAATGTAGAAATGATGTGCAACAAAAGCTAACAATACAACTATAGAATAAATTACTAGGACAACAGCTAGAAGAACAAATAATTTTATAGAACATCACCAATTAGAACAACAGCTAGAAGAACAAATAATTTTATAGAACATCACCAATTAGAACAACAGCTAGAAGAACAAATAATTTTATAGAACATCACCAATTAGAACAACAGCTAGAAGAACAAATAATTTTATAGAACATCACCAATTAGAACAACAGCTAGAAGAACAAAAAGTGAACAGATAATTAAATACACCCTTCCAGCTAGCAGCAGTAATGCTACGGGAGACCTTTACTTTAAACGGCTGAAGGACCAGTTAGTAACAGTTAACAGAACATTTAGCAGGGCAACAGTTAACAGAACATTTAGCAGGGCAACAGTTAACAGAACATTTAGCAGGGCAACAGTTAACAGAACATTTAGCAGGGCAACAGTTAACGAAACATTTATCAGAACAGTTAACGGAACATTTATCAGAACAATTAACGGAACATTTAGCAGAACAGCAAACGGAACATTTAGCAGAACAGCAAACGGAACATTTAGCAGAACAGCAAACGGAACATTTAGCAGAAAAACAGTTAACGGAACAATAGATAGCAGATCAACTGCTAAAGTAACAAAGTTAATAAAAATAAAAATAGTAGAGGACCTGATAGTGACAATATAGAACACAAAGGAACAACGAATAGAAGAAGTGTTAACAGAACGATAACCAATAGAACAATATCTGAAGAATAGCTAAAAGAACAAAGCCAACAGAAAAAAAGGCTAGCAAGACAAATATTAACATAAAAACTTAGCTATAGTCTGTTCACAAAAATATGTCCAAACTCAATACCAATTTTCTCAGAAACTATCTGGTATAATGCTATGAATTTTTTGTTGTTGGTTGCATGCAGTCTCAGATTTTCCTGAACCTTACGAATTTGTCAATATTTCAATGCAAAGGTAAAGCTGACTTTGCAGATTAGTTTTTCTTATATAAATTGTGTATACAAACAAATAGTGTGTGAGAAATATGAGATATTACAGTACTACACATCATATGAACTGGACTGCAAAGGACAAGGGGTAGGGTTCGATCCCAACCTACGGCTTCCGGGTTCACCCCGCCTTAAATGGGTACCGGATTTTTCTGGGAAAGTAAAGCGGCGTGGGCGTAATACCGACCACATTACCCCGAAAATCATGTGCCGAAGGTCTGTAAAATGTATGGTCACTAACACCATATTCCCTATACGTCATTTGGCGTGACGGGGGTACTTTACTTAATTTTTTTTTTAAACACATCATATACATTTTACATTGTCGCAGCGATTAATGATTCGAAGGCGTATCTACAATGCACAGTAAAAGGCGCAATTTCTCTGTTTGACACAAGATTTTACCTTGTCAGAAAAGAATATGTTGTTCATTCTGTACCTTTTCTATTAGCAATTCCAAGGATGTTTTCCACTAATTTGGGAAAGCGCAGGTTTTCTATAAAGTATAAAATAATAGGTTGGGGTGTCATCGAAAGAGATTTGCCGGTGGCATGCTCATTCAGAATGAGACGAATCTAGGACAGCATCACAACTGTTATTGACTGCAGAAAATACAAACCATCTCATGCCAGTGCTCTTCTTCCCGAAGCACTCTTGATATGTCTGTCAGTATTCAATGTTTGACTCTGTAAGAGAGTATTTCCACAGACGAGATGAGACATTTGCTGCTGCTATAGATCTGGGGGATGCATACAACAGGGTACCATTTGAATATCTCATGCATATGCTCCTCAAACTGGCGATGCACCCCTTCCTAATTAGATGGATCGCCGCGGCACTGCTTCAGAGGAAGGTAATACTCAGATGTGGAAGTCGGTCTTCCGAGCCAATATCCATTTGCCAAGGCTCACTATTGTCACCAGTTCTATTTAACGTGTACACAATAATGATCACGGAACAACAGCTGGTTGGGAGGGGAAGAACTATGACTTTTGCTGATGATATTCTGGTATATCGACAGGGAAGAGACAGACGGGGAATCGCCTCCACAATGCAAGACGAACTCGATCGCATTTCTTCCTGGTGTGGGGTTTCAGGTGCCTTGGTTAATCCTAATAAAGCATCAGTTTCATGGTTCTCCCTTAACAATCATATCGTTAATACGACCACACCAGTAGTACGATGAGGTGACCAGGGACAAGTTGATGACATACCTCGGAGTTAAGTTTGATAGCAGCCTGTTTTTTTCGGGACCACGTCGACCTTGTGATAACAAAATCCCGCAAAGGATTAGCCGCCTTGAAGGTCATGGCAGCTGCCAACATCAAGCAGAGGCTACTTACTTTTCTGTTCCAGAGATTAGTCCTCGCACCAATCGAGTATGCCCTGGCCATTCTTACTGTCAGTACGACTCAAACTGATAGGCTGGAGAAAATACAAAGTGAGGCCATGCGCATTATCCTGGAATGTACGAGGGACACTCCCTGTGTAGCAATAAGGTATCTTCTTGACTTTCCAACCATGGATGACAGAATCAAGATCTGGAGAGCACGAGCACATCTGAAGATTAGTACAGATACAGAGCATCCATTGCACCACATGCTCAACACAGTGAAAGGTGCCGGGCTAAAAAGAGGCAAATCATGGGTGGGTCGAGCAGAAGATGTCATCAAACAGGTCTGTGGGCTTACCAATATCAGCGTTGGTGAGGAGTGGAAACCGGTGCCTACGTCATTCAAGGGGACTTTCTCATGTATTGTCACACTCGACAGGAAAAGTAGGGAACAGAACCCGGTCGTGGTTAATGCTGAGGTCAACGGTCTCATCTGCGATAACACCGATGAGAAAGATGCAGTCATCTATACAGACGGATCTGTAAGACGACACCAAAGAAGTTTCTTGGGCATTTACAGCACTCTCGGCAGGCAGAATAGTCAAGGAAGACAGTGGTGCACACGTCATGACCACCAGTAGCATGACAATGGAGGTGATGGCAGTGACCAAGGCATTCAAATGGTTAAAGTCACAAGACTACACCCACGCATGTATACTGAGTGATTCGATGAGCATGATTAAAAAAAGTGGATGCGGGCTCTGTACGCATGCAATGGGTAGAGTCGTTGCAGAAATCCAAAATACGTAAGGTCACCTTTGTCTATGTCCCTGGACATGCGGGAGTACGGGGAAATGAACGAGCGGACAGGTTGGCTAGCTGCGCTGTCGTTGAGGACGGGCAACCAATGGATCGGGCGGACATCATCAATGCCCTCCGAGATGTGGGAAGAGCACGGGACTTCGACAAACACAGATCCACGTCACTTCTTCGGATGATGGAAATGGGAGATAAGATGGGCACAGCTAAAAATGAGAAACCGTGTAAGAAGACTTATCAACCAACATAGAACTGGAGTCGTCAGTCGCTGGACACTGAGGGAATTGCTGAGGAGGAGATCTGAGCACCTATGGACATGTTCGGAGTGCAATGATGATGACCCGCAAATAACTCAATAACTCAATTTCCTACTAAGTTGTTTAACATTACATATTTTAAACGTGGTGTGTTGCCACTTGGCCTTTGATTTAAGTCCACACAAGTTCTCGTGGATTAAGATGCAAATGGTGGGAGCCGAAGAGAAGTGTGGTCATGCTCTGTAATTATTTTGTCAGTCAAGAGCATAGTTTGCTTCCTCCTTTGTTTCACAAGCTCCAACAACTCTGATTTCAATTGGATGTCGTGAAAGGGGACATTTGATGTCTTGGTTTGATCGTGTGTGTTTGATGCAGTCTTCCTGCTCTAAACCATTATGGTAGGATGCATTGTTCATAGGGGGGCCTCCATAGCCTAGCTGAGAATACTATTCGACCGCTCTACCGACTTTCCGACAACTTGTGTTCGATTCCCGCTGGAGGCGGTGTGAATTGTAATCGTGGTTGGAAAAAAAAAATACCCCCGCGGTCGACCCAGCCGCTGGCAGAAATGGGTAGCAGGGTAGTACTCTGGGAAGGTGAGGAATACCGCCCCGCATCGTGAGTTTCGATGCTTGAAGCGACACTATCCGTAAGTCTCCGAACACGTATGTTTAGGCGGCCGAGCACAAATGGGTGAAATCTCGCGTGCTAAGACGTTGATTCAAGTCTTGTACTTGGCCTCATGACCAAGCTTGACGGTCTATCCAGGTTGGACAGAATGGTGTTCTCTATCCACTAACTCAAACTGTCTCCATTCATTCAGAGCAACATTCCTTACTGGTTATAGGCTTGGCTTGAAAAAAAAGAATCTATGCTTGCTGACACGTCCATTCTCTCTGCTGCAATCATGTGTTATCATAAAGCGCAGTCCTTTGCTGCTAGGTATTTTCTTGTCTCCGGCAAGTGATCGCTTTCTTTCTCAAATGTGTGGCGAGCATTGATCCACGTTTCATCCAAATAAACGATGCGCAGCCTTCCACCCTTCTCTCTGGGATCTGCCTCAGGTACTTACTCCGAGAAGCATTCGATCGAGGCTCTTCACAAACAATGTTCCTGCCGCCTGCAGATTTTCGAAACGTGAAACCATCGCTTCTTACAACTTTCCACAAAGTAGATTACGAAAATGTATATTTGCATTCCTTTTTTTAACCTAAATTTCAGTTTGCGGAGAGTAACAAGTTGATTTGCCTGCAATATTTTCAAAATCCCACGTCTAATAACAATTTTATCAAAATCAACCACTTTTCTTTTTCTTCCTTAGTTGACGGTAGCCTTTTCTGATTCAAAGTCCTGTCTTATCCACCATATAAAATATGTTCTATCTACACTCAGCGAGTGCTGTATTCTCTTCTCCAGTTCTTGAATATTGATATATAATCGACCTCCCAGCTTCTTTACAGGAGTGTCTGTATAATATTAAAGTCACTTTTTACATAGTGAAGAATTTACTCTTTAAATTCATTGTGATTTAGAAAATTGAGGTAGCTCACTATTTTAGCACTTCAGAAAAATAGACTATGGTTTGTGATATACATTTAATACGAGTATTAACGCTAACTGAACGTACTCAATTATATATCCTGGTAACTCGTTGATATCCGCCACTCTGAAATTACATGATTTAAAAAAAAATTCACTTCAAATTTGAAAATGTGCCCGTTAATTAACGGGGGAGGGGACTGACTGTAGAATCTTTAATTGTCTGTCTTTAAATCCTGATGTGTTTTTTTACTTAATTATATAAGTAAAATCATACCACTAATTCACTTTATTAATAGAAAAAAAATATTGCATTTAGGTCCGGGAAAATATAAGACTGCATGCAAAATTTCACAGCATACACCAAACAGTTTCCAAGAAACCTGATTTTGACCTGGGCAACAATTTCTAAACGGACTATAACAGGACAGATGCAAGCAGACGAATAGATAACAGAGCAATTGTTAGCAGAATGATAAATTAAGAAAACTGTAGATAACTGATACAAAGTGGAAACAAAGAGAAAACGAAGACATAATTTCGCTACCAATGTATGCAATAACAGTCGGTTACAGTTAATTTCGCCATGGTGTCGAAATTTCACTGAATAATTTAAAAGATACGTTCATTATTTTATGAGACTGCCTTTACAGAAGCAATACAACTGATGTTAACCATCAGGTCGCGATCAAGCAGAATGTGAGCGTCCATGAAACACAATCTACCATCAAACATCTATAATCTACAGCCCGTGTTGTATTTCAATTTCAAACGAGAACATAACATCCTGTAAGAGTTTCTGTGTGATGGCTAGGGTAGGTCTGAGGTAGAGAAGGTCTGTCTACTAGAAACAAATGATAAGGAGAGCTCATAAGGTTGTGGACTCTGCGGGTATCCCAAAGTCACCCCGCAGTGGATCCCATCTCATTGTGGAATAAATACCAGGAAACGAGAAAGCAAACCAGCTGACAAAAGAAGGCGTAGCAAGCAAACAACCAGATGCCCCAGTTACATAGCATCAGAGGAAACAGGCAATCAAATCAATCAGAAGACTACAAACTCCAAACCAAGAGGCCTAGCATAATATGAATAGATGGAGCAAGTTATGAATAGATGGGAGCAAGTTATGAATAGATGGGAGCAAGTTATGAATAGATGGGAGCAAGTTATCATTATACGCCCCAGAACAGAACACAATCGACTCCATAGTCACATGTACACACAAAATTGAAGGTTGAAAAAAACAGGTACATGCAGATACGTGCCCCAGACGGCTGAACACATGTTTCAAGAATGTATTGTACACTGTGGAAAACCCATTGACCCACAGATATATCTTGTCCCCATACAAGACAAGAGCTTGCAGATATAGACAACACTTCAGGCGATCGAAAAATGAATAGACAATGATACATAACGCGCTTGCTGGCGTAGGCGATCATGTTTCTCTATAACTTTCTACCTTTACAGCTGTTTATCAATTCTGTTAATAACTTCCCAAGAAAAGAATATCATAACTAGACATGTAAATGTCTTCTCTGCTTTCCTGTGTCCCTTCTTCCGTCAATTTGTCCTGTTGTCATAATACACCTTAGTTGTTCCCGTCTCCGTGACATGACCAACAAATAATGACCGCTCAATCTTGGTGCTGGAAGTAAGCTCTCATTTTGCCTCTTTTATAACGTCCTTGCTGCTCCTTTTAACTGGCCACGCTTATGTGGCTTTCAACATATTTTCTTATACTTTGCCAGATTGTCCAGGATTTGCATCCATATGTCAAGATTGACTTCACTTTACACTGAAAAAGTTTTTCTCGATTTACTTGACTGAGTATTAACAATGGAAGTAAGCCATAGACTCGATTCTCTTCCCTGGGGATATTTTAAAATTCGCGGAGATTAAGTAATGTTTATGAGTTAGCTTGAACTACACATACACAAATACATGCACGATCATACGAGCAAACGCACGCACACCCACGATCATACAAACAAACGCACGCACACCCACGATCATACAAACAAACGCACACAAACACACGATCACACACACACAAACTTACCTGCTTGGTGGTGGGAGGGACAGTTGCTACAGGTGACGGTGATGATGGTGTTGGCGATGGTGATGGAGACGACGCTGGGGTGCCTGGTGACGAAGAGATGGGAGAGCAGACGGGGAACGGTGGAGTCTCTTGACTGAATGTTGGAGAGCTTGGACAGGGCGGCGAGATAATAAGTGGAGGGGAGAGCATGGTGGTGCCTGGGGTGTACACACTGGTTTGGGTAATGATGGGGGGCGGAACAGGAGCAGGGGCAACCCTTGCTGTTGGCTTCTGTGGCAGGAACTGCTTAGTTGATGAATAGCTCTTCGGTGCTGGAAGCGAGGACGCGTTGACTGAGTCCACGGCATCAACGTGGGCAGTCACAGAGACTGGCCTGGCTACATAGTGGGGTGGGTAGTGTGCATGTCCTTGGTGGCCATGGCCATGAATCCTGATCACGTGACCAGCATGACCCCCCACGCCCACAGTGGGTTGGACACGAATGTTTTGACCTCCGCTGCCCTGGATACGAATTCGTGCCCCGAGCCTTGGATTTTAATATCCGTATTTCCACCACCGGTTATATTTGCCTGACCGCGCTGAATGGTAATAGCCACTCCTCCACCACCACCATTATGACCATGCCTTCCGCCCGACGAAACAATCAATTCGGAGCCTGGCTGCGGAGGCCGCTGCCGATTCTAACGTTATGACCTTGAACTATAACTTGCCTTTGAGGGTGGAGGCGCATAAGACTATGGTGGTGACCATATGGCCTATTATCCAGATGCATGCCAGCCAGCTCATGCCCTTCCCTTAAAATAGCAAGACTTCGAATCTTTGATTTGGTCCCACCGCCTGTAGGACTGGCAAAGTTTGCAAAGCTTTGGTACACTGGGCCACCATACTTGGTAGTAGAACTGCCGGGTGAGAGCGAACCTGAGGATGTCGACGCGCCCGATCCTCTTCGCAGCTTCGGGGATGGTGAAGCAACTGCGGCGCAGATTCCGAAGTGTACAGCTCCACAAAGATCGTCAACCTGGCCAAGCCTGCACGAGTTGCAGCTGTGAAGAGTCCGACAGTAGCGGAGGTCGATCTTGCTGGCGTGGTACAGTGTAATCCGTGAATAAACATAAGAAGGGCAGGCGTTGCCGTCGCTGCCTTCATTTCTCAACATGTCCAACGATTTTTCTCGAGTCATCGAGGAAACAAAACACAGAATTCACAAAGCAGCAGTTGCTAAGAGTGTGCCCTATGCTGTGAACAAGTGCATGAAGTAAATGTATATGAGACTAATTTCACTGGGTTACCAACAGCTGACATTCAAGCACCGTCGAGATCGTGACATCCACTATGATGTTTTGACTTAATAAGCGATGGAAGTGTTGAGTTATTGAATGATTCGTTTCTGCTGAGATGAAATACCGCTAAAACACGCCAAGTTAAAAGTGCACATCTAAGGAATCAAAGGCTGTTAATGGACTATATATCACACAATTGTGTTCGCCAGTTTGTACCAGCTAGAATCGTTGACGCTGTTCAACATAATTCTCGGCGCAAGAGCGGCTGGAGGCACCCAGGAAACAACTAAACTTTGATGACCTAACTATGAAGAGGAAATTGTTCCAAAAAAACGATAACTTTTGAATAATCTGCGTCGTTAAGAATGTCTCTACACTTCAAGTATATGTTATTGTAATGTATGTAGCTGTAATGTAATGTGTCTTTTTCGCATGTGCATTGGGTTATTCACCATTTACTCTTTAGAATAATGAATGTATTATTCATTCAGAAGTAATACTGTTCCGAGTAACAAATACAGCACAGTTTTTGTAGTGAAAATGTTTAAATAAAACAGATGTTGTTTTATGTTTTTCTATTTCTTAAATGAGAATGTCGAAAGTTCCATGAACAGCTAAAAAGACCAATGAGGAAGTTCTCAAAGAGGCCTACACAAAAAGGCAGCTCCTAAAAACATCAGGAATAAAACAATCCACATTTTTCGGGCACATCATGAGAAGAGAAAAGTTGGAATACTTGGTTGCAACTCGCAAAATAAAAGGAAAGAGAGATCGCGGACGACAAAAAGACAAAATACTGGATATCTTGGTGTCATGGCATGGAAAGCAGTCAACAACAGAACTGATACGATGCACTGTAGATAGAAGATAGTGGAAGGACATGATCGCCTACGCCAACCGATATGGTACATGATGATGATGATTTCTTAAATGTGACATCAATAACGGGGCAATGTACAAACAGGATGGTACCACCAAACAACCGCACGCTATTTGGGTTGTTATAAAGTTAGAGGCACTAATGGGAAAATAACAGACAAGAAAAATAAACACAAACTGAAATAACAGAAGAGAGACAGTTAAAAGATTTGGTTATGGAAAGCCCCGGTATCACTGCAAGCGAATTAAAATCCATAATTCCTCAACCGCCCGTGCCAGTGGAATCATCCGAATTACTAACTCATCTCCCAAACAAAGAAAGGTAGCTGTAGTACCCATCATAGCAGTCTCAGCACACGCCACAAGACATACGGCGAAACCTCACAGAAAACGAACACAGCCAGCTGTTCCCTGTCATACGATATCATCATTCATCGTAAACAATTGGAATATCGGAACATGATCAAAACGGATGAAACACACAGCTCACGGTGTGCACAGAGCACCTAACTCAGTAGCTCCTGCAACATGTCGGACTTGGAATATGAGGAAACTGCAACCAGGAATACTTTTCAGGCATAGCCTTTTTAGGTTCCTGCCGCCTATCCACCATATTGACCGGAAGTTCACGTCCTCCTGATCGTCATATTTTTAAAATATATAGCGCTTGATGATGTTAGGACATCGTATTTGACTCCAATTCCGAACATATAAAACACAATTCGTCGTCAGATTATCCCCGTCGCACATCAAACAACAGACCGTAAAATTAGCGTATGGCCGGTCTTGGGATATACGATGAGCAATTATAATGACGTAGCACACACACAATGGCTGCGTCCATGGGTTCATGATTACTCTAGTCAATGCAGTCTACAACGAACGAAACACGGTGCAAATTCCCTAAAGAGATAAAACTTCGGCTTGACGGAGCCCACCACATTAATGCGTTGTAAAATGTAAATAACTTGCGTCAAACAGCTCCAACAACGGTCATTGAACAGCACTCAGTGTGACGTAAAACGCAGATCAACACTAGACGGTAGAAGGTCGCATTCACAACACTTTGTTTTGTCAAAACGGAATATTGCCGGGCATGTAACGCCTATTCATCGGCGCAGACGTGTTAAGTAGAACATAATTTCGACTTGAATGCAGAAAATTGCAATGGAAAGCCGAAATTAATCAGATCCCAAAGCAATTTCTGCAGCGATCGAGAGAACGTGACTTAGTTCCGCCATCATGGAAACGGAAATCCAGTTAAAAGATATGAGAAGTTATATAGACGGCCATGACTTGATCTTTTCAACGATTGTGATATAAAAATAGATCATCTGACAACGCTATTATGAACAGAATATAGCACGATTCACTAGTAGTGAGTCCTTCAGTGCCGAGGTGTCAGACTTCCGGATTCGCACTTCACTGTTAGTAAAACTGATCATTGCTAGTTGAATAACAAGTGGTCCTCAATGTTGATGGCGGTAATGATATGCGTATTTGCGTCAGACTAAAATATAATTGCACACGCTGTCATATATAGACAAAGAGACGGACGAAAAAACAGAGAGGTAGATAAAGACATACGAATGTGCGGGAAATTAGGTCGTGCGTTCAATCAAACTGTTAGATAATCTCAGACGGATGGACGGAGAGACAAAGAGGTGGATACAAACGAAGGACAAAGATATAAATGGACAAGCAAAGAGACAGTCACAGATGGATGGACGGATGGAGAGATAGATAGAGCCAGAGTCCCGGACAATCAGATAGTGCTGTGAGACAGACAAAAATCATGACTTCCGATTAAAATACAAATAAACCAAACGTATAATACCAATAAACCAAGCCTAAAATGCCGATAAACCAAACGTTAAATACCGATAAACCAAACGTAATATACTAATAAACCAAGCCTAAAATACCGATAAACCAAACGTAAAATACCGATAAACCAAACGTAAAATATTGATAAACCAAAAGTAAAATATCAACAAACCAAGCGTAAAATACCGTTAAACCAAATGTAAAATACCGATAAACCAAACGTAAAATACTGATAAACCAAACGTAAATACCGATAAACCAAACGTAAATACCAAGAAACCAAACGTAAATACCGATAAACCAAGCCTAAAATACCGATAAACCAAACGTAAATACCGATAAACCAAGCCTAAAATACCGATAAACCAAGCCTAAAATACTGATAAACCAAACGTAAATACCGATAAACCAAGCCTAAAATACCGATAAACCAAAAGTAAATACCGATAAACCAAGCCTAAAATACCGATAAACCAAGCCTAAAATACCGATAAACCAAACGTAAATACCGATAAACCAAGCCTAAAATACCGATAAACCAAACGTAAATACCGATAAACCAAGCCTAAAATACCGATAAACCAAACGTAAATACCGATAAACCAAGCCTAAAATACCGATAAACCAATCCTTCTTAGATTGAGCAGAACATAACAGTATTTGTATCGATCCGTAACGGTTCATTAAACAAAAAATATGACCAGATTTGAAAGGATATTTTTTTTTAAAAGTTAACAGCTAGAATCGTGTAAACAAATAAGCCCCAAGAGAATCCAATTGAACAAAGATAAACACCAGAGCTAGGAAGATAGTTTCAGCAGCTACAGCGAATCTCCAAGAGGCGTGCCCATGTGTTGACAACAGCAGGTACACGATGTGTTCATCGGACACAAGAGTCCCACACACATCATGGATGTATCACCTCATCTGTTGTCTATATAGACAGAAGGTTTTCAAGATAAAAGAAGTGATAAGATTAAAATCTGTTGGTGCAATAACAACATGGGAGACACGTTAACACATACGTGCCACTCCATCGACGTAAAATGTTATCTCAGTATTACAATTTAGTAAGTCTTACCACATCAGCATTACAATTATTAACAATTTAGTAAAGTGTCACTATTTCAGTATTACAATTATAACAATTTAGTAAAGTGTCACTATTTCAGTATTACAATTATTAACAATTTAGTAAAGTGTCACTATTTCAGTATTACAATTTTAACAATTTAGTAAAGTGTCACTATTTCAGTAGTACAATTTTAACAATTTAGTAAAGTGTCACTATTTCAGTATTACAATTATTAACAATTTAGTAAAGTGTCACTATTTCAGTATTACAATTATTAACAATTTAGTAAAGTGTCACTATTTCAGTATTACAATTATTAACAATTTAGTAAAGTGTCACTATTTCAGTATTATAATTATTAACAATTTAGTAAAGTGTCACAATTTCAGTATCACAATTTGCTAGTAAAATTCACTGCCAGTGGGGCTGCGCCATAAGCGCTGTTATTTTCCACTTACAGATGACGCAGCTGACGTCTTCGATGTGATAGCACCACGGGTTGAACATGTGATTAACACATCAGGTGTTATATCAGGTGCTTCTCAGGAAGCGAGCACACTCGTACCTCGCTTACATTCAAATTAACAGGAATCACTGCAGATTTTTGTTTCATTAGCTGTTACTTCCTAATCTAAAAGACGATCACTGATTTATGATTCAATCATCTCCCTAAGTTCATAAATAAATCATGTTTCCTTCCATGAAAAAAGTTGCCAGTTCGCCCACCCAGTATGTCTTTCAAAACAATTCATACTGAAACCTGAAAGTCGGACAACTCCATATGTTTTAAGCACTTGTCTCAGCTATTAATTATTTGGAACTAGTCAAAGAAGAGAACTGCAATTTCAATTCGAAACAAAGTAAAAGTGTAGCTTAACATGTTAAAGAAACACTCAAGGCTTTGAAATAACGAAGCAAAAAACTACACGAGATATACAATAAAACAGGCCAGACCACTGCCTCATGATACACAAGCGAGGACTCCAGCAACGAAACTGGCGGAAACTTAGACTTGTTCAATTATTACCAGGAAGAAAGCAAGAGGAACCTAACAGTCCAATTAATTAACATCGGGGTCGTGGCTGCTATTTCTGTAGTTAACACATTTAGTGGTTACTAAATTGTTGACCGACGTCCGGGCTTCTCTGCGCGTATCGTGTTTTGCTTCATGTTTTTGTTGGCTGCACTGAGTTAGGTAAGGCGATCTGTAAGGGATTTTCAGCGAAATAAACAGAATAAATTATGAGCAGCAATTGTTACTAATAGCTGCTACTAAAAGATTGACCGTCAATAATTGTAGATACCTCGGTACAACAGTTTAAAATGTGGACGTGGTCTTATAAGATTACCGTTATGTCCACGAAGTAATAAACATGTCGATTAGTCCGTGCACTTCGCACTCGTCCATCTATCCATCAAATTAGTCAAATATCCACAGATCTAGATAATCTACCTATTCAAATCCTACCCACCCACCCATCCACCCCACGCACACAGCCAATCCATTTATCCATCCCTCATTCTCTCCGCCTGTCTATCAGCCTAAGACAGCTGACCTATCTTTTCAAATAATTACACTATGGGTACAAATACAGCCCCGACAGAACAAACACACCGGCGCGCACTTCAATTAGTGAGATTCCCTCCTAACCGCTCAGGTATAATTGAGCAACCACAGACCGTATACCTGAACTCAGCTGCAACACCGCAAACCTGAGATCAGGTAATTACCTCGGAGCCAAAGTTAATTACTCATTACCTGTAATCGCGAACATCATTTCAAGACACTCTTTTTCTTTCCTCACATTCAGTTATTACTCATCCCTTTGTTTATTAGAAAGTGTCATTTGGTGCCCCCTTCCTGATCTCCTTATGTAAAGGTTTCCTCCCCAGCCTTGCTAGGCATATGGAGGATAAAGTGTTAGTGACCAGATTTCTCCATGACCACGGCACATTTTAGGTGATGTGGTTGCTATCACGCCAGGCCGGCTTTACTTCCCAGAAAAATATCTGGTACTCATTTTTAGAGGCTGGATGAACCCCGGACCTTTATCGGTTCAACCAAAAAAAAAAAAAAAAAAAAAAAAATGCACCACTTCTGGGGTTGAAACTCGAAGCCTTCTAATGAGAAGGCGAGCACCTTAAGAATTCAACGACCGAGGCTCCGATCGATGTCTTTGCTACTGTCTTTTCATGTAATATGTAAACAAAACCGAATGTTGCTGAATGGTGTATGTGGCAAGTAGCGTAGTATTTAGGTCCTGCCTTCATGATCAAAATGAATCGTCTCACGTCTGTTAAACCCTAGTCTGCCGTTATTAACTCATCCATGGGGGGGGGGGGGGGGGGGGGAAAGAATGAGTATCTGGCTTACTGAGTGGACAAGAACATCGAGGCGCCGCCTCACTGGTGTCACATTGTACTGTTAACCACTTCCCTCCCTCCTCGCCAGCAAGTGATAGCAAATTACAGTTGTCCTCATTTAAACATTGGGGCACGATATTCTAATGATAGCTCTGGAGAACATGAAGAAGGGAAAGGTGAACAAACGAGAAAGAGACTGTGTACGTATGTGTGGGTAAGTGCGTGCGCGCGCGCGAGTGTGTGTGTAAAACATCAAGAAATATTGACGCAGGGGGAGACAAGCGCTAGACATCCAGACACGCCAATGCTGGCTACCTTTTCTGATAGCAATGTGAAGCTGGTTGCCTGGTCACTAGACAACTGTGTCGGTCAGCTCTGTGTTGCCTGCCATTCATTCATTTACATATAGGTGACTACGACATTAAACTCAAGTGGAATCAGGAATTGCTTTATTGGCACAACTGTTTATCTACTGATTATTTTTCTTCAAGCAAACAAAGATACTAAATTTATGTTTCATCAAATTTTGGTCAAGCTGGCGTCATATTTCAAAGTATCATTTATTACCTGTTTCCATTTAACGCCCACCTTTTCATATCACAATTTTTCTCCCAAATTTATGAACATTATTTAGCTCCCGTATTCTATGTAGTTTGTATATTACTTAATACAATTTATCCCCTGTTAGTAGCTGGTGCAGAAGAAGATGGATAGATGCAGTGACAGACATGTAATAACAAAGGAAAATCACTAATTCAGACAATTCGAGCAGCACAAGAACGACAAATGATATAAACCACGACACCTTTTAGGTATCAGTGAAAAGAGAAAAGAAGAGGAAGTGGCTGGTGATTTGATCTACTAATAATCAAGAACACAGTGGTAACAAAAAGTAGCCATGAATACAGGAAAATAATTGGGTATGATTCAACAAATAAAAATAAAACAATGCGATAGATAAGGGTGTGTGCCTTATTAATTCAAAGCGTACAGGGAGGTTTTATTTTGACTCAATAAGAACACGCCAGATATAAGTCGGTTGCATTATAATAAACAACGTGAGATATGCTGGTGACAATGTCTTAGTTGCTCACATTACAATTAACCTCCAGAAAATGACTGCCTGAAAAAAAAAATTGAAAGTAAAAATAAAGGCCTAAACCTGAACTGCAAAAATGACAAAAGTAATTGTTACAATAAAGAAAAAGACATCGTACAACAACGCAAAAGACATCTCATAACAATAAAGAAAAAGACATCTCCTTAAAGCACAATTAAAATAAACTGTACAGTGTTAAAATATGTCAACGAAATCAAATACCTGGGGAAGATATTACCTACTGATATGGTAGATGTACAACAGAATTGAGGAGGGCAGGTATTCCAAAGAATGGGGAAAATGTAACCTCTTTTGTCAATGGAAAAAAAAGACAGTTCTTCAGTGTTCAGTGGAGCAAGCCTTGACGTGTGCATGAACAAACAAGAAAATCGTAGGAGACCACAAGAAATGTGATTTACAAGAGTATACTTTAGAGAATACCGTGGACAGAGTAAACGAAGGGTAATGAGGATATGATCAAACAGGCAAAAACAACAGTAAACAATTATTTTCAACCATCATTTTAGAAGTGAAAACAAATGGAATAAACTGTGATAACTGGAGGAGGGGGGTAGTGAGAAACATAGAGAAAATAAACAAGACAGAGCATGAGAGTGGTGTGGCGGGAGGTCAACAGAATCAATAAACAAATGAAGATATAAAAGCTGGAGACAGCCATGATCGCTTACACCCGTAGAGAAAGTTGGGGAGAGACATGATTATCTCCATCCGTAGAGATAGTTGTGGAGAGACATGATTATCTCCATCCGTAGAGATAGTTGGGGAGAGACATGATTATCTCCATCCGTAGAGATAGTTGGGGAGAGACATGATTATCTCCATCCGTAGAGAAAGTTGGAGAGAGACATGATTATCTCCATCCGTAGAGATAGTTGGAGAGAGACATGATTATCTCCATCCGTAGAGAAAGTTGGGGAGAGACATGATTATCTCCATCCGTAGAGAAAGTTGGGGAGAGACATGATTATCTCCATCCGTAGAGAAAGTTGGAGAGAGACATGATTATCTCCATCCGTAGAGAAAGTTGGGGAGAGACATGATTATCTCCATCCGTAGAGAAAGTTGGGGAGAGACATGATTATCTCCATCCGTAGAGAAAGTTGGAGAGAGACATGATTATCTCCATCCGTAGAGAAAGTTGGGGAGAGACATGATTATCTCCATCCGTAGAGAAAGTTGGGGAGAGACATGATTATCTCCATCCGTAGAGAAAGTTGGGGAGAGACATGATTATCTCCATCCGTAGAGATTAGTTGAAGAGAGACAAGATTATCTCCACCCGTAGAGATAGTTGAAGAGAGACATGATTATCTCCATCCGTAGAGATAGTTGAAGAGAGACAAGATTATCTCCACCCGTAGAGATAGTTGAAGAGAGACATGATTATCTCCATCCGTAGAGATAGTTGAAGAGAGACAAGATTATCTCCATCCGTAGAGATAGTTGAAGAGAGACATGATTATCTCCATCCGTAGAGATAGTTGAAGAGAGACATGATTATCTCCATCCGTAGAGATAGTTGAAGAGAGACATGATTACCTCCACCCGTAGAGACAGTTGAAGAGAGACATGATTATCTCCACCCGTAGAGATAGTTGGATACAGACATGATTACCTCCATCCGTAGAGATAGTTGGATACAGACATGATCACCTCCACCCGTAGAGATAGTTGGAGAGAGACATGATCACCTCCACCGCAGAGATAGTTGGAGAGAGACATGATCACCTCCACCCGTAGAGATAGTTGGAGAGAGACATGATCACCTCCACCCGTAGATATAGTTGGATACAGTCATGATCACCTCCACCCGTAGAGATAGTTGGATACAGTCATGATCACCTCCACCCGTAGAGATAGTTGGATACAGTCATGATCACCTCCACCCGTAGAGATAGTTGGAGAGAGACATGATTTTCTCCACCCGTAGAGATAGTTGGATACAGTCATGATCACCTCCACCCGTAGAGATAGTTGGATACAGACATGATCACCTCCACCCGTAGAGATAGTTGGATACAGTCATGATCACCTCCACCCGTAGAGATAGTTGGATACAGACATGATCACCTCCACCCGTAGAGATAGTTGGAGAGAGACATGATTTTCTCCACCCGTAGAGATAGTTGGAGAGAGACATGATCACCTCCACCCGTAGAGATAGTTGGAGAGAGACATGGTTTTCTCCACCCGTAGAGATAGTTGGAGAGAGACATGATTTTCTCCACCCGTAGAGATAGTTGGAGAGAGACATGATCACCTCCACCCGTAGAGATAGTTGGAGAGAGACATGATTTTCTCCACCCGTAGAGATAGTTGGAGAGAGACATGATCACCTCCACCCGTAGAGATAGTTGGAGAGAGACATGATCACCTCCACCCGTAGAGATAGTTGGAGAGAGACATGATTTTCTCCACCCGTAGAGATAGTTGGAGAGAGACATGATCACCTCCACCCGTAGAGATAGTTGGAGAGAGACATGGTTTTCTCCACCCGTAGAGATAGTTGGAGAGAGACATGATTTTCTCCACCCGTAGAGATAGTTGGAGAGAGACATGATCACCTCCACCCGTAGATATAGTTGGATACAGTCATGATCACCTCCACCCGTAGAGATAGTTGGATACAGTCATGATCACCTCCACCCGTAGAGATAGTTGGATACAGTCATGATCACCTCCACCCGTAGAGATAGTTGGAGAGAGACATGATTTTCTCCACCCGTGGAGATAGTTGGAGAGAGACATGATTTTCTCCACCCGTAGAGATAGTTGGATACAGACATGATTTTCTCCACCCGTAGAGATAGTTGGAGAGAGACATGATTTTCTCCACCCGTGGAGATAGTTGGAGAGAGACATGATTTTCTCCACCCGTAGAGATAGTTGGATACTGACATGATTTTCTCCACCCGTAGAGATAGTTGGAGAGAGACATGATTTTCTCCACCCGTAGAGATAGTTGGATACAGACATGATTTTCTCCACCCGTAGAGATAGTTGGAGAGAGACATGATTTTCTCCACCCGTGGAGATAGTTGGAGAGAGACATGATTTTCTCCACCCGTAGAGATAGTTGGATACAGACATGATCACCTCCACCCGTAGAGATAGTTGGATACAGACATGATCACCTCCACCCGTAGATATAGTTGGATACGGACATGATCACCTCCACCCGTAGAGATAGTTGGAGAGAGACATGATTTTCTCCACCCGTAGAGATAGTTGGATACAGACATGATCACCTCCACCCGTAGAGATAGTTGGAGAGAGACATGATTTTCTCCACCCGTAGAGATAGTTGGAGAGAGACATGATTTTCTCCACCCGTAGAGATAGTTGGATACAGACATGATCACCTCCACCCGTAGAGATAGTTGGAGAGAGACATGATCACCTCCACCCGTAGAGATAGTTGGAGAGAGACATGATCACCTCCACCCGTAGAGATAGTTGGAGAGAGACATGATTTTCTCCACCCGTAGAGATAGTTGGATACAGACATGATCACCTCCACCCGTAGAGATAGTTGGAGAGAGACATGATCACCTCCACCCGTAGAGATAGTTGGATACAGACATGATCACCTCCACCCGTAGAGATAGTTGGATACAGACATGATTTTCTCCACCCGTAGAGATAGTTGGATACAGACATGATCACCTCCACCCGTAGAGATAGTTGGATACAGACATGATCACCTCCACCCGTAGAGATAGTTGGAGAGAGACATGATTTTCTCCACCCGTAGAGATAGTTGGAGAGAGACATGATCACCTCCACCCGTAGAGATAGTTGGATACAGACATGATCACCTCCACCCGTAGAGATAGTTGGAGAGAGACATGATTTTCTCCACCCGTAGAGATAGTTGGATACAGACATGATCACCTCCACCCGTAGAGATAGTTGGAGAGAGACATGATTTTCTCCACCCGTAGAGATAGTTGGAGAGAGACATGATTTTCTCCACCCGTAGAGATAGTTGGATACAGACATGATCACCTCCACCCGTAGAGATAGTTGGAGAGAGACATGATCACCTCCACCCGTAGAGATAGTTGGATACATACATGATCACCTCCACCCGTAGAGATAGTTGGAGAGAGACATGATCACCTCCACCCGTAGAGATAGTTGGATACAGTCATGATCACCTCCACCCGTAGAGATAGTTGGATACAGTCATGATCACCTCCACCCGTAGAGATAGTTGGATACAGTCATGATCACCTCCACCCGTAGAGATAGTTGGAGAGAGACATGATTTTCTCCACCCGTGGAGATAGTTGGAGAGAGACATGATTTTCTCCACCCATAGAGATAGTTGGATACAGACATGATTTTCTCCACCCGTAGAGATAGTTGGAGAGAGACATGATTTTCTCCACCCGTGGAGATAGTTGGAGAGAGACATGATTTTCTCCACCCGTAGAGATAGTTGGATACTGACATGATTTTCTCCACCCGTAGAGATAGTTGGAGAGAGACATGATTTTCTCCACCCGTAGAGATAGTTGGATACAGACATGATTTTCTCCACCCGTAGAGATAGTTGGAGAGAGACATGATTTTCTCCACCCGTGGAGATAGTTGGAGAGAGACATGATTTTCTCCACCCGTAGAGATAGTTGGATACAGACATGATCACCTCCACCCGTAGAGATAGTTGGATACAGACATGATCACCTCCACCCGTAGATATAGTTGGATACGGACATGATCACCTCCACCCGTAGAGATAGTTGGAGAGAGACATGATTTTCTCCACCCGTAGAGATAGTTGGATACAGACATGATCACCTCCACCCGTAGAGATAGTTGGAGAGAGACATGATTTTCTCCACCCGTAGAGATAGTTGGAGAGAGACATGATTTTCTCCACCGTAGAGATAGTTGGATACAGACATGATCACCTCCACCCGTAGAGATAGTTGGAGAGAGACATGATCACCTCCACCCGTAGAGATAGTTGGATACAGACATGATCACCTCCACCCGTAGAGATAGTTGGATACAGACATGATTTTCTCCACCCGTAGAGATAGTTGGATACAGACATGATCACCTCCACCCGTAGAGATAGTTGGATACAGACATGATCACCTCCACCCGTAGAGATAGTTGGAGAGAGACATGATTTTCTCCACCCGTAGAGATAGTTGGAGAGAGACATGATCACCTCCACCCGTAGAGATAGTTGGATACAGACATGATCACCTCCACCCGTAGAGATAGTTGGAGAGAGACATGATTTTCTCCACCCGTAGAGATAGTTGGATACAGACATGATCACCTCCACCCGTAGAGATAGTTGGAGAGAGACATGATTTTCTCCACCCGTAGAGATAGTTGGAGAGAGACATGATTTTCTCCACCCGTAGAGATAGTTGGATACAGACATGATCACCTCCACCCGTAGAGATAGTTGGAGAGAGACATGATCACCTCCACCCGTAGAGATAGTTGGATACATACATGATCACCTCCACCCGTAGAGATAGTTGGAGAGAGACATGATCACCTCCACCCGTAGAGATAGTTGGAGAGAGACATGATCACCTCCACCCGTAGAGATAGTTGGATACAGACATGATCACCTCCACCCGTAGAGATAGTTGGATACAGACATGATCACCTCCACCCGTAGAGATAGTTGGATACAGACATGATCACCTCCACCCGTAGAGATAGTTGGAGAGAGACATGATCACCTCCACCCGTAGAGATAGTTGGATACAGACATGATCACCTCCACCCGTAGAGATAGTTGGAGAGAGACATGATCACCTCCACCCGTAGAGATAGTTGGAGAGAGACATGATCACCTCCACCCGTAGAGATAGTTGGAGAGAGACATGATCACCTCCACCCGTAGAGATAGTTGGAGAGAGACATGATCACCTCCACCCGTAGAGATAGTTGGAGAGAGACATGATCACCTCCACCCGTAGAGATAGTTGGATACAGACATGATCACCTCCACCCGTAGAGATAGTTGGAGAGAGACATGATCACCTCCACCCGTAGAGATAGTTGGATACAGACATGATCACCTCCACCCGTAGAGATAGTTGGAGAGAGACATGATCACCTCCACCCGTAGAGATAGTTGGATACAGACATGATCACCTCCACCCGTAGAGATAGTTGGAGAGAGACATGATCACCTCCACCCGTAGAGATAGTTGGATACAGACATGATCACCTCCACCCGTAGAGATAGTTGGATACAGACATGATCACCTCCACCCGTAGAGATAGTTGGATACAGACATGATCACCTCCACCCGTAGAGATAGTTGGATACAGACATGATCACCTCCACCCGTAGAGATAGTTGGATACAGACATGATCACCTCCACCCGTAGAGATAGTTGGATACAGACATGATCACCTCCACCCGTAGAGATAGTTGGATACAGACATGATCACCTCCACCCGTAGAGATAGTTGGATACAGACATGATCACCTCCACCCGTAGAGATAGTTGGATACAGACATGATCACCTCCACCCGTAGAGATAGTTGGATACAGACATGATCACCTCCACCCGTAGAGATAGTTGGAGAGAGACATGATCACCTCCACCCGTAGAGATAGTTGGAGAGAGACATGATCACCTAAGCAGGCAGGTACTTCTAGGTGAAGCACGATCCATTCGACCTCAGACTGTAACTTCCACGCTGTGTCACATCAGCAACAAAATGTTGTGGGAACTACTTTTTCCCCCTCAAAGACAGTCTTAATTCCGCCTTATCATGAACACAATACACGACTGGAAACAATGAGAGCCAGGAGATAGCAACGTTGTGGGCTGTCTTAGCGGCGCATGCGCAGACAGAGAGGGCGATGTTGGCCGTCCATGTCTCGTCCAGCAAAAATAGCCATGAATAATCTAGATAAAGTTGTTAAAGATCCTAGACATCTTGTCCATGTATCCTGGCGCACTAATTCACAAAAGTTGTTAAAGATCCTAGACATCTTGTCCGTGTCCCCTGGTGCATTAATTCACAAAATGTTGTTAAAGATCCTAGACATCTTATCCCTGTCCCTTTTTGCACTAATTCACAAAAGTTGTTAAAGATCCTAGACATCTTGTCCATGTACCCTGGTGCACTAATTCACAAAAGTTGTTAAAGATCCTAGACATCTTGTCCATGTACCCTGGTGCACTAATTCACAAAAGTTGTTAAAGATCCTAGACATCTTGTCCATGTACCCTGGTGCACTAATTCACAAAAGTTGTTAAAGATCCTAGACATCTTGTCCATGTACCCTGGTGCACTAATTCACAAAAGTTGTTAAAGATCCTAGACATCTTGTCCATGTCCCCTGGTGCACTAATTCACAAAAGTTGTTAAAGGTCCTAGACATCTTGTACATATCCCCTTTTGCACTAATTCACAAAAGTTGTTAAAGATCCTAGACATCTTGATATGTCTCCTGGTACACTAATTCACAAAAGTTGTTAAAGATCCTAGACATCTTGTCCATGTTCCCTGGTGCACTAAAAGTTATAAAAGATCCTAGACGTCTTGTACATGTCTCCTGGTGCACTAAAAGTTATTAAAGATCCTAGCCTTTTTGTCCATGTCTCCTGGTGCACTAATTCACTAAAGTTGTTGAATATCCTAGACTTTTTGTCCATGTACCCTGGTGCACTAATTCACTAAAGTTGTTAAAGATCCTAGACATCTTGTACATATCCCCTTTTGCACTAATTCACAAAAGTTGTTAAAGATCCTATACATCTTGATATGTCTCCTGGTGCACTAATTCACTAAAGTTGTTAAAGATCCTAGACATCTTGTCCATGTTCCCTGGTGCACTAAAAGTTATTAAAGATCCTAGACGTCTTGTACATGTCTCCTGGTGCACTAAAAGTTATTAAAGATCCTAAACGTCTTGTACATGTCTCCTGGTGCACTAATTCACTAAAGTTGTTAAAGATCCTAGACTTTTTGTCCATGTCTCCCGGTGCACTAATTCACAAAAGTTGTTAAAGATCCATAACTTTTTGTCCATGTCCCCTGGTACACTAATTCACAAACGTTTTTGAAGATCCTAGACATCTTGTACATGTACCCTGGTGCACTAATTCACTAAAGTTGTTAAAGATCCTAGACTTTTTGTCCATGTCCCCTGGTGCACTAATTCACTAAAGTTGTTAAAGATCCTAGACTTTTTGTCCATGTCCCCTGGTGCATTAATTCACAAAAGTTGTTAAAGATCCTAGACATCTTGGTATGTCTCCTGGTGCACTAATTCACTAAAGTTGTTAAAGATCCTAGACTTTTTGTCCATGTCCCCTGGTGCATTAATTCACAAAAGTTGTTAAAGATCCTAGACATCTTGATATGTCCCCTGGTGCACTAATTCATTAAAGTTGTTAAAGATTCTAGACTTTTTGTCCATGTTCCCTGGTGCATTAATTCACAAAGTTGTTAAAGATCCTAGACATCTTGTCCATGTCCCCTGGTGCACTAATTCACAAAAGTTGTTAAAGATCCTAGACATCTTGTCCATGTCCCCTGGTGCATTAATTCACAAAATTTGTTAAAGATTCTAGACATTATGTATATGTCTCCTGGTGCACTAATTCACAAAAGTCGTTTAAGATCCTAGACATCTTGTCCATGCCGCCCCCCCCCCCTTCCAGGGTACATTAATTCATAAAAAAAAACGTCTTCCATATGAACAAACAAAAACGCTCGATTTGTTATTTAATGTTTGACATACTGTCATGTCTCACAATTACGTCACTTTCAATTACGTGAGAAAAACTGGAAAAAAAAGTACGGAGGTCGAAAAATGACCCTTTCCGCTCGAGGACACAAGTAACAACCATATACGCTGTCCAGACAGTGTGGGCGGTTCGTGCAAAATGATGGCTAAGTGAAAACATTATAATGATTACTTTATTCTCTGTGAGAAACCTACGGTACTTTATGTATCTTCTTTTCTCTGTGAGGAATCTACGGTAACAATAGTACTTTATTTACCCCCCTTCTACTGTGAGAAATCTACGGTACTTTATCTTCCTTTCTCTGTGATAAATATACGGTAACAATTATACTATATTATCCTTTCACTATGAGATCTCTACGGTAAAAAAAAAAAAAAAAATATTATATTTACCTTCCTTGTGAGAAATCTACTGTAACAATTGTACTATATGTATCTTCCTTTTTCTGTGACAAGGCTAAGGTAACAATCACAATATATTTACCTTCCTTTTTCTGTGAGAAATCTACGGTAACAATTATATTATATTTATCTTCCTTTCTCTGTGACGAATATAGGGTAACAATTGTACCACCATGTCTGCAAGCAAAATGTGCGCCGACCATAAATGGTGAACTACACCGGCCTACCCACACAGGACCAGTGAACACAAAAGTGAATGTCGCCCAGGCATCGGTGTCAGCGTAATCTCACGGTGGTTTTATTATCTTTAATCCGGAGAAAAACGCCAGTTTTCATAGAAATGGAGGGCAAGGGCCAGGAGCAGATAACCAGTGTAAATAAGTCACGCTGACAAGAGCCAGCCAGAGTTACGGTGTATAGTGTCCTATATTATAGTGGCTTCTCCGTTCGTTGTAGCACGCATTAGCTTATTGGTCTCCAACTTTTCTGGACTCAGCACCACAACTATTTAGTCTATGCCAAATGCTTTACTATGCACTCAGCACCACAACTATTTAGTCTATGCCAAATGCTTTACTATGCACTCAGCACCACAACTATTTAGTCTATGCCAAATGCTTTACTATGCACTCAGCACCACAACTATTTAGTCTATGCCAAATGCTTTACTATGCTCTCAGCACCACAACTATTTAGTCTATGCCAAATGCTTTACTATGCTCTCAGCACCACAACTATTTAGTCTATGCCAAATGCTTTACTATGCTCTCAGCACCACAACTATTTAGTCTATGCCAAATGCTTTACTATGCTCTCAGCACCACAACTATTTAGTCTATGCCAAATGCTTTACTATGCTCTCAGCACCACAACTATTTAGTCTATGCCAAATGCTTTACTATGCTCTCAGCACCACAACTATTTAGTCTATGCCAAATGCTTTACTATGCACTCAGCACCACAACTATTTAGTCTATGCCAAATGCTTTAC
The DNA here is from genome assembly GCA_032433765.1 of Megaustenia siamemsis. Lineage (NCBI taxonomy): Eukaryota > Metazoa > Mollusca > Gastropoda > Stylommatophora > Ariophantidae > Megaustenia > Megaustenia siamemsis. The sequence continues at coordinate 33,553,069 of JAVIAB010000108.1, read as the reverse complement.
TATGCTCTCAGCACCACAACTATTTAGTCTATGCCAAATGCTTTACTATGCTCTCAGCACCACAACTATTTAGTCTATGCCAAATGCTTTACTATGCTCTCAGCACCACAACTATTTAGTCTATGCCAAATGCTTTACTATGCTCTCAGCACCACAACTATTTAGTCTATGCCAAATGCTTTACTATGCTCTCAGCACCACAACTATTTAGTCTATGCCAAATGCTTTACTATGCTCTCAGCACCACAACTATTTAGTCTATGCCAAATGCTTTACTATGCACTCAGCACCACAACTATTTAGTCTATGCCAAATGCTTTACTATGCTCTCAGCACCACAACTATTTAGTCTATGCCAAATGCTTTACTATGCTCTTGATCCTCATCCTTCCCGCACCGTTAGACGTCGCATTGAGCATGTTTCCCTTTCACCACTCATTTCTATTCTAGGCGATATGTTCCATCTTATTTAATGAGTCTATGCCTGCCAACTTTGCTTCTCTTGTAAGGGTACATTTTATTGCCTCTTTAGGTGTTCCTCGCTGCAGATTTTGCTTTCCTGCTTTTGATCTCTTTCTTTGTTTCACGTTCTTGATCTATATAGCTACCAGGATATACATAGTGGTCTACACTTTCTAATGCCTGGCGATTGAGATATCTATTGGGCTCTGGTGTATTGTTGTTTTTCATTATTGTTATTATTAGTTTCATTATTATCCCTGTTGATTTCAAGTCCTATTCTTTCCGCCATAGATGATAAGGTATATGTGATATTTTGCATCTTGTTGATATTGTCACTTAGGAGCACTATATCATCTACAAAATCTAAATCTTCCAAGTAATTCTTGTCAACCGTTTAATGCCATTATTGTCTGTGCAACATTTACTCATTATGTAATCAATGGTAATTCCAAATAGCAAAGGTGATAGTAAACATCCCTGTTTGACTTCTATTCCAATTCGAAACCAATCACTCAATCCCTCCTCTGTGTGAACTGTGCACGTATAGCCGTCATATATGTCTTTTATAATGGTGGTCATGTTTTGTTGTATTCCGTAATGTTTCAAAATGTTACACAAAGATAATCTTCCGTAATGTTTCAAAATGTTATACAAATATAATCTTCCGTAATGTTTCAAAATGTTACACAAATATAATCTTCCGTAATGTTTCAAAATGTTACACAAATATAATCTTCCGTAATGTTTCAAAATGTTACACAAAGACAATCTATGTATGCTGTCAAATGATTTTTTTTTTTTTAATCAGTGAAATTGCAGATTAATTGTTGTTGCTTTTCTGTATATTCTGAATCCTGCTTGTTCCTCCCACATAATATTATCTACAGCATTTTTTATTCTGTTCAGCTTCTACAGAAAAACCTGGAGGCAACTGATACAAGCCTCACCATTTATTGCAATCTTTAAGATTGCCCTTTTTTTAAAGTAGTTTGGTAATGATCTCATTCTTCCAGTTTGTAGGAACTTTTTCTTCATCCCAAATTGTAATAAATAACTTTCTTAGATGGAATAAGTTTTGATTATCAAATACTTTCAGCATCACTGCCGTTATCTACGTCAGAGCCACGTGTTTCGCTGCTAATTTCTGTTGCAGTGATTTCTGGTATATTGATGTCTAGATGTGGAGTTGCTGCTTCTGTTACAGTGATTTCTGGTATATTGATGTCTAGATGTGGAGTTGCTGCTTCTGTTGCAGTGATTTCTGGTATATTGATGTCTAGATGTGGAGTTGCTGCTTCTGTTGCAGTGATTTCTGGTATATTGATGTCTAGATGTGGAGTTGCTGCTTCTGTTACAGTGATTTCTGGTATATTGATGTCTAGATGTGGAGTTGCTGCTTCTGTTGCAGTGATTTCTGGTATATTGATGTCTAGATGTGGAGTTGCTGCTTCTGTTGCAGTGATTTCTGGTATATTGATGTCTAGATGTGGAGTTGCTGCTTCTGTTGCAGTGATTTCTGGTATATTGATGTCTGGATGTGGAGTTGCTGCTTCTGTTGCAGTGATTTCTGGTATATTGATGTCTAGATGTGGAGTTGCTGCTTCTGTTGCAGTGATTTCTGGTATATTGATGTCTAGATGTGGAGTTGCTGCTTCTGTTGCAGTGATTTCTGGTATATTGATGTCTAGATGTGGAGTTGCTGCTTCTGTTGCAGTGATTTCTGGTATATTGATGTCTAGATGTGGAGTTGCTGCTTCTGTTGCAGTGATTTCTGGTATATTGATGTCTAGATGTGGAGCTGCTGCTTCTGTTGCAGTGATTTCTGGTATATTGATGTCTAGATGTGGAGTTGCTGCTTCTGTTGCAGTGATTTCTGGTATATTGATGTCTAGATGTGGAGTTGCTGCTTCTGTTGCAGTGATTTCTGGTATATTGATGTCTAGATGTGGAGTTGCTGCTTCTGTTACAGTGATTTCTGGTATATTGGTGTCTAGATGTGGAGTTGCTGCTTCTGTTACAGTGATTTCTGGTATATTGATGTCTAGATGTGGAGTTGATGCTTCTGTTACAGTGATTTCTGGTATATTGATGTCTAGATGTGGAGTTGCTGCTTCTGTTACAGACTGCATTGGACTGGGGGATGCGGGCAGTAAAGAACAGCCCATCAAGCTTTTTTTGTTAGTACTAGAAGTTAGTAAGGTGCCATCTTTACTCAGAACAGGTCCACCATTTGATGTAAAGGAGCCTGTTAGTTGTTTATGTATATTATATAATACTTTGCTATTTCCAGTTTTAGAGGCTAATTCAGCTTCAACTGCCAGATTATCTAAGTTCTTTTGTCACGTCTTGCAGAGTTGTTCGCCATATAATTCAGGTCTTTTTATGTTGCTTTGATTAGTACTTTAGCTAAATCAGTCTTGACATTTAACAATTTCAATTTACTTAATTCATTGAACAATTTACTATGCTTTACAAATGCAATAATTCGCATGAATGTAATCGTGTATACATCGTATAGTTTCCCATGTTCTTATCTTCGATCAAATGTATACATTGTGTAGAAAAGAAGAGAAAAGTACATTTGCAGACCAAGGGAAAATATGACATATAACAAGCCAGTACAGAATAGTTAAACGGCAGATCTGATTGTGCAAAAGTTTATATACCCAGATAATATATTAGACAAGTCCAGAAGTTAAACAAAATCATCGAACACAACAACATTAAGTATATGAGACAAGTCCAGAAGTTAAACAAAATCATCGAACACAACAACATTAAGTATATGAGACAAGTCCAGAAGTTAAACAAAATCATCGAACACAACAACATTAAGTATATGAGACAAGTCCAGAAGTTAAACAAAATCATTGAACACAACAACATTAAGTATATGAGACAAGTCCAGAAGTTAAACAAAATCATAGAACACAACAACATTAAGTATATGAGACAAGTCCAGAAGTTAAACAAAATCATCGAACACAACAACATTAAGTATATGAGACAAGTCCAGAAGTTAAACAAAATCATAGAACACAACAACATTAAGTATACTATATAATATACGAATAATATACGATCGATCGACACGCAAGTTAACAGCCATTTATAGAGAAAACAAAAAAAATATGGTTTGCCAGTGTAGATCAAATACATTGTGGTTTATAAGTGGTTTATAAGTGGTTTATGTGAGAAAATAGGGAACAGAGATAGGCATGGCAAGAGTAAGGTGGATTAACAACATCCAATAAATTCTACATGGCATGGCTATGGCTGAGACTGTTAATAGAGCTGGAGCTCCATCGACATTTGAAGGAGTATAAGAAGGAGTGATGACAAGGCCTTATCCTAACATTTACTCTCGAATGCTATTTTTTGTATTGTACTCCTGGTTGGTTTCTTTAATTATAGGTTTTTTATATTTTGCGGTCGCCAGCTTTTTACCTCTGACGAAGTCCCTAGAGACTATGAACTGAATGGTAATCCGTTTTTCCCTGGCAGCCGTGTGCACAGGGGTCCCTCGCCACACAGGCAAATAACTCCGTCTTCGGAGATACTCATATTTTTTCCCGTCCATGAGTAATTGACATTTGAAGCCGGACCTCGCTGCTGAGACCAGGGGTGGTTGCCGCAGACAGAAATCACACATAAAAATCCCAACTGGTGCAGTCAGGATTTGAACTCACAACCTCTCTGTCTCGAGGCAGAGACTTCTTGAGACCAACTAGTCACCCATAGTTTTATTTTATGTAGTCTCTGCATTCAGGTTCAAAAGTCTTCGAGACTCTTATTTTCACATGCAACATTTTCACATGTTTAGTTTCTTGCACTTGTAGCAATTGTTGTCATTCTACAATTCAACATATGTATTTTCACATCAGACTAGATTTCACCACAGCCAAATATAGTTTCACCAACACATCAAACGTGCAAGCTCTAACATATGTATGTGAGCTATGAAAATATCCAGTTTATATCTAGCTGGAAGAATGAGACAAAACAAGCAATCAGTCAGTGCGAGACATTACGAATGTTTTCTCTGTGCACACATGTTGAGCGCTGAGACACTTCACTGATTTATGTTGAGCAGACAAGTATTTCCAGTTGATAAATCTATGGGAGACCTGAAAGCATGAAAAGCAGCCCGAATGGAAGTTTCCCTCTCTCACTCTCTCTCCGTCTATACTTGTCTCTGTTTATCTCTGTAAACCCGACAGTAGGAGACAATTGTAACAAGTTGCCTTGGTCTTGTAACAACTCATATTCGCTGTTCCATATATTCATTTGGAAGCCCCTCACTAGAACATCCTTTTAAGAAAAGCAAACAAAGAAGCCAGAATCACATAACAATCAACATACAGAACCGACGCCGGAAATACGCAACGATGTGTTTTCGTGTCTGTATAATTGATTGCATTCCAGGCCTAAACCTTCAGCTGACCACACATTCCAGACAGGCAGGGGGCGAAACTGTGGTTTTATACTGCTGACTTGTAACCCCCAAACTAAAATTAGAACGTGAAAGGGGTGGCTGTTGGGGCGGGCTGTGGGAACATATTGGCGTAGATGATTTTCGTGTCATTTGTCATGTTTAATAGAAGTAAATAGTATTATTAGTAGTTGTAAATAGTATTATTAGTAGTTGTAAATAGTTTTATTAGTAGTTGTAAATAGTTTTATTAGTTGTAAATAGTTTTATTAGTTGTAAATAGTTTTATTAGTTGTTGTAAATAGTATTATTAGTAGTTGTAAATAGTTTTATTAGTAGTTGTAAATAGTATTATTAGTAGTTGTAAATAGTTTTATTAGTAGTTGTAAATAGTTTTATTAGTAGTTGTAAATAGTTTTATTAGTTGTTGTAAATAGTTTTATTAGTAGTTGTAAATAGTTTTATTAGTTGTAAATAGTGTTAATAGTTGTAAATAGTTTTATTAGTAGTTGTAAATAGTTTTATTAGTAGTTGTAAATAGTTTTATTAGTAGTTGTAAATAGTTTTATTAGTAGTTGTAAATAGTTTTATTAGTAGTTGTAAATAGTATTATTAGTAGTTGTAAATAGTATTATTAGTAGTTGTAAATAGTTTTATTAGTAGTTGTAAATAGTTTTATTAGTAGTTGTAAATAGTTTTATTAGTTGTTGTAAATAGTTTTAATAGTTGTTGTAAATAGTATTATTAGTTGTAAATAGTTTTATTAGTAGTTGTAAATAGTATTATTAGTAGTTGTAAATAGTATTATTAGTAGTTGTAAATAGTTTTATTAGTTGTTGTAAATAGTATTATTAGTAGTTGTAAATAGTATTATTATTAGTTGTAAATAGTATTATTAGTAGTTGTAAATAGTATTATTAGTAGTTGTAAATAGTTTTATTAGTAGTTGTAAATAGTATTATTATTAGTAGTAAATAGCATTATTAGTTGTTGTAAATAGTATTATAAAAGTAAAGTAAAGTACCCCCGTCACGCCAAGTAGCGTATAGGGAATATGGTGTTAGTGACCATAAATTTTACAGACCTTCAGCACATGATTTTTGTGGTAATGTGGTCGGTATTACGCTCGTGCTGCTTTACTTTCCCAGAAAAAAACCGGTATCCATTTAAGGCTGGGTGAACCCGGAAGCCGTCGGTTGGGATCGAACCATATCCCTTGTCTTTTGTAGTCCAGTTCACTAACCACTGAGCTATCGCGGCTCCCTCAAATAGTATTATTAGTAGTAGTAAATAGTATTATTATTAGTAGTAAATAGTATTATTAGTAGTAGTAAATAGTATTATTATTAGTAGTAAATAGTATTATTAGTAGTAGTAAATAGTATTATTATTAGTAGTAAATAGTATTATTAGTAATAGTGCTTTAAGATAGATAGTTCTTCTGGACCTAGAGAAGGCACACTGGACAAAAGCCCTCTAACTCTGCCTGTCTAACGGTCCCCTGCTTGGTCTTGTCTAGCTCCAATAACCATAGTTCAACCCTTATTATTAATTGTTCTGAATTAATTGTCCAGTTTCATTTGTTCTTTCGTGCTCCTTTTTCACGAGGTGCCCCACATGCATACTTGGTGAGGGAGAACTATCAATGCCATTACCACAGCTACTGCTGTCAATACCATTACCACAATTACTGCTGGCAATACCATTACCACAATTACTGCTGGCAATACCATTACCACAACTACTGTTGGCAATACCATTACCACCATAGTTGCCGTCGCCACCACCACCACAACCACCACCACTACTACCACCACCACCACCACCACCACCACAACCACCACTACTACTACCGCTACTACTACCACTACCACTACTACTACCACCACCACCACCACCACTACTATCACTACTAAATGAAAGATAAAGAATAAAGATTCAGAGGACGACAGGACAATTCTTGGGATATCAAACACACAGAAGAAATGTACCATGGAGGCAGATGAGCAACACGAAATACATGAAGTTGTGGAGATCCTTGATTGTTAACGCCAGCTGGACACGATACAACATGTAGCACAAGGTTGGATGTGACAAGCAACAGGAGAAACGATCCGACAGTATTCGAATCACAAAAGTATACATTCCTAAGGGAAGGAATTAGTCAGAAATATACTCATACCGGGAAATTCAGGAAGTATTCAAGAGCATGCAATGAAGACGAAATATTTAGAAGATCAAAGACAGACGATGTGATGACGGAAACAAACCACAATCAGCACGTAGCCGGAACGATCAGAGAACACACGCCGTGTTTGCTTTTTTTCAAAACCGACAATCTCGGTCCGACTCTCTAATTCTTTATTTCTGTCTAATATACTCTCTCTCTAATTCTTTATTTCTGTCTAATATACTCTCTCTCTAATTCTTTATTTCTGTCTAATATACTCTCTCTCTAATTCTTTATTTCTGTCTAATATACTCTCTCTCTAATGCTTTATTTCTGTCTAATATACTCTCTCTCTAATGCTTTATTTCTGTCTAATATACTCTCTCTCTAATGCTTTACTTCTGTCTAATATACTCTCTCTCTAATGCTTTATTTCTGTCTAATATACTCTCTCTCTAATGCTTTATTTCTGTCTAATATACTCTCTCTCTAATGCTTTATTTCTGTCTAATATACTCTCTCTCTAATTCTTTATTTCTGTCTAATATACTCTCTCTCTAATGCTTTATTTCTGTCTAATATACTCTCTCTCTAATTCTTTATTTCTGTCTAATATACTCTCTCTCTAATTCTTTACTTCTGTCTAATATACTCTCTCTCTAATTCTTTACTTCTGTCTAATATACTCTCTCTCTAATGCTTTATTTCTGTCTAATATACTCTCTCTCTAATGCTTTATTTCTGTCTAATATACTCTCTCTCTAATGCTTTACTTCTGTCTAATATACTCTCTCTCTAATTCTTTACTTCTGTCTAATATACTCTCTCTCTAATTCTTTACTTCTGTCTAATATACTCTCTCTCTAATTCTTTACTTCTGTCTAATATACTCTCTCTCTAATGCTTTATTTCTGTCTAATATACTCTCTCTCTAATTCTTTACTTCTGTCTAATATACTCTCTCTCTAATGCTTTATTTCTGTCTAATATACTCTCTCTCTAATGCTTTATTTCTGTCTAATATACTCTCTCTCTAATTCTTTATTTCTGTCTAATATACTCTCTCTCTAATTCTTTATTTCTGTCTAATATACTCTCTCTCTAATTCTTTATTTCTGTCTAATATACTCTCTCTCTAATTCTTTATTTCTGTCTAATATACTCTCTCTCTAATTCTTTATTTCTGTCTAATATACTCTCTCTCTAATTCTTTATTTCTGTCTAATATTCTCTCTCTCTCTCTCTCACTCTATCTCTAATTCTTTATTTCTCTCTAATATTCTCTCTCTCTAATTCTTTATTTCTGTCTAATATACTCTCTCTCTAATTCTTTATTTCTGTCTAATATACTCTCTCTCTAATTCTTTATTTCTGTCTAATATACTCTCTCTCTAATTCTTTATTTCTGTCTAATATACTCTCTCTCTAATTCTTTATTTCTGTCTAATATTCTCTCTCTCTCTCTCACTCTATCTCTAATTCTTTATTTCTCTCTAATATTCTCTCTCTCTAATTCTTTATTTCTGTCTAATATGCTCCCTCTCTCTCTAATTCTTTATTTCTGTCTAATACACTCTCTCTATAATTCTTTACTTTTGTCTAAAATACGCGCTCTCTCTCTCTCTAATTCTTTATTTCTGTCTAATATACTCTCTCTCTCCCTAATTCTTTATTTCTGTCTAATATACTCTTCCTCTTTAATTATTTACTTCTGTCTAATATACTCTCTCTCTCTCTCTAATTCTTTACTTCTGTCTAAAATACTCTCTCTCTCTAATTCTTTATTTCTGTCTAATATACTATTTCTCTCTAATTCTTTACTTATGTCTAATATACTCTCTCTCTCTCTAATTCTTTATTTCTGTCTAATATACTCACTCTCTCCAATTCTTTATTTCTGTCTATTATTCTCTCTCTAATTCTTTACTTCTGTCTAATATACTCTCTCTCTAATTCTTTATTGCTGTCTAATATACTCTCTCTCTAATTCTTTATTTCTGTCTAATATTCTCTCTCTCTCTCTCTCACTCTATCTCTAATTCTTTATTTCTCTCTAATATTCTCTCTCTCTAATTCTTTATTTCTGTCTAATATTCTCTCTCTCTCTCTCTCTAATTCTTTACTTCTGTCTAATATACTCTCTCTCCCTCTAATTCCTTATTTCTGTCTAATATTATCTCTCTCTCTAATTCTTTATTCCTGTCTAATATTCTCTCTCTCTCTCTCTAATTCTTTATTTCAGTCTAATATTCTCTCTCTCTCTAATTCTTTATTTCTGTCTAATATACTCTCTCTCACTCTCTAATTCTCTACTTCTGTCTAATATACTCTCTCTCTCTCTCTAATTCTTTATTTCTGTCTAATATTATCTCTCTCTTATTATTTATTTCTGTCTAATATTCTCTCTCTCTCTCTCTCTCTCTCTCTCTCTAATTCTTTATTTCTGTCTAATATTCTCTCATTTTCTCTAATTCTTTATTTCTCTCTAATATATACTCTCTCTCTCTCTAATTCTTTATTTCTATCTAATATACTCTCTCTCTCTCTCTCTCTAATTGTTTATTTCTGTCTAATATTCTCTCTCTAATTCTCTATCATTCACTCCACTCGTTGCTGCTCTTACTATTCTCAGTCGATTTTCACTAGATTTGTCTCTACGCTGCTTTCCGCCTATTGATTTATTATCCTAGAATTATCTTTGATCTATGCCTCCTGTTCTTCCTCTAATTTCCGCTCTCTTTGTTGACTAATTCCTATTTTTATTATCTTTCTTCGTTTCTTTCGTTTATCTTTTCCATTCTCATAGTTGTATATACACACACATATCTATATGTTTCTACACCCAATCTCTGTCTCATATTTCCTTTCTCCCTTCTGTCTTTCAATCTCTATCTCTCTCTCTCTCTCTCTCTCTCTCTCTCTTTTACTAACCCATTTACAGACGAAACTAACGTATGTGGTAAGTGTGAGCCCCGTCTATTTATTCAACTCTCAACGGTGAAACCAAAAGAAAGAGTGATCCGGCAGTACCAGGAACAAGCCGAGCGTGTACGAGTGCTGCACCCCCCCCCCCCCCCCCCCCCCCCCATCTCCGAGCACTGGCCCAGCAAATAACAAGCGCGTGCTGCCTATAGCACTCACAAAACGGAGGCGTAGGTGTGGAAGGATGACCTCGCCTAGGGCTCAGGTAAAGAGAGACTATCAGTAGCACGTGGAAAAATGAAGACAGGCTTGAGGTAACCCCCGACGTCAAGATATCAACTTCTAGTTACTGGGTTTCTCCAGCCGCCCTCGGTTTGCTGGGCATCCCAGCACACACGATGAAAGTTAGGCAATACACTCTTTATACAGCTGATCTTACTGTATTCAGGTAGGCATCACTGGTACCCACAACTGCCCACTAGATAACGAAGAGTACTGATATTGGTTTCAGTATAGCCGAGCCTCTTTTGAATAAGAGATATCTTTGATTGCATCGGCTTATCTGTAGCTCTGCTGTGATGTATAGCCGGCCAGGCTAAATTAAGATCGTACATTCAACGTTGGAGCATTCTCGTTTTCTTGTTAACGGATCAGTATTCTCAAATGATGACTTCTATCAAAGCATCGGTTCTTCCATTAATTCTTAGTGATCGCGTTGCGTTATTCACTTTTTTTTATCATCCTCCTCAATCTCTTTATCAACTCTCCTCCTTGAGTCCTAAGTGGCTTACAGAGAAGTCAAATCATAGCTGAACAAACCTTACAGATGGAAACTCTAGTCAGTTCTCAAGTGGAAAAAGTCGGCCAGTCCTCTGAATCTATTGAATGAACATGTTTACAGTGTAGCAATAAGAAAGCTCTGACCTTCCATGCAGACTTCAACACAATCTAATTCTACACATTTCGCAGCCACATAGCCCATCTTAATATCATCCTTTTTTTATAATCCTCTGACCAATAGACACAATCTCTATATTCTCCAAATCCCATTACACCAGTAGCATGCTAGTTTGCCACGCCTTTCATCGATCTCCTTAATCTTCACATCATAACCGCAGGCGACATACTTCGACATTTCCTCAGTGAAGAACCCTAGTTGTATCACCTCTCATGTCTTCGTCACCTCTCATGTCTTCATCACCTCTCATGTCTTCATCACCTCTCATGTCTTCGTCACCTCTCATGTCTTCATCACCTCTCATGTCTTCGTCACCTCTCATGTCTTCATCACCTCTCATATCTTCATCACCTCTCATGTCTTCATCACCTCTCATGTCTTCATCACCTCTCATGTCTTCGTCACCTCTCATGTCTTCATCACCTCTCATGTCTTCATCACCTCTCATGTCTTCATCACCTCTCATGTCTTCATCACCTCTCATATCTTCATCACCTCTCATATCTTCATCACCTCTCATGTCTTCATCACCTCTCATGTCTTCATCACCTCTCATGTCTTCATCACCTCTCATGTCTTCATCACCTCTCATGTCTTCATCACCTCTCATGTCTTCATCACCTCTCATGTCTTCATCACCTCTCATATCTTCATCACCTCTCATGTCTTCATCACCTCTCATGTCTTCATCACCTCTCATGTCTTCGTCACCTCTCATGTCTTCGTCACCTCTCATGTCTTCATCACCTCTCATGTCTTCGTCACCTCTCATGTCTTCATCACCTCTCATGTCTTCGTCACCTCTCATGTCTTCATCACCTCTCATGTCTTCGTCACCTCTCATGTCTTCATCACCTCTCATGTCTTCGTCACCTCTCATGTCTTCATCACCTCTCATGTCTTCATCACCTCTCATGTCTTCATCACCTCTCCTGTCTTCATCACCTCTCATGTCTTCATCACCTCTCATGTCTTCATCACCTCTCATGTCTTCGTCACCTCTCATGTCTTCATCACCTCTCATGTCTTCGTCACCTCTCATGTCTTCATCACGTCTCATGTCTTCATCACCTCTCATGTCTTCATCACCTCTCATGTCTTCATCACCTCTCATGTCTTCATCACCTCTCATGTCTTCATCACCTCTCATGTCTTCATCACCTCTCATATCTTCATCACCTCTCATGTCTTCGTCACTCTCATGTCTTCATCACCTCTCATGTCGTTATCACCTCTCATGTCTTCATCACTCTCATGTCTTCATCACCTCTCATGTCGTTATCACCTCTCATGTCTTCATCACTCTCATGTCTTCATCACCTCTCATGTCGTTATCACCTCTCATGTCTTCATCACCTCTCATGTCTTCATCACCTCTCATGTCTTCATCACCTCTCATATCTTCATCACCTCTCATGTCTTCGTCACTCTCATGCCTTCATCACCTCTCATGTCGTTATCACCTCTCATGTCTTCCTCACTTCTCATGTCTTCTTCACTCTCATGTCTTCATCACCTCTCATATCTTCATCACCTCTCATGTCTTCGTCACTCTCATGTCTTCATCACCTCTCATGTCGTTATCACCTCTCATATCTTCATCACCTCTCATGTCTTCTTCACTCTCATGTCTTCATCACCTCTCATATCTTCATCACCTCTCATGTCTTCGTCACTCTCATGTCTTCATCACCTCTCATGTCGTTATCACCTCTCATGTCTTCATCACTTCTCATGTCTTCATCATTCTCATGTCTTCATCACTTCTCATGTCTTCATCACCTCTCATGTCTTCATCACTTCTCATGTCTTCATCATTCTCATGTCGTCATCATTCTCATGTCTTCATCATTCTCATGTCTTCATCACCTCTCATGTCTTCATCACCTCTCATGTCTTCATCATTCTAATGTCTTCATCACTCTAATGTCTTCATCACCTCTCATGTCTTCATCACTCTAATGTCTTCATCACCTCTCATGTCTTCATCACTCTAATGTCTTCATCACCTCTCATGTCTTCATCACCTCTCATGTCTTCATCACTCTAATGTCTTCATCACCTCTCATGTCTTCATCACTCTAATGTCTTCATCACCTCTCATGTCTTCATCATTCTAATGTCTTCATCACTCTAATGTCTTCATCACCTCTCATGTCTTCATCACCTCTCATGTCTTCATCACTCTAATGTCTTCATCACCTCTCATGTCTTCATCACCTCTCATGTCTTCATCACTCTAATGTCTTCATCACCTCTCATGTCTTCATCATTCTAATGTCTTCATCACTCTAATGTCTTCATCACCTCTCATGTCTTCATCACCTCTCATGTCTTCATCACTCTAATGTCTTCATCACCTCTCATGTCTTCATCATTCTAATGTCTTCATCACTCTAATGTCTTCATCACCTCTCATGTCTTCATCACCTCTCATGTCTTTATCACTCTAATGTCTTCATCACCTCTCATGTCTTCATCACCTCTCATGTCTTCATCACTCTAATGTCTTCATCGCCTCTCATGTCTTCATCACCTCTCATGTCTTCATCACCTCTCATGTCTTCATCATTCTAATGTCTTCATCACTCTAATGTCTTCATCACCTCTCATGTCTTCATCACCTCTCATGTCTTCATCACTCTAATGTCTTCATCACCTCTCATGTCTTCATCACCTCTCATGTCTTCATCACCTCTCATGTCTTCATCACTCTAATGTCTTCATCACCTCTCATGTCTTCATCACCTCTCATGTCTTCATCACTCTAATGTCTTCATCACTCTAATGTCTTCATCACCCCTCATGTCTTCATCATTCTAATGTCTTCATCACTCTAATGTCTTCATCACCTCTCATGTCTTCATCACCTCTCATGTCGTCATCACCTCTCATGTCTTCATCACTCTAATGTCTTCATCACCTCTCATGTCTTCATCATTCTAATGTCTTCATCACTCTAATGTCTTCATCACCTCTCATGTCTTCATCATTCTAATGTCTTCATCACTCTAATGTCTTCATCACCTCTCATGTCTTCATCACTCTAATGTCTTCATCACTCTAATGTCTTCATCACCTCTCATGTCTTCATCACTCTAATGTCTTCATCACCTCTCATGTCTTCATCACTTCTCATGTCTTCATCACCTCTCATGTCTTCATCACCTCTCATGTCTTCATCACTCTAATGTCTTCATCACTTCTCATGTCTTCATCACCTCTCATGTCTTCATCACCTCTCATGTCTTCATCATTCTAATGTCTTCATCACTCTAATGTCTTCATCACCTCTCATGCCTTCATCACTTTAATGTCTTCATCACCTCTCATGTCTTCATCACCTCTCATGTCTTCATCATTCTCATGTCTTCATCACCTCTCATGTCTTCATCACCTCTCATGTCTTCATCATTCTCATGTCTTCATCACCTCTCATGTCTTCATCACCTCTCATGTCTTCATCATTCTCATGTCTTCATCACTCTAATGTCTTCATCACCTCTCATGTCTTCATCACCTCTCATGTCTTCATCATTCTCATGTCTTCATCACTCTAATGTCTTCATCACCTCTCATGTCTTCATCACCTCTCATGTCTTCATCATTCTCATGTCTTCATCACCTCTCATGTCTTCATCATTCTAATGTCTTCATCACTCTAATGTTTTCATCACCTCTCATGTCTTCATCACTCTAATGTCTTCATCACCTCTCATGTCTTCATCACCTCTCATGTCTTCATCATTCTCATGTCTTCATCACCTCTCATGTCTTCATCACCTCTCATGTCTTCATCACCTCTCATGTCTTCATAACCTCTCATGTCTTCATCACTTCTCATGTCTTCATCACCTCTCATGTCTTCATCACCTCTCATGTCTTCGTCACCTCTCATGTCTTCATCACTTGTCATGTCTTCATCACCTCTCTTGTCTTCATCACCTCTCATGTCTTTATCTCTTGTCATGTCTTCATCACCTCTCATGTCTTCATCACGTCTCATGTCTTCATCACCTCTCATGTCGTCATCACCTCTCATGTCTTCATCACTTCTCATGTCTTCATCACCTCTCATGTCTTCATCACCTCTCATGTCTTCATCAACTCTCATGTACTCATCACCTCTCATGTCCTCATCACCTCTCATGTCCTCATCACCTCTCATGTCTTCATCACCTCTCATGTCTGCATCACCTCTCATGTCTTCATCACCTCTCATTTCTTCATCACCTCTCATGTCTTCATCACCTTTCATGTTTTCATCACCTCTCATGTCTTCATCACCTCTCATGTCTTCATCACCTCTCACGTCTTCATCACCTCTCATGTCTTCATCACTTCTCATGTCTCTCATGTCATCACTTACCCAAATAGCGAAATCTGAATGAGAACTATCGCACTTGTCCATCATAATAAACGGAGAAACGTCTTGGTTATCTGTCAGCTCCTTCACTTCCTTAAATCTCACGTCAGCATATGTAGGCAAGACACAATTTTAAAGGGCTTAAGTGTTTTCTCACATCACGTCAGCATTTGTAGGCGAGATACAATTTTAAAGGGCATAAGTGTTTTCTCACATCACGTCAGCATATGTAGGCAAGACACAATTTTAAATGGCATAAGTGTTTTCTCACATCATACCAGGTGTGACGTCATGGAGTACAAGTGAGCAGTCCAGCTACAGCTTGACCTTGACCCTTCCAGCGTCGCTTGAAGCTTTAGACGGTTCATGATGTTTATCCCCACCCATCTCTATTCTGGGCGATATGTTCGATCTTATCTAATGAGTCTTTGCCTGCCAACTTTGCTTCTCTTGTCAGTGTTTTTTTAGTGTTTCTCTAGGTCTTTCTCTTTTTCTGTAACATGATGTTTCCCATTGAAGAAGCTGTTTAATTCTTTTGTTGTCTTTTCTTAACAATTATTCGACATATGTCCTTCTTCTTTGCCTAATTGTAGAGGAGACCGTTGGTTGCATGATCCTTTTCTCTTATCTCAATATTAGTCTTGAAATCATTCCATTGTACAAAGAGTATTCTTCTTAGGCATTTATCTTTACAATTGTTTTGTTTTTCCTCAATCTCTTTTATTGTTTTCCAACTTTCACATGCGTTGGTAAGGGTTGATGATACATTTGAGTTGACTGTTCTAAGTTTTCTTGCTCATAATTATTTATTTCCATATTTTGTCCAGGTTTTTAAAATGTCCTGCTCCATTTGCTATCCTGCTTCTGATCTCTTTCTTAGTTTCACCTCCTTGATCTATATTACTACATACACTATATACATTGTGCTATACTCTTTCCAATGACTGACGATTTAGATATATATTGCCGTCTGGGGTACTTTTATTTTTCTTTTTTCTTTTGCTATTCCTTTGTTGATTTCAAGTCTTATTCTTTACGACATAGATAATAGGGTATCTATGATATTTTGGATCTTTTTGACATTGTCACTTAAGAGAACTATATCATTTGCAAAATCTAGATCTTCCAGACAATTCTTGCTGCACCATTTAATGCCATTATTTCCTCATTGAAACATTTACTCACGTAATTAATAGTAATTCCAAATAACAATAGTTATAGTATACATCTCTGTTTCAATCTGAAACCAATCACTCATTCCCTCCTCTGTGTGCGAACTGTGCAAGTATAGCCGTCATTTATGTCTTTTATAATGTTGGTCATTTGTTGTATTCCGTCATGTTTCAAGATATTCCACAAGGACATTCTATGTATGATACCAAACGCTTTATTTAAAAAAAAAAAAAACAATGAAATTGCAGATTAGTTGTTTTGCTGCATGCTCTTCTAGTATTATCCTAAGAGTGAATATTTGGTCAAGACAGCGTCTCCCCTTTCTGAATATTAACTGCATCATCTTATGTTCATTTCAGCATGATTGTACAGAAAACTTTGGAGGCAAGTGATCAAAGAGTTATTCCACTTTAGTTATTGCAATCGTTAAGACTGCCCCTGTTTTAGGCAATGTGATGATGATCCTCTTCTTCCAGATTGTGGACACTCTTTCTTCAATGGGGATAGGTTGCTTCATAATCAGGACGCCGAGAAGAATCAACCTCATTCATTATCTCTAATAACACCTAGCAATAGTTGCACGCGTTATATGGCTCTACTAAATCATATACCATATGAAAAAACAAAGACATGCGAACAAGGTCCAAAATATTACGAATAGTTGCAGCATCTATATTTCTATATGCCTGCGAAACAGGGACACTCACTGTTAGTCTTGAAATAATAATACAGGCTATGGAAATGATAAGGTACAGAAATATCTAGCGCACGTCTTTATAAAGAGTATATCACTAATGAGGAACACGTCTTTATAAAGAGTATATCACTAATGAGGAACACGTCTTTATAAAGAGCATTTCACTAATGAGGAACACGTCTTTATAAAAAGCATATCACTAATGAGGAACACGTCTTTATAAAGAGCATATCACTAATGAGGAACACGTCTTTATAAAGAGCATATCACTAATGAGGAACACGTTTTTACAAAGAGTATATCACTAATGAGGAACACGTCTTTATAAAGAGCATTTCACTAATGAGGAACACGTCTTTATAAAGAGCATATCACTAATGAGGAACACGTCTTTATAAAGAGTATATCACTAATGAGGAACACGTCTTTATAAAGAGCATTTCACTAATGAGGAACACGTCTTTATAAAAAGCATATCACTAATGAGGAACACGTTTTTATAAAGAGCATATCACTAATGAGGAACACGTCTTTATAAAGAGTATATCACTAATGAGGAACACGTCTTTATAAAAAGCATATCACTAATGAGGAACACGTCTTTATAAAGAGCATATCACTAATGAGGAACACGTCTTTATAAAGAGCATATCACTAATGAGGAACACGTTTTTATAAAAAGCATATCACTAATGAGGAACACGTTTTATAAAGAGTATATCACTAATGAGGAACACGTTTTTATAAAGAGAATATCACTAATGAGGAACACGTTTTTATAAAGAGAATATCACTAATGAGGAACACGTTTTTATAAAAAGCATATCACTAATGAGGAACACGTTTTTATAAAAAGCATATCACTAATGAGGAACACGTCTTTATAAAGAGCATATCACTAATGAGGAACACGTCTTTATAAAGAGCATATTACTAATGAGGAACGCGTCCTTATAAGAGAATATCACTAATGAGGAACACGTTTTTATAAAGAGCATATCACTAATGAGGAACACGTCTTTATAAAGAGCATATCACTAATGAGGAACACGTTTTTATAAAGAGCATATCACTAATGAGGAACACGTTTTTATAAAAAGCATATCACTAATGAGGAACACGTTTTTATAAAGAGTATATCACTAATGAGGGACACGTTTTTATAAAGAGAATATTACTAATGAGGAACACGTCTTTATAAAGAGCATATCACTAACGAGGAACGCGTCCTTATAAGAGAATATCACTAATGAGGAACACGTCTTTATAAAGAGAATATCACTAATGAGGAACGCGTCCTCATAAGAGAATATCAATAATGAGGAACACGTCTTTATAAAGAACATATCACTAACGAGGAACGCGTCCTTATAAGAGAATATCACTAATGAGGAACACGTCTTTATAAAGATATCACTAATGAGGAACACGTCTTATAAAGAACATATCACTAACGAGGAACGCGTCCTTATAAGAGAATATCACTAATGAGGAACACGTCTTTATAAAGATATCACTAATGAGGAACACGTCTTTATAAAGATAATATCACTAATGAGGAACGCGTCCTCATAAGAGAATATCAATAATGAGGAACACGTCTTTATAAAGAACATATCACTAACGAGGAACGCGTCCTTATAAGAGAATATCACTAATGAGGAACACGTCTTTATAAAGAGTATATCACTAATGAGGAACACGTCTTTATAAAGAACATATCACTAACGAGGAACGCGTCCTTATAAGAGAATATCACTAATGAGGAACACGTCTTTATAAAGAGAATATCACTAATGAGGAACACGTCTTTATAAAGAGAATATCACTAATGAGGAACACGTTTTTATAAAGAGCATATCACTAATGAGGAACACGTCTTTATAAAGAGTATATCACTAATGAGGAACACGTCTTTATAAAGAGAATATCACTAATGAGGAACACGTCTTTATAAAGAGAATATCACTAATGAGGAACACGTCTCTATAAAGAACATATCACTAACGAGGAACGCGTCCTTATAAGAGTATATCACTAATGAGGAACACGTCTTTATAAAGAACATATCACTAATGAGGAACACGTCTTTATAAAGAGAATATCACTAATGAGGAACACGTCTTTATAAAGAGAATATCACTAATGAGGAATACGTCATTATAAAGAGAATATCACTAATGAGGAACACGTCTTTATAAAGAACATATCACTAACGAGGAACGCGTCCTTATAATAGAATATCACTAATGAGGAACACGTCTTTATAAAGAGAATATCACTAATGAGGAACACGTCTTTATAAAGAGAATATCACTAATGAGGAACACGTCTTTATAAAGAACATATCACTAATGAGGAACACGTCTTTATAAAGAGAATATCACTAATGAGAAACACGTCTTTATAAAGAGAATATCACTAATGAGGAACACGTCTTTATAAAGAACATATCACTAACGAGGAACACGTCCTTATAAGAGAATATCACTAATGAGGAACACGTCTTTATAAAGAGAATATCACTAATGAGGAACACGTCTTTATAAAGAGCATATCACTAATGAGGAACACGTCTTTATAAAAAGCATATCACTAATGAGGAACACGTCTTTATAAAGAGAATATCACTAATGAGGAACACGTCTTTATAAAGAACATATCACTAACGAGGAACGCGTCCTTATAAGAGAATATCACTAATGAGGAACACGTCTTTATAAAGAACATATCACTAACGAGGAACGCGTCCTTATAAGAGAATATCACTAATGAGGAACACGTCTTTATAAAGAGCGTATCACTAATGAGGAAGCGTGCAACAAATTCCAATGATCCACGGGGCCAATTAAAGACTTAGTGTCAACGGTAAAGGAGCTAAAATTAAAATGGAGCGGACATGTTGCAAGATCTACAGGCCATACTAGACTATTTGACACGACACACTAATAGACAAAAGAGGACAAGGAAGAGAGAGAAAGAGGTAGGAAAACGACATAAGAGAATGGACAGGACTAACTTTCGCAGCATCTCAAGAATTAGCCCTCAGCCGTGACAGTTGGAAGGAAATTGTGAAGTCATCGTGCACAGTGACCCACCAATGGTCAACCTTAAGGAACTAATGGTGGCGATAAATTCATTCCAATATAAATAATAATTGTAAACAATTACATTCTATTAAATAATACTATATAATATTATATCATTTAAGCAGAAATTATATAAAATACTAAAATTATGCTGAAATATAAATAGACAATGCATTATGTGAAAGGGCCGAGAACTCCCAGCCGACAAAAACTCACGGAGGCAGGAAACACTCCTCGAGAAATATTTTACTTGCCGATATAAAGTATGGTGTTTATACAAGTTTAACAAACAAAAGTTGTGTGGAATGAAATAATAGTAGATAGATGAACACACAAAAACAAGTGAGAACGTACACGAAGAGCAAAGGAAATACTACAGCAAAATGTACACAAAATGTACAACCGTACAACGCATAATGAGCAAAATCGCTACGGCTAAAGCAAATTTGTAGAGAAATAAAAACATGTTAATAAATCAGTGTCTGTTATGGAAATGACAAAGATTGGTTTAGCGCAGTTATATAGAACCGTATACTCCATGGATCGTGAACCGTGAACAAGTAGCTTGAAGAAATAAATATGTGATTTTTCATACGAAGAACGAGATCTTATGTTATTCAGAAGAAATTTCAAACGAAGAAATCTCTCGAGAAAACAGGATGAACGATGTCAACGATATGAAAAAGACGGCACCTGGCTAGGAAACATCGTGTCAGCAGGAAAGTTGGAGGAAGAGAAAGCCAATGAGGGAAGATTTTAGCTGGAATATTCAAATGGTTGAACAATAACGGTTTTGGTGAGGTAATAACATAATCTAGATCAGCAGCGGTACATCGTTACCGTCACTGCTAGAGCACATCGCGCTGATACCCAAACTGCTCATTTGGTATGTAGACAAATATACTCCGGGATTCTCGGCCAATTCTCTCGACACTCTCCAGGAGGATATCGGAGCACCTATGGATTCGCCAGTGTGCAGTGAAAATGATTCTAACACAAACACGCACACATCTACTATTGGCAATCTCTAATGATTCTAACACAAACACACACACACACATCTACTATTGGCAATCTCTAATGATTCTAACACAAACACACACACACACACATCTACTATTGGCAATCTCCAATGATTCTAACACAAACACACACACACATCTACTATTGGCAATCTCCAATGATTCTAACACAAACACGCACACATCTACTATTGGCAATCTCTAATGATTCTAACACAAACACGCACACATCTACTATTGGCAATCTCTAATGATTCTAACACAAACACACAAACACGCACACATCTACTATTGGCAATCTCTAATGATTCTGACACAAACACACAAACACGCACACATCTACTATTGGCAATCTCTAATGATTCTAACACAAACACGCACACATCTACTATTGCCAATCTCTAATGATTCTAACACAAACACACACACACACACATCTACTATTGGCAATCCCCAATGATTCTAACACAAACACACACACATCTACTATTGGCAATCTCTAATGATTCTAACACAAACACACACACACACATCTACTATTGGCAATCTCCAATGATTCTAACACAAACAAACACTACTACTACTATTGGCAATCTCCAATGATTCTAACACAAACAAACACTACTACTATTGGCAATCTCCAATGATTCTAACACAAACACACACACATCTACTATTGGCAATCTCCAATGATTCTAACACTAACACACAAACACATCTACTATTGGCAATCTCCAATGATTCTAACACTAACACACCTACTATAGGCAATCTCCAATGATTCTAACACAAACAAACACATCTACTATTGGCAATCCCCAATGATTCTAACACAAACAAACACTACTACTACTATTGGCAATCTCCAATGATTCTAACACAAACACACACACACACATCTACTATTGGCAATCCCCAATGATTCTAACACAAACAAACACTACTACTATTGGCAAACTCCAATGATTCTAACACAAACAAACACATCTACTATTGGCAATCTTCAATGATTCTAACATAAACAAACACAACTACTATTGGCAATCTCCAATGATTCTAACACAAACAAACACATCTACTATTGGCAATCCTCAATGATTCTAACACAAACAAACACTACTACTATTGGCAATCCTCAATGATTCTAACACAAACAAACACTACTACTATTGGCAAACTCCGATGATTCTAACACAAACAAACACATCTACTATTTGCAATCCTCAATGATTCTAACACAAACCAACACTACTACTATTGGCAAACTCCAATTACTCTAACACAAACAAACACATCTACTATTGGCAATCTCCCAGCATTTAATTAACCACATCGCCATCGTCTATAGTCGGTTCAGTTCATTTATTTATCTATTTATATTTTGTAAAAGTAATTTCGCTTTACAAAAAAACTCTACGAAAACAAGGGAAATCTTTACAAAAATATATGATGGACTTATACCGGACATGTATTCAGAATAAGTAAAAACCAGATCTCGTCGTTTGGTATTCAGTTGGTAGCCACATAGTAAGAGAAAAATAGGGAGAATGTAAAAAAATGTCAAATATTTAAAAGAGAAGGATCCGCCTTTGGACACGCGCGCGCACGCGCACGCACACACACACACACACACACACACGAAGAGCAATGATGTCTGCTGTATGATAAGTGTCGTAAAAAACATAACTGATTTCTCCCAGTTTACGTCGATTCTAGCAAATCGTTTGTTGTCACAGATCGGTTCTCTCATGTTCTCCCAATTCTCTTGTGTCCCCCTCTATCTTCAACCCTAATATAACCTTATCTCCCCCAACTAGCTTGTGCTCCTTACAAATTAGATTTCCCTTATATTTTCTACCAGTATCAGGCAACATCAGCTTTGCATTCCCATCTTCTCCTGCATCTGTATCTATTGTTGTTTTTGTGTGTTCTGTGTTCCCATTTTCTCCCTGCATCTGTATCTATTGTTGTTGTTGTGTGTTCAGTGTTCCCATTTTCTCCCTGCATCTGTATCTATTGTTGTTGTTGTGTGTTCAGTGTTCCAATTTTCTCCCTGCATCTGTATCTATTGTTGTTGTTGTGTGTTACCGCAGTAGTCTGCTTGACAGAAATGTCAGTTCGCATGATATCATCCTTACTAACGTACAATTTTAACAGTACCTCCTTATATTAGTATCTGTCCCCCCCCACCCCCTCCCCAATTAGTTTTACCTCCTCAACCACAAAAGGATATATTTATCCTCTTTGAACTGCTCCGGTCCTATCCCCCTCCCGCTTATTTAAAAAAAAAAAAAAAAATTCATGATGGAACACACCTCTCAAGCAAAAAATGGTTGTCGAGCTCTATTGAATACATTTCCCCATCCACAAATCAGCAAATCGTTATGAAATCCGCACCATAACACGGTCTCAACAGCAATGCTCCCAGACATTTCCCTATATAAATTACCAAGGGGCCAACATGATTTGTTTTGGGTCTCTTTGGTGTAATTTGTAAACCATCATCATCATCATCAGGTGGCATGTCCTTTGCAGAACGTTGCATTCACAACATCCCGTCTGAAAGAATCCCTGTCTCCTGCCAGTTTATGAATCAACACATCTTTATTTCAACAGCGAACATGTAAAGGTATCAAATATACGATGTGTTTCGCAATATCAGTGCACTGAACCGTGAGAGCACAGCGCTGAACACAGCGACGAAACTCTCTATGAATGAAGAATAGGAAAAATGCGGTCGTTTTTGTTAATAACTTCGTTCTAAAAGAGCGCGGTTATTTCAAAGTTCTAGAAACAAGTCTCGCTTCTATACTCTTGCCAATTAGGCATCGTTGCTGTACAGATGGGCGGCTTAAATGTAACATGAACTCACGATCTTTGAGTCCTAAAGAAAGCACTGTGCTAAGTTTAGGAACATTAGATTTCTCATCGCCGTGTGTGCGCTATTCCCTGCCTTCACGACACAAATATATTTCAGCATTTTTACACATTTACATATTTCTAAAGATATTTCACGTTTATTATTTCTGATTTTTGAAAAGAGTGTTAAATGTTAAATGTCAAAATATGTCAAAGACTCGAATGTAGCACATTCATGTATACCACTCCTGACTCTCGAGAAGCTTGATGAATGTCACAATCTGTCAGACTTCAGTGTAGCTCACAAGAATCGCACCGAACTATGGACAGCCCTAAAGGTTTTGTCAGAGGACAGAGAGGAAGGTCGGCGGCTACTGTACAAGCCACGGGAGATAATTTACTTTAAGATCCAGACATGTACCTAGTTAAATGAAATAATAACACATCCCATTCAAGTTTGTATGGCTCAGATAAAATAGATGAGACAATGACACGTTTTACTGCAAATCACGCAGGTTGGAAAGACAATGATGGGGTGGCGCTGCTTGACACATACGTTTCCCGCCGGTTATAAATTGAGTTATTGATTTATTAACGGGTCATCATCACTACACTCCGAACATGTCCATAGGTGCTCAGATCCCTTCCTCAACAAGTCTCGCAGTGTCCAGCGACTGACGACTCCAGTTCTGTGTTGATTGATAAGTCTTCTTACCTGCCACTAAGTTCCTCGTTTCTGGCTGTGCCCATCTTAACTCCCATTTCTTTCATCCGAATGAGTGACGTGGACTCATGGTTGTCGAAGTCCTGTGTCCTTCCCACTTCCCGGAGGGCATTGCTGATCTCTGTCCGATCCATTGCTTGACCGTCCTCAACAATAGCGCAGCAAGCCAACCTGTCCGCTCTTTCATTTCCCCGTACCCCCGCATGTCCTGGGACGTAGACAAAGGTGACCTTGTGTATTTTTGACTTCTGCAATGACTCTGCACATTGCATACGTACAGATCCCGCCTCCACTTTTCTAATTATGCTCATCGAATCACTCAGTATATAGGTGTGGGTAGTCTTGTGACTCTAACTAGATGAATGCCTTGGTCACTGCCATCACCTCTATCGTCATGCTACTCTTGGTCATAACGTATGCACCACTGTCTTCTTTGACTACTCTCCCTGACGAGCGTGCTGCAAATGCCCATGCCCTTCTTTGGTGTCGTTTTACAGATCCGTCTGTATAGGTGACTGCACCTTCCTGATCGGTGTTATCCCAGATGAGACCGTTGACCTCCACATCAACAAAGACTGACTTCTCATCCCTACTGAGATGGGATTACTCGACAAGAAACGAGTGTGACAATACATGAGAATGTGCCCCTGAATGACGTAGGCACCGGTATCCACTCCTCGCCAGCTTTGATATTGGTAAGCCCATATATCTGTTTGATGACATCTTCTGCTCGGTCCACCCATGATTTGTCTCTCTTTAGCCTAACACCCTTCCTTTTTGGTTATAAATATAAAGTGTTAGTTCTGTAGTACAACCACGTGGATTATACTTGATATGAGAACACTGTCGAGAACAAAACAATAGACACTGTGCACACGAAATGATCAAATTAGTGGAATCTCTGGTGTGCTTGTGTCACTACTCACCAGCCACAAACTCAGATAGCGATAAAATACAAACAGAGCTAGAGAGGTTTTACATTTGTGTGCAAGATCATGAATTGGAAACACTTCAAGAGAACATCAGTTTTATGTATGAGAGATATGTAGTAGACTCAAGTTAACATGATCGTGAATATCAACATTCTGTAACATGTACATGATTATAGAAACAATGACAATACTGTGCTACAATAGACAACTATGTACATGTCAATATGTTAAAAATCACAGTCTGAACAGAAAAAAAGCACATAAATTCACGTCTCTGGGAGCAATGTTACAAAAGATAAGAATAGCAAACATGTTGGCGTGAAATGTTGAAATGTGCTTCTAAAAGACAATACAATGAATTGTCAAGGCAGTAACCGTGTATATAACACAAGCCAGTCATGTAAGCTAGAGTTGAGGGTCACCAGCACAACAATGTCGCTTCTCATCTACAGCCCGCTTGCTCTGTGTGCGTGCGTGCATGTGCGTGCGCACGTGTGCGACTGGGCGATTCCTGTCAACGGCACCAATTATTTATATTTTGTTGTTGATGAAGATATGCAAACTTGCCAAAAATGTCCGTTATGTTTGGAGTGCGATAGTACTGCAGTGGCTGCCAGCTGGGTCTACACTCTTAAAGAGTGGAAGTTCGTTTCCTGATGGACACGCCCACATGAGCTCTGATGTAAAAATGGCTATGTGGGAGAACCATTGATAAAATATGGAAATCAAAATGACTAAGCACAAAAACAAAGCTCAGGTTTTCAAATGAAATTAATTATCCACTCTTACTTATGCATCAATGACAGCGTAGGCTATAGAAATGTGGTTTTAGATAAGAATGTTGAGAATACTATGGACAGTTAAGAAGAGTAATGAAAACGTTCTGTATCAAAGAAAAAAAAGAGACATAATTTCCAATATTAGGAAGAAACAATCATAATTTTTTTGACCACGTAATAAGAAAGGAACAGCTTGAATTTTGTGACAACTGGGAAAAATGAGGGATGAAGAGATAGAGGAAAGCAGAAAGAAAAGTTACCAGACAGATTAAGAGAATCGGTTTGGCAGAAGGTCAACAACAGAAATGATAAATAACTGTCGAGACCGAGAGTTGGGGAGAGACATGATCGCCAACGTCAGCAGGCATGATGTGAGACACAGTGCAGGTCCAGTGACAGTAGTGACTGTCAGTGAGTATCTGACAGTTGAAAGATCGTCGGACACATGAATCTAGAATGTCTGCACTAAGTGCCGTCTTCAGTTCGAAAGGACAATGGACAGACAGAATTGGGAGGGGAAAAAAGTGGTTTTAAAAATGTCAAATGTATGGCTACAGCATTACGTCACACAAAGACAAGACAAAACATCACGATGTTCAAACGTCTGTTACGGAAGAGGCACACACTACAAATACACACTTTAATGTAACTAAAAAAAAAAAACAATATATACACACACAACATTTTAGTCTTGATGCAGAATATGTTGTTCAATGAGAGTTCTTGTTATAAGTAAAAATGGGTACCACTTTCGATAGGTAAAGAGTATATTAAAGCCAGAACGCGTACTGTCCAATTCATCCTCAACTGCTTCTGCTTGTACGGTAGGGTCAAAGCAAGCTCCGCTGTGGCATGATAAGATACAGCAACTACGTGTTCTTCCATTCACGTAACTCCCATCAAGCAAACATAAACAAGTTTGAATTGAATGAGGAAATATAGATTGTGTAGGCCATTGTACAATACATGAAAGTTCAGATAGGCGCACGTCCATGTATAGAAGACAAAGAGATATTCGTTGGTCTGGGATATGTGCAGCACACATGACGTGGGGGAGCCGCGATAGCTCAGTGGTTAGTGAACTGGACTGCAAAGGGCAAGGGGTAGGGTTCGATCCCAACCGACGACTTCCGGGTTTACCCAGCCTTAAAATGGGTACCGGATTTTTTTCTGGGAAAGTAAAGCAGCACGGGCGTAATACCGACTACATTACCCCAAAAATCATGTGCTGAAGGTCTGTAAAATGTATGGTCACTAACACCATATTTCCATATACGCCACTTGGCGTGACGGGGGTACTTTACTTTTTTTTTACACACATGACGTGGCCACACTCCAGCAATCCCGAACTAGCAGTCACACAAGACAATAATAAGGCAAATATCAAATAAAGTAGCTACCAAGGTCATGTCGTGGGCATGCCGATTATCGTTATTCGTAATGAACAAAATCGATCTTGTTGTGCGATAATATTACATCATCGTTACTGGTTACGTCGGATTTAATATCGCACATTATTTGATAGACCTAAACGTTTCCCGCATGTTTGATATTTGTACGAGTTGCTGATGACGCAGGAAACCAAGACAAGTAAACAAATAAGATCATCTTTCAGCGGCGAGATTAGGTATAAGTTACATAACTTGGAAGCGTCATCCACCAAATTTGGTTTGGACCTGCCTTTGAAGTTAAGCATTAGAATGCAGAAACAAAGATGGCGGGAGCCAAGATTAGTCTAGGCTATAAAAGACAGTAAGATTAGATTCTAAAGAACCTCTCAGATAAGATTGAAGAGAGGACAGTCAGGACAGTCAAGACAATCAGGACGGAGAGGACAGTCAGGTCAGCGTGGACAGTCAGGATAGAGAGGACAGTCACGACAGAGTGGACAGTCAGGACAGAGGACAGTCAGGACAGAGAGAACAGTCAGGACAGAGAACAGTCAGGACAGAGAGAACAGTCAGGACAGAGAACAGTCAGGACAGAGAGAACAGTCAGGACAGAGGACAGTCAGGACAGAGAGAACAGTCAGGACAGAAAACAGTCAGGACAGAGAGAACAGTCAGGACAGAGGACAGTCAGGACAGAGAGAACAGTCAGGACAGAGAACAGTCAGGACAGAGAGAACAGTCAGGACAGAGAGAACAGTCAGGACAGAGAGAACAGTCAGGACAGAGAGAACAGTCAGAACAGAGAGGACAGTCAGAACAGAGAGAACTGTCAGAACAGAGAGAACAGTCAGGACGGAGAGAACAGTCAGGACAGAGAGGACAGTCAGAACAGAGAGAACAGTCAGGACGGAGAGAACAGTCAGGACAGAGAGGACAGTCAGGGCAGAGAGGACAGTCAGAACAGAGAGAACAGTCAGAACAGAGAGAACAGTCAGGACGGAGAGAACAGTCAGAACAGAGAGAACAGTCAGGACAGAGAGAACAGTCAGAACAGAGAGGACAGTCAGAACAGAGAGAACAGTCAGGACAGAGAGGACAGTCAGAACAGAGAGGACAGTCAGAACAGAGAGAACAGTCAGGACGGAGAGAACAGTCAGAACAGAGAGGACAGTCAGAACAGAGAGAACAGTCAGAACAGAGAGGACAGTCAGAACAGAGAGAACAGTCAGGACGGAGAGAACAGT
Source organism: Megaustenia siamemsis (assembly GCA_032433765.1). Taxonomy (NCBI): domain Eukaryota; kingdom Metazoa; phylum Mollusca; class Gastropoda; order Stylommatophora; family Ariophantidae; genus Megaustenia; species Megaustenia siamemsis. The sequence continues at coordinate 33,523,849 of JAVIAB010000108.1, read as the reverse complement.
CAGGACAGAGAGGACAGTCAGGACAGAGAGGACAGTCAGGACAGAGAGAACAGTCAGAACAGAGAGAACAGTCAGAACAGTCAGAACAGAGAGAACAGTCAGAACAGAGAGAACAGTCAGAACAGAGAGAACAGTCAGAACAGAGAGGACAGTCAGAACAGAGAGAACAGTCAGAACAGAGAGGACAGTCAGAACAGAGAGAACAGTCAGGACGGAGAGAACAGTCAGGACAGAGAGGACAGTCAGGGCAGAGAGGACAGTCAGAACAGAGAGAACAGTCAGAACAGAGAGAACAGTCAGGACGGAGAGAACAGTCAGAACAGAGAGAACAGTCAGGACAGAGAGAACAGTCAGAACAGAGAGGACAGTCAGAACAGAGAGAACAGTCAGGACAGAGAGGACAGTCAGAACAGAGAGGACAGTCAGAACAGAGAGAACAGTCAGGACGGAGAGAACAGTCAGAACGGAGAGGACAGTCAGAACAGAGAGAACAGTCAGAACAGAGAGGACAGTCAGAACAGAGAGAACAGTCAGGACGGAGAGAACAGTCAGGACAGAGAGGACAGTCAGGACAGAGAGGACAGTCAGGACAGAGAGAACAGTCAGAACAGAGAGAACAGTCAGAACAGAGAGAACAGTCAGAACAGAGAGAACAGTCAGAACAGAGAGAACAGTCAGAACAGAGAGGACAGTCAGAACAGAGAGAACAGTCAGAACAGAGAGAACAGTCAGAACAGAGAGAACAGTCAGAACAGAGAGAACAGTCAGGACGAAGAGAACAGTCAGAACAGAGAGAACAGTCAGGACGGAGAGAACAGTCAGAACAGAGAGAACAGTCAGGACAGAGAGAACAGTCAGAACAGAGAGGACAGTCAGAACAGAGAGGACAGTCAGAACAGAGAGAACAGTCAGGACGGAGAGAACAGTCAGGACAGAGAGGACAGTCAGGGCAGAGAGGACAGTCAGGACGGAGAGAACAGTCAGAACAGAGAGAACAGTCAGGACGGAGAGGACAGTCAGGACAGAGAGAACAGTCAGGACGGAGAGGACAGTCAGGACAGAGAGAACAGTCAGGACAGAGAGGACAGTCAGGACAGAGAGAACAGTCAGGACAGAGAGAACAGTCAGGACGGAGAGAACAGTCAGGACAGAGAGAACAGTCAGGACAGAGAGAACAGTCAGGACAGAGAGAACAGTCAGGACAGAGAGGACAGTCAGAACAGAGAGAACAGTCAGAACAGAGAGAACAGTCAGAACAGAGAGAACAGTCAGAACAGAGAGAACAGTCAGAACAGAGAGAACAGTCAGAACAGAGAGGACAGTCAGAACAGAGAGAACAGTCAGAACAGAGAGAACAGTCAGAACAGAGAGAACAGTCAGGACGGAGAGAACAGTCAGAACAGAGAGAACAGTCAGAACAGAGAGAACAGTCAGAACAGAGAGAACAGTCAGAACAGAGAGAACAGTCAGAACAGAGAGAACAGTCAGGACAGAGAGAACAGTCAGAACAGAGAGAACAGTCAGAACAGAGAGAACAGTCAGAACAGAGAGAACAGTCAGGACGGAGAGAACAGTCAGAACAGAGAGAACAGTCAGAACAGAGAGAACAGTCAGGACGGAGAGAACAGTCAGAACAGAGAGAACAGTCAGGACAGAGAGAACAGTCAGAACAGAGAGGACAGTCAGAACAGAGAGAACAGTCAGGACGGAGAGAACAGTCAGGACAGAGAGGACAGTCAGGGCAGAGAGGACAGTCAGGACGGAGAGAACAGTCAGAACAGAGAGAACAGTCAGGACGGAGAGGACAGTCAGGACAGAGAGAACAGTCAGGACGGAGAGGACAGTCAGGACAGAGAGAACAGTCAGGACAGAGAGGACAGTCAGGACAGAGAGAACAGTCAGGACAGAGAGAACAGTCAGGACGGAGAGAACAGTCAGGACAGAGAGAACAGTCAGGACAGAGAGAACAGTCAGGACAGAGAGAACAGTCAGGACAGAGAGAACAGTCAGGACAGAGAGAACAGTCAGGACAAAGAGGACAGTCAGGACAGAGAGAACAGTCAGGACAGAGAGGACAGTCAGGACAGAGAGGACAGTCAGGACAGAGAGAACAGTCAGGACAGAGAGAACAGTCAGGACAGAGAGAACAGTCAGGACAGAGAGAACAGTCAGAACAGAGAGGACAGTCAGAACAGAGAGGACAGTCAGAACAGAGAGAACAGTCAGAACAGAGAGAACAGTCAGGACGGAGAGGACAGTCAGAACAGAGAGGACAGTCAGAACAGAGAGAACAGTCAGAACAGAGAGAACAGTCAGAACAGAGAGGACAGTCAGGACGGAGAGAACAGTCAGAACAGAGAGAACAGTCAGAACAGAGAGAACAGTCAGAACAGAGAGGACAGTCAGGACGGAGAGAACAGTCAGAACAGAGAGAACAGTCAGGACGGAGAGGACAGTCAGAACAGAGAGAACAGTCAGGACAGAGAGGACAGTCAGGACGGAGAGGACAGTCAGAACAGAGAGGACAGTCAGGACGGAGAGAACAGTCAGGACAGAGAGAACAGTCAGGACGGAGAGAACAGTCAGGACAGAGAGAACAGTCAGAACAGAGAGGACAGTCAGGACAGAGAGAACAGTCAGAACAGAGAGGACAGTCAGGACAGAGAGAACAGTCAGAACAGAGAGAACAGTCAGAACAGAGAGGACAGTCAGGACGGAGAGAACAGTCAGGACAGAGAGAACAGTCAGGACGGAGAGAACAGTCAGGACAGAGAGAACAGTCAGGACGGAGAGAACAGTCAGAACAGAGAGAACAGTCAGAACAGAGAGGACAGTCAGGACAGAGAGAACAGTCAGAACAGAGAGAACAGTCAGAACAGAGAGAACAGTCAGAACAGAGAGGACAGTCAGGACGGAGAGAACAGTCAGAACAGAGAGAACAGTCAGGACGGAGAGAACAGTCAGAACAGAGAGAACAGTCAGGACAGAGAGAACAGTCAGGACGGAGAGAACAGTCAGAACAGAGAGGACAGTCAGGACGGAGAGGACAGTCAGAACAGAGAGGACAGTCAGGACGGAGAGAACAGTCAGAACAGAGAGGACAGTCAGGACGGAGAGGACAGTCAGAACAGAGAGGACAGTCAGGACGGAGAGGACAGTCAGAACAGAGAGAACAGTCAGAACAGAGAGAACAGTCAGAACAGAGAGAACAGTCAGAACAGAGAGAACAGTCAGGACAGAGAGGACAGTCAGGACGGAGAGGACAGTCAGAACAGAGAGAACAGTCAGAACAGAGAGAACAGTCAGAACAGAGAGAACAGTCAGAACAGAGAGAACAGTCAGAACAGAGAGAACAGTCAGGACAGAGAGGACAGTCAGGACGGAGAGGACAGTCAGAACAGAGAGAACAGTCAGAACAGAGAGAACAGTCAGAACAGAGAGGACAGTCAGAACAGAGAGAACAGTCAGAACAGAGAGGACAGTCAGGACGGAGAGGACAGTCAGGACAGAGAGGACAGTCAGGACAGAGAGAACAGTCAGAACAGAGAGAACAGTCAGAACAGAGAGGACAGTCAGGACGGAGAGGACAGTCAGGACAGAGAGGACAGTCAGGACAGAGAGGACAGTCAGGACAGAGAGGACAGTCAGAACAGAGAGAACAGTCAGAACAGAGAGGACAGTCAGGACGGAGAGGACAGTCAGGACAGAGAGGACAGTCAGGACAGAGAGGACAGTCAGGACAGAGAGGACAGTCAGGACAGAGAGGACAGTCAGGACAGAGAGGACAGTTTGGAGTACATAAGACCCGGAGGGAAGAGAACGAAACAGTGAGGAGAACATTAAAGTTAAGGACTTGACATGGGATTCGAGACTTGTAGAAACATTCACCGATGTTTTAGTCAAGGATTATTCAGAATATTTATTTCAAGAGAAGATGTTTAGCTATGCGTAGATAGTTCAGGTCTCTAAAGAGATCAGTGCTTATTAAGGAAATCAAGGTTAGGGATATACGCATTGATACAGAAGTCATATTTGTGTGAGTGTGTGTGTGTGTGTGTGTGATTTTCTGCTAAGTACACGAATTTGTGTGGATGTAATGACAGGACCTGGGAGAGTGTCATGTAACAACGGCGGTAGCCAAGACATGACTACGGAATTTGTACTAACGATACAGTTAGATATTTAGATCTTCTACTTCTTCTTTCCTTCCTCATTTGCCTTTCAACGTCGAGAGGTATGTAGATGGTCATATAAAATAGCATGTGTAATGATTGACTTTTATATACAAGCAAGATATGTATCCAGATGACGTGTGAAGTGTAACTCAAGAACTATGTTAATAAACTTGTGTACGAGATCTACACGACGTCTTGTGTCATCAAGTGTCAAACGCAAGTGATGTACAGAATATTTTAAGCTGCATTTTATGTGTTGTGAATTAATCACTTTGTGTTGAGCACGTGGTCAACAGAGAATGGTTCACGTGACCAAGTATTGTTTGGACTAAGATATTCTTTACACTTTGTGCATAGTTAATCAACGTTGTAGTGTCACTGTTAAGCTGAACTTCGGATAGACACGTGATTTGTCGTTCCCAGCAAATGACTCAAAAGTATGATATAGTTTCTGTGGCTGGATGGTTACATACATCACTGAAGACAAACAATAATCAATGAATATTATCATGGACGGAAACTCTCCGAGGCGACTGATCAATGAATTATTTCAGGGGAAAAGCTATGTTTACATTACTCGCAAAAAATCACAAATAATCAACAACAGAAAAAAACAACAGAAGCAGGATCAAATCCGTGCTCCTGGAAAGTGCGCCTTGCCACGAGAGACATTATGAGCACATAGGGCACTGATTCGTTATCCTTCCACCCCACTTACAACATATCATCATCATCATCATCGAGTGCCGTCTCCGCAACGAAGGTTGGCTACCATGGAGCGCCATTCTGTTCTGTCTCTTGCTTTGACGATGCAGGTTGTCAAAGGCTGATTTGTCCAACTGTTGATGTTACTCGTTCATGTTAGTCTTGGTCTGCCTCTGCCTCTTTTACCTTGTATTTTCCCCTCCAGGATTACTTTTAGTAGGCTGTTGTGTCTTTTAACATGGCCCAAAAATCGCATTTGTCTTGTTTGAACTGTGCTTAGTAGTTGTCTTTTCATTTTTAATTGTTTTAAGACTTCATCGTTTGTTTTCTTTTACTTTCATCCAATTCTACCTATTCTTCTATATATCCACATTTCAAAGGCTTCAATTCTCTGTTCTGTTTTCTTGTCTAATGTCCATGTTTCTGCACCATATAGGAATATTGAGAAGATGTAACATTTTGCTATTCTTAGTTTTAGCCCTGGTGTTATTTGTTTTGATGTTAGCATATTCTTCATGACATCAAAATTACTTTTTGCCATTCCTATTCTTTTGTTTATTTCAGTTGTACATTTTCCATCACTGGTTATAGTATGTCCAAGGTAGTTATAGTTCTGAACTGTCTCAAGGTCTATTCCTTCAATTTTGATATCTACTTGTGGATTTTGAGTATTTTCTCTATTTATGATCATAGTTTTAGTCTTTTTGATATTCATATCTAGTCCATATTTTTTGCTTGTTATGTTTATTTCATTAAGTAATTGTTTACAACATATACTGAGCCCCCATTTCTCCTAACTGCACCCTCAACATTCACCGTGCCTGTCTTCAATACACTATCCATGATACAGCGTGTGTGCATATCTCCCTTGCCAACTTCTCCAAGGCCAGGGACACGAATAACCCACTTATCACTCGTACGTTACCCTAGAAAAACAGACTGCGAGTCAATCACAAAAACTGCTCTCTTCAATGGGGTCTCGGAAAGTCAGTGCTCCGGACAGAATGTACAACGCAGCAACATTTGGTGACGAGAGTCGTTTTCTTCGCTGTTACTACCGTCCGTTCTTGGTTGAATTGTACAGCTTGGTGACAAGTGTCCGAACTAGCCACAATTGGCTGGTGGTGCTCAACGATCAAAACATTATTCTATTTACACACTTTACAAGGGAGAGGGAGAGAGATTGTGAAAGCAACCAAATCCGTTAGATGAGAGCAGTGAATGAAAAGGCGAATAAGACAATTGTTATATCTGCTCTGCAGGTAAAATCTGCACCAAAAACTGAGGGTTTCCATGAAAGCACGTTCGTTTTATTGACATACAACCAGGACAAATCCATTAAATAGAGAACAACATAAGTTAGAGTAGCATTGATAAATAATAGCTTTTAAAGTGAACAACTAGGATTGTGGTAAAACATTGAACCTGATTCTCATTTCAGCTGGCACATTCTATTCTAGACAAACAACAGTCTGCTTAGGGGAGATAGTCGGGGGATGCAAGCGTTGCCAGTGATGAGAGAAGACAATGTAGCTGTGCATGGATGATAGACGTGCATGGATGATAGACGTGCATGGATGATAGACGTGCATGGATGATAGACGTGCATGGAAGATAGGCGTGCATGAAGATCGTCTAAGATGTCAGTTTGTGTGTCTGTGCTATGATTGTCTACGGTTGATATTTATACGTGAATCCAGCTAGCTCACACAACGCGTCTATACTTCAGGTCCAGATTGATGAAGTTTCGGGACGGCGGGCTGGAAGTGGTCAGTGACCCATAGTGGACCGCTTACGTTAGCATTAGTGAGACATAGCTGATGAAGTCCCATTTCACATCACCGTGGTGGCTCTAGAAAAAGATTACACATTCTGGCCAAGCCACTAAGAAATGCAGCACGGGACCTAGAAAATATTAAGATCATGTCGGAAGATTTGTCGAAAGGCGCGGATATAGCGTGCGCGTGTCTGTGATTATGAAACAGCGGTTAAGAAAACAAAATAAATTCAATATTAATAAACTTATTTTAATCTATTTATATTAACATAATTACATTATCAATAGTATTCGTCTGAAACGGCCGTGTTAGGTTCACAGATTGCAGTTACCAGCTCACTGAAAGCAGTGTTTTCAAATCGCAGATTCAGCGCTTTCCCAGCTAAAATGAATCAGTCAAAATTTGGCTGGATGGCGGTGCACAGCCAAGCAGGTGTTTGAGGTGAGATAAGAGCTACAAAACAACGTGATGATAACGCAACAAAGAAAATACAACAGAACAATGTGAGACAATATGGGTTATGTGAGAAGATATACTACAAGCACCAGCAGGCACTTATGTTTTCAGACGTGGACATTTATACAGTACGATTGTGCTAAAAATAAACAGAATGACACACATATACGGAAACAATCAATGATAGAAGAAAGATGAGAACAACATAAATGAGTAATCTTTGGAGAAAAATGAATATAGCAAGAAGAGACAAGAACAACAACGACGACATAAGAAATAAACACAGTTTCTAAGCTACATCACTAAGCACAGGAAAAGTAAATAATGTGCACATATCAAGGCAGAGAGCAGACAGTATCTACAACAAGCATTAACAAAAAGAAGGGATGACGAGGAGGAGTCACCAAAAGGTGGATTAGCACTATAGTCAACGTTACATTTCGTTACTATTTGTGAAGTTAATCACTGACCTCTTCACTTGACGCTCTAAGATACATGACTAAGAACTATAACAAACATACAATATAAACATAACAAAAAGCACATACAAACAAATGCATCAATATGGGATGACTAAACAGGAAAACACTAACTGACGGAGATTGTGCTTAATTTTAATAGGGCAACAGTGTCAAAATAGATGAGACAAATAGCCACAACTCAGCAAATAGTGACGAAATAACGCATTCAAGAGGTAATTGGAGAAGCCAGCAGTGCCTTTCAGGAACACATTTATTCTAACAGATTTAATAACAAGCTGTTGTTTGCAACGAATGCAAACCATCGACAATATAACAATGCTACAAAAAATACATGAGTGTTTATTTTGTTTCAAAAGAACCCAGTCTACTCTACTGCAGTGATGAAAACACAAACGTGGTTTATATGAAATAAACAATAATATGGCCTGATTGTATTTATACAATGTCCTAAAATATATAAAGCGGAGGAAAACACTGGATATATTGTTTACTTATTTATTATATATATATATATATATATATATATAGTAATTATCTAATTTTATTATTTACTTTAATACTTGGAAGGGGGGGGGGGGGATTCAAGTGTCTAAACTAAACAAACTAACGGACTCATCACACGAGTGTACCACTACTAAGTTCGTTTACAATATTACATTAATACGTTACATATATTTGTTTCCATTAACGGGTTCTAAACACATTTCGATGTCCCTCTCCATATTGATATTCATCTGTCAATCACTCATCACTCCATTAACTTTGGCTATTAATAAGGCACTCATGAGGACATCTTGACAATTGTCTTCCTACCTTCACGATTGAAACCAGCTTTCTAAGATGTGAAGGAAGTTAGTCCTGTCAGTGTCTTTAATATTGTCTTCCCACGACTTCCTCTTATCTAAGATGTGAAGGAAGTTAGTCCTGTCAGTGTCTTTAATATTGTCTTCCCACGACTTCCTCTTATCTAAGATGTGAAGAAAGTTAGTCCTGTCAGTGTCTTTAATATTGTCTTCCCACGACTTCCTCTTATCTAAGATGTGAAGGAAGTTAGTCCTGTCAGTGTCTTTAATATTGTCTTCCCACTACTTCCTCTTATCTAAGATGTGAAGGAAGTTAGTCCTGTCAGTGTCTTTAATATTGTCTTCCCACGACTTCCTCTTATCTAAGATGTGAAGGAAGTTAGTCCTGTCAGTGTCTTTAATATTGTCTTCCCACGACTTCCTCTTATCTAAGATGTGAAGAAAGTTAGTCCTGTCAGTGTCTTTAATATTGCCTTCCCACGACTTCCTCTTATCTAAGATGTGAAGGAAGTTAGTCCTGTCAAGTCTTTAATATTGTCTTCCCACGACTTCCTCTTTCTGCCTTGCCTTCTTTTGTCTAGTAAAGTGAGCTGTAGAATGATCATGCCCGTGCCATTCTACTGTTACCGTAGCTGCGGTAGGTAGTAAGTCTCCAATAGATCTTGTGGATAGGTGCATCTTGTTGTGCACTTCCTCCATGATCTCTTTACGGCGGCATGGGCAAGATCTTTCTAGATCATTTCATTTCCAGAACCTGTAATTTTTCCTTTCAAGAGCAGCAGTGAGTGTCCATGATTAGCAGGTGTATAGGAATACCAACTTCCATTACAACTTAACAAGTCTTAAAAACAAGAAAAAATAAAAAGAGAAACGGCTAAACACAATTCAAACAAGACAAAGGAGATTTTTGGGGCATGTTAACAGACACAGCAGCCTACTAAAAGTAATCTTGGAAGGGAAAATACAAGGTAAATGAGGCGAAGGTAGACCAAGACTAACATGGTCGAGTAACATCAAAATATGGACAAGTCAGACAATGACAACCTGCACTATCAAAGCCAGACTATGACAACCTGCACTATCAAAGCAAAGGAACAGAACAGAATGGCGCTCCATGGCAGCCAACCTTCGATGTGGCACTCAATGATGATGTACCGTTGAATGTTGGCATGGCTGCCGTTGCCTGTGTAGTTGTAGGTAATACTTCTTTTGAGTCTTCATTAGTGACAATGGAGCCCAAATTTTGGATTGGTCGACTGCTTCAAAAATTCCGTTGATTGTGATTTTCTGTCAATGACCCATATCTTGTTTGGCAATAGTTTGCTTCTGTCAGCATTGTTGTCCAATCCGTAAGCTCTTGATCTAGGCGTTGAGCTATCTCCTCGAGCTTATATCACCTGCTAGTCAAGCCATGATGGAGAGAAGATTCTAAAATAAATTAGGAAAACGCAATCTAGATTTTGGGGACGTGTGTAGAGCATGCGGTGGAATACTTAGTAACAACAACACAATATAAGGCCAAAGAGATAGTGGTAGACAATTTGCAATAGTACGCAATGTTCATATAGCTGTCTGATGTCAAGGTAATGTTTGATAGATTTCTGTGTGGTTGTACAAGACGCTTCATGACACAATCTGTCAGGGTGTCCGGTTAGCGCAATCGATAGGCGGTTGGCTTACCACGGCAACAGCCAGGGTTCGTACCCTGGCGAGGACACCTGGGTTTCACTAATTCCCTAAAAATTAGTACCTCTGAAGTCGGAGTAAATCTGCCTGCATGGCGAGGGGCATCCTGTAATGGGATAAAAACCCACAAAATTGAGTGGGTGGGACTTCGTCAGAGGTCAAAAGCTGACGAAAGCCAACGAACGAACGAACAATCTGTCACAAACGTGTTTCAAGTCAACAAACACTGGTACAGGTCTTGTTGGTGTTGATTCTTGTCAGAGAGTACACGGAGGTTGAAGATTTGCTCTACTGTACTTCTCTCTTCAGCTCTCGTACCACAAACTGGCTCATACACCCTACTTGAGAATTCAACTTGTAGCATACCTTTATAGTGGTGACTGATAAGTACGATCGTTTTCGCTGAGTTATAAATGACGTGTCTCTTAGACATGGACAAGATTAGTGGCTCTGTCTACGATGTGGGCCAGACTCCCGCCTGCCAACATTTATTGCAGATATTTGTTATGGCGTTGATCACGTGTTCACCTCCTCCTTGTATTAGTTCGGCTGGTATGTTGTCGAAGTCAGCTGCTTAACTTTTTTTTAGGACGTTAATAGCTGCTTTTATTTCTTATTTTAAGATAGGATATCATTCGTAGTTGGTAGCTGGAGGGATAGTTCAGGATTGTTAGTTTTCCAGTTGATCTGCGATAGCAGAGTTTGGATGAGTACTCTGTGCAGAGTTTGATATCTTCAACATGGATTGAAGTATTTACAGGCCCTTGACAATGTCGCTAGGATCAATGATTCCTTATTGTTGTTATTTTCTTGATCAGATAGTACGTGTTCTTAGTGCGATTTTGAGCTATACTGCTCCCAATGTCTTGACACGGTTCCATTATCTATTCTTTTGCCTTCTTGTAAGCTCTGTATTTGAACACTGATAATTAGTTCATTATAGTATTAACTATTCTTCTGTTTTGTTCGATCATAAAAGAATGCTGTGTACATGTTCAGTATTTTGCAGGAAGATTACGATATCTGCATCGCTGTGCACATTAAATGACTCCAATTTGTTTCTTTGTTACAATGACGTGTAAACCTCAATCATTAGATAGCGAAGAAAGAAAATAGCAAACGAGAAAGTGAATGGTGTAACCAACCTATGCGCGCTTACTGTAGTCCTGGCGATGTAGATAGCTGGTGTACGGAAGGGGGGTTAAATATACGCAACTCTCAAAGTAGTTTCCTTAACTCATAAGTTCATGTAAGAATGACTTTATCAACTTGAAACAAACTCACATATCTCTTCTCCAGCACAAAACCTCAAATTAAATAGCTCTTTTTTGCGCGATGTTTGCTCTTCTTTATTACTATTGCGTTTAGAAAGAGTACACAGCATTTATGCAAAACTCACGGGTGTGACCACCGTTGGCCACACTAAATCACTGTATTTATAGTCCGTTCAGAAATTCATAATCACACCTGAATTAGTTTTGCGTGATAACCGCTTGTTATTTTGGTTTCAAAATTTGCATGCAATCTTAGAATAATGATGACGTTACAGAAAAAAATTTTGCTCTGAGAAATTTGATCTAGTCTAAAAGTTTTCTTCTTTAGGCTATATTAAATTCACCCTGTTCGAATTTGACACCATTTTAGATTATATACATTAATTTGGTGCGGTCGTTGACGTAAATAGTTTGGCTATTGCAGAAACACTAACTTCAGGAAAAATCCCGTGCACAAAACTGAATTGTTATTGAACGACATGACGCACCACGGCCTTGGCATTAATTACCGAAGGGAAGGCGTATCTTCATTAATTTTGTGAAGACTCAGTAGACAATTTGTTGACTTTAAATACCAACATTTATATCTAAATTACAATGAGTTTGAAATGCAAATTTATAACTATACAAAAGTTACTTTTTGTACTATATCAGCACTTCCTTAGGGAATCTAACGGTATGATATTGTATATTTGGACGAATCATGGGTCAACGCACACCACACCTATGCTAAAGAATGGCAGTCAGTAAATGGCAAACTCAAAAGAACAATTCCGAGCAGCAAAGGCCAGCGCATTATATTAACGCATGCTGGAAGCACTGAAAACGGCCTTGTCCATGATGCGGGACTTATTTTCCAATCAAAAAGTACCGACGATAGGGACTACCATACTGAAATGAATGGAAACATTTTCAGGCACTGGTTGGAGAACGATCTTTTACCAATCCTGGAGAGACCTTCATGCATAGTCATGGATAATGCATCATACCACAATGTCGTATCAGAGGAAGACAAAGTGCCTACTGCATCAAATACAAAAGAGCAAATTAGGACATGGCTTGCGAATGAAAATGTCAAAGTTGACGACACATATTTAAAACCCGAATTGTTACAACTTGTGAAGAATATGAATAAGAAAAAAATGTACCATGTTGACAAAATCATTGAGAAATACGGCCATACCTCTCTTCGACTCTCTGCATATCATGCGCACCTTAATCCAATCGAACTTGTCTGGGCTCACGTCAAAGGACAAGTTGCAGAACAGAACAGGACGTTTAAAATGTGTGATGTTGAAGTTCTGACACGCGAGTCTCTCTCAAAAATAGACGTTCCGTTCTGGAAGAAGTGTGTTGAACATGTGCTGCGGGTGGAAGATGCGTACTGGAAACGAGATAGATTACTATTTGTCCAGCCAGTAATGATTATCAACCTCTTAGAATCGTCAGATTCGGAATGATTAAAATTAAGATGAATTCAATTCCAGCTGCAGTTAGGACGTCCTGGGTCTAATGGTGACCGAAGGACAAGACTAATTGTAACCAATTGAATTCATGTTTGCAAATACACATAACGAACAACACCCACAATTAAGCACTATGTAGATACGCCTCTGACAAGAACTGCAGTAAACTGGAAAATTTAACACGATTACTTTAAACTCTAAAATTTGAATCAACTTGTGTGATATCGTCATAAAAGATCAAAGGAATTCGCTGATGTGCAAAATCTGTTGCGTTTGTGGAATAAAAAATACCAAAATCTTTGCGTCATCAATATTCTAAGATTGCATGCAAATTGTGAAACCACAATAACAAGCGGTTATCACGCAAAACGAATTCAGGTGTGATTATGAATTTCTGAACGGACTATAGTTAGACTAGCCGGTATATTCTCTCCCTCATCCTCCTTTTTCATAATGAAATGTACTGCCTCTTGATGGCGACTGGTAGGACAAGGTGTATGATTGCCAATGATGTGACCGATAACAAAGAACAATTTAGTGAGAAAATGTCTGTGCTCTCAGTTATTAATATACAATTGAACACACAAAATAGCCGTCACAGATACGGCAACAATATTACCTGCAGTACTGACAACATCAGTAACTGAGCAACATCAGTAACTGAGCAACATCAGTACTAACAACATCAGTAACTGAGCAACATCAGTACTAACAACATCAGTAACTGAGCAACAATGCGTGCACATAATTGTAAGAGAAACGGTACCGAAATACCTCCGCCCCTGCCCTTTCCACATCCCACACACAATAAATAGCTCAACCTCAGCAACGCGCCGCGAGAACAGAGACTTCATAAAATACAAGCTGATGGAGGCTAACATGCGATCAAGTAGGCAATCTTCAAGTCTAATTTAACGAGTCAGTTGTAACTGTCAGCGAATCAAGGGAGAACGTGTAACAATTAATGTAACATTAGAGTTAATCTCGAGTCACGTGTAACAATCAGCCTGTGTTAACTTAGCACTGTTGTAGCCCTCACCTTCCACCACGAACCGTCTTTAAATATCCCATATTATCGCGCAACTCCAACAAATACGATTTCAAAACCCTCAACAAAATGTATTTAAGAGAAAACCACAAAATATTTCTGGAGAAATGCTCATCGAGGGTCTTCCGAAGAGGAGATGGAACCCAGAAGTGAGTAGAAACGTAGTTGTTTTTGAAATAGTTAAGGTCTCATATCAATCAGGTTATCGGTTTTTTCTCAACATGATATGAAAGTTGCTGGTATGTTGCGCCTTATTGAGTGTGGCTACATGGTGTTAGATCCCTCACTGTTTCCACGACCATTGGCACATTTATAAATGTTAAAGTACACCAGGCCCCCTCGATTACTAAACAACAAATCCTGCTAATCGTATCTAAATGCTAGATGAAGCCACATCAGTAATGTACACATATTTATTGTTAATCGATTAATTAGAATGTTGGTACCGCGTTCAACTTATAGTATTATATCTGGGTGAGGAGGGGAGGACCAAGGCTGGTGTTAGACTCGGCGAGGCCCCAAGCTGGCTAAGCTAAATGAAACGTTGATGCCCCAAGCTGGTTAAGCTAAATGAAACGTTGATGTCCCAAGCTGGTTAAGCTAAATAAAACGTTGATGCCCCAAGCTGGTTAAGCTAAATAAAACGTTTATGTCCCAAGCTGGCTAAGCTAAATGAAACGTTGATGCCCCAAGCTGGCTAAGCTAAATGAAACGTTGATGTCCCAAGCTGGTTAAGCTAAATAAAACGTTGATGCCCCAAGCTGGCTAAGCTAAATAAAACGTTGATGCCCCAAGCTGGCTAAGCTAAATAAAACGTTGATGCCCCAAGCTAGTTAAGTTAAATAAAACGTTGATGCCCCAAGCTGGCTAAGTTAAATAAAACGTTTATGCCCAAAGCTGCCTAAGTTAAAAAAAACGTTGATGCCCCACACTTGCTAAGTTAAATAAAACGTTGATGCCCCAAGCTGGCTAAGTTAAATAAAACGTTGATGCCCCAAGCTGGCTAAGCTAAATAAAACGTTGATGCTCCAAGCTGGCTAAGCCCAATAAGGCATTGATGCTCCAAGCTGGCTAAGTTAAATAAGGCGTTGATGCCCCAAGCTGGCTAAGCTAAATAAAACGTTGATGCCCCAAGCTGGCTAAGCTAAATAAAACGTTGATGCCCCAAGCTAGTTAAGTTAAATAAAACGTTGATGCCCCAAGCTGGCTAAGCTAAATAAAACGTTGATGCCCCAAGCTAGTTAAGTTAAATAAAACGTTGATGCCCCAAGCTGGCTAAGTTAAATAAAACGTTTATGCCCAAAGCTGCCTAAGTTAAAAAAAACGTTGATGCCCCACACTTGCTAAGCTAAATAAAACGCTGATGCCCAAAGCTGGCTAAGTTAAATAAAACGTTGATGCCCCAATCTGGCTAAGTTAAATAAAACGTTGATGCCCAAAGCTGGCTAAGTTAAATAAAACGTTGATGCCCAAAGCTGGCTAAGTTAAATAAAACGTTGATGTCCCAAGCTGGCTAAGCTAAATAAAACGTTGATGCCCCAAGCTGGCTAAGCTAAATAAAACGTTGATGCCCCAAGCTGGCTAAGCTAAATAAAACGTTGATGCCCAAAGCTGGCTAAGTTAAATAAAACGTTGATGCCCAAAGCTGGCTAAGTTAAATAAAACGTTGATGCCCCAAGCTGGCTAAGCTAAATAAGGCGTTGATGCTCCAAGCTTGCTAAGCTAAATAAGGCGTTGATGCCCCAAGCTGGCTAAGATAGTTGATGCCCCAAGCTTGCTAAGCTAAATAAGGCGTTGATGCCCCAAGCTTGCTAAGCTAAATAAGGCGTTGATGCCCCAAGCTGGCTAAGCTAAATAAGGCGTTGATGCTCCAAGCTGGCTAAGCTAAATAAGGCGTTGATGCCCCAAGCTGGCTAAGCTAAATAAGGCGTTGATGCTCCAAGCTGGCTAAGCTAAATAAGGCGTTGATGCTCCAAGCTGGCTAAGCTAAATAAAGTGTTGATGCCCCAAGCTGGCTGAGCTAAATAAGGCGTTGATGCTCCAAGCTGGCTAAGCTAAATAAGGCGTTGATGCCCCAAGCTGGCTAAGCTATATAAGGCGTTGATGCCCCAAGCTGGCTAAGCTAAATAAGGTGTTGATGTCCCAAGCTGGCTAAGCTAAATAAGGCGTTGATGCTCCAAGCTGGCTAAGCTAAATAGGACGTTGATGCCCCAAGCTGGCTAAGCTAAATAAGGCGTTGATGCTCCAAGCTGGCTAAGCTAGTTGAGGCCCCAAGCTGGCTAAACTAAATAAAACGTTGAGGCCCCTTGTTATAAAATTAACACCAGTCTTTCTCTATCACAGATTACAATAACAAAAAAATAGTGAGGCCTCTTGGGACTGTGAGGCCCTAAGCTTCTATTTAGGTCCTGGAAGGTGGGAGGGGGGGGCATAATACATGCCATCTGCGTTCTGAATCACACACATTTCAGACTGTGGTATTCTAACGAGGTTCACACAACAATGACACTACAAACTGCATCAATACTCATCATAGCTCTCTCATAGTAAAAAAAAAAGTAAAGTACCCCTGTCACGCCAAGTGGCGTATAGGGAAATATGGTGTTAGTGACCCTATATTTTACAGACCTTCAGCACATGATTTTTGGGGTAATGTGGTGGGCATTACGCCCGTGCTGCTTTACTTTCCCAGAAAAAAATCCGGTACCCATTTAAGGCTGGGTGAACCGGGAAGCTGTCGGTTGGGATCGAACCCTACCCCTTGTCCTTTGTAGTCCAGTTCACTAACCACTGAGCTATCGCGGCTCCAGCTCTCTCATAGTTCCACCAATATTACACTTTCTCAAAAAAGGGACTGTTTCGTAAAACGCAACTGAAGGACATAATCTGACATATTGCCTGCCACTGCTCTGCTGTTCTGGCTGTATGTTAACCAAATGAACATTCCTAAATACAATTTCCTCCCTGAAGCAGGTACAGCCCCTCCCCAATATCTTCATCTAAAGCTGTGTGATTAGTGTTGTGTCAACCGACATGGAATATTCGTCAGGGATCTCCGTGTCACATCTGGACACCACGTCTCAGTTTTGATTCAACAGATGACGGTGGCACAATCCTAAGTTTTTTCTTTCGTTTCCTTAATACTGCCTCTCACTTTTTACTTCGGTGAAAATTAAAACTAAAAGTGGTATCTCTCAGATATGTAAATGCTCATTTATGGTTCATGACAACACGCTTTGGATATCATGCCCCTCCGTAACCCTCAGCCTTGTACGCTGTGCAACAGTTCCATCGTTTGATCTTTCCCCACGCGACGATATAAAACTATCCAGCAATTGTTATATTTGTCTGCCTCTATATCACCGACATCCTGTTGGTATTAATAATTCCAGATAGCTCATCTCTTCCTGCATGCCACGTAAATCTGGACTGTGTTCTCCTCATTTGCGTCATCATTTTCCTCTTTTAGTATCTTCTCACTGGATTCTATGGCTCTGTGGGCTGTGTATGGTATCTTCAGCATCCTTCTAGAAAACCATATCTCAAATGGTTCTATCTGACGTATCGCTTTGTTTATGTCCATGATTCGTCACCTTAAAGCAGCACTGTTTCGATGTACAACTCTCCTAACTTTCAATGATAAAGACATAACATATTTCTCATTTTATTGAAAACAATTCGTGGCCTGAACGATTCTACTTTTAACATCAAAAAGATTAATTTAAAGCCTGCTTTAAGATTTTGTGTACATGGTTGGTTGAATCAAGGCATACATAAGTAAACATACAGATGCTTAGTTAGACACGATTAGTTGAATAGAGCTTGCCCAGGGAGACAACAATGGTACCATGTTAGCACTGAGAAGAGAGCTAATCGTGTGTTAAAAGATACTGGGATCTTAATGGATAAATGGAAGTGTCCAGAATACTGAGGTGTGGGAAACAACACCAAATAGAACAATCTAAAGATCTCCGAAAAGACATTTGTGGGCGTACACATTTAACGTAGCATAGAAAGGACGTGTTGTTTGTTATGACCGTACCACTGTACAGTCCAGCCCAAAATCCTGTTTCTTAATTTGTATTTATATATATATATATATATATATATATATATATATATATATATATATATATAATTTATTTTTTTATTTGTTTTTTTTTTTTTTTTGGGGGGGGGGGGGGGGAGAGAGGTTGTTGTGTGCAAACTTTTGTTTAAAACTTTCTTTCTTTACGTTTGATGACAAACAACAGTTACATTTCTTGACCGTGTCACGTGACAACTGTATTGAAAGGAAGTTCTCATAGGTCAATGCAGTAGTTCTTCCTCGCTTCACTGCTCTTCTCAAGCTGAGAAACTTCACATCCTAGCACAGCATTTATTTACCTTGTCATAAACAGCTCATTGAACTTTTCTTTGCTCCCTATTGTCTTGCATTCCCCATGGCTCCTTATTTTATATTTTAAAATCTCGATGTTTTTGTTGTGGCACTTTGCTTCTGCCTATTTAATTGTAGAGATGTCATTCAGATTTTGACAGTCTCACGACGTCCTTGCTAAATGTAACGTCACAGCATAAGACACAACAAGAAAGTTGCATCTTCTCTGACCGTTGTAACGAAATATCATGCAACCAGCAGATCGGTGTTTTCTATATCTCCCTCTCTTTCAACCACTTCAAGAGCGATCTTTTACCCAGTAATACAAGTTCTCAAAGTAGACTCAGTACATAATCGTAACGGAGACAAAAAAAAAAAAAAGAACTTCCCAGTCCTAAAGTAATGACAGCATGCTCTCTGGGTTCACGAGCCACTAGCTATTAATCAATATGTTAGTGAGGGTGTGCCATCGGAGTCACAGATAGACAGTCAAATCAACAATAGCATAATTCATGAGATACAAGAGATTCCAATGAGGCACGGATGCAACACAAGGCAGGACTAGGTTTGGACGAGGTTTTATGCGAGATATGACGCGTTAGTGTGATCTCAGTTGACGTGACACCAAGGTCCTCGAGCAGTACCACTGGTAGCAAACACTTGTATTTTATCCATAATATCACTTCACTACTATCACCATTACTTTGAATAGGCATTCTAAAGTCCGCTGCTATAACTATCTCCAAACTTGGTATGTTGAATATGGACCTGTTCCATGAAAAATGCTGATGACCTAACTAAACACTACACTGCTATGTTCAACATGGCTAAGGTTACTTTTATATTATCTATTCTGTAATAATGATCCACCTTTATAGCGTGTCGCCACGTCAATTAGATTTATTTTTACATTCTAATATCACATAACCTTGGTTACTTTTATACGTCATTAATATCACAGTAGTTACTATTATATTCTTGAATTACATCACTGTAGTTTACTATTATATTCTAGAATAGCATCACTGTGGTTTACTATTATATTCTAGAATAGCATCACTGTGGTTTATTATTATATTTTAGAATAGCATCACTGTATATTCTAGAATAGCATCACTGTGGTTTACTATTATATTCTAGAATAGCATCACTGTGGTTTACTATTATATTCTAGAATAGCATCACTGTGGTTTACTATTATATTCTAGAATAGCATCACTGTGGTTTACTATTAGTAATAGGATAGTTTTTATACAGAGCTTCGTAGTGGAAGGTAATATGATCATCAGAAGATGAGGATCACGTCGACCGTTAGTATCACGTCACATTCAGGGTTTGAGAGTGATGATACGGGCCCCTGATCAATTAAAACCACGACTTTATGGCATCAGTTTTAACATTGTTTTAAGCATTCTGGGGCCTCCGCGGAATTGGGGCATCTAGACCACTGATTGTTTAGGGCCAGTTTTAACACGAGGGTAACGGCACACCTCGCGATGTATACCAGTCAAGTATTACATGTCACTGTACTAAAGGGGAGGGGGTCAATGTGCTTCTTCACTGTCCTAGATATATAAGTCAGGCACCCATTTCTTTTTTTTTTTTTTGGTCAGCTGGATCGACTGAGAAATATCACATCAAGCTCAAACGATGCTTCCAATGCTAAGATAACAATGACATTCTCATATAAAAGAAATAGAAGAATCCACGTTACGTTCAGTACTAAGATTTTAGTTATATTCTAAAGGCACACAATGATAAACCTATATAGTCAATAGAACTACTCATTTCACAACGCGTTGTATATTGCAGTGATTAATTTACGTTGATACTACTCCATCGATATAAAGCTGATATTAGCATTACACGAGCACACCACAGCACCGTTATCACCCTAATATGCCAATATTACATGACTGTTATTACCTTATAATTGCCATACACTCCAACGAAACTCCCACGAAATCTACAGATCAGTCGGTTACACACTACCCGAGGAGAGCGTCGAGACCTGTGTATGTTGTGAGCTAGCACAACGTAGACGTGAGCAAAGAGCAGGAGGGGAACTGAGGGTTGGGGCGGCAAAGGATGTCTGGCTGCGTTCACCTATTAGTTCTGTCAGGCACACGGAGGTCAGTACAGAGCTCAAGTGATTCAAGTCTCATCCACAAGAATATGATGATGGAGTAGATTGTGCATTTACCTGGATAACTAACTTAGAGCCCGCCGATCACTGCTCTCCTTTCTTTGTCCACATCACAACTGATTTAAGTTGATGTGAAGAAAAACAACAGGACAGCACCACTCTTGACGTTTTCAATGTTCGCTATCTCCCGCCACTCGGTTACATACAATCTGTTTAAATGCCATGAAAGTGTGTCAATAAAATAACATTTATATATAAGCCGAGGAGCCCATCTGTTAACAGACCACAGAAACGAGATAATGTTATCGAAATATATCATTTATCCCTTCTTCGAAACACTTCACAGAGGAGCCGAGTGGATGGGTAGTGCGTTTTGGGCAAAGCACTATCTCTATATTATTGGTCCAAGCATAGCAAGCAAGCTGAAATGTCAATTTCATCCTCGTTAGGACATAGCATAGCAGAAAGAAGACACAATCTCTCATACTCGGCACATGGAATGTTAGAACCACGTCTCCTGGATTAAATAACACCAACCTCACGAATGTAGAAAACATAAGAAATGATTGACAATCTAGCTAGATTGTGTGATTTATTCTCCCTGTCAATAAGTATCCAGAAGACTGCGGTACTTCAACAAGGTGTAGCCAGTCCTGCAGCTATCAAACACACCCCACTGTGAGAAAGTTCGCCGATCTAGGTTCTATGGTCATAACCATTGTCTCACTTGTAGAAGAAATACATTCCCGTATCGGAAAGGCAGCTTCCACATTTGGCAAACTTAAAGATAGAGCATGGGCCAACACCAATTTAACACTCAGAACTAAGATTCAAATTTACCAAAGTTGTGTGTTTAGAACACTTCTATGCGGATCAGAAACTTGGACTACCTATGCAGGGCAGAAGAAAATAGTATGCAGCTTTCATGTCTGTTGCCTTCGAAAGATTATGATTAAATGGCAAGACAAAGTAACAAACTCAAATATCTTGCAACGAGCCAAATTCCCATCGATCATGATCGGACTTCCGGGGAATATGGCGCCCTGTTCGCTGGCTTCTTCAGAGGACTCACAGCACAGATAAGTGCTGATTTCCAGTGAACTTTTCTGTTTATTTGTTTGTTTTTATTGATATTTGAAAAGGGATCATGTGATTGTATGCGCTTTCTATTTGATGTAAATCACTTTGCTTCTTTTGATTCATTGCATTTTGTTACAATTTCCTTATTTAATCACTTATACTCATTCTTGTTGTTGAATGCGCTATTGAACGCGTCAAAAAATGGCGGTTTGTTTAAGCCGGTCTGTCGTCAAGGACGCGTAATTCATATAATTTGTATAAGGCTCACAGTGTATCCGCGTGCTGCAGAGCGATTTACTGGAGTTGGCCAGTCTATAACGTGGAAACAGGTTCTGGGCCGTGTGACTGAGTGAGTGCACGTGAGTCTGGACTATCCACAGCATCGACGTTCAGCGACAAAATCATCTATGAGACTATGATGACGGTAAGTATTCAGATGCAGCCCAAACGACAACATCGAAGAATGAAAACAAGGGAAGCGTGGTGGCGTTAAACTGTCGAAGTGTGAGAGGCTAGGCCTAAAGTATGTGCGCGTTAAATATTGGAATTGTGGGTCCATAAATCAACGACGGCCCATTCTTGATAAGCTACTGTGCTGCGCCGATATAAAGGTTTTGCAAGAAACTCTTCTTGGTGACAGGACAGTAAGTACTCCTGGATTTCATTGTTTCTACAATAGGCGACACCTTGGGCAGGCAATCCTTGTGCGCAACAATATGGTGGCAGCTGAGGTTGATATGTCTGCGTGGGACAATGCAGAATTGCAGGTACATGCGGTTAGGGTGCAGACCCCAGTTCATTTCGTAATTGTAAATGTGTATGCCTGTAATAGGAAGGTGGACACACAACAATGGCAGAATCTCTTCGAGTTTGATGAAGATGGCATTTTCTGCGGAGACTTTAATGCTAGAGGAAACCAGTGGGGTAACGTCATAACCAACAAGCAGGGAGAAGACCTAGAGAACGCACTAGTGTCAGTCGATTTAGTGTGCTTGAATGATGGAAGAGCAACAAGAATTGCCACTCGAACAGGGGACTCTGATAGTTTCATAGACCTTGCACTGGTGTCTTCCACCTTCGCACCGATTTGCAGAATGCACTGGGGTTCCACGGAGCTGATCACTATCCATGTGTCCTCCTAATTGAGAAAAGCAGAAATAGAAGCCAGAAAAGAAAACTCCACACATTCAACTACGAGAAAACAGACCAGGACGTCATTAGCAAAATCAGACATAGGAAACAGAGCGCCCCTCGTAGGAGGCAGGAGAGATGGACGCAGCCACCCTGGTGGAACGTAGAAGTCGAGGAAGCTTGGCGGAGCAAGAGACAAACGGTCAAGACATGGCAGAAAGCTAGAAAGAATGGAAGAACACAACCTGAGCTCTTGAAGCGTCTGAAAGTAGAGGTCGACCAAAAAAATGATGCACTTTAAACTATGTGTTAAGCAGGCTAAGGATGCCAAATGGGATGACTTCTGTAAAAAGGTGTGCTCAGAAAAATCGCTAGCCACATTCTGGCGCCTTCATCAGAGCATGAATGGCACAACACGACACAGAGTCATACCAGACTTTCAGAGCACAGGCCGGATATGGCAAAAAATCTGATGAGAGCAAAGGGAAGGTCCTGCTTGCCCGCTACATTGAGCAGACTGACCAAAGAAATGAGGTTGTAAGAATGAGGATACGGGGATCGCTGTCAAAATTGTGTAAGGATGTAATGCTGGAAGAAGATCTCACAATCACAACCGATACCACAACACTTAAAAGGTCACACAACACTGCTCCTGGTCCAGATGGTGTTCGGTACGATGACATAGGCGATTTAGCTGACGACGACTTGAAAACACTGGCCAATGAGTTTAATGCCAGTATTCGGAGTGGCCAGATTAAGGATAGTGGCTACACAGCTACTTACTACCGCTACCGAAGCAAAACAAGGACCATTCTCAGATCAGTGCCTACAGAAAAATCATAATTGCAGAACACTGCGGGCAAGCTGCTGGAGAAAATAGTTGCACGTGTCCTCACCTGTCACCTTGAACAGAAACGCGCATTCCCACCCACACTTGGAGGTTATAGATATAACAAAGAGACATGGCTCAATGCGGCAGTCTTCGCCTGTGACGTCTTCGAAGGCTTCCACAGACGAGAGAAGACATGTGCTGCTGCTATAGATCTGGAGGATGCATACAACAGGGTACCATTTGAAGATATCTCATGCATATGCTCCTCAAACTGGCGGTGAACCCCTTCCTCATTAGATGGATCGCCGCAGCACTGTTTCAGAGGAAGGTGATACTCAGACGTGGAAGTTGGTCTTCCGAGCCAACATCCATTTGCCCAGGGCTGCCACAAGGCTCACCATTGCCACCAGTTCTATTTAACGTGTACACAATAACGATCACGGAACAACAGCTGGATGGGAGGGGAAGAACTATGACTTTTGCTGATGATATTCTGGTATATCGACAGGGAAGAAACAGACGGGGAATCGCCTCCACAATGCAAGACGAACTCGATCGCATTTCTTCCTGGTGTGGGGTTTCAGATGCCTTGGTTAATCCTAATAAAGCATCAGTTTCATGGTTCTCCCTCAACAATCATATCGTTAATACGACCACACCGGTAGTACGAATGGGAGCTGATGAGGTAACAAGGGACAAGTTGATGACATACCTCGGAGTTAAGTTTGATCGCAGCCTGTGTTTTCGGGACCACGTCGACCATGTGATAATAAAATCCCGCAAAGGATTAGCCGCCTTGAAGGTCATGGCAGCTGCCAACATCGAGCAGAGGCTACTTACTCTTCTGTTCCAGAGATTAGTCCCCGCACCTATCGAATATGCCCTGGCCATTCTTACTGTCAGTACGAGTCAAATTGATAGGCTGGCGAAAATACAAAATGAAGTCATGCCCATTATCTTGGGATGTACAAGGGATACTCCCTGTGTAGCAATGAGGTATCTTCTTGACTTTCCAACCATGGATGACAGAATCAAGATCTGGAGAGCACGAGCATACCTGAAGATTAGTACAGATAAAGAGCATCCATTGCACCACGTGCTCAACACAGGGAAAGGTGCCAGGCTAAAAGGAGGCAAATCATGGGTGGGCCGAGCAGAAGATGTCATCAAACAGGTCTGTGGGCGTACCAATATCAGCGTTGGTGAGGAGTGGATACCGGTGCCTACGTCATTCAAGGGGACTTTCTCGTGTATTGTCACACTCGACAGGAAAAGTAGGGAACAGAACCCGGTCGTGGTTAATGCTGAGGTCAACGGTCTCATCTGCGATAACACCTATGAGAAAGATGCAGTCATCTATACAGACGGATCTGTAAGACGACACCAAAGAAGTGCATGGGCATTTACAGCACACTCGGCAGGCAGAATAGTCAAAGAAGACAGTGGTGCATACGTCATGACCACGAGTAGCATGATAATGGAGGTGATGGCAGTGACCAAGGCATTAAAATGGTTAGAGTCACAAGACTACACCCGCGCATGTATACTGAGTGATTCGATGAGCGTGATAAAAAAAAAAGTGGAGGCGGGCTCTATACGCATGCAATGGGTAGAGTCGGTGCAGAAATCCAAAATACGTAAGGTCACCTTTGTCTATGTCCCTGGGCATGCGGGAGTATGGGGAAATGAAAGAGCGAACAGGTTGGCTAGCTGCGCTGTCGTTGAGGACGGGCAACCATTGGATCGGGCGGACATCAGCAATGCCCTCCGAGACGTGGGAAGAGCACAGGACTTCGACAAATACAGATCCACGTCACTTCTTCGGATGATGGAAATGGGAGTTAAGTTGGGCACAGCCAGAAATGAGAAACTTAGTGGCCTTAAGAAGACTTATCAATCAACATAGAACTGGAGTCGTCAGTCGCTGGATACTGCGGGAATTGCTGAGGAGGGGATCTGAACACCCATGAACATGTTCTGAATGCAATGATGATGACCCACAAATAACTCAATAACTTAGGAGTCGTAGACTTAGGTGGCTGGGTCATGTAAGAAGAATGGCAAACATTCGTATTCCCAAACAAATGGCGAACTTAAAGAAGGAAAGAACCCAATGAGCAGACCAGGGCTGAAATATAAGGATGTTTGCAGGGTTTCCTTGAGGGAATTCTCTTTTAGTGAAAGAAACTTGGAAATTCTGGCTGCAGATCGTAGCACATGGAGAACAAACATAAAATGTGGCACAGCAACTTTCGAGGCAGTGCTGATAGCAAATTCGGAAGACAAAAATAGCAGGAGAAAGGAGACGAGGCCAGGCACCACGAATACATCCTGTTCGTTCTGTGGGTGGATCTGTTTGTCCAATATTGGCAGATTCAGCCACGAGAGAAGCTGATCAGCAAAGCAGCATCCAGCACAAGACACTAATATTTTTTACCAAACTACTAGTTTACTAGTATATAACTAGCTGGTTACCAACCGTCTGTCAAGACGACAAAGGCCATATATAATAAAATTTCACACATAACTCTAGAACAGATAAAAGAGCCAATCTATTAAAATAGGAACAAGAACTCCGGGACAAGAAGCAGCCTAGAGAGAGGAAAGACGACGAAAACGTTGTGTGGTCAAAGCCCGACACGGCTTACTACTGTTCTTGAACTAGAACAACTATAGCGACTAGAAGAGACAGCGAAGGGCAGACACAATTAGAGAGTTCCTGGTGGGAGCAACGTCTGGCTTGACAATGACCTCTAGAAAACGTCTCGGATTGGAGGCGATTTGAATGTTTTGTCTTTTTCAATCCATGGTCTTTTTGTTATTATTCCTATATGGCGCAAAAACATGGACATTAGACAAGAAAACAGAACAGAAAATTGAAGCCTTTGAAATGTGGATATATCGAAGAATAGGTAGAATTGGATGGAAAGAAAAGAAAACAGACGATAAAGTCTTAAAACAACTAAAAATGAAAAGACAACTACTAAATACTACTCAAATAAGACAAATGCGATTTTTGGGCCATGTTAAAGGATACAGCAGCCTACTAAAAGAAATCTTGGAAGGGAAAATACAAGGTAAAAGTGGCAGGGGCAGACCAAGACTAACATGGACGAGTAACATCAAAAGATGGACAAGTCAGCGTATGACATCCTGCACCATCAAAGTAAGAGACAGAGCAGAATGGCGCTCCGTGGTAGCCAACCTTTGTTGCGGAGATGGCACTTGATGATGATGGTCTGTTTGTGGCTTTACCTTCCCCTAGTCTCTGGGACACATTTCTATCCCTCTTGGAAAACGACGAAAAACGAATGTCCCGGATGTACTCTGCGCATGTTAAGAACCGTTAGTAGTTAAATGTTGAGAAGAGTAGACAAAATGGCCACTGCTCGGACAAACTGTTAAGCTATGAAAACACTAGAGACAAATAATAATAAATCAATATTACTGTGGAGGGAAACTTCCGAGGGGACAGAATCAGTGAATCATTTCAGGGGAAGAGATATGTTTACAGCACTCGGACAAAAATCACAAATAATCAACAACAGAAAAAAACAAACAAAGAACAACAGACATCCCGAAGCAGGATCGAACCCGTGCTTCTCGACATAGCCATCTTGCCACCGAGTCTTGCCAGCGCCTAGTCTGTCCGTTGCTGTCTCTTCTCTACCTTACGTTGCTTAGTTGGCCGTGTTCTCTAGCGTTTGTTTCTCGTGGCTTGCTTCGGGCTGTCTGTTTTTCTTTTTTTTTTTTCTGTTGCTGATTATTTGTGATTTTTGTCCGAGTGTTGTAAACGCTTGTTCTGAAATGATTCGTTATTCCTACTGATTCGATCTAGCCATTCCGAAGTAGGATCAAAAGGCGCTAATATCGCAGCTTGTCATCAAAGAGCGATCCACGCTCATTTAACGGGTGACGCCGAAGAAGAAGAAGAAGAAGAAGAAGAAGAAGAGAAGAGTGCTTCTATTTTTGATGGCCTACATTCCAAATGAGAAAAAAGGGGCAACATCAATTATTATTACTTCAGTAAACTTAATTAGTGTCTGTATACATTACTTGTGTTTATGTGGTTCATGTTCTGATTATCTCACTTTCCTTGTTGACAGATAGTGTAGAGACGAAATATAGAATTGGAGAATATAAAATAGACGTTAAGGATAAAAAATGTGATCTCCAAATAAGGATAACGCTTTTGGAATCACAGTAAGCTTATTTGAATTTTTTTTTTTCGATCGGTGTTAAAATAAGTTGTACCCGAACACCAAACGGTGTTTGCACTAATCATGCGACCTGTATTCTCAGTCCCTTTAGTAAGCCCCCGGCAGATCCCAGAAATGTCATCAAAGTCAATGTGGCTTGAGTTGCTCTAATCAGGTTGTTTGTTTTCGCTAGCTTTAGCCAAGTCCCGAGGGACTCAATTTATTTGGTTGATATCACTCTTTCCCTTCTTTCCACACCTGTTAAACCGTGTGCTCGGATGTCCATCGCCATAGAGGCAGATATTCTTTGACTTCAGATGTGATTTTTATTGTCGAGAGTTTTAACGTTTTTGGTAGATTTTTTCCTACTCGTTTTGCCAAGGCAGCGGTCATTTTTGGTCATTCCAACTGAAACGGTTTTAACGTGCGCAGAATACACACGGGACCTCCTCTTTTTCGCAGTTGTCCGAGAGGGCTAGATATCTGATTTCACCAGCCAGAGACCAGAAGAAGGTAAAGCCACGAAGAAATCTCGGATTCGATATTTTTATTATTATTTCCACCTCCAATGATGGGAATCGAATCCGGGACTTTCTTGTCCGGAGGCCGACGTCTTACCACTAGACCACTCAGCTATCTGGTGATACACTCTGGACAATGTGGTCGTCACCGATACCGGTGGACCAGCAAGAACATCACGTGACATCTCATTCTTGTGTACCCCATTCACTTACCGCCACTACACGAAACAGACAAACAAAAACCGTGAAGAAACCCAGACCCCCCAAAAAAGGTAAAGTACTCGACAATTTCGAGGGACAAAGAGATAGAGGGAAGCAAAGAGAAATGATTCCAGACAACTTAAAAGAATAGCTAAGCAGAATGTCAACAACGGAAATGATAAATAACAGTGGTAATAAAGTTGTGGGGAGACATGATCACCTACGCCAGCAAGCACGGTACTTGATGATGATAATGATGACTGGACAATTCTCGTCGTCAGCAAAACGTAGAGCATCAACGCGATCACATTGTGACAGCACAAGTTGTGGGAGACATGATCACCTACGCCAGCAAGCACGGTACTTGATGATGATAATGATGACTGGACCATTCTCGTCGTCAGCAAAACGTAGAGCAACAACGCGATCACTTTGTGACAGCACAAGTTGTGGTTAGACGGGCCACATTTGATTGTGCTAACTCGCAAACAACAAAACTGTCCCCAGTGTAAGCCATCGTCGTTGTTAACGGAGACCAGAGGAAGAAATCGCCGACGCCAATAAGAGTCAGTCGTGACACATTAATGGGAGTCAGTGCACAATCTGTTGGTAAAAGAATAAGTTCATAGAAGATCGCCCGATGTGAGGATGTCAGGAGAACAGTTTAAACTTCAGATGGCAGCTGAGAAGACTAATGATGATGTTGTTCTGAGCGGAATTAATGCATAAATAACACGACACGAACAATAAAAATACGTACTGAGCTATTCTGATACAAGGTGATTATTGCAGGAAGTTAGAAAACAATATGTGAAGTGACACGATTTATTAGACAGGAAATGACGACAATGAGATGTGAATATCCGCGTTTGTCTATACCCCGTGTACTGCACATGATGATGATGATGCAATATGTTGATCATTAATGGCTTTTCGTTCAAGTCAGTCCGAAGATGGACACCAAGTCAGCTTCCAACCGTCTGTAAACATGAACAAGACCATATACATACAGAGGTTTCCCTCTGCAGAATCATTGTTGCTGCATCCTTACATCCATCAGCAACTGCTGGTGACATCTATAAAGTCTCAAAATCTTACGGCGTCTATGTTAATATAGCTCGTTTGAAAACAAAAAGGGAAGCAACTGAAGTTCTAATTGAGATATACTCAATACTGCAGCTTTAGATGTTCATAACGAAGATACTTTGCAATCATTGATTGCTGGTTTCGCTAAATCATGTGACCTATTTTGGCAAACAAACAAAAAACTACGATTTTAGCACAATGAAACATCAAACCCACTGACATAACCTTAAAGGAAGCTCACTTATATCGGTACAAAGATTCAGCTATCTCGAATCTTCGAATCTAGTGTCACAGCGACGCAATACCTCGAAGAACTAAATATAAGAATTGACAAGACAGCCACGACATAAATTAACACAAAGCGAAAGGAATAGTATGAAATGAACATTACCAGCCAAGGTACTAATATATCAAACCTGCATGTTTAACATATATGGATCAGGAACTTGGACAACCTATTCAAGGCACAAGAAAAATATTAAATATTTTAAACGGCTATGTGCGCTGTCTTGGAAATATAATGAACAGCAAATGGCCGGACAAAGTAAGGAACTCAGAAATCCTGCAGCGGTCTAGGCTTTTATCAATTGTGACGACACTCAGGTGTGTCCAAGATTAAGAAAATTGTGTGTTGAAGATGTCTGCAAGGTGCCCTAAGTAAATTCTGTATTAGTGAGAAAAATTGTGAAAAGCTGGCCGAAGATCATAACACATGGAGAAGGTATATAAAAGGCGGCATAATCTGGGAGCGAAATGAAGTCACAGTTAGAAGAAATAGACGCAGGAGAAAAGAAAAGTGATCCTTCAACATCAAATTGCCTAGTTCATTCAGGAGCCGAACCTGCCACTCCAATATCGACATCTGACTGTCTTTAACAAAAGCAAATTTATATCGCTGGGTCCCATATATTTTCTTTGTCAGTCAACTTCTAACATGCTTGCATGTTGTTGTATTACTTCTTCAACTTGTTGCTCGTGTGCCACTATCTTCTCTCAGATGCTGCCATTATCTTCTCTCAGATGCTGCCATTATCTTCTCTCAGATGCTGCCATTATCTTCTCTCAGATGCTGCCATTATCTTCTCTCAGATGCTGCCATTATCTTCTCTCAGATGCTACCATTATCTTCTCTCAGATGCTGCCATTATCTTCTCTCAGATGGTGCCATTATCTTCTCTCAGATGCTGCCATTATCTTCTCTCAGATGGTGCCATTATCTTCCCTCAGATGGTGCCATTATCTTCTCTCAGATGCTGCCATTATCTTCTCTCAGATGCTGCCATTATCTTCCCTCAGATGGTGCCATTATATTCTCTCAGATGGTGCCATTATCTTCCCTCAGATGGTGCCATTATCTTCTCTCAGATGGTGCCATTATCTTCTCTCAGATGGTGCCATTATCTTCCCTCAGATGGTGCCATTATCTTCTCTCAGATGGAGCCATTATCTTCCCTCAGATGCTGCCATTATCTTCCCTCAGATGCTGCCATTATCTTCTCTCAGATGCTGCCATTATCTTCTCTCAGATGGTGCCATTATCTTCTCTCAGATGGTGCCATTATCTTCCTCTCCAGATGCTGCCATTATCTTCTCTCAGATGGTGCCATTATCTTCTCTCAGATGGTGCCATGCCATTATCTTCTCTCATTATCTTCTCTCAGATGGTGCCATTATCTTCTCTCAGATGCTGCCATTATCTTCTCTCAGATGCTGCCATTATCCTCTCTCAGATGCTGCCATTATCCTCTCTCAGATGCTGCCATTATCTTCCCTCAGATGCTGCCATTATCTTCTCTCAGATGCTGCCATTATCTTCTCTCAGATGCTGCCATTATCTTCTCTCAGATGTTGCCATTATCTTCTCTTAGATGCTGCCATTATCTTCCCTCAGATGCTGCCATTATCTTCACTCAGATGCTGCCATTATCTTCTCTCAGATGCTTATATTATCTTCACTCAGATGCTGCCATTATCTTCTCTCAGAGGCTGCCATTATCTTCTCTCAGATGCTGCCATTATCTTCTCTCAGAGGCTGCCATTATCTTCTCTCAGATGCTGCCATTATCTTCTCTCAGAGGCTGCCATTATCTTCACTCAGATGCTGCCATTATCTTCTCTCAGAGGCTGCCATTATCTTCTCTCAGATGCTTATATTATCTTCCCTCAGATGCTGCCATTATCTTCCTTCAGATGCTGCCATTATCTTCCTTCAGATGCTGCCATCATTATCTTCTCTCAGATGCTGCCATTATCTTCCTTCAGATGCTGCCATCATTATCTTCTCTCAGATGCTGCCATTATCTTCTCTCAGATGCTGCCATTATCTTCTCTCAGATGCTGCCATTATCTTCTCTAAATTGCTGCCCATTATCTTCTCTCAGATGCTGCCATTATCTTCTCTCAGATGCTGCCATTATCTTCTCTCAGATGCTGCCATTATCTCCCCTCAGATGCTGCCACTATCTTCTCTCAGATGCTGCCATTATCTTCTCTCAGATGCTGCCCATTATCTTCTCTCAGATGCTGCCATTATCTTCTCTCAGATGCTGCCCATTATCTTCTCTCAGATGCTGCCCATTATCTTCTCTCAGATGCTGCCCATTATCTTCTCTCAGATGCTGCCATTATCTTCTCTCAGATGCTGCCATTATCTTCTCTCAGATGCTGCCATTATCTTCTCTCAGATGCTGCCATTATCTTCTCTCAGATGCTGCCCATTATCTTCTCTCAGATGCTGCCATTATCTTCTCTCAGATGCTGCCATTATCTTCCCTCAGATGCTGCCATTATCTTCTCTCAGATGCTGCCATTATCATTCAATAATGGTTAAGATAAGTCTCTCAGCAAGTGACACTGGGATCAATATGCAAACTTTACTTGGAGCGACAGAGCAAAATTATTTACAACAATAATGTCTGTTCTTACATGGTTCTTCCATAAAGTGCAATATTCTCTCTCTCTCTATCCTCTCTCTATCCTCTCTCTCTCTCTCTATCCTCTCTCTCTCTCTATCCTCTCTCTCTCTCTATCCTCTCTCTCTCTATCCTCTCTCTCTCTCTATCCTCTCTCTCTCTCTATCCTCTCTCTCTCTATCCTCTCTCTCTCTATCCTCTCTCTCTCTATCCTCTCTCTCTCTTCTCTCTCTCTCTCTCTTCTCTGTCTCTCTCTCTCTCTCTCTATCCTCTCTCTCTCTATCCTCTCTCTCTATCTATCCTCTCTCTCTCTCTCTATCCTCTCTCTCTCTCTCTCTCTTCTCTCTCTCTCTCTCCTCTCTCTCTCTATCCCCTCTCTCTCTCTCTATCCTCTCTCTCTCTCTCTATCCTCTCTCTCTCTCTCTATCCTCTCTCTCTCTCTATCCTCTCTCTCTCTCTCTCTCTCTCCTCTCTCTCTCTCTCTCTCCCTTCTCTCTCTCTCCTCTCTCTCTCTTCTCTCTCTCTCTCCTCTCTCTCTCTCTTCTCTCTCTCTCTTCTCTCTCTCTCTCTCTCTCTCTCCTCTCTCTCTCTCTCTCTCTCTCTCTCCTCTCTCTCTCTCCTCTCTCTCTCTTCTCTCTCTCTCTCTCTCTCCTCTCTCTCTCTCTCCTCTCTCTCTCTCTCTATCTATCCTCTCTCTCTCTCTCCTCTCTCTCTCCTCTCTCTCTCTCTCTCTCTCTCTCTCTCTCTCTCTCTCTCTCTCTCTCTCTCTCTCTCTTCTCTCTCTCTCTTCTCTCTCTCTCTCTCCTCTCTCTCTCTCTTCTCTCTCTCTCTCTCCTCTCTCTCTCTCTTCTCTCTCTCTCTCTCCTCTCTCTCTCTCTTCTCTCTCTTCTCTCTCTCTCTCCTCTCTCTCTCTCTCTCTCTCCTCTCTCTCTCTCCTCTCTCTCTCTCTCCTCTCTCTCTCTTCTCTCTCTCTCTCCTCTCCCTATGTTTTTCTTTCTTATTAGCAGTTTAAGCTCAACTGCAGGCTGCAGTATTATTTTGTTTTTTTTTTAAAACAACAGAATGTCAATGCGCCTAATTAATACCACCCGTTCTCTTCCAAGTCAACCCTGTAGGTCCACGCCAACCCTGTGAGGTCCACGCCAACCCTGTGAGGTCCACGCCAACCTGGTGAGATCTAGGTGCGCGCTGGGCTACCCGTGCTGACGTACTATCAACTTGCCTATCTGGTTCACGTATGGAGAGATTTAACTACGCTCTTAAGTGTTTCTCTGCTTCCCAGCAATGTAATACATCCTGATAGAGCATCACAGCAATACTGTAGACAGAACACGAAGCACCGACTCACCTCTTGTTTCATTCTTACCCTGTCACTACCCCCTCCCTTTCCTTCCCAAAAGATGAACTCCAAACAATAATATGATGAAATGAACAATCAAAATGTTCAAGGACATCACATTCAAGCAAACAAGATTGACTGCAGACCTATATCCTTTACCACAACAATTAACAAGAGAGAAACCTTCTTCCTGATGGTCCGGGTACAGGCCGTGGTATCTCACACGTCATCACCCTCTCCATTTCTTCCAAATCTCGGATTAGATGTTTGTATCGTACACGTCATCACCCTCTCCATTTCTTCCAAATCTCGGATTAGATGTTTGTATCTCACACGTCATCACCCTCTCCATTTCTTCCAAATCTCGGATTAGATGTTTGTATCTCACATGTAATCACCCTCTCCATTTCTTCCAAATCCCGGATTAGATGTTTGTATCTCACACGTCATCACCCTCTTCATTTCTTCCAAATCCCGGATTAGATGTTTGTATCTCAAGTGCCCCGCTCACACCACGCCCCCACAAACCTCATCATCAAATACAGACTTCGACCTCTTCAGTGTACACCCAATGACTACACCACTTCATCGTCCGCCCTTAGAAAGCCTTTAGGTGGGCGTGGACACGTTCTGTCGCTAGTTTACAGCAAGTCGCGACACAACAGCGCTCTTCAGTCCGACTCCAGCCCGTCTTCGACATGGCACTTTTAGGTAACGGAGAGCCTTCCCACTTTGATCCTTAGTCGCTTGACAGACTATTTAGACTGTTTCCGCCGAGCACCACTCGGAGGTGGAGTAAGATCTGTTCGTCGATCCAGAGGTAGTCAGATGAAAGTCGCTGACAGCTCTCAGCCCAGCATATAGAACATATACTAAATTATAAACATTTGTATTTTATTACACATTTTCCTTTCGAGTCAAATCTGTATAAATGGCGGAAGTCATAATTTACGATTAACAATTTGCTGCTAGTTCTTTCATGGTCTTTTTTTTTATTAGTTCCATGGTTGCGCCTTCACTAATAATTGTTCTGCTTTGTAATTCTCTTGACCTTCCTTGTTTTATTTTACCTGATGGTTTCCACATGAATGCCCTATAGATAAGTCTTTCTTCATTTATTCTCAGAGCGTGACCGGTGTCATTCCATGGAACTCACGAACGTATTATCTAAAGACAGCACTGAAGAATTGTCAGCCCAAACTGCGATAAATAAGGCCTACCCATCCAGTGATCACACATTTTAAAACTACCCTTTTTATTGTTCTGTTCTTCCTCCTATTCTCTACAACATTCTCTTCCCTAAAAATTCACAGCTCATGTACAATTATGTGGTGTATGCGTGCGTGCGTGTATGATTACTACATAAAGATAATGACGTAATCTTCCTGGCCAGCGGAATAGACTTCATTCGCTCACGCAAAAGTGCACATAAAGAGAGTTCCTACCAACTTCATTCCCGTATCTCTCCAGCTATACAATATATTATTTCTTTATCTACGGCCAATGATTCATCCTTCATATATAAGGTGCCCATGTACACAATGAAAACGCTTCGTTGGTTTAGTCCTTGCAGAAAGCACGTCAAACCGAGGGCTCCAGATGTACCCCCAGGGACCAGCTTCACCTGCTCCCATTGTTCAATGAAACATTTACCTGAGAGACAAGCTCCATACGCATCTGGATGCCAACGTACACACACATTCCAACACATTCACTTATTTTCTTGCTAACTTTCAATCAGCACAGATATCTTCTTGAATGTTTTATTTCTTCCCAGCGGTTGATGTCTGGCACGTCTATTTAGCTTTTCTCTCTTTCTCTCGATTGTATACTAAACGTATAATGCATCTTTCATTATCTATACATGCATGTGTGAAACACGGCAAATAACATAGGTTCTAGTTATTTAATTACAACAAAATTTCTCACATAATTGTCCAGTTTACAAGAAATAAATGGAAACGAAACAAATATTCTGACAGACAAAAAAAGCACAGGAGAGACAAAAAAGAGCATCCACCAACACTATCTTCACTCCTGTGATACCACTGTCAAACTTTGGTGCTAGATTCTAGAATGATCTATAAATCAAATATATCAGACGCAAGATGGTCTGAGAGACACAAGAAAGAAGAATACCATTAGCAATCACTCCTGTAGTCGAACATATACAGAACAATAAATGAAGTGGTTTAGTCACGAGACAGATACAAACAATTAGCTACGTATGATCCACACAGTCTAAACAAGGGCTATAAACACAGCAGCTCTGCGAGTGCGACGTCCTAGCAATAGGTGAATAGACGGAATACAGAAGGGAACAAGACAACACAAGTGCAAGAAGTGGCTGAATGTTTCCCTAACCTGCAGAAAGGCAAACAAGGAGAATAGTGAAAAGAAAAACAATGTAACGACAGACCCAAACACACACACACCCAATGTTAACAGCATTGAAGTCCCCACTAGCGACACATTTGTTGTGAAGATTAAATGTTAAATCAAACAGAACTATTCAAGTGCCAATGTCAAGGTCTATGTGAGTAACTGGTGATAGGAGTCATCGCACAATAGCAAGGGGGATATCAATCATACAAGAATCAGGAATAGATATATATATTTGTATACACACATACACCTGATGAAAAGATAAAGGAACATTCGACATGTGAAACAAGAACTCAATGCCATCCCCGAATACATGACAACAATCAATGTTCAAGTGAAGTCAGAGAATCATAGGAGGAAGAGGTATGTATTACAGCACTCACAAAAAATAACAAATAAATAACAACAGAAACAAACAAAGAACAATATATGGTCCGAAGCAGGATCGAACCCGTACTCCATGGCACTGCGCCTTGCCATAAGAAGCCGAAACACTGCCACTCAGCTAACTAAAAAAATAGCTATTGTGGACAATGTCTTACGCGCAGGTGTTCTCATGACTATAGCAGAGGGTTACGATCACAGCTCGGGAGTAAATTGTATTTCTGTACTTTCCTATTAATGCAAGTATCTCCAGTAGGGCTGAATACTTGTGTTGCAGACAAACATTTATTGGACTAAACTGCACGAATAGTAGTTTCCAGTGGTTTTGAAACTAAAGTAAAGTCACAAGATCTCTCGAAAGGAAAGGCAGAGATGTGTGCCATGGACGTAGAGACCATGAAATGAAACAGTCTGCCCATAACTGCCATGAGTTCAATTGGTGTGGACACAAACGAGTTTGTCCACGGGAGTCCATGCCCTGACACGATGGCTCGTGTATGTCCGTACTGCCAACAATGAGTAGGCACATCAACCACGTGTCAAATGTCTTCAAAGATTGTATTTTAATATCGACCAGCGTAGATAATGCGTTTCTTAAACTGCAACAAAGGAACACAAGTAAAGCGATAAAGGAGAGTTCGGTATCTGGACAACTAGCAAGGGATGCAACCATCTGTGTGTGCCTACAGGTGGCCATGAGCTCAACATGTCTCATTATATAAATCAGGTTGTTAGTAGACAAGAAAGGCTGACCCAGGACGGGTAATAGAGGAGGCCGGTGTGTGCCAGAGAGCAGCAAGAGAAATAAGTCAACATGAGACCGGTTCAGAGAGGCGAGCTATCAATGTTCACACAAATTAACTGGAACAATGTCTCTATATGTTGAAGAATCCAGAGTTGGATAACGAGCAAGAGAGTTCACAGTAACTGAATGCATGGCACCTAAGAAAGGAGACACAATCACGCTTACCGTACCGATACGTCTCCTGACATTTCTTCAACGTTTATGTAGAAACGGCCTCTCACAATCATTTGTGGTGAAATGTTTTTGTTTTTATTTCTTTATATCAATAACGATTGTGCAGACTTTAAATAGAACCAACCTAACGGATGCTACAGAGCCCGTGCACAGATCTTTCTGTACAATCTGATACAATATCATGCTATTAATGGACACTGTTAGAGTAGTCATTATGGCTCTTATTAGCGAATAAGAACCTAATAATAGAAAACGCAATAATAAAAGTGTTACTTCAAACCTTGTCCCCGGTTGTGAAGTGGTTAGTGCACTCGTCTATTGAATCAGGTGCAACTCTTCTCTTCTACCTTTCAACTCTCCGTGGAGCATAAGTCTTCAACACATTTCAGGTCGTTCTGTTTTTTGCCATTCTTTTACGATCGTTGTTGTCTACCACATCATCTTCTTCTCTGCTTCCACCTGTCTTCTCCAAGAATATTTTGGTCTTCCTCTGTCTCTTTCCTGTGGATTCCAACATAAGTGCTTGCCGTGTTTGTTTCTCTGTTTGTTTCCGCAGTGTGTGTCCATTGTCTTCGTCATATCTGGACTTATGTTCAATTATCTAAATATGAACGTTTTTTTCGAAACAAGGATTCGGTGTTGACCCAGCCACTGAAACTGAGTACCAGAAATTGTGGACGGGAGAGTGAAGCGGCGTGGTGTGATACAGGTTACATCACAAAATATGTGTCAGAGAGACAAATATGGCACTAACTGCCCAAGCGTCAACAGCGAAAAGGCTTCACTTTGACAACATATGTCCATCATGTATACGGCCATCAGCATGTAACCATTAGCGGGCCGCATTTGTTGCTGGGTTTCATCCACCAACATTTTCTTTTTTTGGACGCGGAAAACTGGCAACCATTTATTGTATTTTACTGTGCAGACTGACAATGTAAACGTCACGACTAAAGGCCGTCTACGGGGAGACAACACAAACTAAAACATCAGGGGGTGGGATAGACAAATGACCAAGTTATCCAATAGTTAGTACCGAACTGACAGCTAAAGAAAGTAATAACAGGAAGGATGAGTACTGCCTGGGAGCCGCGATAGCTCAGTGGTTAGTGAGCTGGACTACAAAGGACAAGAGGTAGGGTTCGATCCCAACCGACAGCTGCCAGGTTCACCCAGCCTTAACGGGTACCGGATTTTTTCAGGGAAAGTAAAGCGGCACGGGCGTAATACCGACCACATTACCCCAAAAATCATGTGCAGAGGGTCTGTAAAATTTATGGTCACTAACACCATATTCCCTATACGCCACTTGGCATGACGGGGGTACTTTATTTTTTTCTTTCTTTTATGAGCACTGCATCCCTTTCCAAGTATTTCAGGATGTGGCAGTGACTATGACATTATGTCACAAGGCAGTCTATATTGTCATTGAGCTTACAGTCCACATATAATTGGATCCAGAGATGCGGCAAAAAATGATGACTTTAAAAACACAAATTGTATCAAGAAACACCGAAATCAGATGGAGTCGGAGTCAACGAGGATACAATTTGGCACTCAAACCCATAAGTTCTTTCTCCTTTCCTTCAAATTAGTTCGTAAGATATCAACGCCCCTTGAGATTAGATAAACATGTTTGTCTCTATCTGTCTATCTCTCTCGTTCTTTCCTACAGCCACAGTTACAAGACGTTACTCGCCCCCTCCCTTCCATAAACATTTCCCCAGAAGTTGTTGGGGCATTTATCAACTTGAGGAAAATACGCTCGGCCGCAAACCTGACGAGAGATAATTAAAAACGAGGCCAGTACAGGTAAGTTGTGAGAGTTGAGGTGCTAGCACCGTGTCTGTTCCTGTCTGAACTTTACCGCAGCACGCGCTGCCTGCAGGCATGGGCACTCCATCTTTTCTGCAATCAGCGCATGTTTATGTATGTGTGTGTGTGTGTGTTATAAATAAAAACGGGGAGGGTCAACGAGATTTCTTTGTGCGAGCGTATCTGTGACGTCTGCTGTTTGAATGTCTTTCAGTTCAGTATGAACATACACGTCAGTGTGAACATGTCTGTGTCAGTGTGAACATGTCTGTGTCAGTGTGAACATGTCTGTGTCAGTGTGAACATATCTGTGTCAGTGTGAACATGCCTGTGTCGAGAACATTCCTGTGTCAGTATGAACATGTGTATGTCAGTGTGAACATGTCTGTGTCAGTGTGAACACGTCTGTGTCAGTGTGTCATGACAGTGCCTTTCTGTGGCAGTATGTAACGTGATGCTGATGCACTAGTTTGCCCAAATAGCGGGAACCAATGCTAGGAGCAGTACGATCGTGGAAATAAAAGGAACATTGTATAAAAGGCACATTGTATAAAAGGCACATTGTATAAAAGGCACATTGTATAAAAGGCACATTGTATAAAAGGCACATTGTATAAAAGGCACATTGTATAAAAGGCACATTGTATAAAAGGCACATTGTATAAAAGGCACATTGTATAAAAGGCACATTGTATAAAAGGCACATTGTATAAAAGGCACATTGTATAAAAGGAACATTGTATAAAAGGAACATTGTATAAAAGGAACATTGTATAAAAGGAACATTGTATAAAAGGAACATTGTATAAAAGGCACATTGTATAAAAGGCACATTGTATAAAAGGAACATTGTATAAAAGGAACATTGTATAAAAGGCACATTGTATAAAAGGAACATTGTATAAAAGGAACATTGTATAAAAGGCACATTGTATAAAAGGAACATTGTATAAAAGGAACATTGTATAAAAGGCACATTGTATAAAAGGCACATTGTATAAAAGAACATGAGAGATCTTGCAAAACGGAGCTAAATTAATTCTTATAACGGGAAAGCAAAGATGGGGTACATGTTCTATCTAGATCTTAAAGTGTATAATAATATGGTGTCAGTGTCCTAACGTTTAACTGCACATTTATATTTCTGATGGAGTCAACATCACGCCAGACCGTACTACTTTCTCAGAAATTCTGGTACCCATTTAAGTCTGGGTGAACCTAGAAGCCGTCGACAAGATCAAACCATATTTTGAGTTCTTAGTTGTCTAGTTCACTAATAGCTGTGCTACCGGGGCACTCAAGTAATAAAGAGACATTGAACAAGAGAAAATGTTGCCATAAAAATGGGGCAAATCCCTATCAAGGAGAAATTGTTTCCTATAAATGAAGGAAAGTCATTGCAAAAGTAAGCACAATCCCTGTAAAACGAAAGAGAGTTAATGGGAAGGCAAGTCCATATATAACTTGTGAGAAAGGTCCTACAAAAGTAAAGGATACTAACAGAAGGACAAGTTGATGTCAGAAACATGGTACATGGCCCGAGACTTATTTCGGTGATCTACGAGTATCTATGAGGTGCTCTATGAGTACAGTCTTTCGACATGACATAAGCGCGGAGATTTGAGTTACAGCAGATGGAGTATTTACAGTTTTAGCTTTGGAGTTCAGAGCTTAATGCTCACATTCATTTACCAGTGGAGCACAATAAATCAATTCTGGGCAGTTCCCATTTCCAAATAAACTACTTGCATGTTACTATAGCATTTGCATGCATACATAAACAAGTATACCAGTGATGCATCCACTATTCCTTATTACCTACATGGATTACGTGTGTAAGTTAGCCAACTATCACAGTCAGAGGATATTAACGAGCTTCTGTTCACAGACGATCAGGCACATGGGGAAATAGAAGACCTACAAGAACACTTAAACAGACTCAACAACACGGGTACTCAATACAGCATAAAAAGCAATAATACAGAAGTCATGAAAATCGCAATAAACAAACAGAACATCAACATAACGATAGACGGCAGGCAATTAAAACCAGTGAAGGAATTTACATACCTAGGAAGTCTAGTGACAAACGACGATTCACAAACAGCAGAAATAGACTCAAGATGCAACAAAACTTGTCAAATCATTGGACAACTATTACCACTATTATTCAAAAAGGAAATAACTATAGAGGCAAAACTGGAATTCTAGAACACAATCTTCAACCCAACGTTGTGCTGCCAATGCCAGACCTAAACTCTAGACTCAAGAATAATAAGGAATATACCCACTATTGAGATGAAGTGTGTTAGACGCATGACAGGAAACAGCCTGAGTAGATACGATTAGAAATGAAGAAGTAATACAAAAGTTGGGGGTAATTTCCGCCATTGAACACATAGAGAAACAATAGATAAAATGGTTTGGCTACGTGATAGATAGAAAGAGCAAAGCACAACAACAAGCTTTTAATGAATGGTGTGAGAACGCCAGTCCAAAGGATCGACCACGAAAACAATGGATTAATGGAATATAAAAAAAACACTACGAAACATAGCGGCAACAGAGGCCTACAGAAGAGCAATAGACAGAAAATTACATCTCCCCTCGGCACTGAAAGGCAAACGAGGAAGGAAAGAAGAAAAATAAACAAATGGTAACAGTGTGCTCCATTTGGTCCTCTCGGGCAAGCACTGGTTTATGTAGAGGTTAACAACAAGTAAAGAAGTGTTGAAATCCTGTAAACGGACTCCTAAGGGGATAAAGTAAAGTAAAGTACCCCCGTCACGCCAAGTGGCGTATAGGGAATATGGTGTTAGTGACCA
Source organism: Megaustenia siamemsis (assembly GCA_032433765.1). Lineage (NCBI taxonomy): Eukaryota > Metazoa > Mollusca > Gastropoda > Stylommatophora > Ariophantidae > Megaustenia > Megaustenia siamemsis. The sequence goes on along the minus strand of JAVIAB010000108.1, from coordinate 33,481,763 downwards.
TACATTTTACACACCTTCAGCACATGATTTTCGGGGTAATGTGGTCGGTTTTACGCTCGTGCCGCGTTACTTTCCCAGAAAAATCCGGTACCCATATAAGGCTGCGTGAACCCGAAAGCCGTCGGTTGGGATCGAACCCTACCCCTTGTTTTTTGTAGTCCAGTTCACTAACCACTGAGCTATCGCGGCTCCTCCTAAGGGGATAACAATGGAGGAAATGCCCGCGTAAAAGCACAATTGATAGAGAACAACTTTGCCACTAAACGAGGGGGAAAGATAAAAACCATCAACGGCTTCGGCCTCCTTCCCCCTGCCCCCCCCCCCCCCTTTTCCCAAACAAGAAGTCGGACAAGGCTGTGTTCTGTCGCCGGATTTGATTTCACTTTACAGCGAAAATATTATAAGATCAATAGTAGACAAAAAAGTAATTGAAGTCAACGGTCACAACAAAAACAATTTGCGATATGTCGATGGCACAGTCTTAATATCAGATACAGAGAATGAACTACAAGAAATGATAGACATACATAATAGTAAAGGAAAGCCACCAGAAAGGTCTCCGTCTGGATAGTAAGAAAACAGAAATAATGACCAAGAAACAATCACACCATCATGCAGCATAAAGATAAACAGGACAAATCTGAAACAAGTACAACGCGTCACATACTTGGGCTAAATATCAGATGGAAGATGTACTACAGAAATAAAAAAGCAGAATAGCTCAGACCAAAATAGCATTTCAGAAAACGAAAAACGTCTAGTGCAAGAAAGCTTATGTCCAAAGTAGTGAGAAACAGAGTTCATCGGTGCTATATAGAACCATTTCTGATTTATGGAAGCTAATCATGGACAGTAAACAAACAAATGAAAAGACGATTAGAGGCCACAGAGATGGGATTTCTCAGAAGAATGTTGAAAGTTCCCTGGACAGCTAAAAAGACCAATGAGAACATTTTCAAAGAGGCCAACACAAACAGGGAGCTCCTAAAAATCATCAGAAAGAAATAATCAACATTTTTCGGGCACATCATGAGAAGATGAAAGTTGTTATGGCATGGAAAACAGTCAACAACAGAATTGATACGATGCACTGTGGATAGAAATTGTGGAAGGACATGATCACCAACCAGTATGGCACATGATGGTGATGATGAGTAGGAACGTCTCAAAGAGCGACCGAGTGGCTACAAAATGGTTTTTATACAATACGGATGTAGCCGAGAACCCAAAAAAATGTATTTCCGCATAAAAAAACAGTAGTCATTTATTCGATGGCCACTTTCTGTACACAATAGAACACTTGTTACAGCAGGCATTCATTCTGTACACAATAGAACACTTGTTACAGCAGACATTCATTCTGTACACAATAGAACACTTGTTACAGCAGACATTCATTCTGTACACGCACAACACTTGTTACAGCAGGCATTTATTCTGTACACAATAGAACACTTGTAACAGCAGACATTCATTCTGTACACACACAACACTTGTTACAGCAGGCATTCATTCTGTACACAATAGAACACTTGTTACAGCAGACATTCATTCTGTACACAATTTAACACTTGTTACAGCAGACATTCATTCTGTACACACACAACACTTGTTACAGCAGACATTCATTCTGTACACAATAGAACACTAGTTACAGCAGACATTCATTCTGTACACAATAGAACACTTGTTACAGCAGACATTCATTCTGTACATAATAGAACACTTGTTACAGCAGGCATTTATTCTGTCTGTTACACTTTCGTAAAGTAATACACGGCTGCTAACTATAATCTTAAATTGGAACTTTAGTTTAAACCCTACAAATGTTGTGGCACTTTGGATACTTTGAGTAGATTACATTCCCCTTATTTCTAAACTTCGTTTTAAGAAAGGTGTTCTTATTTTGTAGAACTCTATTTAAAATATATATATATATATATATATATATATATATATATATATATATATATATATATATATATATATATTCGAGTTTATTTCATTTTTGTGCTAGAGTTTTCATTAAGAAGATGAACACAAAAAAGATAAGTTTTCATTCATAAATGACAATTGTGATATTTCTGGTGTGAACTATTTCGTTTTCCAATACAAATGTTTCCAAATTGTAACTTCAGCGTCAAAAACGATTCACACAGGTTACATTTCTGAAATAGCAAATAAACCAGACACTTCAAATATCTGTAATAAGCAGCTGTGATTACAAATAACGCATTTAATGACGCGGTAACTGTCCAGAGATGTGGTCTATTCTTATGCTTTTACCCTACGCCTACTCTCTTTACCGGTGACCTAACGCCTTATAAAAGACGTTCAATATGTGGCAAATACGTTGTGTTATAATTGACTCAATAGTAATACGTTTGGTTGACATCCAGTTTGGATACGCTCAATACAACAGACTTCAGCGTGGCATTTTTAAGATGTGCTAAGGTTGCCGTCCATCTTCGATCTCACACTGCTTGACTGGACGGATCATTGTTTTTTCAAGAGTAAGATCTTGCTTAGTTATGGTTTAATGATCCTGACGCAACCAGACAGTTATCAATCCCTGACTACTTTCAGTCCAGGAGGTATCCGACAGTATCTACTGACGAAGGCGAACTCATTGTGACTTTAAGAGATGATTATGCACACAGACAGGCCTGTTGAGAAGGACAGTGCTAACACTGATCCAGAGGCTAATGGAGAGAAAGTACATATGAATGCTTCATACGTAGGGGACACCTGAACAGTGCGACCAGGCAACATTAACTTCCACGTTGGAAGTGAACACCGGGAAACAAGATCTGGTGGCGATTAATTAAAAAAGATGAAGCCAAAGACTCTCAGCTGAACTCTGTTATTATTCATCTGGCTGGCACGTTGACCGATGGTGACCTATTCCAGAGAAATCCACAATGAAACAGAACACCGAAACAGGTATGGTCATGATTTATGACTAAACTCAAAATAGGAACTACCAGCCAATGGCACTGTACCTTGGGTGACATGACAACAAGACACGTTCTACAGGAGTGCCCCCCAGTACACAGACCTGAGGAGGTCAATGTGGCCCAAACCCACCTCCCTGGAAGAGAAAGTCTACGAGGCAACTGAATGACTGAAACAGACAGCTGCCATTATAAGAGAGTCAGAAATCCTAGTCTCAATGAGCCTCATTCGCAGAAGAAGTTTTACTGTTTCTGTAACAGTGCCAGTGCTGTGTGATATATATATAAGGTGATATCAGCAAAACACCTATTGACTATCTAACACGATCACAGTAAGTTTACATACTGAAAGTCAATCGCTGAGCATGAACAATAGTGAAAGAAGGTGTTATTGATGATAAAAGTGCAGGGTCAAGAGGTCATCCCAACATAGAAATGGGTTGAGAGTGGCAGTTTATAAAAAAAAAAAAAAGGAAGAACAAGATGTTTGGTGAAGCTGCAAAAACTAGAAGGCAAAGTGTGCGCCACAACAACACGAACACGCTCAACACATACACCTACTTACCATCTGGCCTTTAAATACCATCTATGTCAAAATAGTTCCGGAAAAAATCGTTACTAAATCATGTCAGGCGATTTTTTTGAATGACCAATTGTAGAGATTCAGCAGTTAGCGCATGCAAGGAAATAACCTTGCACTGCATGCAACTGAGTAACGTCCTAATCGATGGAGTATCAGATGCATTCTATTTCTAGTCCAGCAGGGATTAGGAAACATGTGGCGGTGAAATAGTTAGACAAGACAGTGTGTGTCTGGTGTCAGTGCATGTATTGATTCAGCTCTGTCAGGAACAAGTGAAGAATAACAAGCAAGGTCACTAGTTTGGTATATTAAATGGTTGCTCGCTCTCTCTCCATTTCGCTTTTCGATTGTGTCCTGGTTTATGTTTACAAATTAAAGAAATGGGAGAAAACCAGCGGAAGAAAATAAATTACTAAAGCAACTACTGTAAATATAACATTCCCCATTGTCAGGCGAATTTAGCACATAACAAACGTTAGTCAGTCAGATCGATGACAGCTTTTCCTACAAGGGATGTCGAGAGGTAGTCGGAAATTAACACAAGAACAAACTTATTATAAGCCCCCCCCCCCTCACTCCACTTATATGTGTAGCATGTAATGAAACCAACAGTGGAAGTATTAAGATTGAAAAAAAAAATAGAGCACAACAGAGGCTAGAAAGGTGGAGACCTCATGTACAGACATCAAGAGAAATCGGCAGAGTGACAGCTACTGTATACTGTGTGTATCATAAGATGTAGAGTTACAGCTACTGTATACTGTGTGTATCATAAGATGTAGAGTTACAGCTACTGTATACTGTGTGTATCATAAGATGTAGAGTTACAGCTACTGTATACTGTGTGTATCATAAGATGTAGAGTTACAGCTACTGTATACTGTGTGTATCATAAGATGTAGAGTTACAGCTACTGTATACTGTGTGTATCATAAGATGTAGAGTTACAGCTACTGTATACTGTGTGTATCATAAGATGTAGAGTTACAGCTACTGTATACTGTGTGTATCATAAGATGTAGAGTTACAGCTACTGTATACTGTGTGTATCATAAGATGTAGAGTTATAGCTACTGTATACTGTGTGTATCATAAGATGTAGAGTAACAGCTACTGTATACTGTGTGTATCATACGATGTAGAGTAACAGCTACTGTATACTGTGTGTATCATAAGATGCAGAGTGACAGCTACTGTATACTGTGTGTATCATAAGATGTAGAGTGTCAGCTACTGTATACTGTGTGTACCATAAGATGTAGAGTTACAGCTACTGTATACTGTGTATATCATAAGATGTAGAGTTACAGCTACTGTATACTGTGTGTATCATAAGATGTAGAGTGTCAGCTACTGTATACTGTGTGTACCATAAGATGTAGAGTTACAGCTACTGTATACTGTGTGTATCATAAGATGTAGAGTTACAGCTACTGTATACTGTGTGTATCATAAGATGTAGAGTTACAGCTACTGTATACTGTGTGTATCATAAGATGTAGAGTAACAGCTACTGTATACTGTGTGTATCATACGATGTAGAGTAACAGCTACTGTATACTGTGTGTATCATAAGATGCAGAGTGACAGCTACTGTATACTGTGTGTATCATAAGATGTAGAGTGTCAGCTACTGTATACTGTGTGTACCATAAGATGTAGAGTTACAGCTACTGTATACTGTGTGTATCATAAGATGTAGAGTTACAGCTACTGTATACTGTGTGTATCATAAGATGCAGAGTTACAGCTACTGTATACTGTGTGTATCATAAGATGTAGAGTTACAGCTACTGTATACTGTGTGTATCATAAGATGTAGAGTAACAGATACTGTATACTGTGTGTATCATATGATGTAGAGTAACAGCTACTGTATACTGTGTGTATCATAAGATGCAGAGTGACAGCTACTGTATACTGTGTGTATCATAAGATGTAGAGTGTCAGCTACTGTATACTGTGTGTATCATAAGATGTAGAGTTACAGCTACTGTATACTGTGTGTATCATAAGATGTAGAGTTACAGCTACTGTATACTGTGTGTATCATAAGATGTAGAGTGACAGCTACTGTATACTGTGTGTATCATAAGATGTAGAGTAACAGCTACTGTATACTGTGTGTATCATAAGATGTAGAGTAACAGCTACTGTATACTGTGTGTATCATAAGATGCAGAGTGACAGCTACTGTATACTGTGTGTATCATAAGATGTAGAGTGTCAGCTACTGTATACTGTGTGTACCATAAGATGTAGAGTTACAGCTACTGTATACTGTGTGTATCATAAGATGTAGAGTTACAGCTACTGTATACTGTGTGTATCATAAGATGTAGAGTTACAGCTACTGTATACTGTGTGTATCATAAGATGTAGAGTTACAGCTACTGTATACTGTGTGTATCATAAGATGTACAGTGTCAGCTATTATATACTGTGTGTATCATAAGATGTAAAGTAACAGCTACTGTATACTGTGTGTATCATAAGATGTAGAGTGACAGCTACTGTATACTGTGTGTATCATAAGTTATAAAGTAACAGCTACTGTATACTGTGTGTATCATAAGATGTAGAGTAACACCTACTGTATATTGTGTGTATCATACGATGTAGAGTGACAGCTACTGTCAAATATTATAGATGAAATCTATTCATAAATATGTGATCTACAAAAGTGAAGTATATGTATACATATTAAAATGCAAAGAATACCCCCAGAATTTTAACAAAGAATTATAAACAAATACAAATGAAGATTTCAGAACAAAAATAATTGAAAGTCAAAAGTAGAAAACAGAATCAGTCAACAGATGCAAACATTTGTCTAACTGTGTAAACACCAGGATGATGTACAAATAGAAAGACATACAAATGTTGTGGGAAGTTAGCACAGGTAATAGTGAAGTGCAATGAAAGCATAAGGTCTTGTGGACAATAACCTGAATGATAATCAAATGATATATGAAAAATTTGTATCAATGATTCTAATGAGAATATCAATGATGTGATGGGTCATGAATATGAAATGAAAAGAAGATGTATATCTGCATTGTAAATTTGTTTAACTTTGACAAAAAAATGCAGACTTCTCAAGTTGATTATGAAATCGCAACAAACTACCAGGCTGGTTCGATAGTTAGTCACTGAACAATATAATGGCGGCCATTTGTCCTATTCAGTTTCTTCACAATCATCATCATCAAGTACCAAGCCTACTGGCGTAGGTGATCATATTTCTTCACAACTTTCGATCTCGACAGTTCTTTATCATTTCTGTTGTTGACCTTCTGCCAGGCCATTCTCTTAAGCTGTCTGGTATTTTCTCTCTTTGCTACCCTCTATCTCTTCGTCCCTCAATTTTTCCTGTTGTTACAATATATTCCAGTTGTTCCCTTCTCATTACATGGCCAAAAAATGATGATTGTTTCTTCCTAATTATTGGAAATTAGCTCTCTTTTTGCTTTGGCCTCTTTCAGAACATTTTCATTACTCTTCTTAGCTGTCCATGGTATTATCAACATTCTTCTGTAAAACCATATTTCTACAGACTCCAGTGATTTTCTTGTCTGTTGTCCTATTGTCCATGATTCACATCCATATGTTAAGACTGGCTCTACATAACATTTAAGAATTTCTTCACAATATGCTCCAAAAAGAAAGAGTAGATACTTACACAGCCAAACAATCCATTTTAATTCTTATCCCATGCTAGATCCCCACATGTAGCCAAATGTTGCTTCTACTGGCTGTAAAATATTCCAGGAAGAATTCACAATTCTACCACAGAAAAAATATGGGTACTAACATCACATTTCATATATGCTATGAGATGTCAAGGAGTTCAAATTCTCATGTGTGAACTGCCTTCACCAAACAGTTACTAGAGAACAAATGTAGCTACTCAGGTAACCTGGCATTGGAAGAAAATCAATGATAAAAAAAAAAGAGGAGACATGAATGGTACAATTGATGGCTTCAATGACAGAAGTAAACACAGGAAATCCACTCACCTTCAATGCTTCTGTTACTCCACCAAGATGCTTCTTGTTCTGCACAGGTCTTCGAGGACTTCTTGGGCTGGGCAGTTTTGGAGATGTGGGAGTCCCCAGAGAGTTACCCACAGCTCTTGATGAGCTGCCTTTAGTAACTATAGAAACCTTAGTGGGTGCACTCACTGCCTCTCCCTTGGCTATCTGGATTAAACTATCCCTCAGAGATACCTGTAGAAGTCCACAAAGCTTCAAATACAAATTTCCAAACACAAAATGTCAAATGCATGTAATACTGGTGACTGCTCAAGCCATGTGCAAGGTAAGGTCAAGGTAAAGTACGAGACTTGAATCAGCATCTTAGCACGCAAGTTTTCACCTATATGTGCTCGGCCGCCTATCCAGAAGTGTTTGGAGACTGCTGGACAGTGTCGCTTCAAACATTGAAACTCATGATGCAAAAATGGGAAACATAGACCTACTCTTAAAGTGTTTTATTTTTTCCTTTACAGTTCTACCATAAGGTATACAAATAAAAGGTGCCAAACCTACCCCATATTGTTTTTCTTGTGACTTTATTCCAGTGTAGGCATTTATTTCTAAAGGAATATATAAAATTGAATTCCAATTCAGTCATTGATCTCTCTGGGACTGCCTTAAATATCATGCCAATCCACTGGAATCATATACAATTCCTGTCCAATCCTTGACTGAATCACTCAGACATTGACATTGTCTTTCTATTGGATTTGAGCTTCAGTTTTAGTTCCCTGTTTCTTGTCTTCCAAATACATTCCTTAGTGATCAATCAATCTAATTTATTTAGATAAGACCAGACAAGACCCTGTGACTAATCTACTTGAGTTTTCAATGGTCCAACTTCAAGACACTATCATCTAGCTATGTAATCCACATGTACATAACAGCTGAATACACAGCTTGATATCAAAATATAAAAACATGAATCAATATCCAAGTGAGGAATAAATGATAAAATAAATACACATAAAGTGATAAACAAGAAACATGCTTCCTGCCTTGCCAAGAAGAGATCCTGCCATTATTCTGCTTGAGAACTATAATAAATATAACAATAAGTACATTACTAGAGATTATCAGCTTACAATAACAATGTCTTCTGGGTTTAAAAATATCAGTAAATATCAACGTTGAACAGACTTATCATGTCTATCAATTATATATGATTGCAAAAAAAGAAATATTTGTTAAAATGTTTCACTTTGAGAGAATTTTTAATACTAATACAAAATTGTTTACATAGATGTGTATACATATATATTCTGTACAGAGCAAATACACACACTTTCATACAGTTTACTTTAGGAATTACCATCTAAGATGCACTTTCATACAACTAGCTAACCTTCTAACTTTACAATGGGTTCTCTAGGATTCACACTCTGAGATGAACACTAAATTTTCAGTTTATAGCGGACTTTCTAAGATTCACTTCATCAAGGGCAACAAATGTTCTCGACCGGACTAAAGGAAAGAGCACAGCTACATGATCATTTTAACTGACAAAGGTGTCTTGAAAAATATAACAAGTGTTTAAATGAAACAAAAGGTTCAAGATATTTCTGGTTGAAATGATTTGTTATGAGGCTGGACAAATTTGTGAATTGCTTACAGGAAACAAAAACTTACCCTAATCCTAACAATAGTGGACCTACATACAGATATTAAAGAATATAGATAAAATTGTACACCATCAAGACAAGAGATAGAGAGAGAATGAAATAGCAGTCCATGGTAACCAACTTTTTGATGTGGTAATGGCACAAGTTGATGATGAGATGACCCTTATTGTGGAACATGAGGAAAGCAACATTCAGCAGCTTCTAGAGAATTCTGAGTTGACTAAATGAAAGACCATACACAAATGTTTGCCACTGATAGGGTTAGTTGTATTAGCTCTTCCGTTAATTTCACAAGTCTAGTCTGTGTATGATTCTGTCATAAAACTGCTGAGAAACTTTTTGTTTAGCTTGCACTGTCAAGCATATCAACTCAAAGATATCAAACCAAGGCTCAAAGAACACAGCCTGGTCACATAAAAGCTGTAAAGAAAACACAGGAGACAAAATTCATAGTAGCCCTGGTGGACAACACATAAAGAGATGAAAAGTTCAAACTCAGGAAAGAATGCCTTGTTAGTCTGGCTAGTTTGTTTTTCTAGGAGAGACAAATCTGATTATAAATAACTGCCATTAAAATAAAGTCTAGGAAAATGAAATGGTAAGGAAGCAGTCCCAAGCAAGAGTGCATCAAAGTTGGATGCACTGAGCACCAAATGTGAAAAACACTGTGCAACACAATTCACTATATCAAGAAAGAAAAAGTATGAAACATTCAAATTTAGAAGGAAATAATCAATGCTCCTTAATGAGACATATTATACATGTATATTGATCAGTGAAGAGATTGTAAGTAATTTTTTTGTTATGAGGTACACAATCATTCATTTTTTTTCCCAAAAGCACTAATATACTAAAACATCACTAATTTAAATGAAAAAAGACAACTACATCAAAACACAGACATTTATTTATTTATTTAATTGTGTGAGGTGTTATAAAATTAGTCCATCAGTCAATCCGCCCGTCCGTCCATCCATCTATTTATCAACCTTTCAAGCAGTAGTTGGCCCAAGGACATAGGCTCAAATACTCTTTCCCTGTTTCAAAATTTCCTTTCTAGCAGTCTCAATCCTTGCAAAGATCTTTTATCAAATTTTGCCATTTGTCTCTGTTCTGTGCAAGCATCTCGATCCCATTAAGGGAGCTGATTCCTGATGTCATAGTCTCTCTGACCAATGTTCTTCTCAGAGTCTATTTGGGTTGGCCTCTTTTCCTCCTACCTGTTGTTTCCCACTTGAGGGCTTGCTTTGCTATTCGGTTATTTACTCTTCTCATCACACGTCCAACGTCTTTTCTTAATTACTTATGATATCATCAGGTTGATTGTCGATTTCTCTAATTTCCTCGTTCGTTTAGAATTCGTTCCACGCAATACCAAGTATTTTCCTTAGACATTTATTTTCAAATGATCAGAGGTCTAAGCCACTATCATAAAAATGCCCTTGTTAATGAAACGTAGACCTGATACAGAACAGCTATTATGCCTTAAGAAAATTAAGCAGAGTGATATGTAGAGTATTTAGATATATGAATGGTATCATTTTGTCTCTTCACAACTATCTCTACAATTGTTTGTTATTTCCAATGCTGACTTACTAAAATATTATCCCAAACTTTCTTGTACCTTCTTTGTATTTCCATTTTTATTCTTTGTCACTAAATATTCTAGCTGTTTCCTTCAGACTTTTAAAACAAGCTTTCTTCTTGCTTTGTTCTCTTTCAGAATGTCTTTGCTACTATTTTTAGCTGTCCACAGCACATAAAACAACATTTATGTGACCTCCAAAAATTGTCTGCTGCCTGATTATAAAGGATTCACTTTCATATGTCAAGACAGACTGTACAATAGTGAATAGCTTCAGAGGAAGAGGTATGCTGACAACACTTGGAAAAAATCATAAATAATCAACAGCAGAAAAAAATACAACAATGGATGGTCTCAAACAGGATCGAACCCGTACTCCTTGGCACAGTGCCTTGCCACAAGAACCAAACATTAGACCATACAGCCATCTCAGGTACCAGAAAAAGTAGCTATCATTGGTGATGTCTTTCACGCATGTGTACTCATGACTATAGCATAAGGTTATGAACACAGCTCAGGAATAAATAGTATATCTATATTTTCCTATTAAGACAAGTATCACCCATAGATCTGAATACTTGCATTGTAGACAAACAGTTGTTGGACAAAACAGCATGAATAGTAGTTTCCAGTGGTTTAGACTGGAGTCAAACAATAATAAATAAATATTATTATAGAGGGATATATATATTTATTCGAGTTGTGTTCATAACCCTATACTATAATCATGAGTACAAATGTGTGAAAGACATCGCTAATGAGAGCTACCTTTTTAAGTAGCTGAGTTGGCCATGTACTCTAGCGGTTGGTTTTCATGGCAAGGCGCTGTGCCGAGTAGTACAGGTTCGATCCTGCTTCAGACCATCTATTGTTCTTTGGTTTTTTTCTGTTGATTATTTGAGCTTTTCTCCAATTGTAAAAATACTGTTTCCCCTGAAGTTATTTGCTGATCTATCACCTCAGAGGCTTCCCTCTATAATAATATTCATTTATTATTATTTGTCTCCAGGCTGTAGATAACACTGATGAACTATTTTATTATCTCCATTGTTAAAAATTGGTTATATAATATATTTTTCATTTCCTGTAATGCAGTCTGTGCTAGTCTGCCACACAGCTCTGTTTTACAATTACCATATGAGATAAACAAGATTCAGTCTATCAATCAATGCCATTTAGGCCCATTCTGAGAGCATAAGCCAAGGACAAAGTCTATTCATTCATCCCTATTCTGGATATTTTCATTATTTCCTTCCAATCAAGGCCTACAACCTTGGAGTTTTCATGATTCCTCTTTTCCATGTATTGTCGGGCCTCTTTCTAGTTTCCTCATTGTGTTTTATGTCAATACCTGTCTTGTTAACTGACAACAAAATTGTTATAGTGTGTGTCCAATCTATCTCCATTTTCTATTCATGTGTTGTTCAATTAGCTCTTGATCTCTTATTTCTCCAGATATTTTAATTTCTGATCTTGTTGTACAATCTCATGTTTAGAATTTTCTTCAGCCAATTAAAATTGTTCTCATGATGAATAGGCACACTTGAGTAGCAAGTTCCAGGAGCTAGCAGAACTCTTCAAACTACAATAGAAAGGTACTAATGACCTTTGAGATGTCCTGGGGTACAACAATATTTTATTTTTAATCTGCTTATCAACAATTAAAGTAAAAAAACCTTACCTAAATAATTATTTACAACAAATAAGTTCATAAAACAAGTTCTTAAGTGTGTCTAGAGCTCCATAGCAAAGTGGATATATGTGAAGTCATAGAAACAAGGCTGATTCTAACCGGAAGAAACTTATTGAGCTATTTATGGGTTATCATCACTGCACTCTGAATATGTCCATAGGTGTCAGATCTCCTTTTCAGACCAATAAGCCACACATTTCTGGCTGTGCCCATCTTAATTCCCATCTCTTTCATCCGAAGGAGTGATGTGGACTCATGGTTGTCAGGTTCTGTGCCTTTCCCACATCTCATATGGCATTAAAGCCTGATCCATTGGTTGACAGTGACTGTCTTCAATGACAGCACATCTAACAAGTCTGTCCATTTTTTCATTTCCTCATACTCCCATGTGTTCAGAAACTTACTTACACCTGAAACAATATGAGTGCAGCCAAAACATTAGTATGTGCTGTAGATTCTGACAGCGGAGTATCAGATGAGTCAAGAGTCAGAACATTAGTAGATTCTGACAGCGGAGTATCAGATGAGTTAGGACTGAGTTATGGAGTCTGACAGTAGAACATTAGGATTAAGTTGTGGAGTCTGACAGTAGAACATTAGGATTAAGTTGTGGAGTCTGACAGTAGAACATTAGGATTAAGTTGTGGAGTCTGGAGAACATTTGGACAACAGAGCTGATGAGTCAAATTGAAGAGAATTAAGACAGTTGTGGAGTTAGATGACAGAATATTAAACAATACTGTCAAGAGTTGTATAGTGAAAGATAAAATCTATAGAAACTGAACCAAAGATTTGATGTTCTGCCACACAGTCTGGCTATAAAGACAGATATTAGTCTTAATTTGAGATGATTTATGAAATTGAATGTAACCACAAACCTGCACTTTTGGGTCACTGAGCCATCTCAGGAACAATTCATCAACCTTGACTTTGAGCACAGGTTTTAGAGCCATGTTGCTTCTGTGAGAGAGCCTCCTATCTGTCACCTGACTTTTGTTTGTGATAACTGTGGAAAACATGCCATGGTAGTTGTAGAATCATTGGTGGTGATGATTCTTGAGGGAAATATGAAAATCTTCTTCATCAGAAGTTGTGGCATAAGGATAATATGGTCTTAGTGTTCAGTGTTATTTTCAGTATTACAAATCAACATATTTTTCAATATTACACATCAACATATTTTTCATTATTACACAGCAACATATTTTTCATTATTACACACCAACATATTTTTTCAATATTACACACCAACATATTTTTTCAATATTACACATCAACATATTTTTTCAATATTACACATCAACATATTTTTCAATATTACACACCAACATATTTTTCAATATTACACATCAACATATTTTTCAATATTACACACCAACATATTTTTCAATATTACACATCAACATATTTTTCAATATTACACATCAACATATTTTTTCAATATTACACATCAACATATTTTTTCAATATTACACATCAACATATTTTTCAATATTACACATCAACATATTTTTCAATATTACACATCAACATATTTTTCAATATTACACATCAACATATTTTTCAATATTACACATCAACATATTTTTCAATATTACACATCAACATATTTTTCCAGAAAAAAAAATCAGAACCCATTTTCATAGACAGAGCCAAAGCCTTTTTGGTAAAAAAAAAAAAAAGTATCAATTCTTGAAATAAACATCTTATGAAGTAGATTAAATGTAGATTATAGATGTTTTGTGTATATTCTGTACAAGCCATAAAACACAATCTAGTAGCCAATGCCAGGAACAGCATTTTGTGGTTTTTAGTTTATTGACATCTCCGCAATTATTTCCACTACAACCTTTTAAATCTCTTATTTAACCCTTTTTCTGACTCTCTGAGCAAATATTGTGTGTTTTAGACCAATTTTTGTTTCTTTTCTCGCTGTTATTTAAAATGTTCGGAGTGTAATGATGATGACCGCAAATAATTCAATATTTAAAATTGTAATAAAATTCAGAAAAATGGCCTGGTTATCACATGTTAAACTCTTTGGTTTAACAAACGAGACAAATCTGAAACAAGTACAAAAGTTTCAAATACTTGGGCACAATAATAACATCAGATGGGAGATGCGTCCGTTTTGCATCAGATGCAAAATTACACTGAAGAAGGATGGAAACATTCTAACAGGTAAACATGCAGCAAATTACTTTGCAGACTCCTTTGCAAATGACAATAATATTGAAATTAGCCTAGAAAAACGACAAGAGACCCGTCTAAAACAACAAAATGCAAGACAAGAAGAGACCACACATGAAGTCATGGAAACACCCATTACACAAAGAGAGCTAGAGCTGGCAATATCCAAATTAAAAATGAAAAAGTCACCAGGCAATGATGGAGTGTCCAATGAAATGATTAAGAACTTGGGAACTGCAGCTAAAGCAAAACTACTGCAGATCTACAACATTTGCTGGATCACAGGTAGAGTGCCACAGGCATGGAGAGAAGCAATTATGATACCATTACTAAAGCCAGGAAAAGATAGTTCAATGACATCCAGCTATAGACCAATCAGCCTTACAAGCTGTTTGTGTAAAACAATGGAACGTATAATCAATCTCAGACTGCAGTGGTACCTGGAAAGTGAAAATCTCCTTGTCCCACA
The DNA here is from genome assembly GCA_032433765.1 of Megaustenia siamemsis. Lineage (NCBI taxonomy): Eukaryota > Metazoa > Mollusca > Gastropoda > Stylommatophora > Ariophantidae > Megaustenia > Megaustenia siamemsis. Next base: position 33,466,630 of record JAVIAB010000108.1, on the reverse strand, counting down.
ACAAGCAGGCTTTAGACAGTGTTACTCTACCGAAGATCAAGCAACCTATCTTTCCCAGGAAATCGAAGATGCGTTTCAAGAAAAGAAACTGGTACTAGCAGCATGGATAGACCTAAAGAAAGCATTTGATAAGGTATGGAAGGAAGGGCTTCTGAAGAAACTGAGAAATTATGGAGTAAATGGCAGGATGTACAAATGGGTCAAAGCATACCTGCATAACAGGAGAGCCAGAGTGCAACTGGATGGTCTTAAGAGTAAGAAGGTCTTATTGCGCCAGGGCGTTCCACAAGGAGGGGTACTATCTCCAACACTTTTTCTGATCTACATCAATGACCTAGTTACTGAACTACCACATGGCATCAAAGTGGCAATGTATGCAGATAACTTGGTAATGTGGTGCACAGAGGAGTATGCAACAGTGGCCTCCAAATTGCTACAAAGAGCTATGAATGCACTGAATTCATGGACAAATAGATGGTGTATCAGCATCAATACAGACAAATGCAGTACTACACTTTTCACACTCTCCCCAAAACAAAAAGCAGGAGCCATCTACATAAACAATGAGCCTGTGAAAGAAGACATACAAGCTACATATCTCGGAGTTACATTTGATAACAAACTATCTTGGAAACAGCAGATAAATAAGGCAACCCAAAAGCAAGGAGAAAATTGGCTATTCTAAGAAAGTTGTGTGGAACCACATGGGGTGCGAGTGGGAAAATACTCAGTAAAGTTTACCAACAGAGTATACGCCCACATTTACAATATGGATCATCCGCATGGTGCTCAGCATCAAACACCACATTGCAAGAACTGGATAAAGTACAAAACCAGGCACTTAGGGTCATCACAGGAGCAATGAAATCAACACCAATATTGGAGATGGAGAAATTGTGGAGGATACCAGCACTGAGAGAACGGAGAGACACAAAGGTGCTGATACAGGCAGAAAAATTTGTATGCATGCCGAGACATCCAATGAAGGACAGATTCCAAAATCTTGCATTGGGACGACTTAAGAGAAGCAGCTTTATCCACCAAGCCAAGCGTATTAGTAGACAAACACCAGACATGCCAAGAGTTGTTAAACCCCTTCTGCCCATACCAGAACAGACTCCCTGGACAGATGAATCAGGATTATCAGTTCAAATACGGACAGAAGTGAAAGGAATGGTTGACAAAGAGGAACAAAATAGTCTACAGCGAAAAACAATAGCTCTCAGTTTCCTGGATGAAGAATACCCACAAGACCTATGGATTCGTGTGTACACAGATGGATCAGCACAGAATGCAGTAAAGAATGGGGGAGCAGGTGCATATATAGAGTACCCAAATAACACTAGGGATATGGATAAAATAGCAACAGGGAAATATTGTCACAATTATGATGCAGAAATACAAGCAATAAAGTTGGCAATAGAAAACTGCTGAACAGTAATCTTAGCCCACAGCCTGTAGTGTTTTTGACAGATGCAAGATCAGTACTCCAGGCACTACAATCCAGAAAATTACCACATCTGCAGACCTTATTGACTGAACTCTGCAAGCACCACAGGGTTGCCCTGCAGTGGATCCCGTCTCACTGTGGAATACCAGGAAATGAGAAAGCAGATCAGTTGGCAAAGGAAGGTTCAACAGGCACACAACTAGATACACCAGTTACATACCATCATAAGAAACAGATAATCAAATCAATCAGAGGACCACAAGCCCCAAATCAGGATGCCTTTCATAATATGAATAGATATGAACAAGTTATCATTATACGCCTAAGAACAGGACACAATCGACTCCATAGTCACATGTATACAAAATTCAAGATCGGCACATCAACTACTTGTACATGTGGACAGGCACCCCAGACTGCTGAACACATACTTCAAGACTGCACTGAATATAGTAGACTGAGGAAAATCCATTGGCCCATAGATACAACACTACAGACAAAACTATATGGGCCACTGCAAGAATTACAAAAGACAGTAAAATTTATACAGGAAACGACATTGCAGATATAGACAATACTTCAGGCGAACGAAAGATAAGATAAGAGATGGGAGATGCACCACAGAAATAAAAAGCAGAATAGCTCAGGCCAAAATAGCATTTCAGAAAATGAAAAATATCTTATGCAACAAATCTATGTCAGAAAAAATGAGAAAGAGAGTTCATCGGTGCTATATAGAACCAATTCTGACCTATGGAAGCAAATCATGGACAGTAGACAAACAAATGAAAAGACGATTAGAGGCCACAGAGATGGGATTTCTCAGAAGAATGTTGAAAGTTCCCTGGACAGCTTAAAAGACCAATGAGGAAGTTCTCAAAGAGGCCAACACAAAAAGGGAGCTCTTAAAAAACATCAGAAAGAAGCAATCAACATTTTTCGGGCACATCATGAGAATAGGAAAGTTTGAATACTTGGTTACAACTGGCAAAATAAAAGGAAAGAGAGATCGCGGACGACAAAGAGAGAAAATACTGGATAGCTTGGTGTCATGGCATGGAAAACATCAACAACAGAACTGATACGATGCACTATAGACAGAAGATTGTGGAGGGACATCATCACCTACGCCAACCGGTAAGGCACATGATGATGATGATGGAACTCTTTTGTAGCAAATGTGATTTTGTGAACAAACTGATATTTGAGAAATGTACACAATTAAACAATTGTTAATTGTTTCACTGTTTGGCTCCTTTTGGTCCTATTAAATCCTACCTGCCCTATTGTCTATTAATCATGTAACCAACAGCTACATAAATTCTTACCGCCATTCTTGAGATACGTGTTTGGCATTTGTGTTGATATTTCTTTGTTTATTTTAGGACAGTATTGGCCTATCATGTTGATCTTGATGTATTTGTTGTTTTGTACCTGATGAAGGATTTTGCTGAAACATTGTTGCTTACCTCGTCTCTCTAATAGTTTAGCTGCTAGGTACAATTTTATGTTTATTTTACATAATAATCTTACCGAATGGAAGCAGGTAAATCATAGGTTAATCTTTCTTTCTTCACTTCCTTTAGTACCTGTTCAGGTGTCAAGGGAGATACAAAGTTATGGTTCTCGCACTTTTGACAGCTTCACTCATTGTCAATCGATGCTGTTGTAACGTTTCTTTGATGCTGTCTTTCCATCTTACTCTGGTTCTGCCTCTTGCTCTTCTCCCCTCTCCTATTTTAATACATGCTTTGCATAGTAAGGAATCACACGGCATTCTTTCCTGATGGGCAAACCAGTTTATTTATGTACCTTAGTATTGGTTCAATGCCTACTCTTTCTCCTATAATATCATTTTTTATTCTGTCTTTTCTGGTTACTCCAAGCACTTTTCTCAGACATCACATCTCTGTGGTGACAAGCTCTTTTGCGTTTAAACATAAATGACCATGTTTGGGATTGGTAGCACAATGTTGGAATAAATATGCTCTGTATAAGATGTTTCTTGGTGGTAATAGGTAGCGCTTTGTGTTGAAGTATAAGGGATAGCTGTACCAATATTTTGTTTGGCTTATTGCACCATATATCTGTTTCTTTATTCTTTTTACCATCTTCTGAGAATGTTGTTCCCAAATACATGTATTTAAAGTTTGTAACTTGTTTTATAACTTGATGGTCTATTGCTATATTTAGTGTCTTCTTTTGTCTTCCTATTGTTATAACTTCTCTTTTTTTTCAGTACTTACCTTCATGTAATCATTTTACATTCTTTAATCAAGGACAATAAATGTTGAAGTTCTATTTCTTCAAAATCTATTAGGGTTTGATCATCAGCAAAAAGTAGCTCATTTATATCTTCATACTGTGATTTGACATTATTGCATATTTTGTCAATGTAAGTAATAAACAAGTGTGGTGACAAGACGCATCCTTATCTTACTCCAGATGTTACTCCGAATGGTTTTGATGTTCCTTTACCTGTTCTAATCACACTTCTGCAGTTACTATATAAGCTCTTGCAACACATAATAGGGTGGTCATTTACTCTGAAATAAACCAATGTTTGCCATCATATATTTCTCTCTACCTTATCGAAAGCTTTCTCTTAACCCACAAATGTTATAAACAGATTTTTAAAATATTCTATGTTCTTTTCTACTAGCTGCCTGAGTGAAAATATTGCATCTGTGCAGCTTCTGTTTTTTTCTAAACCCCATCTGTTCTTTCGCCAACTGGGGTTCTATAAAAGGTCTTAATCTTGTTTCTATAATCTTGGCATATATTTTGCCTATGTGGCTCAGCAGTGATATGCCCAGTATTGTGAATATTCTCTTTTGTTTTCTTTATTCTTTCAAAGGGACATTATAAATAATAAGAGCACTATATAAAGCCAAATACCAAAAATTAACAATTATTCAATGCTATGCATCCACTAATAAAACTGAAGACAAAAATAAAGATGAGTTTAATTACCAACAGCAATATCTAATAAGTAAAGTTCCAAAGCTTGCTATAATAATAGTGATGGGTGACTTTAAAGGCAAAATGAGATGGAACAACAACTGAGTTATGATGGCAATGGGGAAAGAAGGAGCAGACACCATCAATCAAAATGGAGAAAGGTTAATAGAACCAGTTGCTTTTTTTTTCTGGGAAAAAAGGTACTGGTATTCATCCTGAGGATGTTATTATATCTACTCTTACACTTTTAACATATCCTCTTATATACCATTGTCGTCTCTAGATCGATTCTTGCTTTGGGCGTCAACTGCAAAATGATGACCTCAGAGTAGCCATGAATCCACTTATTTGCTAGGAATGAATATGATGAGAGGAGGACCCACTATCTTGTTGAGCATAAGTGCAGAGGTTGTCCGTACAAGCAGAGGTGACCTAGATGAAGTTACTATAAGGTTCATCTGAGAAACCCCTTTCACATTCACTGGAAGATATTGTAATTGTGTCCAAGTGTGCTTTAGAGGGAGTAGTATGCCTGGAAAATTATTTTCTCAAAGATACTCAGGAAAACCATAAAGTATATTTTTACTGTCATTAAATTTTAATATTAATATTTTTAAAAGTGCCGGTACTGCATACTGTTGTGTACTGCTAGAAAAAAGCACTAAATAGAACTATGTTTAACAGAAAATCTAGTGAGAGGTGGAAAACTGTTTCCACACAAAGAGATACACAAGACAACATGGATATTAGATAATAAAACTATCAACCAAATTACCCACTTGTGGATTAGATGATGATACAAAACTTCCTTGATAGATGTGACAGCTTACAGAGGGGCTGACATCAATGACAATTAAAATCAATGTATTGGGAAGATTAAACGTAAAACTGAAAAGCTATCACAAGAAGCACATACATTGAAAAAAATTTATAGTAAATAGGTGAACAGTGATCTCCGCAATATGTGCCATTTTGGCACGCAAGGTTTCTGTTTTTGAGATTGTGGTTCTGCCCTATGTGCCGTCTTCGGCTCGAAAGGACAATAGATAGATAGATTAGATAGATAGATTAGATAGATAGATTAGATAGATGGATAGATGGATGGATGGATGGATGGATGGATGGATGGATGGATGGATGGATGGATGGATGGATGGATGGATGGATGGATGGATGGATGGATGGATGGATGGATGGATGGATGGATGGATGATAGATGGATGATGGATGGATGGATGGATGATGATAGGATAGATAGATAGATAGATAGATAGATAGATAGATAGATAGATAGATAGATAGATAGATAGATAGATAGATAGATAGATAGATAGATAGATAGATAGATAGATAGATAGATAGATAGATAGATAGATAGATAGATAGATAGATAGATAGATAGATAGATAGATAGATAGATAGATAGATAGATAGATAGATAGAAAAAGGTGAAAATATCAAACAACAATTTAATCTGGAACTCAGCAACAGTTTTGAAGCTTTTGGTGAAATGGATGAATTGAATTTATATGAACTAGATCAGCTAGAAGAGATAAAATAACATATAGAGATAATTTGGCAGTTGAAACAAAATTAGTCTCCAAGACATGAAACAACAAAGTATTATATAATATACAAAAACAACTAACAAGTTCCTTTACATCAAATGGTGGACCTGTTATGAGTAAAAATGTGCTACCGTGGAAACAAAAAAAAGCTTGGTGTGCTGAACATTCCAAAGAAACTCTTAACTGTCTGCAATACCAGTCAAAAAAGTCAAATAAAAGTCAAAAGTTATTTAATAGAATGTGGGATGAAGTAAAGGTTCCTACAAAGTGAATGAAGGGGATCATTATAAAATTACCTAAAAAAGGGTAATCTTAAAGATTGCAATAACTGGAGAGGAATAACTCTTTTATCAGTTGCCTCCTCCAAAGTTTCCTCAATAAAAGATGCTAGATAATATTATGTGCAAAGAAGAAGCAGGATTAAGGAAGGGGGGAAGCTGTCTTGACCAAATATTCACTCTAAGGATTATACTAAAAGAACATGCCAAAAAACTGTTAATCTGGAATTAATTGTTGTTGGTACACCTCTAAATGTTAATGTTAATAATAAGTTCAAATAAAGTGTTTGTCAGCTCCAGGCTGCTGACATCACCATACACCTTAATTTGTAATTTAATTGATTTTTAACCAAATAATTTGACAGCATACATAGAGTGTCCTTGTGGAGTATCTTTAAACATTACAAATATTGCCAACAATTATCAATATTATAAAGATATATATATGACAGCTTTACATGCATAAAGGAGGGAATGAGTAATTGGTTCCAGATTGAAACAGGAGTGAAGCAGAGATGTATACTATCACCATTGTTATTTGGAATTACCATTGATTACATAATGAATAAATGTTTCATAGGCAATAATAGCATTAAATGGCATATTGAGAATTACCTGAATGATCTAGATTTTGCAGATAACATAGTGCTCATAAGTGACAATATCAACAAGATGTAAAAAAAAAAAATACACATATAATCTACCATGGCAGAAGAATGGACTTTAAATCAACAGGGAAAAGAAAAAAATAATGAAAAATAAGAATACACCAGATAGCAATGTCTATCTACTTAGACTGACAATGGAAAAAGTAAACCATTATGTATCATCATCATCAAGTACCATGCCTACTGGCGTAGGTGATCATGTCTTTTCACATCTTGACAGTTATTTATCATTTCTGTTGTTGACCTTCTGCCAAAGCCATTCTCTTGTTGCCTTGTATCTTTTCTCTTTGCTTTCCTCTATCTATTTGTTCCTCAATTTTCCAAGTTGTCCCAATATATTCCAGCTGTTCCCTTCTCATCACATGGCCCAAAAATTATTGTTTCTTCCTAATATTGGAAATTAGCTCTCTTTTTGTTTTGGCCTCTTTCAGAACATTTTAATTACTTTTCTTAGCTGTCCATGGTATTCTCAACATTCTTCTGTAAAACAACATTTCTACAGCTTCCAGTGATTTTCTTGTCTGTTCAAATGTACCTCATTCACATCCACATGGTAAAACTGGCTCTACATAACATTTAAGAACTCTTTTCTTGTTTCTATTGTCAAAAATGGATTGCACAGTATCTTCCTAAATTTTTGAAATGCTGCTTTTTTCCTGAGCTATTCTGCATCTCACGTCTGTTGTACATCACCAGCATAAAAAAAAAAGTAAAGTACCCCCGTCACGCCAAGTAGCGTATAGGGAAATATGGTGTTAGTGACCCTATATTTTACAGACCTTCAGCACATGATTTTTGGGGTAATGTGGTCAGTATTACGCCCCTGCTGCTTTACTTTCCCAGAAAAAAATCCGGTACCCATTTAAGGCTGGGTGAACCCGGAAGCCGTTGGTTGGGATCGAACCCTACCCCTTGTCCATGGTAGTCCAGTTCACTAACCACTGAGCTATCGCGGCTCCCACATCACCAGCATACCTGAGATTATTTATATTATGACCATTATGTATAAGCCAATCAACCACTAATATCTTCAGTAATCAAGAAAAGACAATGGTCATATGTTGGACATGTAATGAGGAGAGATAATAACTGAATAACAAAGCAAGCCCTCATGTGGGAAACAACAGGTAAGAGGAAAAGAGGTCGACCAAGAGAGACACTGAGAAGAACATTGATCAGAGAAGCAAGAGCAGCAGGAATCGGCTCCCTCAATGAGATAGAGTTGCTTGCACAGAACAGAGACAAATGGAGAAATTTGATAAAATATCTTTAGAAGGATTGAAAACTGCTAGAATAAAAATTTTAATAAGAGAAAGAGTATCTGGGCCTATGCTCTATGGGCTGGCTACAGTTCGAAAGGTCAATAGATAGATAGATATATTATGTATATCTTGGTAGTAATACAGATCAAGAAAATAAAACAAAAAAAGAGATCTGATACAGGATAGCCAAAGAGGCAGTTATTTTTAAAATCCAGGACAAGAAATGAAAATAAAAGATACTAAGCAAGAAATCTAAACAGAGAATATTCAACTCAAATGTATTATCCACTTTTACCTTCACATGTGAAAACAATAAAACAGACTGAGTAAAAACTAAACACTTGAAGATAAATGCCTAAGAAGGATGTACTGTATACAATGGAATGAACTCAAGACTAATATAAAGAAAATATAAATGACCATGCAACCAACGATCTCATCTACAATTAGGAAGAGAAGATGGACATTTGCGGGGCATGTGTTGAGATGAGACAACAAGAGAATCTCAAAACAGGCTCCTATATGGGAAACATCAGGATAGAGAAAAAGAGGAAGGTCTAGAGAGACATCAAAAAGAATATTTAAAAGAGAAACAAAGTTGGCAGGCATAGACTTATTTGACAAGATCTAACATCTTTCCCAAAACAGAGATGGATCTTCTTCTTCTTTCCTTCCTCATTTGCCTTTCAACCTCGAGGGGAGATATCATTTGTGGTCTTTTGCTCTTTTGTTCGCCTCTGCTGCTGTTATGTTTTCAAGTGCTTCTAATATTCTGTCGATTCATCTTTTTCGTGGTCAACCCTTGGGTCTGGTATTCTCGCAATGTTTGTTGGGGGCTCATTGTGCTGAGGATGTGAGATATTGTGAGATGAATGGTGAAAAATTCCTATGCAATGTCTAACTTCGCTGGAAAGATCAAGATCTATATATACATAGATGTACATACAACAAACACACACACAGGAGTAACAAAGCAAGGGATATAAACATGAATACAAACACAACAATCATATTTTTGTAAATGAACGGATTCACTAGGAGCGTGAGAGAGTCAACTTAGAAACACGCTCTGTAACTGAAATTTTCATTCATTTAAAAACTATATTCCAGAAAACAAGCTGCATAGGGAAACAATCAAGCAAATTAAAAGTAAAGTAAGTAGGAGTTATCTCTCCTTAAGCAAAATCTGAAATAAATGCATTCCCTGCTACTCAAATAAGATGAAATCATTTCTTAGTTAATAACATACAGCAGCAAGCTGAATATTTGTATTTCTTATAAGCATAATTTTGGTACTTCTAAATGTATTCAAGTTTATGTTTAGTAATCAGCATGTTTATTAATCAGCATGTTTTAACACCAATGAGTTCAGTAAATAGAACATCCCTCAGGTGTGGTAGCCAACATTTTTTTTTTTAATTTTAAATCAGTGTGGTCCAACCTTTTGTTACCTGAGGGCCAAACATAATGACCAGCAAGGGGTCACAGACCATCATTATATATGTGTGCGTGTTTGTATGGATAAATATAAACATATAAGTAGGTAATAAAACTTTACAAGCAGACAAGATTTTATTAGTGAAAAAAGAGCATGTCAAAGAATTTTCTCTCCTTCAGGGCTGAATTTTAAAACTGTAAACTTTCAAAGTAAATGCTAAAAATTCAGCTGGCTCTGAACTCACATTTTTTTAAAGGCACTAACTCGAATCTGCATGATCGAAAATTAATTTAAAGACCGCCTGATATCTTTTTTACATTTACTTTTGTAGACTTGTTTTTTGGAACTGGCCCTACCCATGGATAAAACCTAATGGTACCAGTCTTATTGCTCAATCGTATTTATACCTTTAGTAGGCCCCTTTCAGTAATTGTATAGCTTTGTTCCTTGGAAGGGCATTCTATCAAAAGCAGTCAATCAACCTTTTCTCATATTCTCTAAAGTCATCAAAATTCAATGGTCAATGTTTCAACAGATGAAATCCCTTCACACCTACCTTACAAGGTAAGGTTGAATATCCAAAAAAGACTATCTTAAAGATTTGCAAAAAATGGCAAACAATAACTCTTTTATCAGTTACCTCTAAATTTTCTGTACAATCGTGTTGAACAGAATAAAAAATATAGATAACTATGTGTGAAGAACAACCAGAATTCAGAAAGGAGAGAAGTCCCATATATTCACTCTAAGGATTATACTACAGAAAAACAACAACCCTGTAATTTCAATCAATAATGTGTAATTTCATTTGAATTTTTTTTTTTTAAAAAGCATTTGACAGCATGCTTCACAGTCCTTGTGAAATATCTTGAAACATGAAATACCAACAAAAATTATCAACATCAAAAAAGATATATTTGAAGACTATACAGGCACAGTTCACACAGAGGATAGAATGAGTGATTGTTTCAGATTGAAACTGGAGTAAAATAGGGATGTATACTTTCACCTTTGCTATTTGGAATTACCACTAACATAATTAATAAATGGTGTACCTGACTGGAAAACAGCAATTCCAATCCACTCTGCCACCCACTTCTCAAAAGTGAAAAAAAAAAAAATAATTTAAAAAAAAATTAAATACGGCTGTGACTGTTAGAACGAGTAAGAAATCTTAGAAAAAACACTTATAATCACACCCCAAAGAAATGGAAACTTTTGCCTTTACTAAAAAAATGTTCAAGGTTAATGAAAGTGCAAAAATAAAAGAAAAAGATATTAAAATGAATACTAGTCTCATAATCAAATTTATATTTTTATCATTAAAATTGTTAATGCTGTCTGTTAGAAAATGCTTCTGATGTACAGGGGATGATGCTACTTCGAAAAATGTGCAATGTTTAGCATAAATGATATTTTCTATTGTCTCCTTTACTTATTTCAATGAATATCTCACATTCAGTATTCATTCATGTTTGTCATATGCAATAAATAAAACCTTTCACAAATTTCTTGTACAAGGTATGTGTATAAACATATAAGATCCAATTACGCCTTTAAAAAATTCTTCTACTGACTCATTTCTTACTTGCTTGTTTATTGGCATTTTATTATAATAATTTATTATTTGTTTTCAAATGTGAACTTGCTGATGGGATTTCTTTAGGTTTGGCTACAATATAAGCATTTCAAATATTGACAATGTTGTTGTGGGCTGATTTTAGTAGATATATTGATCTAGAATGAGAAAAAAAATAGGCAGACACCAATCTGCAACATATTATCCAAGCCCTCAGTTTTATGTCAAAATTACAAGTAATATAATCCAATTTCATAAATTGTGATAAATTAAACATATAAAATAAAAGAGCTAAGCCAAATTGTCTTAACTCTTATGGTTATTATTAAGTTATTATTTGTATTATCTGTTAATATATTTAATAGCGTCAGGTCGGGTAATTTTACCTGCTACTGTATGCAGTAAACAGTACAACCTGTGGCTGCCTTGCAGGCATGCTTGGGAGAGTAAAAGGCTAAGGGAGGGTACCCCACAACCCCACTGCCTTGTGGGTGAGACTTTTTTAGTCAAAGGCTAGCGGAGCCAACGGTAAACAAATCGACAAGAGGCAACAGAAAACCACCTTTGTAATTTCTTTGTACAATCATGAATCGCCACAATATTAGAAATCACGACAACAACGTTAAGGGGGATTCCAATGGAAAACCCCCGTTAGGTAGGGGACATCATTTGCTACAGGTGATACCCGATCATTATCAAGTTACTGTAAGCAAAATAAAAATAAAAATAAAACAGATAGGTACATGGAATACGTGTCCGGTTAGCGCAATCGATAGGCGGTTGGCTTACCACGGCAACAGCCGGGGTTCGTACCCTGGCGAGGACACCTGGGTTTTACTAATTCCCTAAAAATTAGTGGGAGCCGCGATAGCTCAGTGGTTAGTGAACTGGACTACTACGGACAAGGGGTAGGGTTCGATCCCAACCGACGGCTCCGGGTTCACCCAGCCTTAAATGGGTACCAGATTTTTTCTGGGAAAGTAAAAGCAGCACGGGCGTAATACCGACCACATTACCCCAAAAGTCATGTGCTGAAGGTCTGTAAAATATAGGGTCACTAACACCATATTTCCCTATACGCCACTTGGCGTGACGGGGGGTACTTTACTTTTTTTAGGTACATGGAATGTGAGAACACTCATGCAGAAGGGTAAGCTGGAAAACATCAAACAGGAAATTAAAATATACCCAATATCTGACAGAGTCCTTTTAGTGAAATTGAATGGAAAGCCAATAGATATAAATCTTATACAAGTTTATGCACCAACAGCAGACAGGAAATGATACATTTTACGACGAGTTAAATGAGGCACTTCATGAATGCAAACCACATGAAAACACCATAGTTCTAGGGAGCCTTAAAGCAAAAGTAGGAAAGAAAAGAGTTGAGGAAGTAGTTGGTCATTATGGCTTAGGTAAGCGGAATGAAAGAGGTGATAAACTTATTGACTGGGCAAGAACAAACAAAATGATGATAGGAAACACCTGGTTTAAGCAACATCCAAGACGTCTGTGGACATGGAAAAGCCCACGAGACAACACACATAATCAAATCGATTACATAATAATAAACAATAGATTTAGAAACAGGCTGGTGTGTGTGAAAACTAGACCAGGGGCAGAATGCAATAGTGATCATGTACCAGTTGGGGGAAAGCTTAGAGTAAAATTAAAAGCAACAAAACAAGCCTCAGTTAACATCAAGTTAAATGTAGATTTACTCAAATCAGACAAGAAGTCAGAGAAGAATGCAACAAAAAGGAGGTGCCAAAGCTATATACAAACAAATTGAAGAATTAACAGGAAGAAAAACGCAATAAAAAACTGGATATTTAAGATCAAAGGAAGGAGAACTGTTGATTGAACAAGAAAGCATAAGGGAACGATGGACAGAATACATTAAAGACCTTTATAATGATGAACGAACATAAATAAATATTAAGGATAATGGAGAAGGACCAGAAATACTCAAAGAAGAAGTGGAAGATGCCTTGCGCATTATGAAATCAGGAAAAGCTCCTGGACCAGATAATATAACTAAAGAAGAGATTGAAGCCATGGGTGATTTTGGAATAGAAATAATAACAAAAATATTGAATGATATCTACAATACCAGATACATGTATATACCAGACGACCTGCTAAAATAAATTTTCATAGAAAAATAAATCTGGCGCGACTGAATGTGATTATCATTGCACAATAAGCTTTATGAGTCACATGACTAAGATATTACTAAGAATCATCATGCGAAGAGTGCGAAACAAAATCTGTCCAGAAATTAGTAATGAACAGTGTGGTTTTGTTAGAGATAAAGAACAAACAATGCCATATACATCATAAGATCTTTAGTAGAAAGAGCCATAGAGGTGAAAACAGATCTATACCTATGTTTCATAGATTATACCAAAGCATTTGACAAAGTAAAGCATCAAGAGATAATCAAAATTTTAGAAAGCATAAACATAGACAGCAAAGATCTAAGAATAATAAAGAACATGTACTGGCAACAAACAACGGCCATAAGAACTGGAAACCAATTGGGAATATTTCAACAAATAAAACAGGGTGTTATGCAAGGTTGTGTTTTGTCATCAGATTTGTTTAATATTTATAGTGAGATTATTTTAAGATCCATAAGGGGCATGCCTGGAATAACAATCGGAGGTCACAATATAAATAATCTAAGGTAAGCTGATGATACAGTCTTAATCACTAAGAGTGAAAATGAGTTACAAGAAATGTTAGACATTATAGTGAAAGCAAGCAAAAGTAAAGGATTCAGCCTTAATAGCAAAAAGACAGAAGTAATGGTAACAACAAAGAAAAAGACATCACCTCAGTGCAAAATAATAACAAGTGGAACAATATAAAACAGGTAAATGAATTTAAATATCTGGGAACAATGTTAACCTCAGATGGTAGGTGTACAACAGAGGTGAGATGCAGAATGGCTCAGGCAAAAGCAGCTTTAAAAAAAAATGAGGAAGATACTATGCAATCCATTTTTGACAATAGAAACAAGAAAAAGAGTTCTTAAATGTTATGTAGAACCAGTTTTAACATATGGATGTGAATCATGGACAATAGGACAACAGACAAGAAAATCACTGGAGGCTGTAGAAATGTTTATTTACAGAAGAATATTGAGAATACCATGGACAGCTAAGAAGAGTAATGAAAACGTTCTGAAAGAGGCCAAAGCAAAAAAGATAGCTCATTTCAAATATTAGGAAGAAACAATCATCATCTTTTGGCCATGTAATGAGATGAGAACAGCTGGAATATATTGTAAAAACTGGGAAAATTGAGGGACGAAGAGATAGAGGGAAGCAAAAAGAAAAGATACCAGACAGCTTAAGAGAATGGCTTGGCAGTAGGTCAACAACAGAAATGATAAAGAACTGTCGAGATCAAAAGTTGTGGAGAGACATGATCACCTACGCCAGCTGGCTAGGTACTTGATAATGATGAATAATATATAAATATATTTAAATTATCATTATTTAATTATTATATATAGTGAACTAATAAAATGAAATAAATCATATTCAATCTGAATCTTTAACAACAAATAAATTATAAACATTTAACACAATCATGATAATCGCACTATATAAACTAAAACTAAACTTTACAACTTGTACATTACAGTTGAGTATATTCACATATTGACAAAAATGACATATCATATATGATATTGTATTGTTTTTAAACTTACATGTATTTGTATTATTAGTCCTGTGTAATACGGTGACACTGTGTAACTGTTTGACGTTGGAGTTGACCCTCTTCTAGATTAGTCTTAGTAAGTTACTTGCCTTAAAACTGAACTGTAACTAATTCTTCAAAATGTAAAGATCTTTAGTCTTTCACTCTCTAGAAAGTCTCAAAAAGTCATAAAGTAGATTAGAAATGAAATGCTGCTGAAAGTGAAAGATCCCAGCAGATGATGCGCGCCGCTGGAATTTCAATCAGGAATCTTAAATGAATTGGGGAAAACTGGTGCGCTAAATTTTTTCGGAGTTATATAAGAATTCTGCATTTAGAAGAGACGTATAATATATATCGTATATTTTATTACAGACCCGCAGAATTAAATTCCGGCAATAACAACCTCCTGCGAGTAAATTTTGGTTGCTGATGAACTCACATATTCCGCCATCATTGCTATGAAGCTTTCAAAAAGAGGCTAACCGGAAGTAGAAAGTATTACTGGATTGGATATGAGAAGTTGTTCCAAGTCATCATCATTATCGAGTGTCTTCTCCGCAACGAAGGTTGGCTACCATGGAGCGCCATTCTGCTCTGTCTCTTGCTTTGATGGTGTAGGTTGTCATGGACTGATTTGTCCAGCTTTTGATGTTACTCGTCCATGTTAGTCTTGGTCTGCCTCTTTTACCTTGTATTTTCCCCTCCAGGATTACTTTTAGTAGGTTGTTGTGTCTTTTAACATGGCCCAAAAATCACATTTGTCTTGTTTGAATTGTGTTTAGTAGTTCTCTTTTCATTTTAAGTTGTTTTAAGACTTCATCGTTTGTTTTCTTTTCCTTCCATCCATCTCTACCTATTCTTCTATATATCCACATTTCAAAGGCTTCAATTCTCTGTTCTGTATTCTTGTTCCCAGTCACACTAGAAAAATAACGCAGTCAATGACAGGACAACTCTCAACAACACAACAACTCATAATGTTAAGCAAAATAAAAGCCACTCAAAGAACATAAAACAACGGAAAACGCATAGTTTTATGTGACTGCAAGTCTGTTCTACAGGCGGCTGAAGCGATGCCAGAAAGTCTAGCGAAGATAGTTGTGGCAGAGAACTGAACCAGCTAACATCCATAAATCACCCCTGCCCAAAGTAGTATAGTCGGCAATGAAGAGGTTAAGACAACTAGCATTGGCAGGCACTCACAAAGAACAATATTTCATGAAGCAAATATTTTATCAAGGGATATCCATAAACCATCATCATCGAGTGCCGTCTCCGCATCGATGGTTGGCTACTATGGAGCGCCATTCCGCTCTATCTCTTGCTTTGATGGTGCAGGTTGTCATATAAAGTAAAGTACATATATAAAGTAAAGTGCCCCGTCACGCCAAGTGGCGTATAGAGAATATGGTTTTAGTGACCATAATTTGTATAGACCTTCGGCACATTTTTGGGGTAATGTGGTCGGTATTACGCCCGTGCCGTTTTACTTTGCCAGAAAAATACGGTACCCATTTAAGGCTGGGTGAACCCGGAAGCCGTCGGTTGTGATCGAACACTACCACTTGTCCTTTGTTGTCCAGTTCACTAACCACTGAGCTATCGCGGCTCCATATCTATATATATATATATAGTAGTAGCCTCCGTCAGTCATAGTTGACTATGGATTTTTCAGCGCCCCTAGAAATGTTATTTTTTCTTTTCTTTTCTTTCGTCGTGTAATCTCTTTCTCCATGAATCTGTCTGCTTCTTGTTTGAGGTGAACCTTTAGGGTGTGTTTCCAGAGATCGCGGTCTGCAGCTATGTCTTCCCATGCTGCAGGGTTTATGTTCAGAGTCTTCATGTCGCGTTTACACACATCTACAAATCGAAGTTTTGGGCGCCCCTAGTTTTTTACCATATACCAGTTGTCCGTAGAGTATATCTTTCGATATGCGGCCATCTTTCATACGGTGTACATGGCCGAGTCAGCGTAACCTACGTTGTTTGAGTAGCGTGTTGATATTCGAGAGGCCTGTACTAGTCATGACCTCCACGTTTGTCACTTTATCCTTCCAGGTGATACCAAGAATACGGCGTAGACATCGCATATGGAATGCATTTAACCGCCTCTCCTGCTTTACATAGGTTGTCCAAGATTGGCTGCCATACAGGAGGATACTAATTATGCAGGCATTGTACACTGGCGCTTTTGTTTTAATTGTCAGTTTGCTGTTTTGCCAGACACGCCTAGAAAGACGGGCAAAGGTGGTAGCAGCATTACCAATACGAGTGTCAATTTCTGTCTCTAAAGATAGTCTGTCGCTGATTATATATATATATATATATATATATATATATATATATATATATATATATATCAAAAATACGAAAAGATGCAAAAATACGAATTAATAGAGTATATAAAAATACATAGCCGATCAGAACAAACAATAAATAGGCCTACTATCCTCAACCTGACAAGAGCACAACAGGCTACAATCTTTCGACTCCAGTTAGAACATTGTAGACAGAGTGAGTGCCCACCTACACAGAATGCAGATGTCTACATCCCAATAGTCTAGATGCCAAGCCCGTCCGCAGACTCTAGAACATGGCCTTCAAGTGTATCAACTGTACAGAGATCACATAATTCTGTCCTGGTCCCAAGATGACATATTACAGACAAACTGGGGGAGGGAGGATGTTGTATCATCATCTATTGTGAAGCGGCAGAAAGTGGTTGTTGTACTGTGATACATTATTGGTAGTTAAAGATGATGATTTTATGACAACAAATAAATCGAAGATTTTGGTTTTCTTGATTTTTAATCAAAATGTCAACATACTCCTCGCGTGAGGCCGGATTTCGCCACAACTATAGGCGACTGCCGATAGCTAACAGCTGTGACTAGTTCGCATTGTGGAGTCTTGAGTTTTAACTTCTACAGAACATGCATGTCTCCCACAATAACCGATTAATTGTCATTACAGTTGCTATTTCAGGAGATGGCCTGCGGTGAGGACTCCAGCTAAAAACTACGTGCTGGTTATACTATCTGGTCTTCTATCTCTAAATGACCATCTCTGACTCCATGTTTTCTAACTACTCCGAGACTCTATCTCTCGCTGACTCTGACTGACTTCTCTGTCGTGAGATCTCGCCATATATATATATGGCATATACCTCACTGGTCTACGTACCTTCGTTCCTGAATTGCAGGAAGTTGTTAAAGTGTGAACCATTTGCTCGTCTCCAACTATTTTCACAGGGTCAATTGCATGACGAGTCTCTCGACCGGAAATTACCAAAGTTTCAAGCCACGTGATCGAGAAACATCTATCTTATTAATACACAGGTTTGACCGAAAGTTGTTCAAGTGTCAAACATCTACTTTTTCTTGCCCACCTGCGATCTGGACTCCCGAACGGAAGTGTATAGTAGACTACTGCATCTATCCCCTAATGTACACACCCATCGTACACTATTACACGGCTAACAACAACATTCATAGAAGCGTCTCATCAGCGTGACATGCTGATTTACGAAACTGAACGCTGATGAAACTTGACATTTTGCCGTCCTTGCAATGAAAGTTGTCTTTCGCCTGGATGACGCACTGTTGATTCCAAGTCAACCTGTCAAGTTTTCAGTTAACTTCAGTCTTTGCTCACTACTACCTCTTTTAATATGTATTTTTTTTTTATTCTTCTACGTTAGTTTGTTGACAGATCATTCTCACTGCACATCAGACAACTCAACTCGAAAACTGCTCACATCCACTCCACAAGATATCTTTCAACATGTAGCGAATGACAACCCCCATGTTGACTTACCATTCTTCGGTTCTCTGCGTAGTGCTGTTCTCTGGCATTGCTCCCTTTGACGATGCTTTTGCAATCTATTCAAAGTTGTAAATTCACAATTTATTACCAGAATAACTTATTCATCTTTAGTCTATAGTTCAGACTGGCGTCACAGCAGTCCAGACATTCATATATCAGCTCTGTTGCTCATTCCAGGAACCATCAAATTGTTCATCTACTGATTGTTTCTCTCCTGCATTGATTGAACGTGTTCTATTCTTTTCCACTGACGATGTTTTCCTGCTTTTCACGTTCGTAATGCGCCTTCCAACATTCCTTTGACGTGAATTATCCTCTCATTTGTTGTCTCCCTCCTGTAAGAGGTGTTCTTTTAAAGCCTCTCCATATCACGCCAATCTTGAAGTTCTCTGGTACAGTGGCAGACCAGGCCAGCCTGTCGACTACAGCTTATTGCCACTAACTCCTGCGTGCCCAGGGCAATACATCCAAGAGACACTTTATCTTCCTGAGACATTGAATCACCAAAAAGCATACATGGATAATGTTTTATGAAAAATGTTTATTTGTCCTATCCCATTTTGTATTTAATAGCTCTTTCTTCTGGAGTGTGTGGGTGACCTAGAGTCCAGGTTCGAATACCACCATAGGTGGTAGGAATTTTGGTCTGTGAATTCGTGGTTTTGTCCTCCAGCAGTATCAGGGTAGTGAGACCTGATATGCAATCATATATGGCAACAGGAAGGACGTCTCATCCCTGATCACTTCAAATAAAAAATCCTTGGCAGTTATACGCCTACAAGAGTCGGCCAAAAGGGCCTCTGTCCAGACACAATTTGTTAGAAATCTGGCTAAATGGATCATCAGGCATGGATGTGGCCAGAGTGTAGAGATGATCATCCTAACATAATTCTCTCTTCATTTGCCTAAAGGTGTCAACATTTCTATTTGCCAGCCAACCAATTCTTCCAGTGAAATAAATCATTATGTTTATGACTTGATTGATCTGTACTTTTGTTCAATGATCACATTTTTGCCCAGTACATACTCATACTCCGCTGCAGCAGCAGGTGATACAATCATTTGTATACAACACTTTACTTTTACTATTTTCACTTAGATGTGAGAGCTCTGGTCTGCATTTGGTCCCCTTCCATCCCTAAGTTCTGCATATAAAATAATTATTTGGTAATATGATTAACGTCCATTCTTCTCACATTACTCCACCATTTCAATCTTTGACTCCTAAGTGTTACCATGATGGATGGGAGTTTAGCTTGTTGCAAGATGTTAGACTTGGTTACTTTGACCTAGATACAAATGACTACATCTCCATAGTGTATATGTGAAGCTGGTCTACAGACTCCTCAACATATCTAAAATATAGGAACTGTACTGAGATTTCAGAAGTGAATTCTGGACACAAGACAGACAATTTGCAGAAAAAGCTATTGCTTGTCTCTCTGCTGAAAGACAACTATGCAGAGGAAAGTAAAGTAAAGACAAATTCAAATTCAACACCTTATATATATAGCACAGCACTATTTTTTATTCCTTTAAACAAACAACAAAGCTTAGAAAACTCTCAGGCATTTATTTATCTGAGATACTACTCCAATGCATAATTCTCATACTGAGACAAATCAGTTTCAGTTTAATAACAAAAGAATAATTTTAAAGCAACAAGCAACATTTTTTGACTGTGATATCTTCTTTGTTAAGATCTCAAATATGTCATAATGTGAAGCCACTTGTTGGTACATACTATGTTGATTTACAAACAAATAATAAATGTTCTTTTTTGACATATTCTTATGCACTGCATCTATAAACCTATTTAATGAACACTTCTTAACTGTATTGTAGTGTTGTTAGACACATTAAAACCAGCAGCAACTATTTTGTTCATTTTATGTCTCTCCATTTTAACTTCCATAAAAAAAGACAGGCATACCAGAGGCAAAGACGCCCAACAGTTGCTGGTCTGAAAACCCAGACTTGGCTGTCTCAGAATGATTGAATCAGAACTGATTGTCTCTACCTGGCTACAGTGACCTGGGAAACAGATTAACCAGTTGTGTCAAGTTAGTTATATGTGGGTTATCATCATGGCACTCCAAACATGTCCATAGGTGCTCAAATACCCCCAGCAAGTCCCGCAGCGTCCAGCGACTGCAGTTCTGTGTTGGTTGATAAGTTCTCTTATGCGCCTACTAAGCCTCTTGTTTCTAGAAGTACCCATCTTTACTCTCATCTCCTTCACCTAAAGGAGAGACATGGATTAATGGTTGAAGTCCCGTGCCCTTCCCGCATCTCGGAGGACATTAATAACATCTGCCTGATCCTGGTTGACTGTCTTCGACGACAGCACAGTTAGCCAACATATCCAATTTCATTTCCCTGACAGATGTCCAGAGACATTTAATTAAAGATAGACGATACCAAAATGCCCAAGCTGGATGTGTTGGGCTGAATGTCACCAGATATCAAAGCTTGCTGTAAGTAACAAAACAATACATCTAATGCCATTTAACAACCTTTTAAGGATGAACAAGAGCTGTTAAGAGAGCCTGGCAGTAGACTGTAACATTGAAGAATTAACTGTACTCTTGGGTACACCTTTTGGTGAAGCATGGCCCACTGCTCTCTCCATCTCTATTTAAATACCATTCATTTCTTGACCAAAGGTGAGGCAGCAGTTTTTATCTTCAGGTGACTGATGAACATGTTTAGACCCTTGGTGCAAGCCCCGCCGATCCATCTTCAATTGACAAATAAAGTGAAAGTAGCAGCAGTCATGTAAAAAGGTAAAGGTATTCCATGACAGTATCTCAGGAGAATGAAGAATTAAACTTGTCACAGCATTTGAAGGTGACTGGGGTGAGTGCACTCCTTGGCTTTTATTTAACTTCCCAAACTCAGTTGAGCCAGGCACCTATTTGTTTTCCAACCTGCAGAGAGTGGTAAGCTGTGACTGACATTCACTTTATCACCACCACACTACCACTGTGATCTCTCTCTGCAGATGGTCAAGCACATTTTAAAAAGGAGTCATTTTATATACACAAAGGATATGCAAAATATTCATATCAGTGATGATAGAGCTGACGCGATGAGAATCAAAATTGTGTGACAATAACAGATTTCAGGTCAAATGTCAATTCTTGCAATTTGAATTCACCAGCAGCAATGAACTGAATATTGTCTGCTGCTGGACAACAGTGGTCTTCTATAATATATTTGCTGACAAGCTTCCTGGACAACAATGGTCTTCTATAATATATTTGCTGACAAGCTTCCTGGACAACATCCAAAGTCTTTAATCCCTAGTTGCATTAGATTGACACAATATCATCAAAAGTATTAAGCAGGCATATCAACATACATACACTTTAATTTTCCATGGGCACCACCAGTATTATTAACTCACTAGACAAGGAGAACACGGGTTCGAATCCAGGTATGGTCAAAAGTTGTTATCTGTCAAGGGCAAACATAACAACTCAGACCCGAAACACTTCACTGCAACTGCACTGTATAGGCAGGCTTTATTCTCCGGTCCTACAGTCCCCTGACAGACTCAATGTAATGGGAAAATGCCATAAATATAGTTTTTTTTCTTTTTTACTGGCATATACTTGTGACACATTTCACTTCTGTCTATATCCATTACTCTCACATGCAGAAAAGTCATTTCTTTTCTTTCTAACATTTCTAGTTCTCCCTCTTCCTATCATATTCAGTATTCATGTAAAAAATCTCATTTCTGCTATAATAGTGATGATTTTTTGGGGCTGTTATTGTTCAAGTTTGGCACTTTTGGAGGAATGAACATTTGGAGGAACACTGTGTAAAATATTGATTTCTTTATATGAAATGTTACAAGTTTGCTCTGCATCATGCAATATGTGATTCAGCCATCCTGATAAGATTTGCAACTTCTGTTATTAACCTCAGCACGGATTGTCAAATGATATTTGAAAGAACCATAAATACATATTAGAAGATTTACTTTTCTATAATGAGTAATCCACCTTTATGGCTTTGCCCAAAAAACCAGGAGCAAAAAAAAAAAAAATTTTGAGATGAATACAGAACTATTAATTGATCATGTCTTATAATGCTAAGAATCATTACGAGAAAAACAAAACAAATAATTAAAGAGAAATCGCAGATGAGCAACTTGGATTTGTTAAATATATGAACACAAAACACCATTTACGCCTTACTGGCAGGAAGAGTCTTGGAGATACAGAAAGATCTACATCTATGCTTTGACTACACCGAAGCTTTGATAAGGTAAACCATGAACAGATGATCAATATATTAGATAATATCAATATATACAGTAAAGATCTCTGGATTGTTAAACATATATATTGGAAACAAGAAACAGCCATTAGAATTGAACATGGAGAATATCAACAAATAAGACAAGGGCTGCAATAAGGGAGAGTATTGTCACCAGACCTATTTTCTTTCTACAACAAAAACATTTTATGAACAAGCCTTTCATTAAAATAGGCGAAACAACCTCCTAGTTTATATAATAGAAAATCAACAAGATCTAAAAAATATATTAGAGTTGTGATGGAAAGTGATTAAAACACCCCTAAAGGCCTTTCATCAATATATGCCTGCTTCATAGACTACACCAAAGCATTTGATAGAATACACCATAATCAACTGCCTAAAAGATATAAATCTGGATGACACAGACATACGACTGATATGTAATTTGTACTGGGAGCAAACAGCAATAATAAAATATAACAAGGAGAACTCTACACCTATTGATATAAAAGAGGAGTAAGACAAGGATGCATCCTATCACCAAGCTTGTTCAATTTATACACTGAGCAAATCTTTAAAAACATCACTGAGATGCCAGGCCTAAACATTAATGGAAAGATAATTAATAACCTAAGATATGCTGATGATACTGTTCTACTAGCGGAAAATCCTAAAGATCTACAACAATTACTTAATGTGATAAACATGACAAGCAAGAAATATGGACTAGATACGAATATCAAAAAGACTAAAACTATGATCATAAACAAAGGAAATTCTCAAGACCTACAATTAAATATCAAAGTTGAAGGAATACATCCAGAGACAGTTCAGAACTACAACTACCTGGGACATACTATAACCAGTGATGGAAAATGTACAACTGAGAAATAAATAAAAGAATAGGTATGGCAAAAAAGTAATTTCAATGCCATGAAAAATATACTAACATCAAAACAAATAACAACAGGGCTAAAACTATGAATAGAAAAATGTTACATCTTCTCAATATTCCTGTATGGTGCAGAAACATGGACATTAGACAGAAAACAGAACAGAAAATTGAGGCATTTGAAATGTGGATTTACAGAAGAATAGGTAGAATTGGATGGAAAGAAAAGAAAACAAACTAGGAAGTTTTAGGATGACTAAGGGTGAAAAAAGAACTACTAAACACAATTAGAGCAAGACAAATGAAATTTTTTGGTCATGTTAAAAGACACAACAGTCTAATAAAAGTAATATTAGAGGGGAAAATACAAGGTAAAAGAGGCAGAGGCAGACCAAGACTAACATGGACGAGTAACATCAAAAGATGGACAAGTCAGCCTATGACAATCTGCACCATCAAAGCAAGAGACAGAGTGGAATGGCGCTCCAAGATAGCCAACCTTCGATGCGAAGGCACCCAATGATGATGAGGAAAGGCCTTAACCTCCACACAAAAAAAGGCAGAAGATATGGTAATATCAAAGAAAACAAACACACAAGAATGCAGAGTACAACTAAATGGAACAAGCCTGAAATAAGTGCATAGATTAAAATACCGGAATCAATAACAACATCAGATGGCAGATGCACAGCACACATGAAAAGTGTAACAGGGAAGCAAAGACAGAATTTCATGAATGAAAAACATCCTACGTAAAAAGTTATTGTGAATTAATTTTAGAAAACATGTTTTAAAGTGCTACATAGAACTTGTTCTACTATATAGCAGTGAGTCATGGACGATAAGCAAGACAACATTAATGGCAGCAGAGAAGTTGTTGATCTGAACAATGCTACGAATAACACAGATAGCAAAAATTAAAAATTAAGAATGTTTAAAAAGATTTGGAAAAACCAGAAATATCAGAATCAATAAAAAAGACAGTCTACATTTACTGGGCTTGTGATGTGAAAAGAAGGAATGAGAATACTACAACAATGGGCAGAATGAATGGAAAGTAGAGCAGAGGAAAACCAAGAGTAAAAATATTGATACAGCTTATTCATATGGCATAATAAAAGACTAAAAATAGGACATACATGAAGAACTGAGAAATATGGAGAGAGATTGTAATCAAAATTCAAAATCGGCACATCAAAAACATGTACATGTGGACATGTACTGCTGAACACATACTTCAAGACTGCACTGAATATAGTAGACTAAGAAAATCCATTCGCCGTACGCTGCCGGGGCCCAAAAGGGGAGTAAAGAATAGCGGCGCTGTACCCTACCAGGCATGTTCGTAAGAGGCGAGAAAGGAGGGTTAGGCATGGGACTGGCCATCCCATACTGTAAAAAAATTAGCCGAAAAAACTTCACAAACATGAACAAGTCAAAGAAAGATAAAGTTAATACGTCAACCAGGAAAGAGAAGGGCTCTCTGTCTAAGAGACGTATGACGCAATCCTGAGAAAGCCATAAGGAGACGGGTTGCTGACTCACCCTTTGTCTACCAGGAAATCATCCAGAATTGGCACCTGGAATGTTCGTACCCTTAACGAACAGGGAAAGGCGGCACAAGTGGCAGCAGAAATGACTAACTACAAGATAGATATTCTGGGAATGTGTGAAACAAGATGGCTGGGAGCGGAGAGAATAAAATTGAATACAGGTGAGATGATTTTATCATCAGGACACCAGGAACCAGGAGCACAACATAGCGAAGGGGTATCTATAATGCTATCAAAGAATGCACAGAAGACACTAATAGAATGGGAGGCAGTGGGACCAAGACTGGTGAGAGCAACATTTAGAACAACCAAAAACAAAATAAAATTACACATTATACAATGCTATGCACCAACCAACGATAAAGATGACTCAGTCAAAGATGATTTTTATAAACAGCTACAATGTCAGATGGATGCAAGACGAGCCAATGATATTATAATCTTGATGGGAGACCTAAATGCTAAGGTAGGATCAGACAACAGAGGCTTCGAAGAGATTATGGGAAAACATGGACTTAAGAGATATAAACGAGAATGGAGAGATATTTGTGAATTTCTGCGCCCTTAATCAAATGAGCCTAGGAGGAACAATATTCCAACATAAAAGAATACACAAAGCTACATGGGTGTCACCAGATCATAGAACAGAAAATCAAGTTGATCACATATGTATTAATAATAAGTTTAAGTCATCCTTACAGGATGTAAAAGTATATAAAGGGGCAGATGTAGCTTCTGATCATCATCTTCTGTTAGCCAAACTTAAAATTAAGTTAAAAAGGTATACTACAACAAATAAGGGTAGAAAGTATTTCAATGTAGGGTTTCTTAAAGAACAAGGAATTAAAGATAAATTCGCAGTCACAATATCAAACAAATACTAAGTCCTCCAACAACTAGAAAATACAATAAATATAGAAGATCATTGGAAACAGGTAAAAAATATATGGAAAGAGACACGCGAAGAAACACTGGGGAAAAGAGAACGCCAGGATAAGGCATGGATGACAGCAGAGACCCTGGATAAAATTAAAGAAAGAAAGAACAAGAAAGCAGACATAAATAAAAGCAAAACAAGAAGTAATAAAGCCAAGACACAGGAAGCTTACACAGAGGTGAACAAAGAAGTGAGAGGATGCATTAAAAGGGATAAGAGGAAATATATAGATGAACTAGCTAAAGAGGCAGAAAAAGCAGCAAATAAAGGGAATATGAAAGAACTGTACAACAGCACAAAGAAATTAGGTGGAAAATACAAACAGATCAACGCCTTTATCAAAGATAAGAAAGAAAATCTGCTTAGTAATATAAGGGAACAAATGGAGAGATGGAAAGAGCACTTTGAAGAACTTTTGAACAGCCCCGGCTCAAATAATCCTCCAGATATACTACCAGCAGAAGAAGAGTTACACGTTAACTGCGGAAAACCAAGCAAAGAAGAAATAATGAAAGCCATCAAACTATTAAAAGATGGTAAAGCCACAGGACCAGATGAAATTCCTTCGGAAGCCATCAAAGCAGATATGAACACCTCTACCAAGATGTTACTTGATCTATTGGATAAAATTTGGGAGAGGGAAGAAATACCTAAAGACCGGAGAGAAGGTTATATGATCAAACTACCAAAGAAAGGAAGTTTACAGGAGTGCACAAATTATAGGGGAATTATGCTACTATCAGTGCCAGGAAAAATATTAGGCAGAATCATTCTGGAGAGACTAAAAGAGGCTATAGAGAAACACTTGAGAGATGAACAAGCAGGTTTTAGGAAGAACAGATCATGTGCTGATCAAATAACTACTCTACGTATAATAGTTGAACAAAGTTTAGAACTAAAATCCCCACTTTATATTGGATTCATAGATTACGAAAAGGCATTTGATAGTTTAGACAGAAGAATGCTTTGGAAGTTGCTGAGTCATTACGGAATTCCCATAAAGTTTATTAATCTGATAAAAACAATGTATGAAGGAACAAAATGTAGTGTGGTGCATGAAGGATAGCTTACAGAAGCATTTGAAATAAGAACAGGAGTAAGGCAAGGATGCCTTCTGTTTCCATTTCTCTTTCTGCTGGCCATAGATTGGATTATGAAAATAACTCAAAACAACAGAAATGGGATCCAGTGGTCACTGACCAAACAACTTGATGATTTAGACTTTGCTGATGACATAGCTCTCCTATCACACAGCCATCAACAGATGCAGGATAAAATGAGTATATTAGATGAGAGATCACAACAGCTAGGACTAAAGATTAATAGAGATAAGACCAACATTATGAGAATTAATGCAGTTAGCAATAACCAAATAAAACTAGGAGAAATGCCTCTACTAGACGTACAATCTTACATATATCTTGGCAGTAATATAGATAAAGAGGGAGGAACAGAAAATGATACCAAAATAAGGATATCAAAAGCAAGAGGAGCTTTCATTGCACTGGGAAACATATGGAAATCCAAAGAAATTAGGTTAAATACAAAAATTAAAATTTTCAACTCAAATGTTAAGTCGGTCCTATTATATGGCTGTGAAACATGGAGAATAACAAAACTGACAATCACGAAGGTACAGACTTTCATTAATGGATGCTTGCGCAGAATAAAGGGATGGAAATGGCAGGACAAAGTCACTAACGTGGAATTATGGAAATGTACCGGTCAAATACCAGTGGATAAAGAGGAAACAGCGAAGACGATGGATAGGACACACACTACGGAAGCCAACTGAGAGTATTACACACAGGCCCTTTTTTGGAATCCCCAGGGGAAAAGACAAAGAGGAAGACCAAGGAATTCTTGGAGAAGAAAGATTGAGGCAGAGATCAAGATGATGGGGAAGACATGGAATGACCTTAAAAGAATTGCAAAAAACAGAACGACTTGGAAAGTGTTTGTTGAAGACCTATGCTCCACTGGGAGCTAAAAGGTAGAAGAAGAAGAAAATCCATTGGCCCATAGATACAACACTACAGAGAAAACTATATGGGCCACTGCAAGAATTACAAAAGACAGTAAAATTTATACAGGAAACGACATTGCAGATATAGACAATACTTCAAGCGAACGAAAGATAGATAGATGGAGAGAGATGATCGTCTATACCAACTGGCATGGTAACTGATGACAATGAATGAGTAAATGAACAAAATAATGTAAAACACCAGCAACAAACAACTGAGTTCTAAATATGTTCCTGACTGATAGAGTTTGGGAAGACAGTAAAGATCATAATCACCAACCAATGTCATCATCAGATTGTATGAATTTTGCTGAACGTTACATTCACCTCAGTCTGCCTGAAAGAATCTTTGTCTCTCACTTCTTCAGTTGTCATGTTTAAGGTCTCTTAGATGTCTTGAAACCACATTCATCCTGGCCTCCCTCTGATGCATCATCCATGAATGAACCATGCCTTCCTTTATTGCTTTTTTCTGCCCACTGTCAGTTTTGATATGATCAAATACTATGCTTGCAGACATATGTGATCATGTCTCTCCACAACTTTCTACAGTTTAATAATCTGTAGCTGACTTTCTACCAAACAAATCTCTAAATCTGTCTTGTAGCATTTCTCTCTTTTTTCTATATTATCTCATCGTATCTCATTTTTTTCCAGTCATCAAATACACTTCAGCGGTTTCCTTTCTTGACCTGGCCAAAATGGTTATCCGAATGTTGACATTCTCTTTCTGTTTTAGCATCTCTCAGAACATTCTCATTACTTTTTCCAGTAGTCTGTGATACCCTCAACATGTTTCTGTTACCTCCAATGATTTTCTTGTGTAGAATCCAGATTTTCTTCCATATGCCAAGACCTGCACTACTTAACATTGGAGGATTCTTTTTCTCATCTCCATTTTCAAAGATAGGTCGCATGATATATATATATATATATCTTCATTTACTGGAATGCAGTCAATGCCTGAACTATTGCACACTTCATTCCTGGTGAACCATCTTAACACTGCTCCCATAATTTGAGGAAGAACAGATTACATAAGAAGAATAATGATATCTCCACATAGGAATGTCTCTAACAGACTATGCTATTGTATGTGATGAGACTCAACATATGTGAAATCCAATGACAACTACTCAAACATTGTGATTTAACCCTCCCAGAACTCTGCTCACAAAACAGTGTCCTATACAACAAGTCAATAAAGACTGTCTTAAAATGACAATTTTCTTGTCCTTGACATGTGCTGAGCATGTACCTTGCTGCAATGAAAGACATTTTGTATGCCCAACAACCCAAATATACATACATATAAATAACCACTATCTCTTAGAAATTAATTGACAAGCAGCTTTTAAATATATACATTTACATCCAATGAATAAACAAATATACATATTTATATTAAAGTAAGAAGCAATTAAACATTTTAAACCCAATGAAGCAACAAATAAACATATTTTAATATCAAGTGAAAAAAGATACTAGGTTATATTATTTTAAAGCTGACCTTGAAACATTTTGTTTTTGTTTAAAGCTGACCTTTAAGCATTTTGCTTTTGTTTTTCACTTTCTCACAATGAAAAAGAAATTAAATGACCAAAATTATGATTACCAAATAAAAGATACACAAAAATAAAAGAACAAATAAAAAGGCACAAATTGTGATATTTTTTTTTATCAGCACAAACACTAAATAATGATGAGAAGAGTATTGGTGAGGGGACATGAATGCAACACCCACATTTTTGCTGAAGGAAAATAATTGGACACTTAGAGAATATCAAAAGACAGGGCAAAAAATATTATCCAGACACAATTTTTTTACAACAGAAAATAGTTTTTTTTTTTTTTTTTTTGTCATTTATGTAAATTTGAACAATTCAGAATTACCCCTAGAATAGAATTTCATGTCATCAAAATGTCAACCTGACTAGATTGTCTCAATGGAGTCAGCAAAAAATTTTTTTCCTCCATGCAGCCTCAACTGTTATGCTAAATACTATCAAAATGTATAGTTCATTTTGCCTATGAACTTACTTTGGATAAAAAAATACCACTGTTAATTGCACTTCACGACAGGTACACCAGCAAATATAACAGCATCATTCTCTTCATTGGAATCGGTTACAAGATGGTGAATTTGAATGTCTGTGTTTCTCAAGCGTTCCATGCAGTTCCTTTCAGACTTCTTAGTAGATAGCCATTTCCTGCCCTGTATTAATAATTTCCTTTCTTATCAATCAAACTTTTGCATGACATTACATTAACGTTATTTAATCAGCACTATGTTGTCACTTAATTATACTTAGTAGAATTATATACAGAAATAAGTATTTAATAAACACACCTAAATAAGATAAATGGTAGCAGTAATGCCTTATGGTGTATAAGGAATATGGTGGTACCTACAATTTACCTATTTGATTATGCCTAGTTCTGCCTGCTTTTTCAACACATCTCATTCAACACAATTTTTATCTTTTTTGTTACTGATGAAATTTCACATCTTTTTTAACAGACCTCTGGCAGATTAAAAGTATAAGACTGATAGTGCAGATAACTATCTATTTTTCAGTGTTTATCACTGTATTATGAATACATAATATTTTATTCATGTTTTCCATTCATCATCATCAAGTACCGGGCCTGCTGGCGAAGGTGATCATGTCTCTCCACAACTTTCGATCTCGACAGTTATTTATCATTTCTGTAGTTGACCTTCTGCCAACCCACTCTCTTTTTTTTCTCTTTGTTTCCCTCTATCCCTTCATCCCTCAATTTTCCCAGTTGTTATCTTCTCATTACATGGCCAAAAAATGATAATTGTTTCTTCTTAATATTGGAAATTAGCTCTCTTTTTGCTTTGGCTTCTTTCAGAACGTTTTCATTGCTCTTCTTAGCTGTCTATGGTATTCTCAACATTCTTCTGTAAAACCACATTTCTACAGACTCCAGTGATTTTCTTGTCTGTTGTCCTACTGTCCATGATTCACATCCATATGTTAAGACTCGCTCTACATAATATCTAAGAACTCTTTTTCTTGTTTCTATTGTCAAAAATGGATTGCATAGTATCTTCCTCATTTTTTTTGAAAGCTGCTTTTGCCTGAGCCATTCTGCATCTCACCTCTGTTGTACACCTACCATCTGAGGTTAACATTGTTCCCAGATATTTAAATTCATTTACCTGTTTTATATTGTTCCACTTGTTATTATTTTGCACTGAGGTGATGTCTTTTTCTTTGTTGTTACCATTACTTCTGTCTTTTTGCTATTAAGGCTGAGCCCTTTATTTTTGCTTCCTTTCACTATAATGTCTAACATTTCTTGTAACTCATTTTCACTCTTAGCGATTAAGAATGAATCATCAGCATACCTTAGATTATTTTATTATGACCTCCGATTGTTATTCCAGGCATGCCCCTTATGGATCATAAAATAATCTCACTGTACATATTAAACAAATCTGGTGAGAGCACACAACCTTGCCTAACACCCTGTTTTATTTGTTGAAACATTTCCAATTGGTTTCCAGTTCTTATGGCCGCTGTTATGTTTTCCACTAACACTGTTGTAAATCTATCTATTGTCACTTCAGAGATGGTAGAAATTCTAAACTCTGTATGTCCAAAAATCGTTGATATCAAGTGTCACATCTTGCACAGGGCCCGCCATTTTATCTTGCCACACAACCTTGTACTGGGAAAGTCACTCAATCTCGGCGAGAGAGCTGATACCACCTGCTGTTGTTGCTTCTCGCCTCAGTTATTATTTGTTGTGTTTCTTTAGGCTGGTTTCTTTTTCTTTTACCCTCTGGTTTCCATCTGAGGGCTTGCTTTGAGATTCTTTTGTTGTCAATTCTCACCATGTGACCAACATAAGACCATCTTCTTCTCTTGATTACAGGCAATATTTTTGGATTCTTTGTCATTTCTCTGATTTCTGCACCAGTCTTGAATTCATTCCATGGTATACAAAGTATTTTCCTGAGGCATGTTTAGTTGTCTTTCAGTAGATCATGGGCATTGTTTTTTTGCTTTATAATTTTGATTGTCATATTTTATCAAGGTTAGTGAAAGTCATTGTTGCTATTCTGGACTTTAATTTCTTTCTTTGTGTTTTCCTTCGTGATCTATGCAGCTTCTAGGATAAACAAAGTAAACAACTTCTTCCACTGCTTTTCCTTCCAGGTATATTTTGTCTTCTGGACCCCATAATTTTGTGCTTGCTGCACCAGTGTTCATTAGTGATAATAATAATATCTTACAATCCACTTAATTCACAGCATTTTATCTCTGAAAATTAAAATTTTGTATCTATATATTTATACAATCTTATTTTATACAATTATACAATCTAATATTTTCGGTGAATAGAAGTGAAAGTCATAATTTTTGCGATCGTTTCAATTTTTAAAAATTTGCATTCGAAGTTAAAACATTTTTGTGCTCTCAGCTTCAGTAAAAATGAAAGTCATCAACACTGGGCTATTAGGTGGCAATAGTTATTTTAGTAAATTTGTGAAATGAACTGAAACAACAGACAGGACACATTCTGCAGCATTATATGAACAATAATTGCTTTTATAGCAGCAAGGTGGGAGAAAAAGTTCTGAATGTAGGTTAGAAACACTAGAAATTTTGTCACAGGAAAGGCCTCATTTGCATTATATTTAGGGTCTAATTTGTGTGAACTTAATTTCAGTTAAAAAGTGTGTCCTGAACAAGTGTGGGATGAACTGATTTTTCACTGCTTGTCTTTCTTGGTGGTTGATCTCAAATCATATTTTACCAGCCATTGATGACCTAGCACTTGTTCTTTCTTGCATCATGTTCACATTTCAATTGATAAGAACTATGTCGTCCGCAAAATCAAGGTCCTCTAATTGAGATCTAAGTGTCCATTCAATATATTATACATGGTGAAACCAATTTATATATTTTTTAATTGACAATGTTTTCAATGGTGCAAGAGAACAGAACTTTTGTTTTCTATAGCACATAGCATTTCTTTAACCTTATTCACATTAAACTTCTATCGATGCTCTTTCTATAACAAAATAAATGCAGATGTCCTTGTGCAGAGTTCATTTCTTAAAAGATTTGTAAAAGTATAGACATTTTTGATCTTAAAGATTGTAAACATTTGTATTTAATATCACAGTACAATTATGTCTGCTGGTGTGTGAGCCAAAAACCTTTATACAAAAATGAGAAACATACCAAAATAATCAACAATTTTAGATAACATTGATCTCTCCTTTACACATGGCACAGCAGTTGTATGTGAGATTCTCATGTCTTGTGTGAGGATGGAATCGATTGACTGGGAAATCTGGAGAAGCCGTCAGTGGAAGTAGCCTGGAAGATCCTGACTTTATTGATCCTGGTGGTTCTGTTGGTCGAGACAGAATCTGAAAAATAATAAATTTTATATTCTATCAAAAGTTTAATAAAGAATTATATCTATCTATTGACCTTTTGGGCCAAGGCCAGCCCATAGAGCATAGACCCAGATAATCTTTCTCTTTTTCTAAATTTTCTATCTAGCAGTCTCAATCCTTGCAACAACATTTATCAAATCTGGCCATTTGTCTGTGTTCTGTGCAAGCACCTCGATCTCATTGAGGGAGCCGATTCCTGCTGCCTTTGCCTCTCTAATCAGTGTTCTTCTCAGTGTCTCTCTGGGTTGGCCTTTTTAAAGAATGATATCATCATCATCAAGTACCGGGCCTACTGGCGTAGGTGATCATGTCTCTCCACAACTTTCGATCTCGGCAGCTATTTATCATTTCTGTTGTTGACCTTCTGCCAAGCCATTCTCTTAAGCTGTCTGTTATTTTTTCTCTTTGCTTCTCTCTATCTCTTCGTCCCTCAATTTTTCCAGTTGTTACAGTATATTCCAGTTGTTCTCTTCTCATTACATGGCCAAAAAATGATGATTGTTTCTTCCTAATATTGGAAATTAG
The DNA here is from genome assembly GCA_032433765.1 of Megaustenia siamemsis. Lineage (NCBI taxonomy): Eukaryota > Metazoa > Mollusca > Gastropoda > Stylommatophora > Ariophantidae > Megaustenia > Megaustenia siamemsis. The sequence continues at coordinate 33,432,236 of JAVIAB010000108.1, read as the reverse complement.
CTCTCTATGAAGAATGATATAATCTACTATAAAACTGATGTTTTCGTTACTAAAATTTATGAGAACAATTTAAAGTGTTTAATTCCTTTTATGTAAAGCTTTATTTTTCAACAGAGATAAGCACAGACTTCACTGGTTTATATAATATATTCTGAATACATTCATTTAAACAGTTAAGCCACTTTCTCTTATATGTAAGTTAAATGTACATAAAATATAGTCCAGCATTTCCACAAGCAATTAATGTGCTTTAATCACTAGCTAGTCAACAAACTCACAACCAACCAGAAACCAATTACTCACTTCATGGGCATATTGCTCAGCATGGGTGACTGAACCTGACCATAGAGAATCATCTGTCTCTACATCTATGCTGACGGCTACATGTGCTGGTAAAAGTCTAAACTTCATGGCCTCAGCAAGCTGCTGGCATGACCTTGACAAATCAAGGACATTTGTTGACCTCAGAGATGATGAGCGCTGGGAGTTGAGAGGATCAAATGCACTCTTGACATGCTGCAGCACTCTGCCAAGAGGATGAACAATAATAAACAATTGTATATCACAACTTCCAATTTTTCAATGTTTGAAGTTGAAGGAGATCATTTTAAAAAATCTACAAAGGGTACAGCCAGATGGGTACAACTATCTATCTATTGACCTTTCGAGCCGTAGCCGGCCCATAGGGCGTAGACCAAGATACTCCTCTTATCTAAATTTTTATTCTAGCAGTTTTCAATTCTTTTAAAGATATTTTATCAAATCTCGCCATTTGTCTCTGTTCTGTGCAAGCAGCTCTATCTCATTGAGGGAGCCGATTCCTGCTGCTCTTGCCTCTCCCATCAATGTTCTTCTCAGTGTCTTCCTCTTTTCCTCTTACCTGTTGTTTCCCACTTGAGGGCTTGCTTTGCTATTCGGTTATTATCTCTTCTCATCACATGTCCAACATATGACAATCGTCTTTTGTGCCTGTGCTGTTGAGTCTATTTAAGTGTTATTGAATGTCTATTTTTTCACATATTAGTCATGCCTGCAAATAGAAGTTCGTTGATTAGTTGGTTAATTTGCATATATAGTCCATGTATATAATAAACAGTAGGGGGAATAGCACACACCCCTGTCTTACACCTGATCTAACTTGAAAGTGGTTTTTGTAAAATTGAGGTGAACTATTTAAATCTGCAACAAATCTTGAGAAAACCCATATATATATATATAACATTGTTGAGTAATCTAACATTTAAGTTGACAAAACCTGTGATTCTACCTGCAGCTTCAGCCAGTATAAATTCTTAAGTGAAGAAAAATTTATTTTCATAACACAAGTGACATTAGTATACACTGTAGATTTTTAAAATACATGTATATATACAAGGGTTGTTCAGTTAAAAACTAGATAAATTGTATTAAAAATTGTGTGCACAACTTATATTATTGTATGCAGAGGTAATAACCTTGATGTACCAATAGATGGTGTTGACATCACACACAGGAACCTAGGACACAATTCAACAAGATGGTGGTTTCTCTAGCTGGTCAAGCAGGAGCAACAAAATGGTGAGAGATTTGTGTTTGGCAATGGCTTGAAACTTGGAGAGATTCATCATCACATGAAAATTTAGTAGGGTGACAGATATATGAGTTGTACAATGGTGAATGAATAGGATGAGAATTTCAAGAATAGCATATGGGAGGATTCTTCTTGCCTGAAGCCAGCAAACATGGTAGCCATAGAAGACAACATTGCAGCTGTGGAGAATGTGATAGATGGCTACTGTCAGCGCATGCACTGCTGACATCTTGGCCCCATTGTTGAACAGCTTTAACATGCAAGTGTCATCTCCAGATATTGTCTACAAATGGTTGTCATCAATAATAGTCTTCACTTCTTGTAACATTAGTAACACAAACACGTACACAAATCACTAAATTTTATTTCATATTGTAAAAACAATACCATAAAATGTATATGAACATAGACTGTTGAATAAGCATATTGTAGGGATGCTAATAAAAACCAAGAATTCTGTAAATCTACCTTTATCATGCCCTGCACCATAGAAAACCTTGTCATTGACAGACAAAAAATGGCTGGCTTTGGCTATGATGGTACTTGCTGTCTAATCAATTTTCATTAAAAATATCTGATGTTGATACTATTTATATATCAAAATAGAGGCAGTGGAATCTCTTTTTTTCCACAACCTTTTAAAGCTCAAAAATAACTGACTCAAAATAGAAGGAGTCACATGCATTATTGGCCATCTTCAAGTCACATGTCCTTTATTAGAATGTTAACATTCACCACAGCCCATCTGAAAGGTTCTCTGTCTATAGCCAGATCACAAATCTGTCATCAAAACAGTTTGATGTTTCACCTTCTAAATGGATAGCTGCTTGCTTTTTGTGTTACATTGTGTTTTTGTGTTACGTTGTGTTATGTTTTTGTGTTCGACAAGTTGTATTAGGTCTGTTGGAAATCCCACATCTTCCATGATGTTCTACAATTTCTGATTTTGTACACAGACAAAGGCCTTGCTGTAATCCATGAAGCAAGTATGCACTTCTATGTTGTATTCCTTACACTTCTCAAAGATGTTTTTAAAGTTAAAATAAGTGGTCCTAGGTGCTTCTACTTTGCCTGAAACCTGCTTGATCTATGTGATGTTTCTGTTCAAACTTCCATGCTATCCTCTTCAGGATAATTTGCTAGAGTATTTAGCTGGAATGACTTAATTTGTTGGTACATTATAAAAATACAAAAGGTAGGTAGCCTAGTTGGGAAAATCACCCCACAAGCTACCACAATTTGGACAACCTATGTTGCAGTGTCAACTGTACTCATGGCTGGAAAAAAAATTAGGATACCCCTGCGGTCGACCCAGCCGCTGGTAAAAATTGGTACCAGGGTTCATACTCTGGGAAGGTGAGGAATGGCAGTCATGAGTTACAATTGAGGTGACACTAGATAAGGAGTCTCCGAACACTCATGGGTAAAAAAAACCCACATGTGTAAGACATTGATTCAAGTATAATTCCTTTACCTCTTAAAAATATATCTTGAGGCAATAAAATATAAGATGACAGTCAGAGTGTCGCATGACTAATATGAATATTCTGATTTATTCTACATATAATTTATTCATAAATGTGTGAAATTTAAAAGAAATCTGTGGTGCATATTTTTTTCTCTCTCAAGCAATTTAACCCTAGGTTGTGATATCATAGTAAAAATTACCACATCAAAACACAAATTGTTTAAAATGTGACATTTTGCCAGGTTCAAACATTAACCACCCCCCACAATTGTGTACCTTAGTAATTACCACTTCTGGTGAAACCTGAGTGTTTTATTTGTTTCCATTGTTGATTGACACCCCCCCCCCCCTAATTTCACAAAATACAACCAAATGTTAATAAAAATTTATCAATTTTTTAAGAAATTTGCGCCCCCCCACCCCCATTTTTAAATTGCCGTGATCGGTCATTGGCCCCTGAGGTCAAATTCAGGTCAGAGACCAACATGAGACAGGAAATCTGAGTTCCCATATCTGTCCTAGTGTAAATACACTGTTGTGTGTCAAAAGGTTCAAAGAAAACACAATTTTTAGAGCTCCTAATGTTACAATTAAGTGCTAGTAATATTTACAAAGGTATTTAAACACGTTAGTCACAGATAGACATCATAATCTAGAGTTAATGACCGAATTTCCAAGTTAAAAACCCAGTAACTGGAGATTATGATACTGTATTAAACAATAAAGACAAGTGGAACAATATTAAAACAGGTAAATGAATTTAAATATTTGGGAACTTTGTTAACCTCAGACGGAAGATGTACAAAAGAGGTGAGATGCAGAATGGCTCAGGCAAAAGCAGCTTTCCAAAAATGAGGAAGATACTATGTAATCCATTTTTGATAATAGAAACAAGAAAAGGAGTTCTTAAATGTTATGTAGAGCCAGTCTTAACATATGGATGCGAGTCATGGACAATAGGACAATAGACAAGAAAATCACTGGAGTCTGTAGAAATGTGGTTTTACAGAAGAATGTTGAGAATACCATGGACAGCTAAGAAGAGTAATGAAAAGGTTCTGAGAAAGGTCAAAGCAAAAAGAGAGCTAATTTCCAATGTTAGGAAGAGACAATCATCATTTTTTGGCCATGTAATGAGAAGAGAACAATTGGAATATATTGTAACAACTGGAAAAATTGAGGGATGAAGAGATAGAGGGAAGCAAAGAGAACAAATAACAGACAGCTTAAGAGAATGGCTTGGTAGAAGGTCAACAACAGAAATGATAAATAGCTGCCGAGATAGAAAGTTGTGGAGAGACATGATCACCTATGCCACTAGGCCCGGTGGTACTTGATGATGATGAAACATTCCCGCATCAAAACACAAATTCTTCAAAATTTGATAGTTTGCTATGTTCAAACATTACCCCCTCTGTAAAGTAAAAAAAGTAAAGTACCCTCCGTCACGCCAAGTGGCGTATAGGGAAATATGGTGTTAGTGACCCTATATTTTACAGACCTTCAGCACATGATTTTTGGGGTAATGTGGTCGGTATTACGCCCGTGCTGCTTTACTTTCCCAGAAAAAATCCGGTACCCATTTAAGGCTGGGTGAACCCGGAGCCGTCGGTTGGGATCGAACCCTACCCCTTGTCCGTAGTAGTCCAGTTCACTAACCACTGAGCTATCGCGGCTCCCACTAATTTTTAGGGAATTAGTAAAACCCAGGTGTCCTCGCCACCCCCTCTGTATACCGACCTAATTACTACTTCCGGTGACCTTTGAGTGCTTAATTTGTTTCTAATTCGTTTGGCACTGTATTTTTTCCCCACTTTGAGAGATACGATCCCATAATACAGAAAAAAAAATTTAGCAAAATTTCAACAAATTAATCCTAATGTTACAATTAAGTGGTAGTATTTTGTATTATGGAATGTAACTAAGCGTGCCACAGGTCAGTATCATAATAAAGGGTTAAATATTATTGACTATAGTTAATAACTAATTTTTTCTTATGTGTCAAATATCAATAGAATAACTAAGTTATAGTAAACAAATAAGAATACTCAGATATGGAGTGCTTTTTTTCCACAAATGTGTGACATTTGAAAGATATCTAGCATGTACTTTTAGACTTATTTTAAATAAATGTAGATCACTATTATCATGTTAATTACTATCATGCCATTATTACTCTACGTCACAATCAGGAATAAACACATCGGCCTTTTTTTTTTTTTATTTAACAAAATGACAAAAATTTACACCCTTTTATGCAGGATCAACAAAACATTCAAAACTTCTACATAACTGACGTACAAATATGAATGAGGTATCATTGTATTTTGACTTTCAACTGCTATCTAGCTGTTATGTTTTAAATGTTTTACAAATTATTTTGAAAATTTGATAAAAGCCCCTACCTATTGGCATGTAATTGATTGTTGTTGTTCTTCTTCTACCTTTTTAGCTCCCAGTGGAGCATAGGTCTTCAACAAACACTTTCCAAGTCGTTCTGTTTCTTGCCATTCTTTTAAGATCATTCCATGTCTTCCCCTTCATCTTTGCTTCTATTTGTCTTCTCCAAGAATTCTTTGGTCTTCCTCTTTGTCTTTTCCCCTGGTGATTCCAAAAAAGGGGTTGTTGTGTAATACTCTCAGTAGGCTTCCATAGTGTGTGTCCTATCCAGCACCATCATCTTCGCTGTATCTCTTTATCCACTGGTGTTTGACTGGTACATTTCCATAATTCTATGTTAGTGATTTTGTCCTGCCATTTCCATCTTTTTATTCTGCGTAAGCATCCATTTATGAAAGTCTGTATCTTCGTGATTATCAATTTTGTTGTTCTCCATGTTTCACAACCATATAATAGGACCGCCTTAACATTTGAGTTGAAAATTTTTAATTGATTGTTACTGAAAATAAAATGTCTGTGCTATGCACGTCTCATGAATGTAAACATACCTGTGTATTTCCAGCAAGTTAGTTCGAAGCTCATGCCTTTCATTCAGCAGCTGCTGCAAGGCATCTTGGGTGTCATGATACTGGAGAGAGTAGAATGCTCTGGCATTACCCAGTTCCTCAATCATGACTCTGCCAAAAAGATATTTTCCAAGAGATTAAAGATCATACAGGTATTGTCATGTACATTAAGAATTGTGATTTCAGTGGCTAGATATGTGTTCAGGACATAATCAGGCTTGAGTTCGTGTGTGCTAGAACGTGACAACAATGAGATTAATGCATTCTGCTGTCTTTATTCAAAAGAAGAAGGACCCGAAGCTGTGTCCAGCACAAGGAGTTTTCACCGTTAGTCAAACTCAATCCGATGGCTGGTCAGGTTCTGTGCACATATGTGTGGGATGGTATTTATGCCTTTCCTCCATAAATAAAGGGTTATAGAACTGTCGCAGTGCCCACGAGGTCCCAGAACTAAAATGCTTAGTGTATGACTTTGATGTTCACTTCTTGAAAAAGACAAGACTTGGTAATGGGTAATCTCAGATAGTACATTGAATATAATTGCAACAGCAACAAAACAAACTCCAGCATCCATGATCAAACAACCCTCATTCAATAGATAGAAACTACTCACAGCATGCACAGGAATGATCAATGTGCATAGCTTACACGGGTCGCTGAAAAAATCAGCAGAACAGTATAAGAATGCGCCAACTGCAGTGACACTACCTTATAAAACCAAAACGAGACCTTAATATTTGGGATAACAAATGGTACTGTACTTCTCAAAGTAATCTGAGATCCATAGCAAAGCAATGGTTGACTAAAGGCAAGAGGTTACATATGGATTCAGGTTCAACCAGCTGTAAACTGGGGTGCTGGGAAAGCCAGGTGGCACTGGCTGACCAACAGTGACTGCATTATGAAGAAATTGTAGATGATTAAAAACTCGATTTTTGTCTTGTCATTGGATTGACCAAGCCATCAGTGGCTGAAATATTCTGTGAGAGTATGACTTACTGTGGGGCAACAACAAAATTTCTCCACATGGCTCAGTCTGTGGTCATCTCTTACATGGTGCCCAAAGTCATTGGTCTACACTGTGTATATCTGTCTCTACTGCTCTCTACCAGAGATTTCTTTGTTCTCCTATCCTTTGACTTCTCTTTTAAGTCCACTGCACCCCAGTTCTTGTAACTGTTTCTGGATCTTCTATGAATATGTGTGTTTCTTGGGTATACACTGTGTCTGGTTATCACTGAATGATTCCTTACTTGACTTCACCTTTTGAGCAGTATAAAGCTTTGCTTGGCCAAAATATTTTTAGAATTTTCCTTTGACAAGTTATATGAAGCAATGACAAACTTAATGAATTTTTTTTTAAATTGTTGTTCCCCAGCATTCAGATCCATATAAGAACACAGAAGGAGGCCAGTTTACCCACTAGTGACTGAGCAGAGAGCAGTCAGTGACCAACAGGTAATCAAGACCCAACTCCACCTCCCAGTGGTGACACAATGCTGAAGTCGGATAATAATGTCCAAATGTCACATCCTAGCTGCAAACTACAACACAACACATCCTAGCTGCAAACCACAACACAACATATCCTAGCTGCTAATCACAACACAACAGATCATGCCCACTGTATGTCCTTTATAAGATGGATGATCATGAGGTCTATGAACTCCAAAAGTAATTATCAAGTGAACGCCAGAAAGAAACAACACAAAAAATAAGCAGCTTGGTTTAGTTTTTATGTTGCAACAGGAGGATCTTCAAATATTGAGATGATCAACTTGACATGTAGCGACATGGACCACATCATTATCAATCTTTGGTAAGAGGCACAACAAGTTCTTTAGATATGGGCATTTGCATGACACAATTATTCATTTGTTTGAGCTCAACAATTTTTTTTACCACTGGCTGTAGGCTTTTTCCAGGACTGAATTTTGTTCTCAGCCCACACTGGCATCACCATCACTCAGCTGAGATGAGCGTATCCTTGGTGTTCCTTGCCCAATATTCTCTAACTACAGAAATACTCATAGCTTTGTCATCAAGAAACTGATATTATAGATTTTTTTCCCAACAATTTTGCCAAAACTATGGCCATTTAGTCTACTATTTTCAGCTTTTAACTGTCAAAGGGTCTATAATGTGCACACAGAGATTTTAAAAAACATTTTTAATAAACAATTTAGCGCAATAAAAAACGTGATTTATTAATAAAATTATGTGTTTTTAAGGTACAGGATCAATTAATTAGCCTATATATGTGTAAGTTATCTATCTAAGTGTCAAGTCACACCTGTTATGTAATGACCAACAATATTATAAGCAGCCAGACAGCTTGACTTACTCAAATGATGATTATGTACTAAATGATATGATGCACCATTATACATCAATTTATAATCATTTCCTCATACAACTAATTTTGACCCACCAAATCCAGCTGTACATGAAATAGCAGTTTGCTGATAACAGTATTTGTATTATTATTTATTGTCTGTATTATAAGATGATGTAATAAGATTATAAGCCCTTCTAACATCAGGAATCTACCAATAAACAAAGCAAAGATGAAAACTGTTAAAGATAACAAATTTGCAACTATAAAGAATAACTCCATAAAGTGAAGATCTATAGAGTGGCCGATGTTCTTCCCTGCACCCATCTTCTCCAAATCTTAGAACTGTTATGCCTCTTGCTAAAACCCTCATAGCCACCACCTATCTAGATGTTATTCTAGTTATAGTTTTCCAAGTTGGTCTGATGTGTTTGCATTCATCATTAATTGTCTTTGTCATCCCACATCTTCTTGAACTTATCTGACTTCCATACACAACATTTGTTCTATTAAGTCTCACTTCTGTTATAGGCTGCTTGTCTCCAGGCAGTACCACCAAGACAGAAATGAAAATAACTCACAAGACAATTACTATATTTTCAAATCATTTATTTATTTTGTGACAACATTAATCATGTTCAGTTGGAAGCAGAGATGAAGATGATAGGGAAGACATGGAATGATTTTAAGAGATAGGCAAGGAACAGAACAGCTTGGAAAGCATTCGTTGAAGACATTGCTAGCTCTACAGGGTGTTAAAAAGAAGCAGATTGATCGTATTGCTGAGAACCTTTTTGCCCATTCAATTTCTCTAGAATGTATGTCACTTACCGAGAAGCTAAGTATTTGCTTCGCCACATGTCAGCCTGAATAGACACTTTGTCTAAATTCTCATACTCTTCAGACATCTTTTTGCTGAAGCCTCCAAGGTCTAAAGAAAGTTGTGCCCGGTCTCTGGTAAATTAATAATGATAGACATTAGTTTAAAGATCTCTTTAACTAAATCAATGGCTTTTGTAAATAAACATACAAAAACAGACAAATCAAACATGGGAAAAAATTTTTATATTACTCTTCACACTGTCCTTTTTGTGCCCTCTGGTACATGAATAGAGGTTGGGTGAAAAGCAGCATAGATGTCTACAAGTGTAAATTCTTAACCTATCTCTGCTTTTACAACTGTTATCTCATAGTCAGAGAAACCAAAACCTATGCATTCTTTGATGTTTTCTTCCCACTCCTTACTTTGACTTTTCTTCTTCTATCAGTTTCCTGGAATACAGTTTCAGCCAACCATAATGAACAGGACATATGGCCACACCACCATAAGGGAACAGGCAAATAATTGCAATGCTGCGGTAAAGCTGGTAGCGAAGAGCCAGAGGTGGGGTGTGCTAAACACTCCAAAGTATGGTGACAGCTTTACAAGGAAAGAACACAACATAATAATGACGTTTCGGCCTGTGGCCTTCTTCAGAATACAAGGACAACGACAACAAATGGTGAAGCACAATTATCTATAACTACATGTTAGATGATCAAGTGGAGGGCGAGGAAAGTAGGATGATGAAATAAGAAAGGAGAGAGAAGAGAGAAATGAAAACTACATGAGGAGAGGTAGGATGAGCGTCAAGATATATAAAATAGAAAAAGAGAAAAATGTATCGGAAAGGGGGAATACAGATGACAAGAGAGCTACAGTCAGAGACAGACGGGAGAGGAGGAGGACGGAGGTTCAATGTAGAAATAGGGCAGGAGTGGAGAGAGTAGAGGAGTAAACAAAGACTAGAGAACAAGGTCAAGGAGAAAAAAGGAAAAGGATAGTAAGACGAAGTCACGAGAAAAATAAGGAGATGATGGGTCAAAATTCATGTGGAAAACGTGAAGGCCATGTCCAGAAGTGAGTGGGCAGACAGACGCGTAGGAAGTCAATTTTGATTGGCTGATAAGATCCAAATTTAATAAGTAAACACTAAAGATCAGGAGCACTTTATACTGAACACTTGGAGAAATATAGTCGGCAGGAGCACACACGCCTGTTAGGAGACGGGCGACCATGTGGGTCGGCCCATAGAGAGGCTAACCTTAGCCTAGTAGAATTAGATGTGACGTAGATTAGCAAGTGAGTTAGAATGACACTAAGCAAGTGTAATAGATATGTAGCCGGCAGAAGAAAACATGATAGTTAGGAGACGCAGAGACTAGTGAAGAATAAGTTAGGCGGACAGATTAGCAAGTGGCACTATTAAGAGACAGTTAGAAGCAGTGCCAAGAGACCGCAGGGCCGGTAGAAGTTAGATAGTATAAGGGAGCTTTTCGATGGGGAACGGTCCACAAGTAGTTGAGATGCAAGTATGAATGCGTTAGAGCCCAGAGACAAGTGTGAGGGCGATAGACTAAAGAATTGTAAGAGTGCGCTTTAAGTGTGTGACCTGCCATGTTCATTGTGTAACAAGGAGTCCGATGTGACAGTATTAAAAGTGGGAACAAATTCTGATAACCAATGTGTTGTTATGTGTTACACAGTTATATTTGTCTGGCCTAGCATCAACCTTTGGGGACGAATCAGAACAGCAATAGAGTTGTCGCAGAATCTCAACGTGAAACAGTCATCCTAACAATAAACCAGAAGTACTACGGTGAGCAGACAAGGTCAGGGATGAGACAAATGCATAGTGGCAAGAAGACGTATTGTCCCAAGCAAATCACGAGCAGCGCATTCCAGCTGAGGTCAATCGAACAGAGAACTGACAGGGTACGGCGAAGGCCGTCAGTAAAGAAACGATCGATAATATATATCAACACAACGTATCAACATATAGCACGATACACAAATAACAAGTAAACTTTCACAGTTACATCAAGAGTTCTTGAAGGTAATGAAGGCAAAGTCCTTGGAGATGTTAGAGAGTTCGGGGGGGTAGTAGTCCTAGTAGGTTTATCCACCATTTCCCTGCTCGATCCCCTCTCATCTCCTCCCTCAAACATCTATCTCACTCTATCCGTCACCCCATTATCGCCTCTTTCTTCACTCTACCCCCCGAACTCTCTAACATCTCCAAGGACTTTGCCTTCATTACCTTCAAGAACTCTTGAACCTCCGTCATCATCCTCCCCCCCTCCTTCTCCTCTCCTCTCCCGTCTGTCTCTGACTCTAGCTCTCTTGCCGTCTGTATTCCCCCTGATTTGCCCCTTTCCGATACATTTTTCTCTTTTTCTATTTTATATATCTTGACGAGCATCCTACCTCTCCTCATGTAGTATTCATTTCTCTCTTCTCTCTCCTTTCTTATTTCATCATCCTACTTTCCTCGCCCTCCACTTGATCATCTAACATGTAGTTATAGATAATTGTGCTTCACCGTTTGTTGTCATTGTCCTTGTATTCTGAAGGAGGCCACAGGCCGAAACGTCATTATTGTGTTGTGTTCCTTCCTTGTAAAGCTGTCACCATACTTTGGGCTGTTTAGCACACCCCACCACTGTAACTCATATTTCTTCAAAATAGTAAAAAATCTGTCATGTTGTTCAACTGTTTGCTGAATTATGTTACACATATGAACCATTGACAACAGTTTAAGTATGAAATGCACAGGATTCTTACATAACACCTCATCTCCACAGCTTGTAATATTTTTCATAAATCTGGAGTCATGGGGTCCACACTTGGTATGCAACAAGACTCTGATACACTTGTAGCTATTAACTAAATCTAATACAGTTGTCATTAATAACTAAATTTAATACAGTTGCAGTTACAAAAAGTCACAATACTAAATCATAAACATACCTGCAAAGCCTTTCAACTCTCTGACTCAAATCATCTCCAACTGATGCCACTAGGAGGCGTTTCAGTTCTGAATTGACCTGCAGCTGAACTTCCAAATCTTTTTTAAATCTGTCTCTCTCAATTTCCAACTGTTTAAACTGTTCATCAATAGATCTACAATGATCATTGGGTACTATGGAACTCTGAAGATATGTCACAGAACCAGCAACAGTCTGGTCTGCTGTAATCACTGATATTAATGCATCATCTGAATGCTGATGGCTTGCAGTAAATGACTCTCGAAAAGACATATTAGGTGAGGCACAGCTCGCAGAATCCACTGGAATATAACCTCTAGATGAAATATTTAAACTTTCAATATTATCAGGATCACAGTTTCCAGTAGCAGATGGAAGTAGTGTATAGCTGTAATGACCATTTGGTACTGATGAAGTCTGTTTCTGGCCTACTGTGTTCATTTTGCAGTTTTCAGTATCTGAGGTGAGTGGAGCTTGCATGGAAGCACCTACTACTGCAACAGGTTTCTGTTTTTTGCTCTCAGTTTTCTGGGAGAAAGTATCTGACGGCTTGCATGGAGAAATAGTTGCCTGTTTACAGTCTGCTGCACTCTGCTCTAATTGAGGAGTGATATTAGCTTGAACTGGCCTAGAACTTGCAGTGCTACTGGATTCTTTTGGAAGCTTGCGAGAAGTGAAGTTATATTTTGGCACAGCTTGCCTTAGAAGAACAGTTTCCTTTGCACCAACTTCGTGTTTCAGCTTCTGTGACATTTTGTGGGTGTTGTGGTAGATACAATCTAAAAGGATAAAACAGTAATATTTGAGAATGAGATGCAGAAGTTCAAAATGTAATAAAATGTTTATATCATTCAGGACTATTACGTGACACGTCGGTTCGGTAGAAAATATGTTTCTAGCCATTCGCCAGAAATTTGGTTCTGAAGAATAGACAAATATTTGTTTCACTTTTTCTGATCTTTTGTTTTTATTACAACGAATACTTGATTTCCGGATGTAGGAGAGTTCTCACAGAACTTCCTGTTGACACCTCATGATTTCGGAGTTTGAACATTAGAAAATTGTTAATTTATATTCATTGTTTATTTCTCAAATTTATGTCACTTAATGGCCTGTTGGAATTTCTTGCAGTCGACCAAAATAACATAGTGAAGAACAAGCTACATTTATGTTTGAAATCTTGTTATTGAGTGATTCAGAAATAGAGTATACATAGTATTTAGACTCAGACAATAATTTTGTTGCTGTTGTGATAATAGTGATAGTCGTAATATTAGTAATAGTTATGCTAAAAAACCAAGATGATCTGGCTTAGGTTTAGCCAGTGGATGCCTCTATTCCAGCACTATCAGAGCCTCAGAGGAATCGAGTGGTAGTGTTTCTGATAATGAAACTGAAACTTTAGGACATATCACACAAAATAAGTCCAGTTGTGTAAATAAAAATAATAAACTTGACTTGTAAATAATATTGTTGTGACATAACATAAAATTGTCACATCCTGGGATCATTTACAAAAATGTGCATAATTTTGTTATTTGTGGACATAAATTAATGAAATAAAATGTATTTTGGAGGAATTTGGATTATGTTGCATAATATTTCAAGACAAATGGATAGCAACACTTCTGACAATGGAAAAAGGTAAGTGAATTACAATATTTTGAATTAAAAATGATCTAATTTGAATATAATTTAATAATTTAAAATAATAATTTGAATAATTTAAACACAAATGAACTATCATCAATAGCCAGCAAAATTGGGCTTGAGGTCAATCATGAAAAGACTAAAGTCATGAAAAGTTTAATTCCAACAAGTGACAAAATATACATGGAAAACAAACCAGTAGAAGAGATCGATCACTTCATCTATCTTGGAAGTCACATTGATCGAGAAGGGGATACGAGCAAAGAAATTAGAATCAGACTGGCTAAAGCAGCAATGTCTTTCAGAAGCCTTGAAAAGTTGTGGAAATCAAAACTCATTAGCACAAACACAAAACTTAGGCTATTCAAATCAAATGTACTATCAACCCTTACGTATGCGTGTGAAAGCTGGAAAACAACAAGAGATATAGAAACAAAGTTGAACGCATTCGAAAATAAATGTCTAAGGAAAATACTTGGTATAGAATGGAACGAATTCAAAACAAACGAGGAAATTAGAGAAATCGCCAATCAACCACTAATATCTTCAGTAATAAAGAAAAGACGATGGTCATACGTTGGACATGTGATGAGAAGAGATAATAATCGAATAGCAAAGCAAGCCCTCATATGGGAAACAACAGGTAAAAGAAAAAGAGGAAGACCCAGGGAGACACTGAGAAGAACATTGATGAGAGAGGCAAGAGCAGCAGGAATCGGCTCCCTCAATGAGATAGAACTGCTTGCACAGAACAGAGACAGATGGCGAGATTTGATAAAATATCTTTAAAAGAAAACTGCTAAAACAAAAATTCATATAGGTGAAGGTGTATCTTGGTCTACGCCCTATGGGCCGGTTACGGCTCGAAAGGTCAATAGAATTTGAATATTTTATATTTTAAAAAATATATTTATTCTTTTAAATAGTCACATATATGAAAAGAGAGAGATCAATGTTTGATGTAATCACTTACTTTAGATCTGTCACCTTGTAACAATATGGTGCAATTTAATACAAATACAATTAAAGGATTTGTGGATGTAAATATCAAAAACAAACAACAGCTAACATTTATTATATATGATTATTTGAACTACGTTATTTCTTTTTAATTTGTTTTCACTTTTTGCATGATGTCATTTTTTACACAGATTTTTTATACACAACACCAAATTTGTTTATTTATATCAAATCAATCAATACTTTTGTGTATTTTCATTACTATTGGTGGGGCAGGGGAAGAGAGAGAAAGGTAAAAGAAGTCCATTAACAAGAACACCTTGTAGGATATAGGAAAGTGAGAGGCCAGCACTCTTTCTTACATTATTACATTTCCCAATTCAGCAAGCCAGCAAATACCCATTTGTTTCCAGCTGTATTGACTCAAGAGCAAGAGGCCAGGATTTAAGCCACCGTAATGAACATATATCAGAATGTAATAAAGTGTATATCATTATAATGTCCCCATATGGTAGTTCCTATAATATATATCCTAAACTGTGAACAGTAGCAGGCAACTGATGCACTAAAGCAGTGTTTAACCAAATTTGTGAAAAATGAGTTCTAGAAGAGAATGTTAGTGAATCAAAATATAAGAAATCACAACTTATTTTTCTCATTAGCTTTTTTCCAATGCTGTGCAATAACACAGCATCAAAACCAGCAACTTTTGAAGATCAATCTCCTTGCTGAATTAATGTGAGTTATTTTAACTATAAATGATCATGCTTTCCTACTGTCAGCTCTCAATTCATTCCTATTTTCCCCCCAAGAGTTAGATACATTTGAAAATTACTCCCAGGACTTCTCCAAGGTAAAAAGTGGGTGCCGCGAAAACAAATATTTATAAACTTTTATCTGAGTTTGGAACCAGTGTTTATGGTAATAATTGGTTTGATAGTGTTATAGAAAATAAACAAACAATAATTTTGTAGTATTTTGGGAGAATAGACAGATATACGTTTTCTTAGAAGGATTTTAGAAAACATTCAGAAATTAGTATTTTCTTCATTATTAGTATAATGTTATTTCCCTTTTTAAGATCTTTCAAATCAGTTGTAAAAGTATTGTATATATATATGATACCACAGCCATCAGCATGGGGTTGGAGATAGAAGCTGCACTGCAAGAGGTGACTCGTAGAACTGCATCCACTGCAGAGAGAATGGACTGAGCAACTTAAAAAGTTGGAGGGTCCACTATTCTATTAATGGTATCAGTTTCACAGCAGTTGAGGCATCTCCATATTCACTCCACTGCCCATCCCAGCAATTCTCAAAGTGTATGTAGACTGATCATTCCTGTAAGGTGTTGATTATAGAAACATCTGCTTTTCCCACTAAGTATTCTGGATCGACCAGATCCCTTTTCCACCTTTAGACTCTTTATCTTCAGTATCTCAATATACACATCATTGTCCCACCCATTCTCCTCTTCTCTTAAGGAATGAAGAGTAAACATTTGGCAATGTCCTCTCTGTTGAGAATAAGTCCCCACTCAGTGCCAGAGCTGCCAGCAAGCTTATCGGCTATTTCATTGCCATGTACACCAACGTGCCCTGGACAGCACACCCATGTTAACACATTTACTTTGGAGTCATCCAAGAGCTGCACCCACTTCTGCCGCAGACATTGTCTGTCAATCTTCTGTAACACATTTTGCAAGTCATTTTACCAAGACGGTTGTGTGTCATGTATCCATGTTGTGTAACCAACCATGCTAGTGCCACCATTGCTGCTTCTATCTCCATTCTCATGCGGACACAGTGATGTTACACTTGCCAGATTCCCTAGCCACTTCTCTGCCAAGTTGGTATGCCACAAAACCCCAACCACTGCACTATTTGTGGGATATGGAACCATCTGTGTAAATGATCGGATCCTGAGGAGAGGACACTTTTTCAGTCTACAGTCTACTAGTATATTATTCTGGATATATCATAGTAATGAGCAGGCTTATTGGTTGGCAGGGAAGGGCTCCCGTACAAGGGATATTGAGACAGGTTGAATTTTTAAAGACTTCTCAAAAGAAGAAAAGTATGGGAGACCAACCACAGAATCCAATGATTTAGATCCAAAATCAAGAATTAAAGTGCTTGCAACTCATGGTGAGCCACTTCTGTGGTGATCAGCAATGGATCCATTTTAGTGGTAATGGTTTGATGTGTGATATTATGTTCTGATGAACATAGAAAAGTTGTGACAGCCAATTTAGTTGTTCCAGAAACCAACATCCCTATAACTATTGTTAGCTACAGTCAGTTCAATCTTGGCATTGTTAAAAAGGATGTTTTTGTTGACTCACACTAATCTATTTCAACATTCATGCTTTCCACGTGTGTGTCTTTAGATTCTCCCCTACAGCACCTTTCATGTGATTTAGCATGTGTCATAATTATCTGGCTCCCGTGTGTTACCGGGGTCTCATTATGAGGGAAGTAAAGAATAGTGACACTGTGACCTTCCAGGCATGTCGTAAGAGGCGACTAAGGAGGTTGATCTCACAAGCTGTCATTGTAAAAAGTATTGTTATTGAAACAGCGCCATAGATTTTAGAGCAGTGATCTCTGCAATATGTGCCATTTTGGCACGCAAGGTTTCTGTTTTTGAGATTGTGGTTCTGCCCTATGTGCCGTATTTGGCTCGAAAGGACAATAGATAGATAATTATCTCCTCATGAAGAATGTGAAACACTTGTAACTGCATTTGTTAAGTTTACACTCCACACTGAAACGTGCACCAAGTTTTATTTCATGTCATCTAAAAAATCATTTACAGTAAAGCAAACTTTTCCCAAGAGTATATTTGATTTAACATGGAGGTATGTAATATGCTGTTTACTAAGGATGTTTTGGGATCATTTCACCACAGAACTAATCCTATTAAAGCCAAATGACAAATTCAGGCTCAATGTTAGTATTTGGGCACAATTTAAAGTGTAATGTCATCTTGAAATTAAATTTAAAAAATAAATTATCTGAAATTACCCTCAGCAACCTTATCAGTGACATGACATTCATTCACAACAATGAGTCTATCCTATTTGATTTGTTATTTGTTTTCAAACATTAGAAAATTAGTTTTTAAAAACAGGACGAAGGATGGCCCAAACAGATTATGTCATAAGGAAGCAAACTATTCAATTCTGTGGTACTAGACCACAACATTTGGGGGCGATTGAGGGCCTGGTGATCTTCCTCACTGTTATGCTACCTTCACCAACTTGGTAAACCATGCACTCATTATTTTTCCAACAAAGTGGGCTACAAATTTTGGGCTAGATTTGAAGCACATCACATTATCATCAAGCTAGTGTGCTAAACACCATGCAAATAGTGCTACAAGGAAATATGGTACATGTCAAACAAATATCCACATTGACATAATAATTAATGTTCTTAACAGTCAAATAATTTCATGGTAATATGAAATATTTAATTAATACTAAATAGTTAACACAGTCAGCAACCTACCAAGTTCTCTATCAACAATGTGTTACCAGTATCCATAATAACCTGATGTTTTCAGATATAATCAACATCAACAGAACAGATCATTTTTGCAAACAACCTGTTTATTCACCCCAAGGAGAGTGAGTGGCTGAATCAACAAATTGTGCTTCAAGTCTGGAGAATGTGGGTTTAACTCACAATAGAATGACAATTTGTTTCTATCGTGGGTGAACTAAACACTCAGACCCGAATACTTCACGGTGACTACACTGGATAGACTAACTCCTTTAATCTCCAGTCCTACAGGTCCCTGTGGCAACCTCATAAATGGGATGCAGTAAAGATAGATCTTTTTATTAATCTCAAATTACCACAATTACATGCTTTATGTAGGTGCACAACTGCTTGTTTATTAACAAAGCTCTCTTTGATTGGTTAATTATAGCTTAGGAATAGAAATGTCAGTACTGTGGTTTCCAACAAATTATTTATAATAGCATTTACTGATTAACAATACAAATAATGTAAAGTATGGGGCATTAGTAAGGTAGGTCAAAGCTTTAAGACTTTAACTCTACGGCATTGACAAAGTATTTTCTCTTCTTCTTTCCTTCCTCATTTGCTTTAGAGAGATATAATTTTCTGCCTTTTACTATTCTGTTGGCCTCTGCTACTGTTATGTATCCCAGCAATTCTAATATTCCATCAATCTATCTTTTATGCGGTCGGCCCTTGGGTCTGTGTTCTCACGTTTATTAAAGGCTCGTTATGTTGTGTTTTGGTTTTTATGTCTATCACATGACTGAACCATTTATCAATTGTTTATATATTCAATGGCGGGAATTATTCCTAACTTGTTTCTCAGTTCTTTATTTCTGATCTTATCTCTCAGGCTTTTTTCCTGTCATTCATCTAACACATTTAATATTGGTAGTCATTTTTCTTACTGTTTCTGCATCTAGGGTCAAGGACTGACATTGGTAGCACAATGTTGGGATGAAGATTGTATTGTAGAGTGCCTGTTTTGCCTCTATAGTTATTTACTTGTTGGACAATAGTCGTGATAGTTGTCCAATGATTTAACAAGTTTTGTTGCACCGTGAGTCTATTGCTGCTGTTTGTGAATTGTCGCTTGTCACTAGACTTCCTATGTATTTAAATTCCTCTACTTGTTCTACTCTTCTTCTTCTACAACAATTACTTAATGAAATAAACATGACAAGTAAAAAATATCAAATAGATATGAATATAAAAAAGTCCGATCATAGACAAAGATAGTACTCAAAGCGCACATGACTCAACTGAGGGTGCGACAATATTGGGTGTTCTTTTAAAGTTATTATTGTTATACTTAATGAAAAATGTAGTATTCTCATTTTCCTATTATAATATATTGCCACTTATTGATTTGGAAATTATTTTTAGATTTTTTTACAACATTTTTTTACATAAATTTTTTTTTTACCATCTCATTTAATTATTTTTTAATTTGTGGCCATGTATATTTCATTTTAATAATTATTTTTTTCAAAATCAAGAATGAGAATGAATGATCATGATCATGTGTGCAATGAAATTGAAATAATTATAATTATAAAATATTGAATAATTATTTTTCTCTTTTTTTCTCACAAGACCTACCATGAGTCATCGTCGGTGTGAGTCGTCACACCAAATCAATTAAATTTCACTCATTGAATCCAATCATTCTTCTTCTTTCCTTCCTCATTTGCCTTTCAGCGTTGAGGGGGAATTAAATCATTGATTATTTTATTTGTATATAATAAGACAATAAGATACAATACATCATTAATATTTATACATACGTCACGATGAATCATGAAGAATGAATGATCATCATCATAATAATGTGAAGTGAAATATTGAATCATTTTCTCTTTTAATTTTCCACAGTAGAAAGAGTAGTCACTGAATTGAGTCAGTCTCCCGGTCTGAGAGTGTCACAATAAAATTGAGGCGTAGAACTGAGTGGTACGCTGTGACAGAGTCTGTACTAAGTGAAGTACCCTGCCTGGTGATAAATTAGAAATGGCGAGCCAAGAAAGTGTCAAGGATGTGAAACAGAGATTCATGAATTAAGGGCATATCTTGCTGCCTTCTCTGCTGAATATCCTTTGAAAAAGGGTTATGTTGCTAAGCTGTTGCTGGAGGATGGTAAAGGGGAACACTTCCAGAAGTGTTCTTCTGTCAAGAGTGTTTTCTATGAAATTATACGTTTTGTGCGGACTGTTGAGTCTAATTGTATAGATGAAAAGACTTTTTTAATTAATGTACATAAGTTTGACAAATTTTTTAAAACAAAAAAAACTTATTTGACTGTTGAGCATTGGAACTCTTTAATAAATCTTTGTCTTCTTCTTCTTTTTTTCTCTTTTCACTGATACCTAAAAGGTGTCGTCGTTTATACCATTTGTCGTTCTTGAGCTGCTCGAACTGTCTGAATTAGTGACTTTCCTTTGTTGTTACATGTCTCTGTCACTGCATCTATCCATCTTCTTCTGGGTCTTCCTCTTGGTCTTTTTCCATGCATTCTCGAGAAGAACGCCCTTGATGGTGATTGATAAGGATTCATTCTGACCAGGTGGCCAAACCATTTAAGTTGTTGTTGTTCTATATATTTCTTTGATATATCAAAGATATATAAATCTTTGTAATGATATTTTTCCAACTCCTTTAAAAAAATTGCCTGTTTTAAATGTTTCTGTTGAACCATATTCATCTCTTTCAGCTGGACCCTCCACGAGTGACGTAGCTGCACCTGCCATAAGTGACAATGTCACGTCACCATCTCCAAAAAAACTTAGACGTGCCAGTGAGCATTGTACAAACAAGCAGCGCACAATAAAAAATATGCAAAAAAATAATGATCGCTTGCATAAAACGTTGACAGAAATTAGACGACTCTATAAGACAGACCTACGCTACGCACCCGGGAAGATAACAGAAATAATGAATAAAAAAGATAAGACCATACAATTATTGAGAGATAGATGTACTGCTGCTATACGAAGCAACAGTACTTCATATTGTGTTAAAAATAGACTTCAAATCTTAAATAATGAAATTGCCAGTTTGAAGGAAAAACTTAGCACCAGCCAGGAGCTGATCAGAAATTGTGAAAAAAAAAATAAACTTGACAAAGAAAAACTTAATCTTTCAAACAAAAATAATCAGCTGAAGCGTGATAAATCACTTATAAAAAAACTTATTAAAATAACTTACTTTGTGTGCAAACACTATAAAAAAAGATTTTGCTAAATACAAAAAAATAAACGTAAAAACACTATTACTGTATTGGAAAACCAGGTTGTAGAGCTGAGTGAAAAACTGAGTGAGGCCACTACTACTGGTGTTGTTGAGGTGAAAGTTGGTCGTAGACAGTATAGCTATAAATTAAGGAAGTATTTGTATAAGTGTTTATTGAGTAATGTTAGGTTAGTGTTGACAAGTGTGCTGAATTGTTAGTATAAATGTTTTCTACTATGTTTCCTATGTCTAGTGTTACAGTCTCTAATTTGCCTTGCTCAAGTGTTGTGGCACAGATGTCATATGAGATAGGTGTTTTGTCTACTGTTCAGGCAGGGTACCTGCTACACAGCTCTATGTGTTCAACACTGTCGTGGGATGCTACTTCAATTGATGGTCAACATATCAATGAAGTGCACATCATCACGACTGTGGGTAATAAGCAAACCTCCTTAGTTCTTAGTATTGGACTTCTTTCAGGTGAGTCAACTGATGATTATGAAGACCATATTTGCCATAGCCTCTCGGACATCTTCAAAATATACAGCGTTTACAGTGGCAATGATGAGTCTGAAGTAGGGTTGCACATCTTGCAGACAATCAAGAGCACCCTTACAGACAGAGCCCCTGTAAATAACTGTGTTGTTCGAAGACTTGAAGAGAGGTACAACCTTAGCATTTATGACCTGAAATGTCATGTCCACCCTCTGGATGGTCTGGCAAGTGCAGCCAGACTCACGCTTGCAAGATTGGACAGTGAGTGGAAGGATACAACTTCGACCCCAACAGGCTGTGTGGTTTCAAACTTGATCCACAATCTTTCAAAACTAAGGTACAAACAAGGTTCTGGGGATCCACAGGGATTACAAAACATTCCTGTGGGGTAAGAACCTGAAATCTGGCACCATCCTCAGGTATGTGGGGAACAGAATTCATGTTCTGTTCCATATGGCAGCAACTGTTCACTGTTTAAGAAGCACCTTCCTGGAATTCTTAAAAGAAAGGAACAGTTTTTTGAAAAAAGCTATCCATAAGCTGCTGATGGATGGTGACACCCAGATTCAGCTTCAAGCCCTGGGTATGTTTTCCAAGTTCCTGACTGGACCCTGGATGGAAGTTATTTATAAGAACCGGGAGGGCTTGAACAATCTTGCAATTAAGGATAAGTATGGGAAGTTGTTAGAGTACCTTAGAAAGATTGTGGAAGAGCCATCTTATATCTACAACTGCACACACAATGCTTTTGACCTTCCTTTTGACACTGCAGATACAGATATAGATCTCCTCAGAAAATTTGAACTGGGATCAAATCTGGACAAAGTTTATGAAACAGTAAAAGCCCTGGCAACTGCTTTTACTGAAAAGCTTGAGCGTCAGTTAGGTCCATATCTGTATGGTGATCTGTCCAGACCTACAGATGAAATGCTCATTGCCACTGCCTCAGCACCGGTACATAACATGAAAGCTGAGAGTTCTGGACATGATGGATGCTCTCTGGCGACGAGCTCCAAATGCAACCCTTGGTTTCATTGATGGGAAGAGCAGGGCGGCACAGAATGGGATGCTTGAGTGGCTAGGAACACTATCTGATTATGAGCAGGCCCAAGCTGTGAAGTTTGCTATCCATCAAGGAGCTAAGGTAAGGTGGCAGACAGTGGCCAGGGAAGAAGATGTCTATAAAGTTCAAGTGAGGAAGCAAGCACAACGACGTCAAAAGGTAGAGGTTGCAGACAGGAGGAGGCTAGAGGGAAAGATAAAGACAGCCATCTCTACAAATCAGCACCTAAATACCATAGATGCATTCAGTGCAGTGGACGCGGAGGTAGTGGACAGATTGGAAGGAGTTGTTAGACGTAACACTTCTATCGAAGGTGAAACACTACATCACGTATGGACAGAAGGTGAAGGTGATGTCACATACATAGAAACAGTTTTGTCTGTCAATGCAGAGGAGGGGGATCTAACAAAGCAGAGTGTGTGTCTCGGGCATAGAGTGGATGATCCAAATTCAACAGAGTCTGAATACCACATGCCATTAGTTCAGTTCTTGACAGATTTTGCTTTTGGACATCTGGTATTTTTGTAAGTATGTTTCTATCTATCTATCTACTGTCCTTTCAAACCGAAATGGCACATATTGCAGAGAGTAAGTTTGTTTAGTGTATGTTAATATCCCATGTAAGTATTTTTTCATCATTCTTTTTAGCATTGGACATACGTTATTTGTTATATGTTTACATTAGTAAAAAGTTCAGTCTTTTAGTTAGTTGACAGATAATCCTTGCTATTCACCAGACAACACCATTAGTGATCAGGTCTTTTCAGTTAACAAAATTTGTGTTTATTTTTTGTGTCATTGTTTATAATGAAATTTTAGAAATGTAACTATTGCATCTATGCAGAGTTTAATAATATTAAATTTAAATAATTATATTAACATTCTTCAGTTTATCGCTCAGTTCACAAGATTGTGCAGATTTTTTACTTTATTTTTTTTTTTGGATTATGTCATTGTTTATAGTTATTTAAGTCTGCATAGTTTTCTACCTCTGAACCTAAGGAATAAAAAAATTGTAATAATAAAATTATACTTCTTATACGTAAAATAACAATAATGCTGTTATTTGGTTATGGAAGGCCCCGGTATCACTGCAAACGAATTAAAATCCATAATTGCTCAACCACCCGTGCCAGCGTAATCATCCGAATCTCATCTCCCAAACAAAGAAAGGTAACTGTAGTCCCCATCATAGCAGTCTCAGCACACGCCAAAAGACATAAGGCGAAACCGCGCAGGAAGTGAACAAAGCCAACTTTAAATGACAAATATTTTAATTTAATTTTGATGTGACTTCTTTAGCAGAAAATCAGTATTATTTTTATGTGAATCACATAAATTTATAATTATTCTGACATGAATTGCTGAGAATGACTGTTATTTTTTATGTAAATTCCAGAAAATGACAGTTATTTTGATAAAAATCAATTAAAATGACTATTATTTTTTACGTAAATCAAATAAAACTATGATTATTTTATTGTACATCAAATATAATGATTATTTAAAAATTTCTTCTACTTCTTCTATCCTTCCTCTGCTGCCGTTGGCGTCGAGGGGAGAAACAATCTGCGATTTTTTGCACTTTTGTTGACCTCTTCTGATGTTATTCCTCCTAGTGACTCTAGTATTCCCTTTATCCATCTCTTTCTCAGCCTTCCTCTTAATCTGGCGTTTTCGTAGCGTTTGTTTATGGCTCTTTGAGTCATTGTTAGTTCTTTTTGTCTTGTTATGTGGCCGAACCAATTTATCTGTTGTTTCTTTATGTATTCGATGGCTGGTTCAATTTTGAGTTTCTTCCTCAGGTCAGTGTTTCTTACTCTGTCCCTTAAGCTGCTTCCTGTCATTCTTCTGACACATTTCATTTCGGTGGTCGTTATCTTTCTTATTGTTCTAGAGTCCAGCGTTGGTAGAAAAATTGATTTGTATATTGCCCTTTTTGCTTCCGTAGTTATTGCTTTGTTTTTCAATAGTGTTGATACTTGGCCTATAACTTGGCATGCTTTGTTACAGCTTATATCTATCTCGGTCTCTTGGTTATTGTCTTGTGTTAATGTGCTACACAGATATTTAAAATTGTCTACTTGCTTCAAAGTCGTATTATTCATTATGTATGATGTTTAGTTTTTCTTTCTTTCTCGCTATTGTCATTACTTCGGTTTTGCTTATGTCGATCTTCATGTTGTGTTGTTTACAAGTGTTGTTTAGCCTGTTGATATGTTCTTGTAGGTCCTCAGTTGTTTCATGTATCAGAACTTGGTCATCTGCAAATAGTATTTCATTTATTTCTTCCTCTCTTCTGTTGTTTTCTGGTACGTATATTTTGTTCTCTTTCGTGTTATCGCTTGTTATCATCCGTGTTGGTATATTTCCTTTGACTGGGCATGCTAATTTGCATATATTGTCCATATATGTGATGAAAAGTAAAGGGGAAAGCACGCAGCCTTGTCTTACTCCGGAGTTAATGGTGAAATGTTTAGAGTAGCCTGCTGAAGATCTTACTGTAGTGCGACTACTTTCATAGAGGCTCTTGCATATCTCTACTAGGCGGTGACTCACTCCGTACAAGGGCAATACGGACCACAGCTGTTCCCTGTCCACCCTATCTAACGCCTTTTCTTGGATTTTTTAAAAATGTACACCAAATATAATGATAATAATTTTGACATAAATTTTTTTTTTAATTTGGCTTTTTTTGTATGGCCAACCTGGCGCTATGGTTTTTTTTTTTCTTTGTTTCATTTAACACAGTAATAATTCACTTAAAAAATTTAACTTTTTTCCTAATTATCGTACAAACATGATTCAGGTATCATTGTTTTACTTACTTCGAAGGCTATTTAGCTATTGTGTTTTCAATTATTAGAAATTATTCTGGAAAAAGACCAAAGTACCTAACTTAGTTCATGGGTTTGATTTTTTTTTTTTTTTTTTTTTAAATTATATTTCATTTTTTAAATTTATTTATTGACACTGACAGTCCAAGTCAGTGAGTTAATATTTTGATTTTGAATATTTCACCTAACGAAGTATGCACAGTAGAAGAAGAGTGGAAACAATTTAAGGAAACAGTAACTAACATCTCTAAAACAGTTTGTGGAACGAAGCTAAGAACAAGAGAAGGGAAAAAGAGCACCCCGTGGTGGAACGAAACAATCAGAGAAGCAATTAAAGAAAAGAAGAAACTGTTTAAAAATTGGAGGGAGAACAAGAACCAAGAAAAATATGAAAGATATGCCTTAGTTCGAAAAAGAGTTAAAATGCTGATCAAAGAAGCTAAGCAAAGGAATTGGACAGAATTCGGACAAAACATGAGCAGGGACTTCAAGACAGCCACAAGAGATTTCTACAAAGCAGTAAAAGCCACAAGAGCGAGAAAAGAAAACCATGATCCTACTGAGCTGATAAATGACAAAGACGGACAGCCAATATCAAACAACCAATGTATGCAACAGAGATGGAAAGAATATTTTGAAGACCTGTTAAACATACCAACTACCAACAAGACAACAAAAACCACACTAGAACTCACAAATACTGAACCCAACATCATGAAAGAGGAAATAGAAGAAGTAATCAAATATGCACCAAGAAACAAAGCACCAGGGATAGATAACATTCCAATAGAAATAATAGCAGCAGCGGGAGAAACAGGAATGCAATGGCTGCACAGAATATTTAATGCAGCATGGCACCAACAACAAGCCCCAGAAGACTGGCAACAGGCAATCATCATACCAATATGGAAAAAGAAAGGTAGCAAAAGAGACTGCAATCAATATAGAGGTATATCTCTGCTCAGCCATGTAGGAAAGCTATACGCCAAAATCTTGGAAAAAAGACTGAGACCAATAATAGAACTACAGTTAAGCGATTCTCAAATGGGGTTCCGAAAAAACAGAGGATGTACCGACGCACTATTCACACTAAAACAGCTTGCAGAAAAAACGACAGAACACAACCAAAACTTATACATAGCCTTCATTGACCAGGAAAAAGCATTCGACAGAGTAAACAGAGAACAACTGTGGGAGATACTAACAACATACGGAGTAAGCCAACATCTAACCAACATTATTAAAAGTCTCTACGCCAACAGCAGCTGCAGGGTCAGAACAGCAACAGGCTACACAGACCACTTCGAAGTTAGATCAGGTGTAAGACAGGGGTGCGTACTATCCCCCCTACTGTTTATTACATACATGGACCATATATGCAAGCTAGCCAACCCATCAGAGACAGAGGAGATCAACGAGCTTCTATTTGCAGACGACCAGGCACTAATACATGAAACAATAGAAGACCTACAAGAACACTTAAACAAACTCAACATCTTAGGAACAAAATACAACATGAAAATCAACATCAACAAAATAGAAGTCATGAATGTCGCCAAAAATAAACAGAACATCAACATAACTATAGAAGGCAGACAACTAAAACAAGTAGAGGAATTCAAATACCTAGGAAGTCTAATGACAAACGACAATTCCCAAACAGCAGAGATAGAATCAAGATGCAACAAAGCTTGTCAAATCATCGGACAGTTATCACCACTATTGTCCAACAAGGAAATAACTCTGGAGGCAAAACGAGCACTATACAATACAATCTTCATTCCAACGTTGTGCTACCAATGCCAGACCTGGACTCTAGATGCAAGAACAATAAGAAAAATAACCTCTACAGAGATGAAATGTGTTAGACGAATGACAGGAAACAGTCTGAGAGATAAGATCAGAAATGTAGAACTGAGAAAAAAGCTAGGAATAGCCCCAGCCATAGAATATATAAGGAAACAACAGATAAAATGGTTCGGCCACGTGACAAGGCAGAAAGAACAAAACACAACACAACGAGCCTTCAACAAACGTTGTGAGAACAACAGACCCAAGGGTCGACCACGAAAAAGATGGATCGATGGAATATTAGAAGCACTAGGAAACATAACAGCAGCAGAGGCGAACAGAAGAGCAAAAGACCGCAAATTATATCTCCCCTCGACGCTGAAAGGCAGATGAGGAAGGAAAGAAGAAGAAGAAGAAGAAGAATATTTCACTTTCAGGTTTCTATACTTATTAATATTACTTTCTGAAAAATGTCAAAAAACATAATCATCATCATGTGCCATACCGGTTGGCGTAGGCAATCATGTCCCTCCACAATCTTCTATCTACAGTGCATTGTACCAGTTCTGTTGTTGACTGTTTTCCATGCCATGACACCAAGCTATCCAGTATTTTCTCTCTTTGTCGTCCACGATCTCTCTTTCCTTTTATTTTGCCAGTTGTAACCAAGTATTCAAACTTTCCTCTTCTCATGATGTGCCCGAAAAATGTTGATTGCTTCTTTCTGATGTTTTTTAAGAGCTCCCTTTTTGTGTTGGCCTCTTTGAGAACTTCCTCAATGGTCTTTTTAGCTGTCCAGGGAACTTTTAACATTCTTCTGAGAAATCCCATCTCTGTGACCTCTATTAGTATTAGTCTAATCGTCTTTTCATTTGCTTGTCTACTGTCCATGATTTGCTTCCATAGGTCAGAATTGGTTCTATATAGCACCGATGAACTTTCTTTCTCATTTTTATTGACATAAATTTATTGCATAAGATATTTTTCATTTTCTGAAATGCTATTATTTTGGCCTGAGCTATTCTGCTTTTGTTTTATTTCTAAAAACAAAATACAAAAATACAATATTTAATAATTATCATCTACTGCTACAAAATTTCTTGCGCACACACAGTCACACATATTATAAATATATATATATATATATATTATTGTATAAGTAGTATAAGTATACGTTAAAGTCAAGTATATGAATTAATATTTAATATGAATGAATTCAATATGTTAGAGTTAGAGTTAAAATAAAAGTAAAAATAAAATAAAATATTAAATAAAAGTCAGTTAAGTTAAGTTAAGTAGTCCAGGACTTCTACTTCTCAGTACTAAATAATCTAAATTTTTACCAAACAAAATATAGTAGGAAGTGCTTTCATTACAACTTTAATTAAACTACTTCTTAGTTTTATACATACTTCGACATTATGTTTACCGTTTACCCTTCAAAGATTAAACTTACTCAATCATAAATCCAAAAATGAACGATCCTCTGGACGTAAGATCACCAGCCGGAAGTAGTCACTTGCGGTTGAGTTGACAAGAGCAGAAGAGCTCAGCAGATTGTCAACTGAGACCGTAAGAACCGTACATTACCGTCATCCATTATTCATAAAATCATTATGGATTTTAATTCGTTTGCAGTGATACCAGGGTCAACCATAATCATCCAAATCATTCAATGTACTAAGAGTATTTGAAGCAAGATTATAGGAACCCTTTTCTCCCTTACAACTGTATATTATTATTATATAATAATCCTGCTTCAGAGCAAGAGGCAATCTGATCATCAGTAGCCCGTCGAGCAAGTGTTTCGGCCATTTGCCATTTAGCTTTTTGACAAGGGGGCAGGCCCGCTTACTCGTCCATATTAATCTTGGTCTGCCTCTTTTCTTTTACCTTGTATTTTCCCTCCAAGATTACTTTTAGTAGGCTTAGATTACTTTTAGTGTCTTTTAACATGCCCCAAAAATCTAATTTGTCTTGTTTGAATTGTGTTTAGTAGTTTTCTTTTCATTGTTATTTGTTTTAAGACTTCATTGTTTGTTTTCTTTTCTTTCCGTCCAATTCTTCTCATTCTTCTATAAATCGAGATTTCAAAGGCTTCAATTTTGTGTTTTCTTTTCTTGTTACATGTCCATGTTTTGTGCATCATACATGAATGTTGAGAAGATATAACATCTTGCTATTCTTAGTTTTAGTCCTCGTTTTATTTGTTTTGATGTTAGTATATTTCTCATGGCACATCTGGGATAACAGCAATGAGAAAGATGCAGTCATCTATACAAGCGGATCTGTAATATCCAAAGAAGTGCATGGGCATTTACAGCACGCTCGGAGGTAATGGCAGTGACCATGGCACTCTTCTGGTTAGAATCACAAGACTGCACCCACGCTTCCATACTGAGTGATTCGATGAGTATGATAAAAGAAATTGGAGGCGGCTCTGTGCGCATGCAATGGGTAGTGCCAAGGCAGATGTAAAAAATACGTAAGGTCACCTTTGTCTACGTCCCGGACAAGCGGGAGTACGGGGAGATGAAAGAGCGGACAGGTTGGTTAGCTGCGCTGTCGTTGAGGACGGTCAACCATTGGATCGGGCGGAAATCATCAATGCCCTCCGAGATGTGGGAAGGGCACGGGACTTTGACAACTATGAGTCCATGTCACTCCTTCGGATGAACGAGATGGGAGTTAAGATGGGCACAGCCAGAAATGAGAAACTTAGTGGCCGTGTAAGAAGACTTATCAACCAACACATAACTAGAGTCGTCAGTCTCTGGGCACTGTTGGACTTGCTGAGGAGGGGATCTTTTTTTTTTTCGCGTTCGCCAGCTTTTTACCTCTGGCGAAGTCTCTAGAGACTAGGAACTGAATTTTGCGTGTTAATCCGTGTTTCCCTGGTAGCCGTGTGCACAGGGGTCCCTCGCCGCACAGACAGATAACTCCGTCTTCGGAGGTACTCATATTTTTTCCGTCCATGAATAATTGACATTTCAAGCTGGCTCGCTGCTGGAACCAGCAGTGGTGACTGCAGAGAGAAATCATAAATAAAAATCCCAGATGGTGCAGCTGAGATTTGAACTCACAGACTCCCTGCCTCAAGGTCGGCGTCTTGCCTAGACACCAACCAGTCTCCCAGGACGGGATCTGAGCACCTACAGATATGAACGAAGTGCAATGATGATGACCCGCAAATAACTCATGGCATCAAAATAGCTTTTTGCCATTCCTATTTTGTTTATTTCAGTTTTACATTTTCCATTACTGGTTATAGTATGTCCAAGGTAGTTGTAGCTGTGAACTGTCTCCAGGTCTATTTCTTCAACTTTGATATCTGCTCGGAATTGGAGTCAACAACGATGGCCTAACATCATCAAGCGCTATACATTTTAAAGAAAATATGACGATCATCATTTTCAAGAGGACGTGAACTTCCAGTATTTGATGGATAGGCGGCAGGAACAATTGAAGGCTATGCATGAAAAGTGTTCATTATTGTAGTTTCCTCATATTCCAAGTCCGGCTTGTTGCAGGAGCTACTGAGTTTAAGTGCTCTGTGCACACCGTGAGCTGTGTGCCTCATCCGTTTTGAGCATGTTTCGATATTCCAATTGTTTACGATAAATGATGATATCGTATGACAGGTAACAGTTGGCTGTGTTCACTTTCTGCGCGGTTTCGCCTTATGTCTTTTGGCGTGTGCTGAGACTGCTACGATGTGGACTACAGTTACCTTTCTTTATTTGGGAGATGAGATATTCGGATGATTACGCTGGCACGGGCGGTTGAGCAATTATGGATTTTAATTCGTTTGCAGTGATACCGGGGCCTTCCATAACCAAACAACCGATAACCAAATCCACTTGTAGGTTTTGAGTATTATCTTTGTTTATGATCATAGTTTTAGTTTTTTTTTTATATTCATATCTAATCTATATTTTTTGCTTGTCATGTTTATTTCATTAAGTAATTGTTGTAGATCTTCATCCTGTAAATAGAGATGGGCTCTACCGGGTGTTAGAAGGCATAGGCTGCCCACCTAAAATACTTAAGCTGATTATGTCCTTTCATGAAAACATGAATGCTAAAATCCACTATGATGGGAGTTCATTAGAGAGTTTTAAAGTCAACAACGGAGTGAAACAGGGATGTGTCCTCGCCCCCACCCTTATTGGTATATTTTTTGCTGCCCTTCTAAATTATGCATTTGAAAACAGCTCAGGAAATATTTACATTCGCACAAGATCAGATGGCTCACTGATCAACTTATTACGGCTAAGAGCAAAAACAAAAACAAATGTTTCCCAACTTAAAGAAATTTTATTTGTTGGCACTGCAGCCCTAGTCGCTCATAGTGAAGCCACCCTACAATCGCTGATCAACAACCTGGACAAAGCATGCTACATTTTTTTCACTGTCAATTAGTGTTCAGAAAACAGTAATACTAAGTCAAGGCGACATCAAACCTCTATTAATCACTTTAAAAGATTGTCCACTAGAATCAGTTCAGAAATTCACGTATCTTGGATCCACAATTACGCAAACCACTTCTCTTGATGATGAAATAAACGGCCGAATTAGTAAGGCAGCTACGACTTTCGGCAAACTCACAGAAATGGCCTGAAACAACACGAAACTAACACTAAAAACCAAACTCTTGATATATCAAACTTGTGTGCTTAGCACACTATTATATGAATCTGAAACCTGGACAACACACTCAAATCATGAAAAAAGACTAAATGTCTTCCACACACGATGACTCCGCAGAATAATGCACATCAAATAGCAGGACAAAATAACCAACTTAACTGACCTACAACGTGCTAAGACCCCAACAATCATGTCGATGCTCAGATGTCTGTGTCATCTAGAGGTATATCTTTTAGGCAGTATATAAGTCTACCAAAAGCTGCGGTGTAGTCTATGAAGCAGTCATATATTGGTTTGTTTACTTCTGCGTACTTTTCTATTAATGTCTTCATGCAGAAAATGGCTTCTTTTGACCCATTGTTTTTCCTTAAATCCAAATTGAATTGTTGTTCTTCTAATTCCATATTGATTGTATTCGGAATCCTTCCTTGTATAATAGCAAGATTTTTGTTACATGGCTCATTAGGCTTATTGTTTTAAAATCACTGCATTCAACTGCACCATTATTTTTATGCAATACAATGAAAGTTGGGTTAGCGGGGTAGAGTTCTGCCCTACCAAAGGAGGAGTAAGACGTCTCCTTTCCTCCGCTAGTCTTCGGGACACCCTTGGGTAAGGTGGAGCTCCCGTCTAGCCTCCATGTCAAGGTTATGTGAAGCCATTGGAGCAGGTGGCGGATGGTGTTGTGGGAGCAGCCGACAATTAGTGCCGGTTATGGTCCCCACACCGCGATGGCAGGCAGAGGATCTCATGTATAGAGACAATGGCTGCGATCTCCGACTAGTACAGTCACTGCCAAGAAGGAAAGGAATGTGATAGTGTGACTCATCCATGTAGGATAATGAGAGAAGGAAAATGACGATCTTCGGAGGAGGAATAAAAGAACGACGTGGCGACGATGAAAGGTAGAATAATTTCAGGCGGCGTACAAATTAAGAAAGTCTTGACGAGTGGCAAGGATACGTTAAGTCCCGGACTCAGACGAGGTTACGTGATCAACTTTAAGATTACAGGTAAAAGGCGCACAGATGTCCAGTCTGAAGCTTGTAGGTCCAGAGAAATGTTTGCTCTGGCGGAGACAGTTTTGTAACGCGACGAAGCGGGCGATAACCTACCGTCGCGCAGGTGTGGACACGGAGTAGCGATTCACTAAGACTAGACCTTTTGAAGAAACCGACCCGAGCGAAATAAAAGGAAACTCTTATATCGGCAGACGCCTTGAAGTCCAGATAAGAAGACCTGAGATGAAAGCGGACAATTAAACTGCCCCGCGTAAACAAAGGGGCAAGGGAGGAGTTATAGTTGTGGGTTTTAGTCGTGGGAAAAGAATGTTTGAGAAGATTGACAGGTTGTCGACTAAAGTGATTAAAGTAATAAACTATGGACATAGTCAAGAAAGGCGGGGTTACAGAAGTAGTGACGGCCAACAGACGTAGGTTAGGCGTATCTGTGGTCGGGGGGTGTGGTCACCTGGGACTTAAACGCGAGACACAGGGAACTAGGACATCCAGACGCAGATAGAGATGCAGACATTCGGGTGAGAAACATACAGATGGACATAGACCTTCAGATAGAAGAGACGGTGAAAATATAGTGAATAAGTAGATACCTGCCTCAAGGCAGATGTTAGTCAGGACTTAGATGTACAAGTACGTTCAGAGAATATTGTGACAAGAGTTGGACTTAGGAAGTAGAACAGTTTAAAGTAGTCCTACTATATCAAGATATTAAGTATTAGTAAGTTCCAAAGGAGATTTTCAGAGAACGGACAGAGATAATCACACTGAAAGAAACGTGGATGTACAAGTAAACTTAGAAACGTACAGAACTGAATGAACTTAGATATACTTAAGAATACTATACGATCACAAAGCTTACTGACAATTCATCATCGCCGATGGGCTATGTCAAGTAACAACAGATTTTGTAAAACCACATGTAGAAGTAACTAATAAAAACTTTGTTTATACTTGTTAAAAAAAGGATGATGAGTGTTATATATTTATATGTGTCCCTCTGAAGTCAAGCCAGCGGGAAGCTACGAAAGCTATCAAAGTCTATAAGAAGATTCCTCATCAAGAAGTTACTTGCTAGAAGATAGACTCCTCAACATATATAAAACAAGATAGACTCATCAAGGCCATAAAAGAAGATAGATCATCAAGAAGATAGAACTTTATGGATACAGAAACCCTGCCATAAGGAATGGCAAACTACCTTCTTATATTGCCTAGACTAATCATGACAGATCTACAAAAATTACTTAATGAAATAAACATGATAAGCAAAAAATATGGACTAGATATGAATATCAAAAAGACTAAAACTATGATCATAAACAAAGGAAATACTCAAAACCCACAAATGGATATAAAAATTGAAGGAATAGACCTGGAGACAGTTCAGAACTACAACTACCTTGGACATACTATAACCAGTGATGGAAAATGTACAAATGAAATAAACAAAAGAATAGGAATCGCAACGAGTAATTTTAATGCCATGAAGAACATACTAACATCAAAACAAATAACATCAGGGCTAAAACTAAGAATAGCAAAATGTTACATCTTCTCAATATTCCTATATGGTGCAGAAACATGGACATTAGACAAGAAAACAGAACAGAGAATTGAAGCCTTTGAAATGTGGATATATAGAAGAATAGGTAGAATTGGATGGAAGGAAAAGAAAACGAACGACGAAGTCTTAAAACAACTAAAAATGAAAAGAGAACTACTAAACACAATTCAAACAAGACAAATGCGATTTTTGGGTCATGTTAAAAGACACAACAGCCTACTACAAGTAATCCTGGAGGGGAAAATACATGGTAAAAGAGGCAGAGGCAGACCAAGACTAACATGGACGAGTAACATCAAAAGATGGATAAATCAGCCTATGACAACCTGCACCATCAAAGCAAGAGACAGAGCAGAATGGCGCTCCATGATAGCTAACGTTCGTTGCGGAGACGGCACTTGATGATGATGATGAATCATGACAAATGACAAGAATGTTGAAAGTCCCACGGACAGCTAAAAAGACCAATGAGGAAGTTTTCAAAGAGGCCAACACAAAAAGGCAGCTCCTAAAAAACATCAGAAAGAAACAATCAACATTTTTCGGGCACATCATGAGAAGAGGAAAGTTGGAATACTTGGTTACAACTGGCAAAATAAAAGGAAAGAGAGATCGCGGACGACAAAAAGAGAAAATACTGGATAGCTTGGTGTCATGGCATGGAAAGCAGTCAACAACAGAACTGGTACGATGCACTGTAGATAGAAGATTGTGGAAAGACATGATCGCCTACGCCAACCGGTATGGTACACGATAATGATGAATGAAAATTGATTTTTTTAGTTCATACGGTATGCTGTAAGAATTACAGAAGACAGTAAAATTTATACAGGAAACGACATTGCAGATATAGACAATACTTCATGCGAACGAAAGATAGATAGATAGATATATAGATAGATAGATAGATAGATAGATAGATAGATAGATAGATAGATAGATAGATAGATAGATAGATAGATAGATAGATAGATAGATAGATAGATAGATAGATAGATAGATAGATAGATAGATAGATAGATAGATAGATAGATAGATAGATATGGTATGCATCCTGTATGGTATATGTCGTTGCATATGTCTGGGATCACTGCAATGTCAAAATCCTCTAGTGTTTTATCATCTCTATCTGTATTTTGTCAGGTCCTGCTGCTTTTCCCTTTTTCATTGTTTGTATAGATGGTCAGAGTTTGACTCAGAGGCAGTTGATGGGTGAGGGAAGTAGGGGAAGTTCGAAATTTTACGTTTGTTGCTGAGAGGACAAGTCATAGAGTAATCGGTTGACGCAATGGATATCATGACAGATAATATGACGGATAGCATGACAGGTAGTATGACGGATAGTATGACAGGTAGTATGACAGACAGTATGACAAAACGTATGACGGATAGTATGACAGATAGTATGACAGATAGTATGACAAAAAGTATGACAGATAGTATGAGAGATAGTATGACAAAAAGTATAACAGATAGTATGACAGATAGTATGACAAAAAGTATGACGGATAGTATGACAAAAAGTATGACGGATAGTATGACAAAAAGTATGACATATAGTATGACGGATAGTATGACATAGTATGACAGATAGTATGACAGATAGCATGACATATAGTATGACAGATAGTATGACAGATAAGATGGAGAGCCACGAGAATGTTCGTTGTACGAAGCTGAAGTTGGGATAAGAGGTATTGTTTTCGGGTGTCAAGGTGAGATATAAGACGAGAGTGGCTGGTGGCGACAAGCCACGCAGGAGTTCAAGGTTCCGTAGCTGGCGGTGTAGGTGGCTAGAGAGGTGGGCTTGACCTACTTGGGTGAGAAATGTGATCGGAAACCACATGGGAGAAGCTTACGATGGATATAGTTGTTAAAAATATTCAGATGGCAGGTAAACCTGGTTTTCTTGAGAGTAATGAAAGCAAAATCCTTTGAGATGCGAGAGAGGTTCAGGGGTTAGCGTAGAAAAGGAAGTGATTATGGAATGACAAATACATTTAGATAATTGTCTGAGGGAGGGCATGGTGAGAAGACAGAAGGGAACAGGGTAGAGAAGTGAAAGAGAACCCAATGAAGTAGAATGACGGAGAGGTAATAATGTGTAGTATGGAGTGGGAGGCAAATAATAATAAATGAATATAACAATAATAACAATAATAATAATAATAATAATGGAGAGAAACTTCCGAGGCGATAGATCAGCGAATCATTTCAGAGGAAGAGGTATGTTTACAACACTCGGACAAAAATCACAAATAATCAACAACAGAAAAAAAAACAAAGAAAAATATATAGTCCGAGCAGGATCTAACCCGTACTCCTTGAACTCTCTCTCTCTCTCTCTCTCTCTCTCTCTCTCTCTCTGCAATCAGGACTCAATCAGAGTAGGATTCCAGACTCTCACATGAAGACAGCTGTCTGTTTAAGTGAATTGACATCATAATTAAAGTCAATTAGAGTGGTAGATCCACTCTGCTTGAATACCTGTTAAAACGTCGCACTGTGTTCTGCGCCGGTGGCCCAGTGCATCCGATTTCAGCCAGCATTTTGTTAAGGTTTGCTTTCCTTAGCATTTGATTGTCCCCAATCTTCATGCAATGCAGTAGATTGTCTTTTCTGTAGGGGGATTCTGCCCTTAGATGGTCGGCCCTCCCAGGTTTACGAGCACCATCTGCCCGAGTCACTAGAGGTGACTAACACAGACGTGCACACACAAAGATATGAGATGTGACTAACACTGACACACACCAAAATATGAGATATGACTAACACAGACACACACACACACTAAGATATGAGATGTGACTAGCACAGACACACACTAAGATATGAGATATGACTAAACACAGTCATGCACACACAAAGATAAAGATATGAGATGTGACTAACATAGACATGCACACACAAATATATGTGATATGACTAAACACAAACACACAAAGATACGAGACATGACTAACATAGACAGACACACACGAAGATGAGATGTGACTAGCATGGACATACACACAAATATATGAGATATGACTAATATAGACAAACACACACAAAGGTATGAGATGTGACTAACATATATATGCAAAAAAAGATATGAGATATGACTAACACAGACATGCACGCACAAAGATATGATACATGACTAAGACAGATACACACTAAGATATGAGATATGACTAAACACAGACACACACAAAGATATGAGACATGATTAACACGGACACACAACAAGATATGAGATATGGCTAACATGACACACACCAAGATATGAGCGATGGCTAGCACAGAAACACACCACGATATGAACCATGACTAGCACGGAAATACACCAAGATATGAACCCTGGCCAGCACAGTCACCCACCAAGATATGAGCCATGGCTAGCACGGATATACACTAAGATATGAACCATGGCCAGCACAAACACACACCAAGATATGAACCATGACCAGCCCAGACCAGACACACACCAAGATATGAGCCATGGCCAGCACATACACCCACCAAGATATGAGCCATGGCCAGCACATACACCCACCAAGATATGAGCCACGACATATACACTTGGTAACTTCCACTAAAGTTTGTCTGAGGTTCTTGGTAAAGTTTCTACTGACGACCACGAAGATCCAAAACTTGCAGGCATGGGGGTCTACAGGATTGCCCCCAGTACACAGACCTGAGAAGAGCAATGTGGTCCATGCCCACCTCCCTGGAAGAAAAACTATATGGGGCAATCGATTCGCTTAAACAGACAGCTGACTTCATGAGAGAGTCTGGAATCCTACTCCGATTGAGTCTTGATCGCAGAAACTGAAACATTGTTGATACATACTATTCGTGCCGTTACGTCCTAAATGTTTGTCTGTAACGCAAGTATCTCCCTATCCGGGAGATACTTGTCTTAAAAGAAAAATACACAATTTATTCCCGATTTGTGATAGCATCCCTTAGCTGTAGTCATGAAAACATCTGCGTGAAAGGCATCGCCGATGATAGCTAATTTTGTTAGTTAGCTGAGTTGGCCGTGTGCTCTAGCGTGTATGTGGAATAAGTGTAAAA
This sequence comes from Megaustenia siamemsis, assembly GCA_032433765.1. Lineage (NCBI taxonomy): Eukaryota > Metazoa > Mollusca > Gastropoda > Stylommatophora > Ariophantidae > Megaustenia > Megaustenia siamemsis. The sequence continues at coordinate 33,393,242 of JAVIAB010000108.1, read as the reverse complement.
CTCGATCTGAGAAGAAACAGGAAGTTGACAGATACGAGAGATGGGAGACTGCCGTGAGGTTATTTATCTAAACGATAGAGATATCAGGAATATAATTGGTGATATATTAATGAGCAGTGACAGTGCAGAGCTGAGCCCGAGTAGATGTGGTTGGAGAGAACCGAATGGAGGTGAGAGAACGAAGAGCTATGTGGTAAGTTACTAGCAAGAACACAGAAACATGGATAACGTTCTACACGCATAAAGTAGCAGCAGTATAAAGTAAGTAGAGAACAGGCAAATAAATACAGTGTTGCGGTAAAGCTGTAGCAAGAGCATGTAGTGGGATGTAGAGTACACTCCACAAACAATACTGGCGTTTCGGCCTACATGCCACCTTCTCCAGAAAATGGAACAACACGAACGAACAACGGAATAAAGATAGACTCTACTGTATCTAGAATGAGCGGGACAGGTAAGTCAGGAGAAATAAAGATAGACTCTACTGTATCTAGAATGAGCGGGACAGGTAAGTCAGGAGAAATAAAGATAGACTCTACTGTATCTAGAATGAGCGGGACAGGTAAGTCAGGAGAAATAAAGATGACAAGATAAAACGAGAGGGACATGTGCTATGTATGGGAGGATACACATTGATAATAAGTAAAATGAGTAAGTTAAAATTAAACAGAGACTTAAATGAGGCACAACCCAACAGCTTCCAGCGAGTAGATATGGCTGTGAGACAAACGTGATGAGGCATGAGAGGGGAGGAATCAGTCACGTGATTAGACGAGAAGTCGGATGAGATCAAAAGGTATTAGATGTTTGTTAAAGAGCTACGCTCCACAGGGAGTTGAAAAGAGAGAAGCAACCTCATGGTTTTGTCTTAACAGTTCTAGTGGTCTAGTTCTTTTTTTTAAAAATAGTTTATTGCGTTTTTATTCATATCATCAAGTTCAAGAACGACGTAATAAGTGATTAGATAACAATACATGTATTATTTATTATTTGCTATATATTGTTTATTTGATTTGAAACTGATCTCGCCCTCTCTCTCTCTCTCTCCCTTATTATTCTCTCTCTCTCTCTTTCTGTCATTGTATGATCGATCTATTTTGCTCTCTTCCACTACATCTCACTTTCACACACAAAATAGATTAAAATCTATGTTTTTTTTTTTTTTTTTACTTTACTCCATTCATTTCACCAACTTTAGACCACTTTCATCGACAGATTTGAATCATTTCTACAGCTTTAATTTAGTTTCAGTTCAGTAACATTTTTAGACCATATTTATTGTCTCTCTTTTTTTAAAACCGCTTCTGCGGCCATTATTCAACAATGTATGTGATCTTATTGCAATCAATAACCGTAAATTTCCTGCAATCATTTTGGTGAAATTACTTTAAATAATTTCATTTGTCATTCTAGTGATCTTACTTTAGACCTTCAGACCATATCCAGAGATGTGCCATTTCTAAAAACCCATCTAGCGACATTACTCACTTTGGTACAACTTGATATCAGATCACTTATGTATTGTTACTTCGCACTAATTGGTAAGATTACTTCTAACGTTAGACAAAACCATTTCATTGATCTTACTTCAGACGTTAGAAAAAACCATTTCATTGATCTTACTTCAGACGTTACACAAAACCAGTTCATTGATCTTACTTCAGACGTTACACAAAACCAGTTCATTGATCTTACTTCAGACATCACACAAAACCAGTTCATTGATCTTACTTCAGACATCACACAAAACCAGTTCACTGATCTTACTTCAGACATCACACAAAACCAGTTCATTGATCTTACTTCAGACATCACACAAAACCAGTTCACTGATCTTACTTCAGACATCACACAAAACCAGTTCATTGATCTTACTTCAGACGTCACACAAAACCAGTTCATTGATCTTACTTCAGATATCACACAAAACCAGTTCACTGATCTTACTTCAGACATCACACAAAACCAGTTCATTGATCTTACTTCAGACATCACACAAAACCAGTTCATTGATCTTACTTCAGACATCACACAAAACCAGTTCACTGATCTTACGTCAGATATCACACAAAACCAGTTCATTGATCTTACTTCAGACATCACACAAAACCAGTTCATTGATCTTACTTCAGACATCACACAAAACCAGTTCATTGATCTTACTTCAGACATCACACAAAACCAGTTCATTGATCTTACTTCAGACATCACACAAAACCAATTCATTGATCTTACTTCAGACATCACACAAAACCAGTTCATTGATCTTACTTCAGACATCACACAAAACCAGTTCATTGATCTTACTTCAGACATCACACAAAACCAGTTCATTGACCTTACTTCAGACATCACACAAAACCAGTTCACTGATCTTACTTCAGACATCACACAAAACCAGTTCATTGATCTTACTTCAGACGTCACACAAAACCAGTTCATTGATCTTACTTCAGACGTTACACAAAACCAGTTCACTGATCTTACTTCAGACATCACACAAAACCAGTTCATTGATCTTACTTCAGACATCACACAAAACCAGTTCATTGATCTTACTTCAGACATCACACAAAACCAGTTCACTGATCTTACTTCAGACATCACACAAAACCAGTTCACTGATCTTACTTCAGACATCACACAAAACCAGTTCATTGATCTTACTTCAGACATCACACAAAACCAGTTCATTGATCTTACTTCAGACATCACACAAAACCAGTTCATTGATCTTACTTCAGACATCACACAAAACCAGTACATTGATCTTACTTCAGACATCACACAAAACCAGTTCATTGATCTTACTTCAGACATCACACAAAACCAGTTCACTGATCTTACTTCAGACATCACACAAAACCAGTTCATTGATCTTACTTCAGACGTTACAAAAAATCGTCGCTGTTGCTACTTCAGTGTGCGTTCTCACGCTGGACACCGTAATGCGGAGATTCCCTATCTGGCACTCGCCAGATTCCCTAGCTACTTCTCTGACATGTTGGTATGCCACAAAACTTCAACCACTGCGCTGTCTGTGGGATACAGAACCATCCGTGTAGATGATGGAGTCCTGAGGTGTGACACTTTTCCGATGGATTCTCCTTTACGATCTCGGTAGCCACGTAGATGCGACACTCCGTGCCGAGCTGAATGATTACTTTGGTTAGCTTCTGTTTTCCGCTGTTAACTACTGTCCAATACGTGCTCCTCTAATATCATTCAGATCATATACTTTCCTTATTGACTCGTCCGCCTCGGCCATACATGATTTTGCACGCCTGAGGCGCCTGCCCTTGGTCACACCTAATTCTAAATGCAAGGGATGACTTCTTGAAGGGATGAACACTTTCCTTCACATCAGTCTGATGTTACCAGCGCACGAGTCGTTGATCAAAGCCTATCTCGCTAAGTAGGTGTACAAGTGTGCCATAATCCACTTGATTCTATGCAATCTCAAGATCCACTGCTGCCAGTGCCGACTCCTCTATCTTTTGAAAGGATTCGTGGACGTCACATGCAAGGATGGAGACATTAGCAGCAGTATCCCTGCTCGGCGTATAGCCATCTAGTGTGTTTGGTAACAATCCTTTTATCTCAAGCTGCGTCGTTAGCTTTTTTGGAGATGGCTTTTTCAAGAACCTTTCCAAAGATATTCTACATAGTAATAATGCGGTATCCGCTCAGTGAGGGCTTATCATGGCCCAGCTTAGGGAGCGGAACTAGATAGCTATGTAACCATTCATGTGGGACGTCCCTTTGTCTGATTCACTGATTGAAGTATGCAGTAGTGTAGCAGTGGGTCGAGATTAGGTAATGATGAGTGAACGAGAGGGGAGTCATGGGAAAAAGAGAAAAAGTGAACGATAGACAAAAAAAAAACATAAGAGTCCCGTGTGTGGGTGAGCGTCAATCAGGAGAGTTTTGATTGGCTTGGGGAATGAGAGATATTCAGGATACAGGAAAAATAGTCAGTTGAGAAGTAGCCACGGCCTCAGACGGTCGGCTTATAGAGTAGTGCCGCCGAGACGGTAACCATAGGGTTAATGTTACCTGGTTAGCCTGTTAGTGGAGTTTTCGGTCCAGGAGTCGACCATAGTGGTAGTTTTGTTAACAGTTGTGTTGTTTGATGTCTCAGCGATAGTCTAACTGTGGTCACAGCGATAGTAATATAGAAGGCAATCTTGTGTTGCAAGTCGAGACAGTTGTTGTGTTCGGACTATCGTTTCTATACTCTAGTTACGTATGAAGTGGAGTCTTTCAGTATGGACAAACAGTGTGTGTGAATGAGGATGGCGCGGCTTTATTGACAAGTGCCTGCAATGTTTGAATGAGGATGGCGCGGCTTTATTGACAAGTGCCTGCAATGTTTGAATGAGGATGGCACGGCTTTATTGACAAGTGCCTGCAATGTTTGAATGAGGATGGCACGGCTTTATTGACAAGTGCCTGCAATGTTTGAATGAGGATGGCACGGCTTTATTGACAAGTGCCTGCAATGTGTGAATGAGGATGGCACGGCTTTATAGACAAGTGCCTGCAATGTTTGAATGAGGATGGCACGGCTTTACTGACAAGTGCCTGCAATGTGTGAATGAGGATGGCACGGCTTTACTGACAAGTGCCTGCAATGTTTGAATGAGGATGGCACGGCTTTATTGACAAGTGCCTGCAATGTTTTACATGTGTGACAGTCAAGCACAAAGTAAGTCGCGGGTTTTTTTTAATTGTTGTACTATTTGACAATGTGTCAGTTAATAAACGCTTGTCACTTGTTATGAGTGGACTTTGAATTAGTGTTTGGTATCAGTATTGTGGTCGCCAACCATAGTAGAGACGAACGAATCTTACAGACGTGGACAAGACGAAGTCCTCAGAACTTTGTGGGAACGTCACAGCGACAAATCAACGCGAAGTAATTCATTATAGCGATCACAGATGAAAGTGGCGCATGTCCGAAAAATTAACGGGCAGATGGCATAGTCCTGTTGAAGGCAGTATTCTAGAGACCAGTCCAGTGCCCAGACCAGCGTTAGCTATCGAGGCTGACAGAGAGTAGGTCAGGTGGCTTGAGTTCAACAGGCAGTGACACAGTATTGCAGCAGGTGGTGGTCGCCCTGGCCCGATTGTTACAGTTGCCGCCGTGGAGAGCGGTACACGTAAGTGCGGGTGACCACGTAAAAAGCTCGCACGTGACATTCATTGATAAAAATTGACGGGCCTTGATAGGCCCTCGTTGCTGCTATCAGTACACGCATTCAAGGAGAGGATAAACATTAGATCCAGACGCGGAATCAAACAACGTCAAGTCGTCTGATACATCATGCAAGGGGAGTATGGGATACATCCTCTGTCTGGCTGTTCCGCTTTCATTCAATAGGTGGTACATAGACTGCTACAGTAGTTCTCATTACAATGTTAAGTTCGGATTCCATTAAAAGACTGTTACCTGATAACATCCGGCACTGGGTCGCTGTCTGTGGCCTTCTTGATCGTCCGGACTACATCCTCAAAACTGATTGGTGTTCTCGGGGAGTTCTTCTCCCAATGGCCTTGACAGTGTGTTTCTAACCATCAGGAGAAAATCCATGTCGCCACGATCTCTCCAGCAAAGCCCCACATTTTTGCTCATCTGTGAGAAGAATTCTGGCCTCATAGTTGACATTATTAGCTCCAGGAATTCCTGAAAATATGACAGCCTATGTTTTCCGAAGGCTCACAAAGTAGTTCTGATATATGTCCTGTTTGTTTGTTATTTGAAGAGAACATGCCATCGTAAGTGATTTCTATTCGATGGAAGTCACCGGAATCCTTGCCTGGGCTGAATGTTTTTGCGCGCACGGAAGTCGACATACGCCCCAGCATAAACAGCAATGACACACATTCTCCATAGGACGCGTGGATACCGTGGTGGTACGAAAGAAGAAAAGGATGGGAAACCAAAACATGAATCGAAAGTAGAGAGACTGGAATTATCACAACAAAATACGGCCCACTTTTTTTCTTATCCGTTTCATTAATCTTTCTCTCTTCAATTGCCTACTTTAGTAAATTTTCATTGAAATTTCTGGCTTTTCACTGTACCTTTAGCAACGTTCTGAAAACTCGCATCGCAACTTATTCTACCCAGCATTGTATCTCTTTTTAAAGTCTGTGGTTGACAAGCATAAAGCAACGATGTAAAATTATGTTCGAAATTTTCAATGGTAATGACACGTCAGACGTATTTGCTATTTTATTGACAGTATTCTTGGCTGTACGGCTCTACATTTTATCTCTGAAGACATCTTCCATCAGCTTTACCCAGATATTGAAAACAATTTACCTGTCTCAACTTGTTACCATTTACACAAATCATGATCATCATCAAGTACCGGGCCTGCTGGCGTAGGTGATCATGTCTCTCACCAACTTTCTATCTCGACAGTTATTTATTTGTTGTTAACCTTCTGCCAAGCCATTCTCTTAAGCTGTCTGATATCTTTTCTCTTTTCTTCCCTCTATCTTTTCGGCCTTCAATTTTCCCAGTTGTTACAATATAATCCAACTGTTCCCTTCTGGCCAACATGGCCAAAAAATAATGATTATTTCTTCCTAATATTGGACATTTCTTTCCTTATGGAAATTTGGACAATCTCTATTTGCTTTGGCTTCTTTCAGAAAGTTTTCATAACTCGTCATAGTTGTCCATGGTATTCTCAACATTCTTCTGTACAACCATAATTATACAGCCTCCAGTGATTTTATTGTCTTTCGTTCTATTGCCCATGATTCACATTCTTATGTTAAGACTGGCTCTACATAAGTAGTAGGTGTGGCTGTTTACCCCTACTAAAAGTGCACGGACATGCACCGAAAGACAATAGATTTGGCTTTTTTCGAACTTCATTATTTTTTGGGGGGAAATTTTTTTAAATATTTTTTTTGGTTCGTCAGTTTGTCGAAACGGTCTACTGTGTCTGAGAGATTAACTCAGGTAAATTCAAAAGAGACTCGGTGCTAATCGGCTTCTCGCGGTGTGGCGTGATATGCTCTCGCTGTGTGTTAGAGGAAAATATTTGTGAAAGAGTATTTTAAAAGAGTATATTTGTGAAAGTAAAAATTCAGAATTATTTTAAAAATATGTATTTGTGAAAGTAAAAACTCAGAATTATTAAAAATAAAAATAAAAATAAATAAATAAAAATATAAAAAAATAGTCTCCCATCAGGATTCGAACACGGGACTGCGTGACAGGCCAGGCACTTACCACACGGTCCACTTCGTCACTTTGTCGAACGGTCTACTGTATCTGAGAGATTAACTCAGGTAAATTCAAAAGAGACTCGGTGCTAATCGGCTTCTCGCGGTGTGGCGTGATATGCTCTCGCTGTGTGTTAGAGGAAAATATTTGTGAAAGAGTATTTTAAAAGAGTATATTTGTGAAAGTAAAAATTCAGAATTATTTAAAAAATATGTATTTGTGAAAGTAAAAAACTCAGAATTATTAAAAATACAAATAAAAAAATAAAAATAAAAAAAATAGTCTCCCATCAGGATTCGAACACGGGTCTACTACGTGACAGGAGGCGACATGTAAAAAAAAAATGCTGACAAGCAATGACGTTGAAGGTTAGTTTGTCGAAACGGTCTACTGTGTCTGAGAGATTAACTCAGGTAAATTCAAAAGATCGCGGCGTCAAACAGTCCGGCTCAGGATATTTCCGTTAACCAACTCAGGTAAAACCCCGATTGAAAAGAAAACGGACTTATGTTAAAAATAATAAAATATAATGATGAAAAATCAATATTTTAAAAAACTTAAAATGAAGGGAAATTTAAAATTATAGGCGATCTCGTAACTGATTGGGTCGCGGATCTCGCACTACATTTTTTTTTGTAGTGCCACCCTCAACACCAGCATCAACCCTTCATGTCCTATCATCATCATCATACCACACAAAGTTTCAAACCGATTATTATTCGACAGCGGTCGGCATGTGAGAAGGGCGGATATTAGGCGACAGGAGGCGACATGTAAAAAAAAAAATGCTGACAAGCAATGACGTTGAAGGGTATTGTTAGGAAAATCGCGGGCGGGAACGAGTTGGTTGTCACAGGTGTGTTATTGTAGTATCGCTAACATCATGTGCCAGGATAGCGGTTCTTGGGGAAAGATTATTGGTCGTGTGTGTTATCGCTACCAACATCAGCATGTGTCGTGTAGTAAGGTGTGCTAATATTAAATAGTGACGCTCGCTCTCTCACATTCATGGTAAACCAAAACAAAATTATATATTTCACAACGTCATTAATACATCATATATATATATATATATATATATATATATATATATATATATATAAATATATATATTACTGTCCGGTTGCTGATAATTTTAACCGTCTGGGTTTCCTACACAACCGCCCTCCATTTTGACAAAACCTTGATCAAAGCTGGAATAGGTAATCTGTGACTTTGCTGAAACATCCTGGGCATCCATACTGGCTGCCGGAGCTGTCGTCTGATTAACAAGAGTGAGGTCCCCTTGGTTAACAAAAAAGGGCGTGTAGTTGATCTGGTTAACAACAGGCGGCGTGTAGTTGAGGTTACGATAAGCGTTTTCGAGACTGCCTTAACGCCATCTTTAGACAATGGAACTACCCCCCCCCTTCGGCCTTCATGTCCTATCATCATCATGTGCCACCCTCAACACCATCATCCCTTCATGGCCTATCATCATCATGTGCCACCCTCAACACCATCATCCCTTCATGTCCTATCATCATCATGTGCCACCCTCAACAACAGCATCATCCCTTCATGGCCTATCATCATCATGTGCCACCCTCAACACCATCATCCCTTCATGTCCTATCATCATCATGTGCCACCCTCAACACCATCATCAGCCCTTCAGGTCCTATCATCAAACCACACAAAGTATCAACCAGCGAAATTCTCTCTCTCTCTCTCTGTCTCTCTCACATTCATGGTAAACCAAAACAAAATAAATCACTAAGATTTTACCACCATAACACACAAATTTAGGGTCATATTTAAAAAAGTCGACCTTAAAACCATACAAATCTACTCCCATACTCATAAAAGTTAGACACATCAAACAGATAATTACTTCCAAACTCCAAAAAGTTAGACCAAATCACGCCTCGATCGTTCTCTAACATTGCCTCGATCGTTCTTTAACATTGCCTCCAGCGTTCTCTAACATTGCCTCGATCGTTCTCTAACATTGCCTCGATCGTTCTTTAACATTGCCTCCAGCGTTCTCTAACATTGCCTCGATCGTTCTTTAACATTGCCTCCAGCGTTCTCTAACATTGCCTCGATCGTTCTTTAACATTACCTCGAGCGTTCTCTAACATTGCCTCGATCGTTCTTTAACATTGCCTCCAGCGTTCTCTAACATTCCCTTGCTCGTTCTCTAACATTTTCATTAGTTGGAGTCTTTGTGTTGCCTTCTTAGTGAGATTCTCTACGTGTTTCTTCAGGCTCAATTGTCAGTCTAGTTGTATTCCTAAAAATATACTTCCATACTGATACTAGTTAGACACATCGATCAGATAGTTACATCCAAAGTCCCGCCAAATCGCAAACATTTTACCCCAGAACACAAAAATTTAGGGTCATACTCAAAAAGTCGACCTAAAAATCCCAAAAAGCTACTCACATAGTCATACTACATAGACACAACGAGCAGGAAGTTATATTCAAGGTCCAAAATGTTGGACCAAATCACAACGAACCACGAACCACGAACCACAACCCCACGAACCACGAACCATCAACTCACGAACCACGAACCACAACCCCACGAACCATGGACTTAACGAACCATCAACTCACAAACCACGAACCACAACCCCACGAACCATGGACTTAACGAACCATCAACTCACGAACCACGAACCACAACCCCACGAACCATGGACTTAACGAACCATCAACTCACGAACCACGAACCACAACCCCACGAACCATGGACTTAACGAATCATCGACTCACGAACCACGAACCACAACCCCACGAACCATGGACTTAACGAACCATCAACTCACGAACCACGAACCACAACCCCACGAACCATGGACTTAACGAACAATCAACTCACGAACCACGACCCCACGAACTCACGAACCACAGACTTAACGAACCACGAACCACAACCCCACGAACCCTGGACTTAACAAAGACAGCGTCGAGGAGAGATATAATTTGCGGTCTCTTGCTCTTCTGTTCGCCTCTGCTGCTGGTATGTTTCCTAGCGCTTCTAATTGTACATCGACCCATCCTTTTTCGTGGTCGACAGTTGGGTCTGGTGTTCTCACAACATTTTGCTGAAGGCTCGTTGTGTTTTTGATCTGTCTGCCCTGTCACCTAGCCAAACTATTTTATCTGTTGTTTCCTTATATATTCTTTGATGGGGGCTATTCCTAGCTTTCTTCTCAGTTCTTCATTTCTGAGCTTATCTCTCAGACTGTTTCATGCCATTCGTCTAACACATTTCATCTCTGAGATCACAAAAATTTAGGCACATACTCAAAAAGTCGACCTCAAAACCATAAAAAGCTACTCCCACATTCATCTAAAAGTTACACCAAAACCGCACCAGATTTGCAACGTGCAAAAACATGCACAAGTTTGACACGCGAACCAATTTGGCACAATGCACCAATAGACATCCCCATACCAAAAATTTACTTTGATAATCACTTTTATGATTGTTACGCCCCTTGATAATCACTTTTATGATTGTTACGCCCCTTACGAATGCTGATTGTTACACCCCTTACGAAGGTTACACCCCTTACGAAGGTTTGTGAAGGGATGATGCTGTTGTTGAGGGTGGCACATGATGATGATAGGACATGAAGGGATGATAGTGTTGAGGGTGGCACATGATGATGATAGGCCATGAAGGGATGATGGTGTTGAGGGTGGCACATGATGATTATAGGACATGAAGGCCGAGGGGGGGGGGTAGTTCCATTGTCTAAAGATGGCGTTAAGGAAGTCTCGAAAACGCATATGCTAACCTCAACTACACGCCGCCTGTTGTTAACCAGATCAACTACACGCCCTTTTTTGTTAACCAAGGGGACCTCACTCTTGTTAATCAGACGACAGCTCCGGCAGCCAGTATGGATGCCCAGGATGTTTCAGCAAAGTCACCGATTACCTATTCCAGCTTTGATCAAGGTTTTGTCAAAATGGAGGGCGGTTGTGTAGGAAACCCAGACGGTTAAAATTATCAGCAACCGGACAGTAATATATATATATATATGATGTATTAATGACGTTGTGAAATATATAATTTTGTTTTGGTTTACCATGAATGTGAGAGAGCGAGCGTCACTATTTAATATTAGCACACCTTACTACACGACACATGCTGATGTTGGTAGCGATAACACACACGACCAATAATCTTTCCCCAAGAACCGCTATCCTGGCACATGATGTTAGCGATACTACAATAACACACCTGTGTCAACCAACTCGTTCCCGCCCGCGATTTTCCTAACAATACCCCTTCAACGTCATTGCTTGTCAGCATTTTTTTTACATGTCGCCTCCTGTCGCCTAATATCCGCCCTTCTCACATGCCGACCGCTGTCGAATAATAATCGGTTTGAAACTTTGTGTGGTATGATGATGATGATAGGACATGAAGGGTTGATGCTGGTGTTGAGGGTGGCACTACCAAAAAAAAAATGTAGTGCGAGATCCGCGACCCAATCAGTTACGAGATCGCCTATAATTTTAAATTTCCCTTCATTTTAAGTTTTTTTAAAATATTGATTTTTCATCATTATATTTTATTATTTTTAACATAAGTCCGTTTTCTTTTCAATCGGGGTTTTACCTGAGTTGGTTAACGGAAATATTCTGAGCCGGACTGTTTGACGCCGCGATCTTTTGAATTTACCTGAGTTAATCTCTCAGACACAGTAGACCGTTTCGACAAACTAACCTTCAACGTCATTGCTTGTCAGCATTTTTTTTTTACATGTCGCCTCCTGTCACGTAGTAGACCCGTGTTCGAATCCTGATGGGAGACTATTTTTTTTATTTTTATTTTTTTATTTGTATTTTTAATAATTCTGAGTTTTTTACTTTCACAAATACATATTTTTTAAATAATTCTGAATTTTTACTTTCACAAATATACTCTTTTAAAATACTCTTTCACAAATATTTTCCTCTAACACACAGCGAGAGCATATCACGCCACACCGCGAGAAGCCGATTAGCACCGAGTCTCTTTTGAATTTACCTGAGTTAATCTCTCAGACACAGTAGACCGTTTCGACAAACTAACCTTCAACGTCATTGCTTGTCAGCATTTTTTTTTTACATGTCGCCTTCTGTCAGGTAGTAGACCCGTGTTCGAATCCTGATGGGAGACTATTTTTTTTATTTTTATTTATTTATTTTTATTTTTATTTTTAATAATTCTGAGTTTTTTACTTTCACAAATACATATTTTTTAAATAATTCTGAATTTTTACTTTCACAAATATACTCTTTTAAAATACTCTTTCACAAATATTTTCCTCTAACACACAGCGAGAGCATATCACGCCACACCGCGAGAAGCCGATTAGCACCGAATCTCTTTTGAATTTACCTGAGTTAATCTCTCAGATACAGTAGACCGTTCGACAAAGTGACGAAGTGGACCGTGTGCTAAATGCCTGGCCTGTCACGCAGTCCCGTGTTCGAATCCTGATGGGAGACTATTTTTTTTTATTTTTATTTATTTATTTTTATTTTTATTTTTAATAATTATGAGTTTTTTACTTTCACAAATACATATTTTTTAAATAATTCTGAATTTTTACTTTCACAAATATACTCTTTTAAAATACTCTTTCACAAATATTTTCCTCTAACACACAGCGAGAGCATATCACGCCACACCGCGAGAAGCCGATTAGCACCGAGTCTCTTTTGAATTTACCTGAGTTAATCTCTCAGACACAGTAGACCGTTTCGACAAACTAACCTTCAACGTCATTGCTTGTCAGCATTTTTTTTTTTACATGTCGCCTTCTGTCAGGTAGTAGACCCGTGTTCGAATCCTGATGGGAGACTATTTTTTTTATTTTTATTTATTTATTTTTATTTTTATTTTTAATAATTCTGAGTTTTTTACTTTCACAAATACATATTTTTTAAATAATTCTGAATTTTTACTTTCACAAATATACTCTTTTAAAATACTCTTTCACAAATATTTTCCTCTAACACACAGCGAGAGCATATCACGCCACACCGCGAGAAGCCGATTAGCACCGAATCTCTTTTGAATTTACCTGAGTTAATCTCTCAGATACAGTAGACCGTTCGACAAAGTGAAGAAGTGGACCGTGTGCTAAATGCCTGGCCTGTCACGCAGTCCCGTGTTCGAATCCTGATGGGAGACTATTTTTTTTTATTTTTATTTATTTATTTTTATTTTTATTTTTAATAATTATGAGTTTTTTACTTTCACAAATACATATTTTTTAAATAATTCTGAATTTTTACTTTCACAAATATACTCTTTTAAAATACTCTTTCACAAATATTTTCCTCTAACACACAGCGAGAGCATATCACGCCACACCGCGAGAAGCCGATTAGCACCGAGTCTCTTTTGAATTTACCTGAGTTAATCTCTCAGACACAGTAGACCGTTTCGACAAACTGACGAACCCAAAAAAATAAAAATAAAAAATTTCCCCCCAAAAAATAATGAAGTTCGAAAAAATAGCGAATTCGAAAAATTTTTTTTTTTTTTTTTTTTTTTTTTTTTGGTGCAAGTTTCGTGCAGTATCGGTGCCAAATCTATTGTCTTTCGGTGCATGTCCGTGCACTTTTAGAATGGGTAAACAGCCACACCTACTACTTACATAGCACTTAAGAACTCTTTTTTCTTTCTATTTTCCAGAATGGATTGCACATTATCTTTCTCATTTTTTGGAAAGCTGCTTTTGTTTGAATTATTCTGCATATCACGTCTGTTGTACATCTACCATCTCAGGTTAAAATTGTTCCCAGATTCTGTTTTGATATTGTTCCACTTGTCTTTATTGTGCATTTCGGTGATCTCTTTTTCTTTTTTTCTACCATTACTTTTGCTTTTCTGCTATTGAGGCTGAATCTTTTATTTTTGCTTTCTTTTACTATAGTGTCTCACATTTCTTGTAACTCATTTTCACTCTTAGCGATAAAACTGTATCATCAGCATAAAAGTAAAAAAAAAACAAGTAAAGAGCCCCCGTCAAGCCAAGGGGTTTATAGGGAATATGGTGTTATTGACCATACATTTTACAGACCTTCAGCACATGATTTTTTTTGGGGTAATGTGAGCGGTATTACGCCCGTGCCGCTTTACTTTCCCAGAAAGAAATCCGGTACCTATTTAAGGCTGGGTGAACCCGGAAACCGTCGGTTAGGGTCGAACCCTACCTCTTGTCCTTTGCAGTCCACTTCACTAACCACTGAGCTATCGCGGCTCCCTGTGTCATCAGCTTACCTGATGTTATTTTTATTATGACCTCCAATTGTTATTCCAGACATGTCCATTATGGGTCTTAAAATAATCTCATTATACATATTAAATAAATCTGGTGACAGCACACAAGCTTGCCTAACACCCTGTTTTATTTGTTGAAACACTCCCAATTGATTTCCAGTTCTTATAGTTGCTGTTTGTTGCCAGTACATGTTCTCGATTATTCTTAGATCTTTGCTGTCTATGTTGTTTATGCGGAGTAAATAAAGCAGCAAGAAAATAATCAAAATTTTAGAAGGCATAATTTTCTTGGTCCTTTACTTTGTCAAATGCTTTTGTATAATCTATGAAACATAGGTATCGATTTGTTTTCCCCTCTGTAGCTCTTGCTACTAAAGATCTTATGATGTATATGACGTTGTTTGTAACTTTACCTCCAACAAAACCACACTGCTCATCACTTTCTGGACTGATTTTGTTTTGCACTCTTCATATGATGATTCTTAGTGTATATATTAAAACACATATATTATAGCACATTAAAAACGCACCACTTTACAGATCCAGGAACAGAAGGTCAAATGTAAATATAAGTGTGGGAACAGATTTTCCCCGTGGTTGTCATGAGGAAGGGAGCTAATAGCTGTTAGAATGAAAAGTGTACTATTCAACCCACGGGTTTTTCTGCAGACTACATGAAAATATTGAAAGTTACACGTGCAATACGATTCTCAATAGCTATGACCCTGAACACGTATACATGTTGTGATTGTATACTCGGTATAAAAAGGCCGTTAAAACAAAACACCCAGTACATGTGGTTGAAATGCCACGACTATCTGAAAACGACCGCTACCGAGCCATATCCAGACTTGCAGCTTCTCCAGCAGGATAACGCACGTGCGCACACATTAGTCGGCATAGATACCAGCACTACATCGTGACGCTTGACTGGCTTGCACTGTCACCAACCATGGCCCTGTAGCACATTCGTGGGACGAACTTGGAAGCAGAGTCTACAGGCAAGGCTCTCTGCTAATCTGCAACACATGGAAGCTGCTCTTCGACGCAAATAGGACTTGATTTCCCCAGAATTTCCTTCAGTCTTGTGAGTTCCAGCTACTGCCAAGCATGTTTGCAAGCACGCAATGGAAATATCAGATACTGATTAAACAGACAGCTGCATTCATGAGAGAGTCTGGAATTCTACTCTGATTGAGTCTTGATCGCAGAGAGAGAGAGAGAGAGAGAGAGAGAGAGAGAGAGAGACTGAGGTAAGTGTGACATTCATTTTATTATTGGCTGCATTTTTGGTTCTCTACCATGCCTGGACAGACAGATTGCGATGAATTTCATAAAAATCAAATCTACCAAATAATGCCCTGTATGAAGGAAAATGGAGCCACGATAGCTCAGTGGTTAGTGAACTGGACTACAAAGGACAAGAGGTAGGGTTCGAACCCAACCGACGGCTTCCGGGTTCACCGAGCCTTTAATGGGTACCGGATTTTTTCTGGGAAAGTAAAGCGGCACGGGCGTAATACCGACCACATTACCCCAAAAATCATGTGCCGAAGGTCTGTAAAATTTATGGTCACTAACGCCATATTACATATACGCCATTTGGCGTGACTGGGGTACTTTACTTTTTTTCTTACTTATGAAGGAAAATGAGTACAGATTCCAAATATGTAAATTTGTAAACACTTATATTAACACTTGACACTTTGTTCTTGGATCTGTAAAGTTGTGCGCTATTAATGTGCTTTAGTATATATTCGATTTTTTTTTAAATTTGAGGGACGAAGAGATAGAGGAAAGCAAAGAGAAAAAAAAAATACCAGACAGCTTAAGAGAACGGTCTTGTAGAAGGTCAACAACAGAAATGATAAATAACTGTCGAGATCGAAAATTGTGGAGAGATATGATCACCTACGCCAGCAGGCCCGGTACTTGATGATGCTGATATATTTGATGCATTATGGTGACATCTTACCTTTAGAGAGTGAAATTATTTTTGTTGCCTATTTATATTTAAACTGACTCACTTGTTCTCACTTTCTTCGCTAATTCTATCTACTAAACTTTGAAGATTTTTTCCTTCTTGGGTATCAGCATCGTATATCTCAAGTTGTTCTATTAAGTCTCTTACATTTATTCCAGGTATACAAGTATATAACGAACGTCGTTTTCACTGTACAACGAGAAGAGGTCAAGTTATGTGGGTCAAATTAAATGAATCTGCTAAATGCATTATTGTTTATGGCACTTCAGGTACCACCTAATGAATTAACCGAAAATCATAACAACGACACAGAAACATTGCCACTTAGCAACAGTACCATGACAAATTTGTGCTTCACAAGATTACCACACAATATAGCCTACAGATAAAACATTACAATGAATATGCTAAAACGTAACCAATCAACGGTCACCAACGGGGTCAACACACCAGTAACGCTAACAATGTTGTAACACACTAGAAACACAACAACGCTACACACATTTTCACACATCTAAAATGAAACATAACAATGGTATCACACAAAAAAAACATAAAGACAGATCGACACTACAATAATGTGTTTGGAGACATCACTAGTAAAAATTGGCACAACAAAAAAACATGTATGTCTTTTTATGAAACAGGCCGATACATTAAAAATGCACATCGATAATCCACTAACAAAGATCGACACAACAATAGCACACTCAGCCATTTCATTAAGACAGATCGGCACAACAATAACACACATCGACGCGTCATTAAGATAGATCGGCACAACAATAACACACATCGACGCGTCATTAAGATAGATCGGCACATCAATAACA
The DNA here is from genome assembly GCA_032433765.1 of Megaustenia siamemsis. Lineage (NCBI taxonomy): Eukaryota > Metazoa > Mollusca > Gastropoda > Stylommatophora > Ariophantidae > Megaustenia > Megaustenia siamemsis. The sequence continues at coordinate 33,375,897 of JAVIAB010000108.1, read as the reverse complement.
CACATCGACGCGTCATTAAGATAGATCGGCACAACAATAACACACATCGACGCGTCATTAAGATAGATCGGCACAACAATAACACACATCGACGCGTCATTAAGACAGGTCGACACAACAATAACACACATCGGCATGTCATTAAGACAGACCGACACAACAATAACACACATCGAAATGTCATTAAGAAAGACCGACACAACAATAACACACATCGAAATGTCATTAAGACAGATCGACACAACAATAATACACATCGGCATGTCATTAAGACAGATCGACACAACAATAACACACATCGACATGTCATTAAGAGACAGACCGACACAACAATAACACACATCGGCATGTCATTAAGACAGATCGACACAACAATAACACACATCGACGCGTCATTAAGACAGATCGACACAACAATAACACACATCGGCATGTCATTAAGACAGATCGACACAACAATAACACACATCGACGCGTCATTAAGACAGATCGACACAACAATAACACACATCGGCATGTCATTAAGACAGATCGACACAACAATAACACACATCGACGCGTCATTAAGACAGATCGACACAACAATAACACACATCGGCATGTCATTAAGACAGATCGACACAACAATAACACACATCGACATGTCATTAAGAGACAGATCGACACAACAATAACGCACATCGACATGTCACTAAGAGACAGATCGACACAACAATAACACACATCGACATGTCACTAAGAGACAGATCGACACAACAATAACACACATCGACATGCCATTAAGAGACAGATCGACACAACAATAACACACATCGACATGTCATTAAGACAGATCGACACAACAATAACACACATCGACATGTCATTAAGAGACAGATCGACACAACAATAACGCACATCGACATGTCACTAAGAGACAGATCGACACAACAATAACACACATCGACATGTCACTAAGAGACAGATCGACACAACAATAACACACATCGACATGTCATTAAGAGACAGATCGACACAACAATAACACACATCGACACGTCATTAAGAGACAGATCGACACAACAATAACGCACATCGACATGTCATTAAGAGACAGATCGACACAACAATAACGCACATCGACATGTCATTAAGAGACAGATCGACACAACAATAACGCACATCGACATGTCACTAAGAGACAGATCGACACAACAATAACGCACATCGACATGTCACTAAGAGACAGATCGACACAACAATAACGCACATCGACATGTCACTAAGAGACAGATCGACACAACAATAACACACATCGACATGTCATTAAGAGACAGATCGACACAACAATAACGCACATCGACATGTCACTAAGAGACAGATCGACACAACAATAACACACATCGACATGTCATTAAGAGATAGATCGACACAACAATAACACACATCGACATGTCATTAAGACAGATCGACACAACAATAACACACATCGACATGTCATTAAGAGACAGATCGACACAACAATAACGCACATCGACATGTCACTAAGAGACAGATCGACACAACAATAACACACATCGACATGTCACTAAGAGACAGATCCACACAACAGTAACACACATCAGCATTTCACTAAGTCACATCCACATAACGATAACACACATGGACATCGACAGATCGGTAGTAATATCCCACAAAGGCCTAAACCACTCGCACAATGACACACACACATACAAAGTGATATACGCACCAACACTTACAATTCAATATTATTATTACATAACATTGTCAACACCAACGTTGTCACACACCAACATTGTCAACACCAACGTTGTCACACACCAACGTTGTCACACACCAACGTTGTCACACACCAACTGTATGAGGAATTGCCATTTCATGATTTTATTAAAATAGCGAGACGTGTCTGCTCCATATATTGGTGATTAAAAAAAAAAATAGCAGAACCGACATAACTCTTTCAGGATACATATTCACCGTATATTTAGCTTTGGCTACACGCGTTGATAAGCTGCAGGAGTTTCTCTGGTGTTATAGTGCATGCTTCTGTATGCAGACCAATAATTGAAGTGAATAAAGACACTCCTAACCTGACGTTCAAAATCAGGGATTAGGCCAGCCTTATAGGTATTATATCTAGATATTTTAGGATTAAGCGAAATGCGCTGGCTTGGAACGGGCAGGAAATCTGTTGATAATAAAATAGTATTTTTTTTTTTCTGGAAGGGAAGATTGAAAATACCGTAAGGGAGTAGGCATAATGATGACAGACATAGCTGCAAAAAGTTTATTAGAATGCTAAAGCGGCAATGTCTTTCAGAAGCTTTTAAAAATTGTGAAAATCAAAACTCATCAGCACAACTACTCAAATCAAACGTGCAATCTACCCTTACATATGCATGTGAAAGCTGGAAAACAACAAGAGATATAGAAACAAAGTTGAACGCATTCGAAAATAAATGTGTAAGGAAAATACTTGGTATAGCGTGGAACGAATTCAAAACAAACGAGGAAATTAGAGAAATCGCCAATCAACCACTAATATCTTCAGTAATAAAAAAAAGACGATGGTCATACGTTGGACATGTGATGAGAAGAGATAATAACCGAATAACAAAGCAGAAAACAACAGGTAAGAGGAAAAGTGGAAGACCCAGAGAGACACTGAGAAGAACATTTATGTGAGAGGCAAGAGCAGCAGGTATCGGCTCATTCAATGAGATAGAGTTGCTTGCACAGAACAGAGACAAATGACGAGATTTGATAAAATACCTTTAAAAGAATTGAAAACTGCTGGAATAAAAACGTAGATAAGAGGAGTATCTTGGACATATATATATTATTTTCTCTCCGGCTAAGTGTCATACAGGACAGAAATCATCCATTTCTAACGAGTCACTACTAGGTTTTATTTTCTTCTTATGCGTAAAGTTAAGCCCTCTTTTATTGTTCTTCTTAGGCGTAAAGTTAAGCCCTCTTTTAATTGTTCTTCTTAGGCGTAAAGTTAAGCCCTCTTTTAATTGTTCTTCTTGGGCATAAAAGTTAAGCCCTCTTTTAATTGTTCTTCTTAGGCGTAAAGTTAAGCCCTCTTTTAATTGTTCTTCTTAGGCGTAAAGTTAAGCCCTCTTTTAATTGTTCTTCTTGGGCATAAAAGTTAAGCCCTCTTTTAATTGTTCTTCTTGGGCATAAAAGTTAAGCCCTCTTTTAATTGTTCTTCTTAGGCGTAAAGTTAAGCCCTCTTTAATTGTTCTTCTTAGGGTTTATTATGATCTTTTTTTAAAACATCTAACCATCATGTGCCGGCCTAAAAAATATAATCACAGAGTCTTCTTTTGTCCATTCTGAACTTATATATCTCCAACATCTTCTCCATATATAGCTTGATATGTATTCTTGTATAGTTTCTTTTGTAATAGTTTCGTATAATCCAAAGTCTCTCCAATTTATCTTCAAGTGTCCTCATAGGCATTTGTTTCCAAAGACAAGTTGTCTCTTTTCTAAAGCTTGAGTGAGTTCCCAGCTCTCACATACATGCGTATGTTAGTATGGACATCACAGAAGAGTTGACAGCCCTTACATCAGTATGTTAGTATGGACATCAAAGAAGAGTTGACAGCCCTCACATCTGTATGTTAGCATGGACATCAAAGAAGAGTTGACAGCCCTAACATCTGTATGTTAGTATGGTCATCACAGAAGAGTTGACAGCCTTTACATCAGTATGTTAGTATGGACATCACAGAAGAGTTGACAGCCCTCACATCTGTATATTAGTATGGACATCAAAGAAGAGTTGACAGCCCTTACATCTGTATGTTAGTACGGACATCACAGAAGAGTTGACAGCCCTTACATCTGTATGTTAGTATGGACATCACAGAAGAGTTGACAGCCCTTACATCAGTATGTTAGTATGGACATCAAAGAAGAGTTGACAGCCCTCACATCTGTATGTTAGTACGGACATCACACAAGAGTTGACAGCCCTCACATCTGTATGTTAGTACGGACATCACACAAGAGTTGACAGCCCTTACATCTGTATGTCAGTATGGACATCACAGAAGAGTTGACAGCTCTTACATCTGTATGTTAGTACGGACATCACACAAGAGTTGACAGCCCTTACATCTGTATGTTAGTACGGACATCACACAAGAGTTGACAGCCCTCACATATGTATGTTAGTACGGACATCACACAAAAGTTGACAGCCCTCACATCTCTATGTTAGTACGGACATCACACAAGAGTTGACAGCCCTCACATCTGTATGTTAGTACGGACATCACACAAGAGTTGACAGCCCTCACATCTGTATATTAGTATGGACATCACAGAAGAGTTGGCAGCTCTTACATCTGTATGTTAGTACGGACATCACAGAAGAGTTGGCAGCCCTTACATCTGTATGTTAGTACGGACATCACAGAAGAGTTGACATCCCTTACATCTGTATGTTAGTATGGACATCACAGAAGAGTTGACAGTCCTTACATCTGTATGTTAGTATGGACATCACACAAGAGTTGACAGACCTCACATCTGTATGTTAGTATGGACATCACACAAGAGTTGACAGCCCTCACGTCTGTATGTCAGTATGGACATCACAGAAGAGTTGACAGCTCTTACATCTGTATGTTAGTACGGACATCACACAAGAGTTGACAGCCCTTACATCTGTATGTTAGTACGGACATCACACAAGAGTTGACAGCCCTCACATATGTATGTTAGTACGGACATCACACAAAAGTTGACAGCCCTCACATCTCTATGTTAGTACGGACATCACACAAGAGTTGACAGCCCTCACATCTGTATGTTAGTACGGACATCACACAAGAGTTGACAGCCCTCATATCTGTATGTTAGTACTGTATCGCACAAGAGTTGACAATTTCGTGTGCGTATATCTGATTTGCAAAAACTTGTAAGTTTGTTGAAGGAACTTAATACCAACTCGGTACGGGTATAATTTCAGTAATGTTTCCCATTTCGCGAAACGCGGTAGGGGAAAGGGGTAACATTTTGTAGTGGCTCTTTATTTGATGTCAGCGTATCGGTAACAGCCATCAGTTTTTATTTCGATGTTGATGTGAAGGTTTAGTTGCCCTGCAACATGATGAACATTGGCTACATTTATCTCTATATGGGGTTTCATGTTCGTTGACTCACTAAAATGTCTGGTTCTCTCGTCTTGTGCCGACTCACGTACCGCTCAACCGTAGTCTTCGTCTGCTAGATTTTAATAGAAAACATCTGAGAGTTACTGGAGCCATCATCACGGAAAGCCACTGATCAAACATGGGGCATAGACGTGAGACATTCTCCGGACATCAGTCCTTACATTTGTCTCGTCACACGGGTTGAAGAATGTGTGTGTGTGTGTGTGTGTGTGTGTGTGTGTGTGTGTGTGTGTGTGTGTGTGTGTGTGTGTGTGTGTGTGTGTGTGTTTGAGAGAGAGAGAGAGAGAGTGATTGAGAATGTGACTGAGAAAGAGCGAGTGATTGAGAGTGTGTGATTGAGGGTGTGTGATTGAGAGATCGAGATTGAGTGATTGTCAGAGAGCGTGATCGAGAGACAACGAGTGATTAAGAGAGAAATGATTGAGAAAGAGAGTGATTGAGAGATTGTGAGAGAAATGATTGAGAGAGAGTGATTGAGAATTGAGAGAGAAATGATTGAGAGAGAGTGATTGACAGGGAAAGTTGTTACTGTTGCAAGATAGACAATTATTGAGAGAGTGTGAAAGAGTGAATGAGAGAAAGAGAGAGATTCATTGAGAGAGTTAAAGAGAGTGAATGAGAGTGACTGATTGAGATAGTGAGAGAGAGAGTGAATGACAGTGAGTGATTGAGAGAGTGAGAGAGATTGAATGAGAGTGAGTGATTAAGAGAGTGAGAGAGTGAATGAGAGTGATTGAGAGAGTGAGAGAGAGTGGATGAGAGTGAGTGATTGAGAGAGTTAGAGAGAGTGGATGAGAGTGAGTATTGAGAGAGTGAGAGAAAGTGAATGAGAGTGAGTGATTGAGAGAGTGAGAGAGAGTGTATGAGAGTGAGTGATTGAGAGAGTAAGAGAGTGGATGAGAGTGAGTGATTTAGAGAGTGGATGAGAGTGAGTGATTGAGAGAGTTAGAGAGTGGATGAGAGAGAGTGATTGAGAGAGAGAGAGTGATTGAGAGAAAGAGAAATGATTGAGAGAGAGTGATTGACAGGGAAAGTTATTACTGTTGCAAGATAGACAATTATTGAGAGAGTGCGAAAGAATTAATTAGAGAAAAATAGAGATTCATTGAGAGAGTTAGAGAAAGTGAATGAGAGTGAGTGATTGAGAGAGTGAGAGAGAGTGATTGAGAGAGTGAGAGAAAGTGGACGAGAGAGAGTGATTTAGAGAGAAAGTGATTGACAGAAAATGTGATTGAGTGAGATTGTGATTGAAAGAGAATGATTGCGACAGACTGGAAAAAAAACAGAAAGACAGTGATTGGGAGACAGTGACTGATATAAAGTGATTGAGAGAGAGAGAGAGAGAGAGAGAGAGAGAGAGAGTGATTGAAAAGAGCTAATGTTTGAAAGTGAGAGCGAGTGATTGAGAAAGTGGCTGGTTTTTTAGAGAGAGCAAGTGATTGAGGGAGAGTGAGTGTTTGCGAGAGATCGGTGATTGAGGGAGAGTAAATGTTTGCGAGAGATCGGGTGATTGAGGGAGAGTAAATGTTTGCGAGAGATCGGGTGATTGAGGGAGAGTGAGTGTTCGCGAGAGATCGGGTGATTGAGGGAGAGTGAGTGTTTGCGAGAGATCGGGTGATTGAGGGAGAGTGAGTGTTTGCGAGAGATCGGGTGATTGAGGGAGAGTGGATGATTGTGAGAGTGCGAGTGATTGAGAGAGAGCGAGTGATTGAGGGAGAGTGAGTGTTTACGAGAGATCGGGTGATTGAGGAGAATGGATGATTGTGAGAGTGCGAGTGATTGAGAGAGAGCGAGTGATTGAGGGAGAGTGAGTGTTTGCGAGAGATCGGGTGATTGAGGGAGAGTGAGTGTTTGCGAGAGATCGGGTGATTGAGGGAGAGTGAGTGTTTGCGAGAGATCGGGTGATTGAGGGAGAGTGGATGATTGTGAGAGTGCGAGTGATTGAGAGAGAGAGCGAGTGATGAGGGAGAGTGAATGTTTGCGAGAGATCGGGTGATTGAGGGAGAGTGAGTGTTCGCGAGAGATCGGGTGAGTGAGGGAGAGTGAGTGTTTGCGAGAGATCGGGTGATTGAGGGAGAGTGAGTGTTTGCGAGAGATCGGGTGATTGAGGGAGAGTGGATGATTGTGAGAGTGCGAGTGATTGAGAGAGAGCGAGTGATTGAGGGAGAGTGAGTGTTTACGAGAGATCGGGTGATTGAGGGAGAATGGATGATTGTGAGAGTGCGAGTGATTGAGAGAGAGCGAGTGATTGAGGGAGGGTGAGTGTTTGCGAGAGATCGGGTGATTGAGGGAGAGTGAGTGTTTGCGAGAGATCGGGTGATTGAGGGAGAGTGAGTGTTTGCGAGAGATCGTGTGATTGAGGGAGAGTGGATGATTGTGAGAGTGCGAGTGATTGAGAGAGAGCGAGTGATTTAGGGAGAGTGAGTGTTTGCGAGAGATCGGGTGATTGAGGGAGAGTGGATGATTGTGAGAGTGCGAGTGATTGAGAGAGAGAGCGAGTGATTGAGGGAGAGTGAGTGTTTGCGAGAGAACGGGTAATTGAGGGATAGTGGATAAATGAGAGAGAGTGATTGAGAGAGCGAGTGATTGAGAGAGCGAGTGATTGAGAGAGCGAGTGATTGAGAGAGAGAGTGTTTGAGAGAGCGAGTGATTGAGAGAGAGAGTGTTTGAGAGAGCGAGTGATTGAGAGAGAGTGTTTGAGAGAGCGAGTGATTGATGAAGAGTGAATGATTCAGAGAGAGCGAGTGATTGAGAGAGAGTGTTTGAGAGAGCGAGTAATTGAGAGAGAGAGAGTGATTGAGAGAGTATATTTGAGAAGAGAATGTATTTCAGAGAGAGTGAGTATTTAGAATCAGTGTGTAACATGAATTGCAAATACCACTTCCCCGCTGGAACTACAAGAGAGCAGACTGGGAAAAGTTTGCCAAGCTTACAGATGCCTACACTGCGCCTATCAACACCCATGAAAAGAAAGTCAATAATATGATAGAGGAGTTAACGAAGGGAATCCTGAGAGCTGCTAAAGAATCAATTCCTAGAGGAGCAAGAAGAAACTACAAGCCATACTGGAGCAAGGAAATACAAAGACTAGAAGAGGAACTGAACTCCTCCAGAGAGCTAGCTGAAACATCACAAAGTACAGAGAACAACATAGCCTATAAAGCAGCCTCTACCAAATACAGAAGGGAGGTCAAGATATCAGCAAGACAGAACAGAGAGCCTCAATCTAGACAACAATGGACACAAACTCTGGAAACTTGAGAAAGCTCTGAGCGATGAAAACAACTGCCGACCTTCAATAACATTAGCACACAATCAGAACATCCACACAGGAAAAAGGACAGCAAACATACTGATAGAAACTTACAAAAACATAAGTAGAATAAACATTCAAAAAAAGACCAACAGAAAGATGCAAGAAGGAAAACCGAGATGCAAAACACATGCCTATAGCACCAGAAGAATACCAGACTACCATCTTTACACCAACAGAATTAGATGTAGCCTCAAAGGATTGAAGCTCAAGAGTTCCCCCGGAAAAGATGGAATCACCAACGAAATACTGCATGGAAAAGATCCACTGGACCCAAGTAGCTACAGACCAATTAGCCTACGGAGCAAACTCATGGAAAGACTGGTTATAAAAACAACAAATCATGCCACAACAAAGTGGTTTCCGTCAGCACAGATCAACTGAAGACCTGAACACCTACATCGCACAGGATATAGAAGATGCTCTATAAGAAAAGAAACACACACTGGCAGTGTAGGTCGACATGGAGAAGGCTCTTGATAGGGTATGGAGAGAAGGATTAAAGAACAAGCTTCTCAGACTTGGCATCCAAGGCCGTTTATTCAGTTGGATATCTCAATACCTACAAGACAGAGCGGCCAGAGTACAAGTACATGGACAACTAAGTAAGAAAGCCAGAGTCGAACAAGGTGTCCCACAAGGTGGAGTCCTTTCCCCAACGCTCTTTTAAATGTTCATATATGACATCGTAATGGACTTTCCACCCAGAATACACTCAGCAATGCACGTAGACGACCTGGCTATATGGGAACGTGAAGAATCTATGACAGTGGCTAGCTCCAGAATGCAAGATGCCCTAGGAAAACTTGAAAAATGGAATAACACCTGGTTACTACCAATTAACGAGAAAAAACTGCATACACAATTTTCAGCCTATCAAGAAACACACTCCCTGCAAAATTGAAGATAAAAGACCATGCACTTCCTAGTGACCAAAACCCAACATATCTTGGAGTCACCATGGATCGCAGAATGACATGGATAAATCAGATAGAGAAAACAAACAAGAGCCAGAAAAGAACAGATATTATGAAGAAATTGGCAGGAACGGACTGGGGGGCAGACAGCAATATCTTGAAACGACTATACGTAGGAAGAGTAGGACCAGTCCTAGAGTATGGAGTCACAGCCTGGGCTATAGCTTCCAAATCACAGCTTAGCAAAATTAACAGAACACAAAACCAGGCTGCCCTCACTGGTGCTATGAAATCTACACCTATCGAGACTCTAGAAACAGTAACAGGTTTACAACCCTTAGATGACAGACGGGTCACTAAAATATTGCAACAAGCGGAGAAATATAAAAGGCTCCTTAGCCACCCCCCGCACCAAAGAATAACTGGTTTCGGAAAAGGAAGACTAAATAGGAGCAACTTCGCTGCAATCTCCAAAGAACTGACATCTAGTGAACCAGTCCTGTCCCAAACAATGCCGAAAGCCATAAGCCCATCTGATATGACTCCTCATGGGAAACATAAAATACCAGAACTTAAGGAAGACATAATAGGAATCATGAAAAAAGGCACCCGAACAGATACAGAGAGAAAACACATAGCAGAAAAACACATAAACAGCAACTACCCACAGGACTCCTGGTCACACATATACACAGATGGCTCTGCTACAAATGCCACCAGAAATGGAGGAGGCGGTGTATTCTTGAGGCTGAATAACCAGGAAGAGATCACCAAGTCAATAGCTACTGGGAAATTCTCAAACAACTTTAAAGCAGAAACTGAGGCCTCAAAGATGCTGCAAAACTGGCTCTTCAACACAAAAATAACATGCACAAGATATTAGTGATACTGACCGATGCACTGTCAGTCCTAACAGCTTTAAAAATCCCAGGAACAGTGAGATAGATGACTTGAGAACAACCCTAGACCAACTATGCAATAACTTCCAGAGAGTGGTCATCCAGTGGATACCACCACACTGTAATATACACGGAAACGATGCGCAGTCAAATTAGCTAAAGAGGGAGAGAGATTTCCACAAGAGAACCATCTGGTCAGCTACGTTGAAGCCAAATCCTTCACCAAAGGTCAGTACCATGAAAAATGGAAACAAGAACACCCAAAGTATAACGAGAGGGATGGATACCTCCGACTATCAAGGTGGGGTCCAGTCATCATTCTTCGTCTACGCACTGGCCACAACAGAATGCGAAACCACATGTTCAATAAACTCAAAATAGGTACTACCAGCCAATGCCACTGTACCCAGGACAACATGGCAACAAAACATGTTCTACAGGATTGCCCCCAGTACACAGACCTGAGAAGGACAATGTGGTCCACACCCACCTCCTTGGAATAGAAACTGTACGGGACAACCGAATCACTGAAACAGACAGCTGCCTTCACAAGAGAGTCCGGAATCCTAATCTGAATGACGTCATGATGCAGAAGAAGAAGTGTGTGGTGTCCGTTCAGAGAACGTCTTCAATAAAACAGTTGTTTTTGTTTTGACAGTTTTTGATGTTTTTTTTTCGATTTATTCGACTGAATTGGATTTGAACGTGACTGTGGGCACTCTCATTTCGGTGACGTTGTTTGAAAACTGTCGCCCACGCAGCCGACTTGGCTTGCACCAGAGTGCGACCTTGCTAACCCATAACTGAAATGAAGTGACTGTTCACACTCTATTTAATGGAAGTCATTTGAAATCGTCACCTGTGCCGTCAATTAGGATTGCATGGTAGTCGATCGTGTCAACAGAATTTGCCAACGCGCTTTGGAGGGAGCTGTGGCCTGAGTGGAGCGGATACGGGGAATTCTCAACTGCAGTGAAACTAATTTCATGAACAGAATAACAAAAAAAAAAAAAAAAAAAAAAAAAAAAAAACAGGTAGTGGACTTCTGGAATTCTAATGGAATTCTTGCCGAATCAGCCAGACTTGTTTTATTGATCAATTTCATATATTCACTTTACATCATCCAGTCAGCGGTGAGTTCGAAACTTGAGGAGACAGGAAGTGAGACCGAGCTTTAGGTTGACCTTTAACCTCATAATTTTCGTCTTTATAGCATTTACACTATGTAAAATAGTTCTTTCAGCTATTGCCCTAAATTAACATAATTATATCATAATTCATAATTCATTATTACCATTATAAGTAATGAGGACAAACATATGGGTTTGCTGTTAATTAACCTCTCTTACACTCTGACAGGTTTATTCAAGTTTTCTTTTACATAAAGACGTAGCGCAGTGATCATAAGCAGGCTCTACTTGAATAAAGAGATAGAACGCGATCTTATTAGTCGTTCTGCTGTTGTCATGGCAATGAGGAGCTGATTGCAGAAATGGCCTACATAGTTTTCATACACATTGCAAAGTCAACAGATGTCGTTGTACTGTTGTAGTAGGTTTGAAACCAAATAAACTAAAAACATCAACTTTCATTTCATTACCTAAAAAGAATTGTGCAGTTGAATGCAGTGATTTTAGAACAACAAGCCTAAAGAGTCATGTAACAAAAATTGTACTAAAAGTTACACAGGGAAGGATTCAGAATAAAATCAATACTGAATTAGATGTGCAGCAATTTGGATTCAGGAAAAACAGCGGGACAAGAGACGCCATATTTAGTATGAGGACATTGATTGAAAAATACACAGAAGTAAATAAACCAATATATGCCTGCTTCATAGACTACACCAAAGCTTTTGATAAAATAAACCATAATCAACATATAGACTGCCTAAAAGATATGAATCTGGACGATACAGACATACGACTAGTATGTAATTTATATTGGTAGCAAACAGCAATAATAAAATATAACAACAAGAACTATACACCCATTGATATAAAAAGAGGAGTAAGACAGGGATGTATCCTATCACCAAGCTTGTTCAATCTATACACCGAGCAAATCTTTAAAAACATCACAGAGATGCCTGACCTAAACATTAATGGAAAGAAAATCAATAACCTAATATATGCTGATGATACTGTACTCTTCTTCTTTCTTTACTCTTTTCACTGATAGCTAAAAGGTGTCGTGATTTATATCAATTGTTGTTCTTGAGCTACTCGAATTGTAAGAAACATAAGAAACATGGACATTAGACAAGGGAACAGAACAGCAAATTGAAGTCTTTGAAATATGGATTTATAGAAGAATAGGTAGAATATCTACAGAAAATAGAATTTCTAATTGGATGGAAAGAAAAGAAAACAAACAATGAAGTCTTAAAACAACTAATAATGACAAGAGAACTACTAAACACAATTAGAACAAGACAAATGAAATTTTTGGGGCATGTTAAAAGACACAACAGCCTAATAAAAGTAATATTGGAAGGGAAAATACAAGGTAAAATACAAGGTAAAAGAGGCAGAGGCAGACCAAGACTAACATGGACGAGTAACCTCATGGGGGATGTATCGTCATGTATTGGCCAGGTCACTGGAATGTTTAAATCAGTGAAAGTACCTGGCTTCGGGTGCGGCCTGTGTTGAGGACGACAGACATGCGCAAGAGAGACGTGTTCTCACGTGGGAACAAAAACGGGCCCCTTAAGTTAACACAGTTATCATTTCCCAGGCCAGTACTACCAAGAAGGCCGGATACAAAAGTCGTGGCTGTTGCAGCTGTCACCAGCTGTGTGTGTGCAGAGAATGTAAGTCCAGCTGCATCATTTCTAGTTATCCTGTTAACTATTCTCGCGTGTATTTTGCATAAATTATCAAGTACTTTTGTTCTGACTCTCTTTGGGATAAGCATGCATGCCTTATTTATTGTTGTATTTAGCATACCTTAACAGTAGCGTGTTTCGTATTTAGTAGACTACACGACACGCCTTCAACGTTTGTGTTGTATTTATTATACCTCAAATACAGCCGTGTTGTATTTAATACATTATTTAACAGATGTGTCGTACCCTGTGTCGTAGTACTAGAGGCACTTCGTGTACTTGCTTTTAACATATATTTGTTGTTCATGTAAAAATACTATTTTGTTTAGCGTTCGTCTATATTTATAAATATAGGTTGAACAGATCTCTTTCTTTAATTATGAACACTGTGTACGGTTGTGTGCTTTGCGTCGTGTGCCTATTTATTATTTAATTTTAGCTTATTAACGGTAGGCTTATGTCTGGGACTATTCAAACAGCCGTTGATTGTCCCTGCTGTAATCCTTCAGCTGTTTGCAGTCAGAATTGTGTTATAACAGCGACCTGACAGGACTAAACTAATATTTCCCGTTCATCTCTTGGTTATTAAATTGTGGGTTCTATACTGTGCAATCCATTTTTGACAATAGACTAGAAACAAGAAAACAATAGTGTTATTATAAAAGCCAAGGTGTCGCAGGATGACCTTGCTGTTTTAAAAGAAGTCACAATTCGTTTTTTCTTTTCTTGCTGCAGCACAAGCGGTGTTGCGGTTAGTGAGCTAAGAGAGTCGCCATTTCAATAAATAAAAGTAACAAAACACTGTCTCAGTACTCCTAGGTAAATTGTGAACAATTTCCTTTCATTTGTGATGTTATCAAACTTAATGGCGCTGACATTTTTCTAAGAATAATCAAGACTTTCTAAGAAAAATTTACTGTCATGTTTTGCGCATGCGTAACAGCGTAACTGTTAACGAAGCAACCAACCAATATGGCGGATGTAGAAGTCTTTATGGTTTCTTTGAAACGCATCATTAATTGTAATGTCAATGTAAAACACAAATCAGTGGTTGACACAGTCAAAATGGAGAGCTATCGTGCTTTAAGTGAACACTCTTTTAAGGTCGGACTTGGGTCACTCATCGGCGAACGGTTGATGGCAACCTGAGAAGCGAATCAATTCAGAGGAAGAGGTATGTTTACAGCACTCGGAAAAATTGACAAATAATCAACAGAAAAAAATATGGACCAAAGCAGGAACGAACCCGTACTCAGTGGCACAGCGCCTTGCCACGAAAAGCCAAATGCTAGGGAACACTGCCACTCAGCTAGAGAAGACTAAGCCGTTATGTCAAACAGCTAATTTCACCTGATAATTAGAGACATAAAGATTACTTGTAGTTTACACTCCCATACACTTTCTATCTCCCTATTCAGGATGTTCATGGCCATACTATGTCTCTCTCTCTCTCTCTCTCTCTCTCTCTCTCTCTCTCTCTCTCTCTCTATCAATCTCTCTTCCCACATTCGAGACACCATGCTGTTTTATGACTGAACAAGGTGTGCTGGGCGCTAGCCTTTCCTCAGTGCCACTCGTCTGTGCGTTATTTCTGGGTGAAGCTGACTGCAGGGGCCTATTCTGAGGCGGGAAATAATAGCCTTGACGTATAGTGGCAGTAGATTTATTGGATTCTTCATGTAGTTTATTTGCAGCTTTTGCTTCCAGTTTGTTCTGCATTTGTTTCACATAATGATCTCAGCCCCTTGGTTGATTGTACTGGACATTTACACTGCTATTTTGGAGAGGTTATCAGCTTCCTAATTTCCAGTCATTCCGCAAAGGGGGGGTGGGGGGGGGGGGGGGTTATCCATTGTAAGGTCACTTGTGTAGGTTAACAGTCATGTAGTTCTGGAATGATCTCTTCAGTGGTGGACTGTGGCAACTCATTTAGTTCTGAGCTGTGGCAACTCATTTAGTTCTGAGATGATCTCTTCAGTGGTGGACTGACAACCATTTAGTTCTGAGATGATCTCTTCAGTGGTGGACTGTGGCAACTCATTTAGTTCTGAGCTGTGACAACTCATTTAGTTCTGAGATGATCTCTTCAGTGGTGGACTGTGGCAACTTATTTAGTTCTGAGCTGTGACAACTCATTTAGTTCTGAGATGATCTCTTCAGTGGTGGACTGTGGCAACTCATTTAGTTCTGAGATGATCTCTTCAATGGTGGACTGTGGCAACTTATTTAGTTCTGAGATGATCTCTTCAATGGTGGACTGTGGCAACTTATTTAGTTCTGAGATGATCTCGTCAGTGGTGGACTGACAACCATTTAGTTCTGAGTTAATGTCTTCAGCGGTGGACTGACAACCATTTAGTCCTGAGTTAATGTCTTCAGCGGTGGACTGATAACCATTTAGTCCTGAGATGATCTCTTCAGCGTGGACTGACAACCATTTAGTTCTGAGATGATCTCTTCAGTGTTGGACTGACAACCATTAGTTCTGAGATGATGTCTTGAATGGTGGACTGACATTTAGTTCTGAGATGATGTCTTGAGTGGTGGACTGACAACCATTTAGTTCTGAAATGATGTCTTGACTGGTGGACTGACAACCATTTAGTTCTGAGATGATCTCTTCAGTGGTGGACTGACAACCATTTAGTTCTGAGATGATCTCTTTCTTCAGTGGTGGACTGACAACCATTTAGTTCTGAGATGATGTCTTGAGTGGTGGACTGACAACCATTTAGTTCTGAGATGATGTCTTCTGTGGTGGACTGACAACCATTTAGTTCTGAAATGATGTCTTGACTGGTGGACTGACAACCATTTAGTTCTGAAATGATGTCTTGACTGGTGGACTGACAACCATTTAGTTCTGAGATGATGTCTTGACTGGTGGACTGACAACCATTTAGTTCTGAAATGATGTCTTCAGTGGTGAACTGACAACCATTTAGTTCTGAGATGATCTCTTTCTTCAGTGGTGGACTGACAACCATTTAGTTCTGAGATGATGTCTTGACTGGTGGACTGACAAACATTTAGTTCTGAGATGATGTCTTCACCTGTGGACTGACAACCATTTGTTCTGAAATGATGTCTTCAGTGGTGGACTGATAACCATTTAGTTCTGAGATGATGTCTTGACTGGTGGACTGACAACCATTTAGTTCTGAGATGATGTCTTCTGTGGTGGACTGACAACATTTAGTTCTGAGATGATCTCTTTCTTCAGTGGTGGACTGACAACCATTTAGTTCAGAGATGATGTCTTGAGTGTGGACTGACAACCATTTAGCTCTGAGATGATGTCTTGAGTGGTGGGTTGGGGATATTTCGAAGGTTCCAAGGACTCCAGTAGTGACTTCCAGTCTGAGAAGAGACTGCTTTTGCTGGAGGTTCCTTGATTTTTAATTTGAGTTTTGTGATGGCTTCAAGTGGTGCTGCTGATTGAGGTCTGTAATTTGAGCATGCTCAGCCTGTCGCAAACACGTTACAGTCCCTCTTCCATTACTGTATATTGTATAGATGCCCCCTACTCTATTCCCGCCGGCCTCTTCTGCAGACCCAGGGCGTGATCCTTTGGGATGGGTTATATTTGTTGTATATCATCTCTACGGTCACTATGTAAAACATTTACTTCCATTATTGCACTAAATTACCATAATACATCATAACATCTTAGTTATTTGCATTGTAAGTGAAAAAAAACCACGGTTTTGCTGTTAATGAACATCTATACTTTTCTTCAAGTTTAAAAAAAAAAAAATATATATATATATATATATATATTAAAGTTGCAGCGCAGTGATTTAAGGATGAATTAGTTACATTTTCCTTCTTTCGTCTATACTTCTATTCATGTTAAAGGAAGAGAGAAAAACCAACTATTAATTAACCACCGTTGTCACGGCAACAAAGGAGAAGATAACCTATCTAGTTTTCATACACATATAAGGCCGATAGATGTCGTTGTATGGTTGAAGATGTTGTTGTATGGTTGCAGTAGATGTCGTTGTATGGATGCAGTAGATGTCGTTGTATGGTTGCAGTAGATGTCGATGTATGGTTGTAGTAAATGTCGATGTATGGTTGCAGTAGATGTCGATGTATGGTTGCAGTAGATGTCGATGTATGGTTGCAGTAGATGTCGATGTATGGTTGCAGTAGATGTCGATGTATGTTGCAGTAGATGTCGATGTATGGTTGCAGTAGATGTCGATGTATGGTTGCAGTAGATGTCGATGTATGGTTGCAGTAGATGTCGATGTATGGTTGCAGTAGATGTCGATGTATGGTTGCAGTAGATGTCGATGTATGGTTGTAGTAAATGTCGATGTATGGTTGCAGTAGATGTCGATGTATGGTTGCAGTAGATGTCGATGTATGGTTGTAGTAAATGTCGATGTATGGTTGCAGTAGATGTCGATGTATGGTTGCAGTAGATGCCACCTCCATAGACATTGAAGTGTATCAATCAGTAACAGTTGGGATTGTTTTGAGCATTATCACGGCAGGCTGGATACGGCTTCTGATTGTACTCTGATATTTAACTCAGCTAGAATGTGATTGTGTTAGGTTTTGTGATCAAATATTAGAGGTGTCGTGGCTCCATTACCCTTTTTGAACATTCCCCGCTGGCTTCACTGCAGCCGGCGCATTTCCATATCGAAACGTTCGTCCACTGATTGCTCTTGTCCTGCATTGATGTATCGTATTGTATTGATCTACCGTATTGCATTGATCTACGGTGTTGTACTGACCTACCGTATTGCATTGATCTACCGTGTTGTACTGACCTACCGTATTGCATTGATCATTGATCTACCGTGTTGTACTGACCTACCGTATTGCATTGATCATTGATCTACGGTGTTGTACTGACCTACCGTATTGCATTGATCATTGATCTACGGTGTTGTACTGACCTACCGTATTGCATTGATCATTGATCTACCGTGTTGTACTGACCTACCGTATTGCATTGATCATTGATCTACCGTGTTGTACTGACCTACCGTATTGTATTTTTTTTACGCTGATGATGCTTTTCCAGCTTTCACACTTCGTAGTGCCGCGCTCCTCCATTCCTGACGTGTGGTTCTCCTCTGCTCCGTTGTCACCTTCCTGCGAGAGGTGCACTCTAGAAGTCCTCACAATGTCATTTATGTCTAAGCTCCCTTGTGCAAAGGCGGACACCGCCAACCTGTTGGCCATCTCATTGCCACGAACTCCCGCGTGTCCGGGCAACATATCCAAGTTTGACTGTTGATGATGATGAGACTGTTGCCATGAGACATCTCGGGTAGGTGCACCTATTATCTGCAAAACACGTTCTTGTAAATCCGGTGAAGCCTGCTTTCAGAGCCAGTCAGCATTACCTTCTGAGTTGTCGATTTCTTAGCCAGTTATGTGATAATTTCTGTCACAACCTCAATCTCCATACATGTGCTGAAGTTTGTAGTCCTGTAGGCTTCTGCATCTTTCTCTACCAACCTTGCACTGGAATACACAGCAAAAACCCAGTCTCCCAGCACACCCCTTATAAACCGATACATATCTATCTAATCCCTACCATGATGCATACACTATCCAGGTTTTAGTCACGATCTTCCGCGCTGATGACCTGTGGTGGACTGCAGTTCTGGTAGCAGTGGATGTATTTTGTTGCAACCCCCCCCTCCCCAAGCTTGTATGCTTGTATTTGTGTCGCTCTTGAATAGTAGGGAGGTCCAGCAGAGAATCACATAGCCGGGGTTGGCGTATCCAAGGTGCATCCAGGAAATCAAGTTGCCTGGGGTGCTGGAGGTATATCTTACATGAACCCGGAAGTCAGGTTTCCTGTGGTGAAAAAGGTATATCTTGCATGAACCCCGAAGTTAGGTTGCCTGGGATACTGGAGGTATATCTTACATGAACCCGGAAGGCAGGGAAGTCAAATATATAAGAGAAAGATGAAGAGGGCCTTATATTTCATAATGAATTAGAAAATGCTTGAAAATCTCAAGTAAAGACCAACTTTCGCGATTTGTGTCAAGATTTGAAATCCTTTCTATATAGTTTTAAACGTCTGCCTTAATCTAATAAAATGTAAAACTCTTTGACCGACCCTCTTTAACTGAATTAATAGAAAGTGTGACTCAGAATGTTATATATCGTTGGGTGATGTAGAGATGACAGGAAACAAAAACAGTTATTTTTATTATAACTTGAGAACGTGAATCTGACTTAACTGATTTATAGAGATCATGATTAATCCAACACTTTTAATTGCATTAATATTGTCATGACAACAGCTTTAGTACTATTTTCTAATAATTCAATTCTTCTCCGTCATATTAGGTGACAATGTAGCACACAAGGAAGTCTTCTCCGTCATATTAGGTGACAATGTAGCACACAAGGAAGTCTTCTCCGTCATATTAGGTGACAATGTAGCAGACAAGGATGAATAAAATAAGAGAAGAGTAGAGATAAGAGTGCACATCTTAATGGAATATCATTGTTTACTGAAATAATTCGTTGTTACATATTTATACAGTTCATGATGAAGCATAGAGGACCGTTATCGCTGAAGTAAAAAAAAATGGTCGATTTGCATTCCAGTCTCTAGTTTGTTAAAATCTGATCATATCGCACGCACTCCGTCCCACCGGCAATAATCAGTGAAACAATTTCATAAAGGTGGGTAATGTTTACTGTCTTTGTTTAAAATCGTGGTGAGGTGATACGTGGTGAGGTGATACGTGGTGAGTCAACCATGTACATTTGTTATTATTTGCAACTGAAAAGGTTCTTTTATGTCCTCAAGGAAAACGTGACCTGCATGCGGTCGTTTGTCTCTGATAGTACTAGGTAGTTGATTGTCAGGGGGATTTGGAAAAAAAATCAGATCGTGCCATAAAGGGATTGCAACGGGGTACTTCTGTGTTTGTATTGAGTGCCCTTACTACAATTCTGTAGTAACCTCATAGAATGGGATCACAATCAAATATTCACACTCAACTATAGATATATTCACAATGAAGTATTATTTTGTGTTCAAAGAAAGTAGATCAGATCATTACGATGTAGCAGTGATATGAATGAATCAGTATCGATCTGCAGGTCAGCATAGCTTAGAGCACACCCAATTTTAATGAAAACATGCGTCAGGGCAGAGGTCAACATCGGTTTGTTCACATTGCAACTACCGCGCACTATTTCTACTGAACACCAAAACAAGCCATGCAATATTCGGTAGCGTTCATATCGTTTAGCACCAACATATGACTAATTTTGATCTGCGTGTATCACTAGAATGAATGTTTGCTGAGCAATGAATCAATACCGAACAGGGCAACAATTTCCTTATGTCAGGACTAAAAATATGTGAACGGATCAATATCTTCAGGATTAGAATATAACACTGTGGCTTCAGAGCACACCTTTACAATATAGAGACTGTCACCTGCTTCTGAGGAGCACTCAAACTACCAAATATGTTCTACACCGTCTTCACCACCAAAGAAGGAAAGTTTGGTCATCAGAGGCAAGCCTGCAAGGCAAACCACGGGGTTTGAGACGACCTCACGAGCACTGCCCTATTTGTGATCTTTGTTACTCAAGGTGGACAGCAATATTTATTCGTTGAAGACTGTGAAAACAAAATAGAAAAGAAATGAAAAAAGTACTTTCTAGAAAACTGTATTGAATGTTCTGTTCATATATGTCTGAAAGATGATGATCTGATCAGGTTGAATGTGCAAAGCCTTCAACAGCTGATATCATTATCATCAGGTGCCATGCCGGTTGGCATAGGCGATCACCTCTCTCTATGTAGCCGCGAGTAGGGGGAGACCACGAGAAATGAGTTTGAGTAGGGGAAAGCGTGAGTCTCGGGACAGGTGATAAGATAGCCGCGAGTAGGGGGAGACCACGAGAAATTAGGAAAATATGTGAAGTGTGAATCTCGAGATAAGTGAGAGGGTCTAGTAGACGAGTAAATAGACACGTGGGTTGAGTTGATTGGAGGAAATCGGAGGAAGTAGTTTTGATTGGTTTAGATTAGTTTAGATACAAGGAGTATTTGAAGACGGGACACAAAGAAACGTGAAGGAAAATTGGCTCTGACGACAGAGATGTCACCCACCGAGGGACTGAAACTGGCCCAAATTAGTAAGTAGGGCTTAAGCGTTAGTAAGTGAATGTTATACCTAGAAAGCTCTGACGAGAGAGATGTCGCACCCCTAGGATTAGATAGGGCTGACAATGGCCCAAGGTAGCCAGTAGTGTTCAAGAGAATTAGAGTCAAACGACACGAGTAGATGAATAGCGTAGAGATAGATTGGGGAATTGTTCAGTGGGGAACAGTTCCCAAATATTAAGTTCGCATAGTTAAGTGTGTGACAGCCTAGGCCCAGTGGCGAGTAATATTGCTTCTGGGCAGTGTGATCGAACATACGGCACAGACAGTTGGTCGTGTAAATTATTTGTTGAATAAGGCGCCCATTGGTTAGGTCAGTTGAATAAAGACTTGTCGCCTCATAATGGTCTGGTGTTGTGTGTTCTAACAGTCAGTTGATCACGCCAGTCGGAGTGAAACTTGCGAAAAGAAAAAAAAGTCGCGGGCACAACTCAACGAAGTATTATACTTAATTACAGGACACGGTTGTAGACGTGTCGATTCCCAAGCAAGCGGTCTCGTGCATGACCGATTATCCAGGTGTCACGAGATCAGGGCTACGGGTGAGTCGCCATTCAGCAAATTGTACTACCAGAGACCGGGAAAGTAAACAATCCAGCGGTCCATTCAGAAATAGCGCTACCACCAGTGTAACGTTAACAGAAGGGGCGGGCTGCCGGTCGCAGTTGGTGACGGGTCAATTAACTGATGACAGTGTTACCAGGGTAGTCAACCATCAACAAGTTCTCGGTAACAATATCACCGTCTAGGAATTGAGCCTGATTGAATGTGATCGAGTTACACCATTCTAACAGGAGAAATAATAGAGCAGAATATACAAGCAGTCCTATTCGAGAAATAAATATTTTCGGGGACATCTACACCACTCAGTCTTTCATGCATGTCATAATTTCAGTTGGTGGTCTGTTATTAGGTTATTTTATTTCCAGGTTAGCGGGGTAGTGTTATCCCCTACCAATGGAGGAGCAAGACGTCTCCTTTCCTCCGCTTGTCTACCGGACACCTTGGACAAGGTGGAGCTCCCGTTTATCAGGGTTACGTGAGGATATTGGAGCAGGTGGTGTATGGTGTTGTGCAGGCGATAAGTAGTGCGGGTTATGAACATCAGAAAGAAACAATCAACGTTTTTCGAGTACATTGTGAGAAGAAGAAAGTTGGAATACTTGGTTACAACTGGTATAATAAGGGAAAGTGAAATCGCGGACGACAAACAAAGATAATACTGGATAGCTTGGCGTCATGGCATGGAAAACAGTCAATATCAGAATTGATACGATGCACGGTGGATACAAGATTGTGGAAGGACATGATCGCCTACGCCAACCGGTATGGAACATGATGATGAACCAAGTATTCCAACTTTCCTCTTCTCATGATTGATGTGCCCGAAAAATGTAGATTGTTTCTTTCTGTTTCTTAGGAGCTCCCTTTTTGTGTTGGCCTCTTTGAGAAGTTCCTCGTTGGTCTTTTTAGCTGTCCAGGGAACTTTCAACATTCTTATGAGAAATCTCATCTTTGTGACCTCTAATCGTCTTTTCATTTGTTTGCTTACTGTCCATGATTCGCTTCCTTAGGTCAAAACTGGCTCTATGAACCTATGAACTCTCTTCCTCACTTCTTTTGACATTGTTTATGCTATGACCTTAAACTTCAATTCCTTTTTTATCTACTATTGATCTCATAATATGTTTGCTGTAAAGTGAAAACAAATCTGACGACAGAACACAGCCTTGTCTGACTCCTTGTTTTATATATTGGAACTGTCCTGTTTGGTTGTTATTCTTTTGGATAATGGTTGTTGCTGCCAGTACATTTTTTATGATTCGCAGATCCTTGCCATCGATGTTTAGTTTCTCCAGCACATTGATTATTTCCACATGCTTTACTTTGTCAAATGCTTTTGTGTAGTCTATAAAGCACATATATAGATCTCTCTTTGCCTCTAATAGTTTTTTCTATCAATGTTCTCAGGATGCATATTGCATTATTGGTGCCTTTTCCTTCCACAAATCCACATTGTTCCTCACTTATTTCTGGTTTTATTTTGTTCCTTATACGTCTCATGATAATTCTTAGTAATATTTTCGTCATACGATTCATGAGACTATAGCTCGTTTCAAATCACGTGCCAACTTCAAAACGCTATTACTCAGTAACCGTTTGTTAAAAACTGTTGAAATTTTCCAAATGTTATTAGAATGCAAAAGACCCTTTAAATGTATATTTAACAAATATCTTGCAGCTGCAGTTTTCTTAAAGCGGCGAATTTCTTTGATATTTGTCAAAATTGTAAATTGTGAACCCCTAAATAATAGAAATTACCGTAGTTGCTGGTCTACGATTAATTTTCACTAGGTAAAGGCGTGGCCGTAATGGGTAAATAACCTAATAAGACAAAACACCAGGAGAATATTGTCTTCTCAGTTCGAGGACGGACGATAATATCAAGGTATACCTGTATGTCCAATTTTCATAGTTGTGTGGGCCTGATAAGGACCGTTAGTTGAACTAATTTAAGGTAATATAGGGGCCAACATTGTGGGGCCTATATACTTTCATTCTGAATCAGACGAGTCTAAAAGATTAATAACTGTTTGGGGTTTGAACATTCCACAAACCATCATTTTTCCAATATTCCTCTTCCTGTTTTAAGACGTGGTCTTCACATTTAGCCCAATAATCTTTGTCTATATTTAATAAAGCGAGATTAGCAAGAGTCTTTACATCGCATATTTTGAATGTTGTATTTCATCTGCCACTTGTCCTTTTAATTTTGCCCAGATTAGTTCTATTGGATTTAAATGAGCATGGTAAGGTGGCAGCCTCAAACTTATATGACCATGCTCTTGGATAATCTTATCTATTTGAAAAATTTTTGTCCTTTGTTTTTGCTTTACTAGAGATAGTAATTCAGGTTTTAAGTACATGTTATTAAATTGTATGTGCTCCTTTGTGAGCCATATCTTAATAGCATCTTTTGTACTGGATGACGTCGGGACTTTATCTTCAAGTGCAACAATGTTGTGGTATGCTGCATTGTCCATTATTAGGCAAGATGGTCGATCTAGTGATGGGAGAACAGAATTTTCAATCCAATGTCTAAATATGTGACCATTCATCTCAGAGTGATAATCCCGATTGTCTATGGATTTTGAAAGAAAAATGAGCTCTGCATTCTGTATTAGTCCATGTTGTCGACTACCTGCATGAGCAATTATCAAGCGCTGTCCTTTGCTGCTAGGTATTAATCTCTCAATCTTTCCATCTGATGACTGCCATTCCCTTTGGTTAGTGTGGTGAGCATTGATCCATGTTTCATCCAAGTACACAATATCATAACCTTGCCTGCGCACCTCTTTTACTTCACGTAAGTACTTGCTTCTCATGACTACTATATGTGGCTTCTCACAGATGATGTTTCGTCCATTGGAATACTTTCTGAATGTAAAGCCTGCAGCTCTCACATTCCTCCATAATGTAGACTTTGATATTTCAATACTGTTGTTCTTTTTCAGCGATACTTTTAATTTTCTTATTGTAACAGTTTCATTCATACCCAACATTTTGCGAATTTCACTTCTAATAAGTTCACTGTCGAAATTATCCAACATTTTGCTCTTCCTTGTGATTTTGTATATTTTGAACATTGACGGTCACGTGCTTGAATCCAGCGATTAAATGACCGTTTAGATAAATCCAAAATGTGTCTTGTCCTATTCTCAGGGTTTTCTAAAGAATGAAATAATCTTCCTCGTTTAGCCTCTTTGCAAAAATAGTCATACATTTTTATTGCGATGTTTTGTAAACTGCAGAATTTCATTTTAAGACTCATGATAAATGTTATTGTTCCACGTCTCCGCCTATGAATGAACGGAAATGGAACACACAATGCCTCGTGTTTTCTACAAGTGTCTAATTGTGTCAAAAAACCACGGTAAAAGCGTGCAAACACGTCAATTTTACCGTGTATGGATTTTTACTCGCTATTTTTAACTTAAAATACTGTAAACATTAAGTTTTGACTACATCAATGGGTCGTTATAAATTTATATAAATCCAATAAGCAACAATAATAACCAAATGTTTTTTTTTAATGAAATTAATTCCCTGTTGGGTTCTAATCATTATAACTTTACATGCAAATTTTGAACAACTTACAACAAGCGGTTAAAAAGCTATCGATTTTAAAAGTTGGGCACGAGTTATGAAACAAGCTATAATAGTGCGATGGTCTTCACAATCAGTTGCGTCTGACTTCTTAGGTATGGCTACAAGGATAGTAGATCTTCGGGTATGTGTCCAGTGTTATTTATGTCATTGAGTAGTTTTGTTAAGACTTGTACTCCCAGTTCTCCTAACTCAGTTATCTCATCTTTTGTTATATTGTCGGGACCTGAAGCTTTGCCTCTTCTTATGTGTTAAATTGAGTCTTCCTCTTCATTCTACATTATTGGTGGTCCTGTGTCTTTGTTCGAATTGTTTAGCTCTGATCTTTCATCATCATAGAGTTGACTGTTATATTCTGTTCATTATCCTCTACTGTTCCATTATTATATTTCCTTCCTTTGATTTCATAAATCTTAAAACTTTGACTTTAAAAAATTTGAATTTCTTTCATTTAACTGAGTGTGCATCAATTTTGAGTCTTTCTTTTGTGGTTTTTTCAACTATTCACATTTCGCCTTTAACCATCCTTCCTTTGATTCGCTGCATTTGTTTTGGATCTCTTTGTGGCATATTTTGTATGTCCGTTTTTTCCTTATGTTTTCGTCTTTCGTCCATTAGTTCTAGTATTTCTTCTGTCATCCATTTCATTTTGTTGATTCTTTTATTTACTGGTATTACTTCTTTTGATGTTTGTTGTTTGATCGATTGTTTGAGCATTTCCCACTGCTCCTGGATGTTCTGTATGTTCTCAATAAAATTATATCTATTTGTACTATCTTACTGCACGCATCACTCATCTGTCTATTTACTCTAAGCATATCTAGTTCTAATTTCATATTTCTTGAGGATTTCTGTGTCTTCCGCAGTTTTATTCACATTTTTCCAACTACTGGTACATGGTCACTGTTGCAATCTGCTCCAAGTCTTGTTTTAACATATGTTTACCCATTCATGAATCTTTCTCTGCGCCAGTATAAAATCAATTTAATTAATTGCGTACTTTGTTGTCTGGGCTTTGCTGTGTCCATAGTCGGCTAGGGTGTTGCTTGAACCAGGTGTTACCTATAATCATTTAATGTGTCTTTGCCCAATCTATCAATCTATCCCCCTGTCATTCGCAGGTGTTACCTATAATCATTTAATGTGTCTTTGCCCAATCTATCAATCTATCCCCCTGTCATTCGTCTCTCAAAGGCATGTCCCCAAGTCACATTTTGCACTCTAGCGTTCCTACCTTTGCATTGAAATCCCCTAATGTAATAGTTATTTCTTGGGATTTACACTGTTCCATGGTTATCTCTAGCTCGTTGTAAAAAGTGTAAATGCCCTCTTCTTTGCTATTACTTGTTGGTGCATAAGCTTGAATTATGTTGATATCCATGGGTCTACTTCTCAATTTTACAAGGAGAATTCTATCTGATACTGGCCAAAATCCTTTCACTGTTTTGCTTCTTTCTTTATCTAACATGATGCCTACTCCTCTTTTGTGTGTGGTTCCCCAGAGTAAAATACATTTCCACTGTCGCGTTGTAATATTCCTGCCCCTGTCCATTTCATTTCACATAGTCCCAAGATGTTTGATTTCATTCTCTTCATTTCTTAGTTGATGTTTTCTAGTTTGTGAACCTGGAGTGCTGATCTAATCTTTCAAGTTCCTATTGCTATTGTCTCTTTATTGTTGATCTTGCATACAGTAGCTTGATGACGATCGGGGGTTACCTGTAGCACATGACGCTTCCTACCGGACGAGGTGGCTGTGGAGTCCCCATTGGCAAAATACAGGGAAAGAGAGATCGTGGACGACAAAGGAAACAAAATACTAGATAGTTTGGTGTCATGGCATGGAAAACAGTCAAAATCAGAACTGATACGATCCACTGTAGATAGAAGATTGTGGAAGGACATGACCACATACGCCAAACGGTACGACACTTCATGACATAGAACCAGCAGCTGATAAAAAAATATGGCTTATGTTGTGCAGGGCTTACAAATAATGGAGATATGAAATATTAAGTGGGGCCCACGAGTAGAGCTGTAGAAAACAATGTCATGTAAACACAAAATGCTGTTACGAAGATAAACTAATAGAGATACGAGGCAGACTACAACGTTTACGCAAAAGTCTTCATCAGGTACAAAATTTAAAAAATATACTAACAAGTATCAACAAATATTGTTCTAAAATAAAGAAAGAAATGTAAACACTAAAGTCAAGCACTGATCTCTGACGTCATCAACTTTCCAGACGCTTGTGATCGAGTTGCTTTTATAAACCCTGTCTTGAGTCAGTGTGTGTGTGTGCGTGCGTGTGTGTGTGTGTGTTTCTGTCTCTCTGTGTGTCTGTCTGTCTAAGTAGATTTTGCTAGGATTCTTGAAGTAAATTCTCTCCCACTTTAAACCACAGTCTGGGTGTGTGTGTGTGTGTTTCTGTCTCTCTGTGTGTCTGTCTGTCTAAGTAGATTTTGCTAGGATTCTTGAAGTAAATTCTCTCCCACTTTAAACCACAGTCTGGGTGTGTGTGTGTGTGTTTCTGTCTCTCTGTGTGTCTGTCTGTCTAAGTAGATTTTGCTAGGATTCTTGAAGTAAATTCTCTCCCACTTTAAACCACAGTCTGGGTGTGCCTACCATCTCATCTCTCCTAGTTTAGAAAAAACAAACCAGCAGAAAGCGAGCTATGGGCTCTAGTTCTGGTTTTGAGCATGACCACCACAACCACCACATGTCACTTTTCGATCACATATTTCTCCACACCCAAATGTTTCAATGCGAGTTAATAGAGACCAACTATGGGAGGTAACTAACAATGTACGCAGTAAACCAACATTAAAAGTCTCTACATAAAGATGAGCAAAATATTATATTTTCTCAACATTTCTCTATGGTGCAGAAACATGGCCATTGGACAAGAAAACAACAGAAATTTGAAGCCTTTGAAATGTCGATTTATAGAAGAATTGGATGGAAAGAAAAGAAAACAAATGAAGTCTTTAAACAACTAAAAATGAAAAGATAACTACTAAACACAATTAGAACAAGACAAATGAGATTTCTGGGGCATGTTAAAAGACACAACAGCCTACTAAAAGTAATTTTGGAAGAGAAAATACAAGACAACAGAGGCAGACCAAGACTAACATAGACGAGTAATATCAAAAGATGGACACGACAGCCTATGACAACCTGCGCCATGAAAGCAAGAGATAAGACGGAATGGCGCCCCATGGTAGCCAACGTTCGATGCTGAGACATCACTCAATTATGATGACATAATCAGCAGCAAGCTACACAGACCACTTCGAAGTTAGATCATGAGTAAGACAGAGGTATGTACTATAGGGTGACCATTTTTTCCCATTGTTTCCGGGGACATTTGTCATATTTTTTACATTTCAGAGGATTTTTTTGCTTATTTCTGAGACTGTCCCACAAAATCGGGGACGAACGATTTATATATATATATAATATATATATATATATATATATATATATATATATATATATATATATATATGTGTGTGTGTGTATATATATATATATATATATATATATATATATATATATATGTGTGTGTGTGTGTATATATATATATATATATATATATATATATATATATATATATATATATATATATATATTTATATATTTACACGACTGCACTGTACTTTCATTACACTCGGACTGATTTGAAAATTGGCCGGGAAAGATACTTTGGCGGGAGATGTCCAGAAAGGCAGGGGTGGGGGAGAGAGCGTGTCTGCTTTTTTTAAAAATTGAACCCATCCCAATAGAAGTGAGTGGTGGTAATAGAAGTGACGTACAAGAGTTCAAAGAGCTATCTCCGACACAAGGCGTCCAAGTCTTCTCTTTTATCTTCTTGCTAATGCCGCTCAGTCTGGGGTAAAGAAACACAACTCACTACAGTAACGTCCTGAGTCCTAGTGATTACTTTAAAAGAGGGCCGATTCCGTGTATGAACATTTATTTATTCACTGAAATCGGGGACAAATTTCTTTCGGGGACAACTTCTACATTCCGGGGACTGTCCCCGGAAGTCGGGGACGAATGGTCACCCTAGTGTACTATTCCCCCCCCCTCCTATTGTTTATTACATATATAATCTACATATACAAGTTAGCCAACCCATCGGAGACAGAGGAGATCAAGCACTAAAACATAAAAATAGAAGACCTATAAAAACACTTAAATAGATTCAACAGCACAGACACAATACAACAAGAAAATCAACAAAACAGAAACCATGAATATCACAAAAGAGAAACAGAACATCAACATAACTATAGAAGGCAGACAACTAAAACAAGTACAGGAATTTAAATACCTAGGAAGTTTGGTGACAAACGACAATTCACAAAGAGCTGAGATAGAATCAAGATGCAACAAAACTTGTCAAATCATTGGACAGTTATCACAACTAATGTTCAACAAGGAAATAACTCTAGAGGCAAAACGCGCATTCTACAATACAATCTTCACTCCCATGTTGTGCTACTAATGCCAGTCCGGGACCCTAGATGTAAGAACAATAAGAAAAATAATGACCACCGAGATGAAATGTCTTAGACGAATGACACGAAACACTGAGAGGTGAGATCAGAAATGAAGAACTAAGAAAAAAGCTAGGAATCATCCCCGCTATAGAATATATAAAGAAACAACAGATAAAACGGTTTGGCCACATATTAAGGTTGTAGCAGCTTTTAACCTATAATGTAACAGGTTTATGAACACAGGAAGGCGTGATCACACTAGTTCAACCGATTTCTCCCAGAAGCCTGCCCTGTACTGTATGCACTAGGACGACATGGTGACCACCACATCAACGCCCCCTATACGTGGTGGACGCAGGCCTTGCCTCGCCTGTGACGCTCCTTCACTGCCGATATGGATTGTCGAAAGTGTCGTAGGCAAGTCTCTCTTGCCCGCATTGACTTGACCGCTTCTCTGCTTTACTGGAGGAAGGACTTGCCACGCCTTGCCTCCGATAAGCCTTACACAGAAGATGCAGACAAACAGCTCACTCCATTTTGAGCCATCCCTGCTTGACTTTAAGAACTCGTCTTACCGCTAAAGGCGGTCTGACTCTCCTTCGACCTTCCTCTGTGGATATCTGGACGGAAGCTCGTTGAGATCTGAGCCCTCGTGAATCCTACCCGCTGCTAGAACACCAGCCGGTTGCACTGGCCAACGACTTGACCACCTGTTGACCGTTAGCAGTACTTCGCGCTATTCAATCTATGGTTCAGGACAACCTAATCCGTTCGCCGTCCGGACAAGACAACAAGAACACAGCTAGCATTTCCAACATGTTTCAACACCATTGGAGTTAACAGTTAAACGTTTATTAAACACTAACAAATCCATTCCAGAAATTTACAAAATGTCCACTGTCACTCATAGTGACCTCTCATTCCGACCTGACTCTCGCACTGACAACACGTTCAATGCTCAATAATGTTTGTCTCCTCAACATGAGTGAGACCTGCAATAATACAACAGTCTCTGCACTTGTTTAGTGCCAATGACACTCACAGTTAAATTAACTCCACTGTCTCTGTTCTATGCTAAGTATACACTCATAATGATTCAAAGTCTCTGTTCTACGCTAAGTGGAACACTCATAATAATTCACATCTGTTCTAGGTGAAATTGAATACTCACAATGATACAAAGTCTCTGAGTTATCAGAAGCTACCAGCTTCGTAGTCAATTCTCTCCATGACTGTCTCTACTCTACTTCACTGAAGTTTCGGTGAGAACACTCACAATTAATATATATGTCTCTAGTATATGCTACTTGAACACTCACAATAATTCACAATCTGTCTAGGTGAACTTGAATACTCACAATGATTCAAAGTCTCTGAGTTATCAGAAGCTACCAGCTTCGTAGTCAATTCTCTCCATGACTATATCTATTCTAATTCACTGAAGTTGCGGTGAGAACACTCACAATTAATATATACGTCTCTACACATATGGTGAGCTCTCCACGCTCTGCTAATGTCTCGATGGAATGATTTATATTCAATCTTCCGATGTAGGCGATTACACACATCTCCTAATCTCATGATGCTGTACCCACCTGATTCACAATCAAGTCCTTGCGATAATTGTAACATGAACATTTATCTGTTATTCATAGTACAGCCCTACTGTGCCTAGCTTAATCTGGCATCACAACTAATCACATCTAACTGTCCAGTGTCCAGGAAACTCACACAGCTAACTTGAGGGGCTGTCGCCCTCCAACTAACATAGCTACTAACTTTCTCACCAACCTAACTAGTTCACGGTACCGACTGTATTTCTACAGACGTCCGCATCTGAACACACTTCTGATCGAATGAATTCAACCCTCCTCTCACCAACCTGACTTGCGCACACTGATCTCTTAACAGTAACCTCTCAATTTTTCTCCTTTGTTCACTCACCTCTGGCTTTTCCCCTGCCCCCCGTGATTCTTGCTTACTCACACCCTTCTCGAGCCCTTGAACACCTATCAGCTCTCCTTCCTAATTATCCCCCTTTGTTTACATTCTGCCCTTCACTCACTAATTTCCTATCGCTGCTATCTCCTGTTTCAAACTTACTATTGCTATAGCCTGTTTCCACCATACCCCTTCTATACCCTTTTTCACTACCTTATATCTTCTCCGAGTTATTTAACCACCTCTAATAACTCTTTACTCTCATTCCCTTCTTATTTACACCCCTCTCCTCTTCAACTGCTATGCTAGATCTCCTCTACCCTTATCGGAGCCTCCTCCTATTTCTTATATGGCCTACCTTCTGTTCTACCAATTATCCCATCTGTCTCTTGATTTATAACTATTATGTCTTCGAAAACCTCTATCTATTCTATATCCATAATCTTCAGTTGACCCTCTCTTCGAATACCTTTCCTATGTTCTCTGTATTCATCATCATAAGTTTGACTCTCATGTATCTCGTCTATATCCTTATATAATTTTTCCTCTTGCTCTCTTGTTAATCTCTCTGTCTGCTGCTATTAATTTCCATAGACTATCCTCACTTTCTGCCTTTTCTATGTTTTCTGTTTTCTGTGATTCCTGTTGTATATCATTTTTATTGTCTGTCTCCTATGGGTTCTGTCTAATTTATGCGTGGTACTTGGCAACCTACGCTCTATGTCGGTCATGTACCTTCCTAACATCTTTAATATTTTGTCCCCCTTGTCTTTAGTTTGCCCTTCTTTGTTCCCTTTTTCTTCCACTACTAATAAACGTCCGTTATATTATTATCTACCTGTGTTCCCCTATCCTCTGTGTTTATTTGTTTGTCCGTCACTGTCCCCTATTCTTAGTTCCCTTCTCTATCATTTGTGTTGCACTATCTGTGCATTCCGTCTCAGTTTGTGTGTACTTTTCTTCTTTTTCCATCTCCCTAACTATGTCATTGTCCGTACCTACTCTGATATTAATATATTTTTGTATGTCCCTATCCTCTAACTTCGTCTGGGTCTCCCTTGTCTCATGTGTCCTCTTTACTTTCCTAATCTTTTTTTGATTTCTTAGAACCGAACTTTTCTACTTTATTCATGTCATCTTCATCTGCCGTCAGAAATTCATTGTCAGATATATCCACTGTCTGATCTGCTATTGTGTTCATTGTCCTAATGACCTTGTCATTCTGTTCCCTAATTTTCTTATTTACTTGGAGCCCATACCATCTATAGTCGATCCTGTTATCTAATCCATCTTTTCCTTCTTTACTGTCGCTTAAATAAAATGGTCTTGTCTTTCGGTTGTCTTGGTATTTGTTTCTTCTTACTGGTCTGTAAATTTGCACTGTTATTTTGATACTCTTTATTGTGTGTCCCTATTTAAAATATTAACTATACTACTGTCTTTATAAAGTACTATGGCCGTATTTCTTTTGTCTAGTCTCTCTATGAATTTGTAAAACATTATATCTCCAAATTTTCTAAAATAATTCCTAACCTGTTGTTCTGTAATATCCTTCTTTAAGTTGTGTACTATTATCTTGCAGCTATTAGTTCTGGCTGCCATCTTTGTTTCTATTTTTCTCTACCCTTCTCTTACTACCTTGTTCCTTTCCCTGTATTGATGTCTATTTTCTACTCTAATACTCAACCTGCTATTTCTCTTGTCTCAACGTCCCCCCCCCCAACTTGTGATGATATCCTACACCAATATTCAATTATTTATCTCTTGGGACTCTATCTGATCTCTTTGTTCATCACCTGTTTATATTTCCATTCATGTTTGTTCATAATACAATTTTCTGGAACCAAAAATATATGACACACAACTCTGTTTACAACAATATCATCATTGCCCACACAAAAATCACACAATGTGTCACAATATCACTCTTTACAACAATTTGTTCATCACCTTCACCCAAAATACAAATCTCTCTCTAACCTTGTATCCCAGCCATGTGTGTCATTTGTTGTAATACTATTTGTTCCTTATTTACTCCCTCTTCCCTTAATTACTATGTCCCTATTCTATCTAAAAAATATGGTTGACACACACGACTGTGATAGCACTCTTTATAAATTTCTCTCCCCTTTTTTTTTTCTTAAACGTGTGGCCACACACTTTACACTCTTTACACTTCTCTTTAATATCTCTCACTCAATACTCCTTCCACTCGCTAATTAATATACTACTTAATTAACTAGTAACACACTTTTGAAGATCCTTTGAATTTTCTCCCCGCTTTGCTACCACTGTGTCTCACTTGCCTGTCTTTGACCTAACGTTGGCCATTGCCCAAAAATGTAGCAGGCTTTTAACCTATAATGTAACAGGTTTATGAACACAGGAAGGCGTGATCACACTAGTTGAACCGACTTCTCCCAGAAGCCTGCCCTGTACTGTATGCACTAGGACGACATGGTGACCACCACATCAACGCCCCCTATGCACCCTACACGTGGTGGACGCAGGCCTTGCCTCGCCTGTGACGCTCCTTCACTGCCGATATGGACTGTCGGAAGTGTCGTAGGCAAGTCCCTCTTGCCCGCATTGACTTGACCGCTTCTCTGCTTTACTGGAGGAAGGACTTGCCACGCCTTGCCTCCGATAAGCCTTACACAGAAGATGCAGACAAACAGCTCACTCCATTTTGAGCCATCCCCTGCTTGACTTTAAGAACTCGGCTTACCGCTAAAGGCGGTCTGACTCTCCTTCGACCTTCCTCTGTGGATATCTGGACGGAAGCTCGTTGAGATCTGAGCCCTCGTGAATCCTACCCGCTGCTAGAACACCAGCCGGTTGCACTGGCCAACGACTTGACCACCTGTTACGACTTGACCACCTGTTGACCGTTAGCAGTACTTCGCGCTGTTCAATCTATGGTTCAGGACAACCTAATCCGTTCGCCGCCAGGACAAGACAACAAGAACACAGCTAGCATTTCCAACATGTTTCAACACCATTGGAGTTAACAGTTAAACGTTTATTAAACACTAACAAATCCATTCCCAGAAATTTACAAAATGTCCACTGTCACTCTTATAGTGACCTCTCATTCCGACCTGACTCTCGCACTGACAACACGTTCAATGCTCAATAATGTTTGTCTCCTCAACATGAGTGAGACCTGCAATAATACAACAGTCTCTGCACTTGTTTAGTGCCAATGACACTCACAGTTAAATTAACTCCACTGTCTCTGTTCTATGCTAAGTATACACTCAATGATTCAAAGTCTCTGTTCTACGCTAAGTGGAACACTCATAATAATTCACATCTGTTCTAGGTGAAATTGAATACTCACAATGATACAAAGTCTCTGAGTTATCAGAAGCTAGCAGCTTCGTAGTCAATTCTCTCCATGACTATCTCTACTCTACTTCACTGAAGTTTCGGTGAGAACACTCACAATTAATATATATGTCTCTAGTATATGCTACTTGAACACTCACAATAATTCACAATCTGTCTAGGTGAACTTGAATACTCACAATGATTCAAAGTCTCTGAGTTATCAGAAGCTACCAGCTTCGTAGTCAATTCTCTCCATGACTATATCTATTCTAATTCACTGAAGTTGCGGTGAGAACACTCACAATTAATATATACGTCTCTACACATATGGTGAGCTCTCCACGCTCTGCTAATGTCTCGATGGAATGATTTATATTCAATCTTCCGATGTAGGCGATTACACACATCTCCTAATCTCATGATGCTGTACCCACCTGATTCACAATCAAGTCCTTGCGATAATTGTAACATGAACATTTATCTGTTATTCATAGTACAGCCCTACTGTGCCTAGCTTAATCTGGCATCACAACTAATCACATCTAACTGTCCAGTGTCCAGGAAACTCACACAGCTAACTTGAGGGGCTGTCGCCCTCCAACTAACATAGCTACTAACTTTCTCACCAACCTAACTAGTTCACGGTACCGACTGTATTTCTACAGACGTCCGCATCTGAACACACTTCTGAATCGAATGAATTCAACCCTCCTCTCACCAACCTGACTTGCGCACACTGATCTCTTAACAGTAACCTCTCAATTTTTCTCCTTTGTTCACTCACCTCTGGCTTTTCCCCTGCCCCCCGTGATTCTTGCTTACTCACACCCTTCTCGAGCCCTTGAACACCTATCAGCTCTCCTTCCTAATTATCCCCCCTTTGTTTACATTCTGCCCTTCACTCACTA
Source organism: Megaustenia siamemsis (assembly GCA_032433765.1). Taxonomy (NCBI): domain Eukaryota; kingdom Metazoa; phylum Mollusca; class Gastropoda; order Stylommatophora; family Ariophantidae; genus Megaustenia; species Megaustenia siamemsis. Next base: position 33,339,713 of record JAVIAB010000108.1, on the reverse strand, counting down.
ATTTCCTATCGCTGCTATCTCCTGTTTCAAACTTACTATTGCTATAGCCTGTTTCCACCATACCCCTTCTATACCCTTTTTCAAGGTTGAAAGAGCAAAACACAGCACAACGAGCCTTCAATAAACATTGCGAGAAGACCAGACCCGAGGACCGACCGCGAAAAAGATGGATTGATGGAATATTAGAAACACTGGGAAACATAACAGCAGCAGAGGCAAACAGAAGAACAAAATACCGCAAATTATATCTCCCCTTGACTCTGAAAGGCAAAAGAGGAAGAAATTGTTCACCTTCTTATAATCTGTTCAAGTGTGTTAGTTTAGCGATTTAGTATTGTGTGCAATCCTCTATTTAGTATTGTGTGCAATCCTCTATTTAGTATTGTGTGCAATCCTCTATTTAGTATTGTGTGCAATCCTCTATTTAGTATTGTGTGCAATCCTCTATTTAGTATTGTGTGCAATCCTCTAGAGCAAGTTGACCCCACCCGTGGTGGTTTGTTCCGCTTGGCTGAACCATCTAGAAAGACAATTCGGTGTATGTAAATAAAGATAGTCAACCAGGAACATATTTCTCTCAGCTACAGCTGGCAGTATTCGGCGAGCGTATCGTGTCACATTAACCGCGTGAAACACATTAATGCCGTTCTGCCCGTAACGTTTTGCATTAAATCATAAATACAACCTGGCACAGCGAAACCTAAGGTGTCCAACAGTGCTACATGTGAGGTCACAGCAGTTAGCTGAGTGGCAGTGTTCCCTAGCGTTTGGTTTTTCGTGGCAAGGCGCTGTGCCACTGAGTACGGGTTCGATCCTGCTTTGGCCCATATTTTTTTCTGTTGTTGATTATTTGTCATTTTTTTCCGAGTGTTGTAAACATACCTCTTCCTCTGAATTGAATCGCCGACGTCACAGCACCCACAGGAAAAAGCCCTGTGCTCATTCGCCTTCGGTATATCTGGACGTTTCTGTACTTCTATTGCTCCATGATTACAGTTGATTGCTGATTCTAGCGCGCTAGTTTACCAGTTTGTATTGAGTATTTGTTGTTGGTTTTCTTTTTGCAGTGTTAGGCAGTGTTCAGATCATTCTCATATCACATCAGGCAAATCATGGTGACCATTTCTTGTCTGTCTCTCTGGTGTTGGGACGGATTACACAAATTCTACGTTAGTTTTCTATTCTTCTTTGACTCCCTGCATATCGCCTTTCTCCATTTCCGACTTTCTGTTCATCGATCCGATCATAGTCGTAGAATCGCAATCATTTCATCGACTTTCTCGACCTCCATAAGCGTTACATACATCACTATTAACTTCATCATCATCGAGTGCCGTCTCCGCAACGAAGGTTGGCTACCATGGGGCGCCATTCTGCTCTGTCTCTTGCTTTGATGGCGCAGGTTGTCATAGGCTGGTTTGTCTATCTTTTGATGTTACTCGACCATGTTAGTCTTGGTCTGCCTCTGCCACCTTGTATTTTCCCCTCCAGGATTACTTTTAGTAGGCTGTTGTGTCTTTTAACATGACCCAAAAATCGCATTTGTCTTGTTTGAGTTGTGCTTAGTAGTTCTCTTTTCATTTTTAGTTGTTTTAAGACTTCATCATTTGTTTTCTTTTCCTTCCATCCAATTCTACATATTCTTCTATATATCCACATTTCAAAGGCTTCAATTCTCTGTTCTGTTTTCTTGTCTAATGTCCATGTTTCTGCACCATATAGGAATACTGAGAAGATGTAACATTTTGATATTCTTAGTTTTAGCCCTGGTGTTATTAGTTTTGATGTTAGTATGTTCTTCATGACATTAAAATTACTTGTTGCCATTCCTATTCTTTTGTCTATTTCAGTTGTACATTTTCCATCACTGGTTATAGTATGTCCAAGGTAGTTGTAGTTCTGAACTGTCTCCAGGTCTATTCCTTCAATTTTGATATCCAGTTGTGAGTTTTGAGTATTTTCTTTGTTTATGATCATAGATTTAGTCTTTTTGATATTCATATATAGTCCATATTTTTTGCTTGTCATGTTTATTTCATTAAGTAATTGTTGTAGATCTTTAGGATTTTCTGCTAGTAGTACAGTATCGTCAGCATATCTTAGGTTATTGATTATTTTTCCATTAATTTGTAGGCCTGGCATCTCTATGATGTTTTTAAAGATTTGCTCAGTGTATAGATTGAACAAGCTTGGTGATAGGATGCATCCTTGTCTTACTCCTCTTTTTATATCAAAGGGTGAACGTTCTGTTTGTTATATTTTATTATTGCTGTTTGCTCCCAGTATAGATTGCATATTAGTCGTATGTCCTTGTCATCTAGATGTATCAGTATTAACTTACAATCATCAATAAACTTTGAAGACTTCACCCAGGTGTCAATCTACCTACCATCTTTACTTCTCCCCACATTATTTTAACTATCATCACACCATCTTCACTTCTCCCCACATTATCTTAACTATCATCACACCATCTTCACTTCTCCCCACATTATCTTAACTATCATCACACCATCTTCACTTCTCCCCACATTATCTTAACTATCATCACACCATCTTCACTTCTCCCCACATTATCTTAACTATCATCACACCATCTTCACTTCTCCCCACATTATCTTAACTATCATCACACCATCTTCACTTCTCCCCACATTATCTTAACTATTATCACACATTCTTCACTTCTCCCCACATTATCTTAACTATCATCACACCATCTTCACTTCTCCCCACATTATCTTAACTATCATCACACCATCTTCACTTCTCCCCACATTATCTTAACTACCATCACACCATCTTCACTTCTCCCCACAATATCTTAACTATCATCACACCATCTTCACTTCTCCCCACATTATCTTAACTATCATCACACCATCTTCACTTCTCCCCACATTATCTTAACTATCATCACACCATCTTCACTTCTCCCCACATTATCTTAACTATCATCACACCATCTTCACTTCTCTCCACATTATCTGAACTATCATCACACCATCTTCACTTCTCCCCACATTATCTTAACTATCATCACACCATCTTCACTTCTCCCCACATTATCTTAACTATCATCACACCATCTTCACTTCTCTCCACATTATTTTAACTATCATCACACCATCTAGGAAAAATTGTGCCAGCTTATCAGTTCAATGGTTGTCACAACAACCTTCTACCAATCAAGTTTATCTTTTCTTCCCCAGAAGACACTGACCTAAGGCATGGCTTCCCACGGCAACCCTCCACCCTATGACAAGCCCACGGGGGACAACCCTCCACCACAAGGGTACTATCCCCCACCTCAGGGGGGCTATCCTCCACCCCAGGGGGGCTACCCTCCACCCCAGGGGGGCTACCCTCCTCCACAAGGGTACTACCCTCCACCACAAGGATACTATCCTCCTCCAACACAAGGAATGCAGCAATCGTCTGTAAGTTTCAAGTGTTGTCAATGATGTTGCATATAGTCTACATTTGCTAGTGACGTCTTATAGTGTTGAAATGAGAGAGAGAGAGAGAGAGAGAAATGGACAGAAATGTTTATTTTCATATTAATGTTTATAGTGTCTTTTTCTTTCGTGTTTACAATTTCACGTCCTCTGTGTTTATATGGTAGTTTTCTAAACTATTTCTTCTATGTTTAGATATTTATTTAATCTATATTCACTTCATAATTTCAATAAATATTTAATCTATCTTCACTTCCTTATTTAAATATTTATTCAGGCTTTTTATGTGTTTAAATATGTACTGCCTTACTTTCTATATTTAAATATTTACTCAAGCTTCCGAGGGCTGGTTGGTCTAGAGGTAAGACGTCTATAGCTGAATAAGAAGGTCTCGTGTTCGATTTCCACCAGAAGACACTGACCTAAAGGCATGGCTTCAAAGTAAGAGAGAGAGCGGAATGGCGGTCCATGGTAGCCAACATTCGATGCGGAGACGGCACTCAATGAGGATGATGAAGTGTGTTCAGCAAGAAGTGTGTTCAGCAAGAAGTGTGTTCAGCAAGAAGTGTGTTCTTCTTGTTGAAGAAGTAACAAGAACAAACTACAACCATAACCAAGGATGAAACCCGCTGGAAGGTTCAACCACGTTTCATCTATTGTCACGGTCGCCCTTTCCATTGAAGAAGAAATAAATATACGAATCGGCAGCTACAAGATTTGATGAACTAACACAAGAAAAGGTCACGAATTAACACAAGACTAACATTGCCATCGCGGGTCATAAACCTGCGTGCTCTACACACGAATTGTACGAGTCGGAAGCGTGGACAAACTATTCAAGACATGAGAAATGACAAAACAATTTCCAAGTGCTACCTCTGAAATATAATAAACTTCAAATGGCTGGAGGAAGGTGCCAATTCAAGATGCCATCTTTATGCTTCCATCTATTAAGACAACACTCAGGAGGCGAACATTAGCTACAGAATGTTTGAAGGATGGACCGCAACCTCATTGTGTGCAAATACTGTAGTATATTGGGAACATAATTACAGAGGAGCACCAGATGAGAGACAAATGTCTGTGAGGCACCGCGTCTTCATCATTGGTGCTGAAGACTTTCAAAGTCTGGCCGGTGATTGTAGCTCATGGAGAACAAAATGAGAAATGAAACATCAACATAAACAAATGAAATTATTTCAAGTATTAACATCCCGGTTATGAGAAATCCTACACGACAAAACAATATCTGGTAATTATTACCTATGATTGTCAACAGCCTGCTTTCGGATAAAGACGAAAAAGACTGTAGTTGGGGAATCTGAGCAACTTTCTTTTTATCGTGTGAATGCCATAGTGATATGCTGTTCACGATTTACTGTCTGTTTTCCCGTCTGTTCCCCTGTCAGTTCTCCTGTCAGTTCCCCTGTCTGTTCCCCTGTCTGTTTCCCTGTTAGTCCCCCTGTCAGTTCTCCTGTCAGTTCCCCTGTCAGTTCCCCTGTCTGTTTCCCTGTTAGTCCCCCTGTCAGTTCTCCTGTCAGTTCCCCTGACAGTTTCCCTGTCTGTTCCCCTGTCTGTCTGTTCCCCTGTCAGTTTCCCTGTCTGTTTCCCTGTTAGTTCCCCTGTCAGTTCCTCTGACTGTTTCCCTGTTTGTTTCCCTGTCTCTTCCCATGTCAGTTCCCCTGTCTGTTCCCTTGTCTGTTCTCCTGAGCATTTGGTCCCAAGAAGTGTGTTGCCTGTTTTGCTTCAAACCTTTCATTTTGTTGTGGTTGCATAACATTGTTCTTTTGTTATCTCCTTGCTCTATTTGGGGGGGGGGGGGGCAGTTATCCGCGACAACTCTGAACGGGTGGAAAGAGAAGAGACAAATAATGAGAAGTGTCTTTAACCATCGATCCAGTGAATCCATATAAGATCAATATTCGCCAGTCCCTTTGGCTGGCCGAGGGAGTTACGGTAGCTTGATGGTTATTCAACAGAACTCCTAAGGGCTAGTGGTCGCATTTCGATCCCGACCGACGGCTCCTAGGTTCACTCAGTTATAAATAGGTATATTTCTACCCAGTTAGATAGAGCGTCATGCCGGACATGCAACCCATAAAATATGCTATTGGTCATTGAGAATAATATGGATACTGCCTGCATATTCTCCATATACATTAATCAAGGCTATATAATAGGTTACCCTACTGTACCCGCTGCATAGGGACTGAGTGTATTTGGTGCAGCATTGATGCAATAACATTGGTTCTACTAACTAATAAACTAGTTATACAATGAACTAAACTACCAACTTAAATATAATGATTTACTAACTTCTGTTTTCGCTAATTCTAACTTTGCTTCATTTTTGTCTCTTTCTCACAGTCGACAACGAATGTTGTGGTTGTAGGAGGCGGTGCCCCAGCTACCAACACAGTGATTGTGCAAAAGTAAATTTATTTACCAACAAAATTTTTCAGAAACCTGCACGTTTTAATGTAGTTTGATAGTTTGTACTTTCACAAATACTTGTTTCTTTGTTGCATTCGTTTATGTCGTTTATTATTTTTATTGACGTTATATTATTAGCTTATTATGCATCAAACAGATCATGTTTGTATCTTCCAATGTTAGTTTTACTCTAGCGCAGCCTTTCTCAACCTTTTTAAACCCGTGACTCCCTTCCGACCTTGTTTTCTTCTCGTGCTCCCCTGTCATTTCAGATGGTGTATACATATATAAGCACAAAACAGTTACATAGAAATGTATGCTTTAATATGAGGGTTGTAATAACAATAGATTAACCTGGCATCATTAACGATTACCCTATTGCTGTGCATGGTCTTCCTTCTTTATATATCAATTTTGATATTTTGTGACAAAAGTCAGAATGTTCTTCTTGTCATTAACCAGTGTTTCAACCGGAGCGTGACGGAACGCATCCCGGCAAACGTTTAAGATTTTAACCGTGAGGAGATAAAAGTATTTCTAAACTCTGGCTGCCAGATTATTATTTATGACTCACCAACTACTGAGCAGTTATAATTGCCAGTTGGTATTGGCGCTGTATATTTATTAAACATAAGTAACTGTACTCAGCGTTCAGCACTCTCCAAATATCGGCCGCATCTTTTCAAAAGTACCTAGCGTCTACATTTCTTTCCGTATACTAATTCTAAAGAGAAAGTTCTATCAATATTTGTTCATCTCTAACAAAAGAACGAACTATTTCGCATGAGTTTCTTGTTATCAGAGACGCAGCATTCTCAGATTGGCTGCTTGAAAGACTTGACAATGAACAGCAAACAGTCGATCTACACAAGATCCAACTACTTCCAATTAAAGACAGTCGATCTACACAAGATCCAACTACTTCCAATTAAAGACAGTCGATGGTTCCAACTACTTCCAATTAAGACAGTTGATCAACAGAAGATCCAACTACTTCCGACTGAGACAGTCGATGGTTCCAACTACCTCCGATTAACACAGTCGATGAACACAAATTCCAGAAAACTAAAAAGCTTCCAAATGTTTGATCCTCTCACGATGTAACCATCCGTTCTGGAACATAAAAAGACAAGATTATTATTTTGCTGCGATCATGGTTGACTCATGCTCGAGCTCCACATTCTCTACTCTCTGTTTTCAGGGTTTCAGTTTCGCCATTTTCCTTTCAATGATTTATCTGTCATCAAATGTGCGTGTTGAAGAGAGTCTTGTTGGATATGCGGTTTTATCTGGTGTTACAGCCATGTCTGGTAGATCACAAACTGAGGGTGCTTGTGTGATGGTACCAGTGGTGTCCCATTCTGCTGTGGCCAGTACGAAGACGGATATAATAACTTGATCTCTTCTGGAAAGTTGGTAATACCAATTCTCCACGCTCTCTTTGGCGTTGTATCAGCTTTACCTTGCCCTTTGATGTTGGATCTTGCTGCTACAAATCTGACCAGATGGTAATAGAAGGTTCTTCCTTTCTTTGATGTGACGCTGTCTGAGTGTGTGCCTCAGCCAACTTCAGAAATCTTTGGTCTGCTCGCAACATTACTAGCTTGACGTCATCGGTCAAAGTTCACCTTTGCCAATCTAGATGGCTGACAGATTCTGCCCAAAACAACACCTGCTCGCAAAGCTGAACCTAAAGCGGTGACGTCAAGCTAATAGGGTTGCGAGCAATCCTATCGCGAAGGATGGCTTTGAGTGTATACAAAAGTAGCTATGTGATACATTCTCTTCGCAAAATATAACATTTCACCTTATGGTTGTCTCACTCACAACACTTGATTCGTCAAAAACGGACTGTTGTCGACCTACGACCTTGTCTTAGCGACACAGATGTATCAAGCATATCATCATTTTGACTTTTACGCAGAAAAGTGCAATGAAGATCCGAAATTAATCAGACCTTGGGTGCATTTTCTGCAGCGATCGAGAGGACGTGGACTAGATCCGCCATCTTGGAAACGGAAGTCCAGACTTCATCTGTGCTTTACGTCACATTAGTGCTGTTCAAGACCGTTATTGGGATTCTTTGACGCAAGTTATTTCCACGTTACACATTAATGTAAACTACTTCGTCAGTCGCAGTTTTGTCTCTTTGGGGAAGTTGCTTCGTGTATTGTTCGTCGTAGACTGTTTACACTTGAGTAATCAGACATAAGTCTAAAGGTATCGAGATTATGAGTTTGGCGACATTGTGTCCTACGTCATCGTATTGGTTCCCTAAACCGGCCGTGCGCAAATCTTACGGTCTGCTGTTTGATGTGCAACAAGAATAAATTGACGACTGACTGTGTGTCTATATGTTCGGAATTGGAGTCATCAACGATGGCCTAACATCATCAAGTGCTACGATGATCATCATTTTCGGGAGGACGTGACTTACCGGTATATGGGGATAGGCGGCGGGAACAAATGGAGACCACGCATGAAATGTGTTCCTTGTTGCAGTTTCCTCATATTACAAGTCGCATGTCTGTGTTAGTCACCTCTAGTGACTCGGGCAGATGGTGCTCGTAAACCTGGGAAGGCCGACCATCTAAGGGCAGAATCCCCCGACAGAAAAGATCAACTGCTGCCTTGCAGGAAGATTGGGGACAATCAAAGGCTAAGGAAAGCAAACCTGAAAAATGCTGGCTGAAATCGGATGCACTGGGCCACTGGCGCAGAACACAGTGCAACGTATTAACGGGTGTTCAGTCAGAGTGGATCTGACAGACTCTAATTGTGATGTTCTGTCTGTGGGGGCGATCAACACACTTAGCCTGACAGCTGACTTCATATGAGAGTCTGGAATCCTTACTCTGATTGAGTCCTGAACGCAGAGAGAGAGAGAGAGAGAGACCTTATGGTTGTGGTTATGGTTAGTCAGTGTACCGGTATTACCGCAAACGAATTAAAATCCATAATTTCTGAACCACCCATGCAAGTTGAGTCAGCCGAATTAAAACTCATCTCATTGAAGGATCCAAACAAAGAAAGGCAGCTGCAATCCCCATCAAAGCAGCTAAAAGCGCACGCCAAAAGGCATAAGGCCAAGCAGTCCCGAAAGTGAACGCAGCTGAACTGTCCTTCGTTGTACGATATCATCATTCATCGTAAGCAACCGGAACATCGAAACACGATTCGGATAAAAAATACAGCTCACGGTGTGCACAGAGCACTAAACTCAGTAGCTCCGACAGCAAGCTGGACTTGGAATATGAGGAAACTGCAACAAGGAAAACTTTCAGACTGAGCCTGAATGGTCCTTGCCGCTTTTCCGTCATATTGGCCGGAAGTCTTCTTTCACCTTACCAGACCACAATATTACCAGGTGAAAAAAAGCGGGAGGGGGCAGTTTTCTTTCTCGCTGTCATTACTTGCTTGTTTCTCCTCCTCTCTGAGTCAAATGCTCATTCCTTAATCAGTCGCGTTGACTGGAGATTGTCGAGTTTCTATCTGGATGTATGGGTTTTGGTTTTAAAACTCGAAAAGCGCATGTTAAATTTTGTCTGAAAAGTACGGTATTTACCGTCCAGGAATAGGAGTATACAACAACCTTAGTGTTCACATGTTGTTGTGTCGCACTGTCCGCTCATCCAATGTCTGTTTGTATCATAATGATCATATTTTGTTCACATGTACTTATTATTCTTCATTATGTATCATTATGACTTTTCTCTGTAAGGGGCGAAAGCACACGTTAGCACCAGAGCTGAAAGTGGCCAGCAACGCATAGGTGACTGTTTTTATAGGATTGGTGAACCAGAACTATTCAGAGCCTGCACTACCTCTTCGCAGTGCCTCTAGTATAAACAACCATCTGAGCAGGGATCGATCGAAAAGGACACATGCTACCCTGTGACGTCATGCTGAAATTGGATGTGTTGGGCTGAAAATTGCAAATATCAGTTCTACAGTAAATCACAAAAATGTGGAGCGAAATTCAAAGTTATACCTTCTCGGTCTTTTGGCAGTCTGCATTATTGTCATGCATGCTGTCATAGAGTTCTTTGCTCATGTTTGTTTTTATTGTATTTGTGTACTTACCCAAGAAAGTGAGTAAGCTGTATTGTTCCTCAACAGGAGGGGAGTGAACCATTGCTTGCATTGCTGCATCACCCTCTTCTTCTTTCCATGGGTATTTGTCTGGATCTTCTTGGTAAGTCTCTCAACTTTTACATCTACGACTTGAGTCAGTGTTTGATAAATAACCATTGAATAATTCAATCAAGACACTCATTCAACCAAATCAATCAAATAAGTCAATTATTCAATCAAACAAATCAATCAATCATTCCATAATTCAATCAATCAAAATAAGAAATTAATCAATCATAGCCGTGAACTCATTGTTGATCAGTGTCGATAGAAACGTTAATGCTATAATCCTTCATTAGATTTAGTTCTGAGATGACCGATGAGGCCAACATTCTGCTAACGTGTAGGACACGTTCGCTGTAATGTAATCTGATTTGTGGAATGTTCTAGATATAATTGTTTGTTCTTCTTTCCTCGTAACTTGTGATACTTCAGCTGTCTCACTTTAGTGTAATACTTCAGCCTTGTCACTTTAGTGTGATGCTTCAGCTGTCGGGCTGTGTCATGTTGGGTTATTGCTCTCCTTGATCCAGAGACAGGCAGCGCTTTAGTAATGGCCTCTTGAACATTTTCTCTAGTGGACCGTGGTCTTCTCTGCACTTTACTAGTTAATAATAACATCATCTGAATTCTTAACAACCTCAAGAAGATATTACGAAGTGTTATATATAAGTAGTTTTATAGACTATCTATCTATATAATAAATGACCATTAATACTGTATTTCCCGTGTGTTACCGGGGCCTCATTATGAGGGAGGTAAAGAATAGTGACACTGTGACCTTCCAGGCATGTCGTAAGAGGCGACTAAGGAGGTTGTTCGATGGCTTGACAAGCTGTCATTGTGAAAAGCATTGTTATGGAAACAGAACCATAGATTTTAGAGTAGTGATCTCTGTAATATGTGCCATTTTGGCACGCAAGGTTTCTGTTTTTGAGATTGTGGTTCTGCCCTATGTGCCGTCTTCGGCTCGAAAGGACAATAGATAGATAGAGAATACTGTATAGTTCTCTGTCTAGTTTTCCATCTTCTGTGAACATTGTGCCTAAATACTTGAATTCCTCTACTTGTTTTATTTCTTTATCTTTGATCTTAATTTTTAATGGGTGTCTTAATTTGCTTATTCTTATAGCCTCTGTTTTTGCTGTGTTAAGTTTCAAACCGCACAAACTACAGTATGAAAATTAACACAGCAAAAACAGAGGCTATAAGAATAAGCAAATTAAGACACCCATTAAACATTAAGATCAAAGATAAAGAAATAAAACAAGTAGAGGAATTCAAGTATTTAGGCACAATGTTCACAGAAGATGGAAAACTAGACAGAGAAATTGACATGAGAATACAAAAAGTAAATGCTGTCACATACCAGCTTTCACCATTGCTAAGACATCCAAACATTTCTATGCCAGCTAAACATCAAATAATAAATAGCATTTTCATACCAACTTTGTGCTATGAAAGTCACACATGGACCCTTTCTAAATCCCATTTAAGAAAGATCAATACATGTGAGATGCGATGCTTGAGAAAAGTAACAAACAGCACAAGAAGAGATAGAATACCAAATGAAACCATAAGAAAAATGGTAGGAACTAAACCCTGCCAAGAATATATAGAACAACAACAACTTAAATGGTTTGGCCACCTGGTCAGAATTAACCCTTACCAATCACAATCAAGGGCGTTCTTCTTGACAATGCATGGAAAAAGACCAAGAGGAAGACCCAGAAGAAGATGGATAGATGCAGTGACAGAGACATGTAACAACAAAGGAAAGCCACTAATTCAGACAATTCGAGCAGCTCAAGAACGACAAATGATATAAACCACGACACCTTTTAGGTATCAGTGAAAAGAGAAAAGAAGAAGAAATAATACTGTATCATCATCATCATCGAGTGCCTTCTCCGCAACGAAGGTTGGCTACCATGGATCGCCATTCTACTCTGTTTCTTGCTTTGATGGTGCAGGCTGTCATAGATTGACTTGTCCATCTTTTGATGTTACTCGTCCATGTTAGTCTTGGGATGCCTCTGCCTCTTTTACCTTGTATTTTTCCTAATACTGTATAGGCGTTAGAAAAATATGACGGGTAGTAGTATAAGACAAGTAGTACTTTATAATCAGCAGTACTTTATGACCAGCAATATTTTATGATGAATAGATTAATAAACTATTAGCTAGATATGTTGGTCGCCATGCCATGTGTATTTCGATTAAAGATGATAGCAGAGGGACCATATGCCTGTAGCAGTTATCCTGCATGATCTTGTGATTGTTTTGATTTCTTCGATGATGTTTGTGTAATTTAATTGATAAGGATTAGATGGTATTTTCATTTATTGCGGACTCAATGTAAGTTGACCCATTTTCGATAATATGAACATTAGATTCACGCGCGGAGAGAGCTTAGGCACTATCCTACCTGTTGCCTAGGGGTAGGCGGCTTGACCTACTTCTAAACGTGTCCACTAGTGGAACAGTGGCCGGCCTCTAGATATAGAGGTGTCCTGCGAATATAGAATAATCAGCCGCGTTCCGGAAAACGAAGTCAAGTGGCGATACAGAGGGTGGGGTGAATTAGTTGCTTGAGGCAGCTAATTCTATCAAATGCCCCCTGACGTTTTCGTCGGCGAATCGGAGGCGCCCTAACCACCTCCCGGTTAGGTGTGACCCGTCAGCCTAAAAATGACAACGCATCTAGGAGAAGGTCAACTCCGACTATAAAGCCCCGCAGGCTAGCGGGTACCCGTTCACGGAATAGACTTCGGGAGTAAACCCTGAGGAAAACCCCGGAGAAGGTGTCCCTAAGGCAGTTCAGTGCTGATTTCAACAGCTCAGGCAACTCTTGTGTCACAGTTGGCACCAAAATGTTCTTGCCCTGCTAGACCTTTGGATCGCTCGGCTGTGTGGAGTGGAGAAACATGTTGCATGGGCTCGGCTGCGTGGAGTGAAGAAACATGTTGCATGGGCTCGGCTGCGTGGAGTGAAGAAACATGCTGCATGGGCTCGGCTGCGTGGAGTGAAGAAACATGTTGCATGGGCTCGGCTGCGTGGAGTGAAGAAACATGTTGCATGGGCTCGCTGCGTGGAGTGAAGAAACATGCTGCATGGGCTCGGCTGCGTGGAGTGAAGAAACATGTTGCATGGGCTCGGCTGCGTGGAGTGAAGAAACATGCTGCATGGGCTCGGCTGCGTGGAGTGAAGAAACATGCTGCATGGGCTCGGCCGCGTGGAGTGAAGAAACATGCTGCATGGGCTCGGCTGCGTGGAGTGAAGAAACATGCTGCATGGGCTCGGCTGCGTGGAGTGAAGAAACATGTTGCATGGGCAACAACTTGTCTCTTTCTTTTCCTGCCCAAGATCGCGCCCTGGAGAGGACACTCCAGAATCGCTACTTTGATTTGTAGATGTGTGTAAACGCGACATGAAGACTGAACTTAAACCCTGCAGCATGGGAAAACAAAGCTGCAGACCGCAATCTATGGAAACACACTCTAAAGGTTCACCTCAAACACGAAGCAGACAGATTCATGGAGAAAGAGAATAAAATAAAAAATAACATTTCTAGGGGAGCTGAAAAATCCATAGTCAACTATGACTGACGGAGGTTACTACTAATAGAGCCAATTCTCACCTATGGAAGCAAATCATAAACGGTAAATAAACAAATGAAAAGACGATTAGAGGCCACAGATATGGGATTTCTCAGTATAAAATTAAAAGTTCCCTGGACAAGCTGTAAAGACCAACGAGGAAATTCTTAAAGATGTCAACACAAAAAGGGAGCTCCTAAAGACATCAGAAAGAAACAATCAACATTTTTCGGGCACATCATGAAAAGAGGAAAGTTGGAATACTTGGTTACGACTGGCAAAGTACAAGAAAAAAGAGATCACGAACGACAAAGAGAGAAAATACTAGATAGCTTGATGTCATGGCATGGAAAACAGTCAACAACAGAACTAATACGATGTACGGTGGATAGCTTGGTGTCATGGCATGGAAAACAGTCAACAACAGAACTAATACGATGTACGGTGGATAGCTTGATGTCATGGCATGGAAAACAGTCAACAATAGAACTGATACGATGTACGGTGGATATCTTGATGTCATGGCATGGAAAACAGTCAACAATAGAACTGATACGATGTACGGTGGATAGCTTGATGCCATGGCATGGAAAACAGTCAACAACAGAACTGATACGATGTACGGTGAAAAGCTTGATGTCATGGCATGGAAAACAGTCAACAACAGAACTGATACGATGTACGGTGGATAGCAGATTGTGGAAGAGCATGATCGCCTACGCTAACCGGTATGGCGCATGATGATTAATGTATAACCAGAAGTACTATATGAACAGTAGTAACATATTACCAGTAGATTATAAAACCAGTAGGACCAGTAGTATTACTATATAACCAGTAGTATAACTATATAACCAGTACTATTACTATATAACCAGTAGTATTACTATATAACCAGTAGTATAACTATATAACAAGTAGTATTACTATATAACCAGTAGTATAACTATATAACCAGTAGTATAACTATATAACCAGTAGTATAACTATATAACCAGTAGTATTACTATATAACCAGTAGTATAACTATATAACCAGTAGTATAACTATATAACCAGTAGTATAACTATATAACCAGTGGTATAACTATATAACCAGTGGTATTACAGTACTATATAACCAGTAGTATTACTATATAACCAGTAGTATAATTATATGAACAGTGGTCCCGCATGACCAGTAGTACTCTATAACACGTAGTACTGTAAGACCAGTATATGATAAATAGTATTGTATGATCAGTAGCACTGTATGACCAGTAGTGGTGTATGATGAGCAGTACTCTATGATCTGTACTACTATATGGCCAGTAGTACTATATATTCAGTTCTACTATACAGACAGCAACGACCCCACGATTCTCCAACGAAGAATTGAACGAAGTCAAAAACATGACATTTAGACAACAATGGTGGCACAGATAAGCCTCTCCATTGTGAAGATGGTGACAACAGTTGACCTTGAGACTCTTGGTGCAGAAAATACAAAACTGTCGTCCAGTCTGAAACGCTCAAGAGGCTAATCAGATCAGCCCTGCACCATCAGGGCTGCAAGGAAGAGCCCAAACCATCTGGCAAGAGAAACCTTCAGACGACACGCACATAAACTAGAACCCAACGAAGACATGTTCCTTACACTCGAACTATGGACCAACAGCCAAAACAGTTTTTTAAAATCCTGGATGTATCAGGAATAATCTCCAGCCTGAGACAGAATGAAAGCCACGAGACTAACATCATGGTCCAGGGAAAATACCAGAGAAGACGTCTGGACATGAATATTCACCGATGGATGTGCAACTAAAGCAGCAAAGATGGGAGACAGTGGTGTCTACATAAATAACTCTAAACATATCCGGACATAAGAAAGCAGACACACTCGCAAAAGCAGTAGGGTCAACAGTCTAACCTACCTCAGAGTCTCACAGAAGTAACGACAGCACACAAAAACTAATCTGGAAAACAGAAATGAGAAAACTGTATTAACAATATGAGCCAGAGTAAGACAGCTTCAACAAGCTCAGCAGACATGAGCAGACCAACATCTTCAGACTAAGAACAGATGACCGTGGCCTCAGACCACACATATATAAAATAGGAGACACTCACGACACGCGACTATGACAAGTATCCCGACTGTAGAGTAAATCCTATATGACTGCAACACCATAAGAAGACAAATATGGCTGACGGACTTAAGTCTTCTGACCCAGGCCGGTCCAAACATTTAAATGCGCAGAAAAAGTTGCTCAATGAAGAAGCACAACAAGGATTGATTGAGTGTGGTTTTGTATGAATCAAAGTGTTTACATCAGTTTCAATATTTGTTTCAGTGTATCACAGAGGACTAGCTAATGTCATCTATCACCGAAAGCCTGGTTGTATCTTAGCAAATCTGATACCATCAGGAATGTGTATCAGATACAAGAAAGATGGTAACATCAAGATAACATGATCAGATTCAATATAATCATATTTACTCTTTGTATTTTTATTATAAAATTATTTAAAACAATTTGAAATTATACATAAGTTTTTGAAATAAAAAACAACAGAAAATATAATGAATGCAATTAACACGTGAAATATAGTTTTTACGAGGAAATATAAAAACGCCTGAAAAAAATAGCTGTATTGTCGTTTGTTTAAAATACACATTGAGTCAAAGCTTAAAAAATATATTTTTTATTCTTTTTTTAAAAAATGATTTTTAACATTTTGTTTTTCTTAAAAATTTAATAATAATAATTATTATTAAATTGCATTTGATTCATAATAACACAATTATGATTTTACCTCTATATTTACAATCAATTTGGAATAATGGTTACAAGTGTGAAGTCATGATTTTATTTGTAGTTTGTCAAGTAGAGCATATATTTGTGTTGTGTGAACAAGCAAACAAACTTTCCTCCCCCCCCACCCCGGAAATCAATTTTTTTTAAATAACTGATTGAATTTGTAAACATTTGTTTTGTAACTTGTCCTCCCAGTATCTGTTCTCCTATTTCAAAACATAATCACGTATGTATGTCTCGCTTAAAAAAAAAACAATCTTATTCGCGTCTCTCTCTCTCTCTTTTCTTTCTCTTTCTTTCTCTTCCTTTCTCTCTCTCTCTCTCTCTCTCTCTTTTCTTTCTCTTTCTTTCTCTTCCTCTCTCTCTCTCTCTCTCTCTCTCTCTCCACGTTCAGGCAGATCTTGATCATGCTATATCTTCTCACATGTCATCACCACGACGCTCGCAGTCATCTACAGGCCTTGCTAATGTGATTACAGTCTAACGACTCTCCGTCTGCAAACACGATGACAGAAGACGGATGTGTAGGTCTACTTACTGAGGTCGGCACGATCATGAACGGCCAGTGTGTAGGTCAGTACGATCATGTACGGCCAGTGTGTAGGTCTACTTGCTGAGGTCAACATGATTATGGACGGCCAGCGTGTAGGTATATTTGTTGAGGTCAGCACGGTTAAGAATCATCTGACAAGAAATGCGGAATGTCCAATCAGTAACATCGATGAAGAGTCGATTAAAGAACTTTCGAAGACTTCAGTGATCTCCAACGAAGTAATGATTGCTGGTTTTAATAAATGCAGCCAGATCATATTCACATGTGCCTACTTTCTTTGCCAATAGATGGACGTAAATTATTTAGACTGATTCCTGTAGCTGGCTGATTACACCTACTTATGACTAATGCTCGCAATCTTCGAAATCTGAGCCTGCAGACTCGGAATCTGGTTTCCTGAAATGCCACAATTTTGTTCTCTGTACATCTCATTAAAAGACTATCTGTGGAGATTTCATAGCATCCAAGCTCTCAAACTGCAATAAATCGTTTTTGTCATGGTCATATGCGAGATCACGAAATCGGTTCTCTACAAGTCTTGAACAAGCTAAACTTCTACTCAAAACAAATTAAAATCCTACTCAAATATTTATTTGGTTTCAGGTTAAGAAAAAAGACAGCAATTGTTGTGATATTGTCCTGCGTTAAGTTACTCGACATCGAATTACCAACAAAGTGTGTGTCGGTTTGATTTCAACCAGCCAGTTTAGGCACAAATAAACATGACCGCTTTCCTGGTCAGATCTTGTCGACATTAGCAGAAAGCCCACCACAGATAATATGAGCACTTGCAGGGCTCTAATTTAATTTTTTTTTTTAAAAGACCACAATTTGGACCAATCTATATTTGTTTATGTTACTTCCACAACATTCACTTTTGTAACAAATCATTTCAACATTATGATAAGAAGTTGTTTCTAATAATACAATAAAATGTAATGCGTTTAATTTGTATTCGTTAGTTTTTAATATTTGCTTTCACTTATGTTTTGTTTATTTATATCTGTTTTGTATGTGCAGTTCGTTGTTTCCTAAATGTGTTTGTATCAACCTTTTTGTTTCCTGTATTTATCTACAAATCTAATTCCTTTATTTATTTATTGTAATTCCCCACTATAATTGTATTTACATGTGTTTATCTTCACGATCGAGAACAGCTGGCTCCATGAACTGCCAGGACAAACAAAATATAAAAATAAAACCAGAAACATATTTATCAGGGACGGATTCGGGTGGGGGTGAGGGGTGGGTGAGTAAATAGGATATCACCATCATATTGTCCCACCTTCAAACGTACTTCTCATTATTCTGATTAATATTGTGCGAACCACGCTCATAGACTTATTATTTTATTCAATTAAAAATGTAAATAAACAAACATAAAATTGTACATAGATATAGATCTAGTCTACCGAACATAAAATCGTGTCACAAGGAAAAATAATGTTTTCTAACTCCGAAAATACGACATTATCTTTAGAACGTCTGATCTTCAGCGAAGAAAATGTTAAACGCACATCTTTCCAAGAAGCGCCTTAATGTCATGTCACTTTCATGTTTATTATTGGCGCGATGTTGCCAGTACATTTTAATTACTGAATTACTGTGAACATTTATTTGAATTATATATTATAGGAAATACTACAGGTTTTAGGAATCTCATTTGTAAAATTTAGTCCTAGTTTATTTGTCATAAAGCTTTTTGAAAATTTTACAAATGAAACAAATGAAAAACTGCTTTCATAAAATGTCAACATCACAGAATGACAACAAAACCGATACTCAAATGTCTCCTTATCCTACATCAAATGTTACTATTACCTCTAGTGCTACCAGGCCAACAACAGTTATTACTACTTCAACTGCTACAATAGTCCGTTCATAAATTCATGAACACATTTCCTTTTGGTTTACTTGAAAACTACTAACTAGATCGCGGTGATTTTTTGCATGCAGCCTTAAATTATTTATGACGCATCAATATTGCACATTCTTTATTCCACAGATACAACGGATTTTGCACATCGGCGAATTCATTTAACCTTTTAGGGCTATTGCAAAAAAGTTAATTAAATTTGTAGATTTTGAAGTAAACATGTTAATATCCATTCTTTTCAGAGGTGTATCTACATAATGCTTTTATAGATCAAGTAATTGTGTGTGCTGCTCGTTATTTGTAATCTCCCATTTGCTACAGTTAGTCTTGCCCTTTGGTCACCATTAGACTCCAGGGTGTTCTAACTGCACCCCAAATTGAATGATTGTGACGCATTTTGATATGGAAATATATTTGTTGTTATTGTACACACACTTAATCATTTGCTCAACATATGCTTAATTATCTCAGGTTGTTATTGTACACACACTTAACCAGTTGCTCAACATATGCTTAATCATCTCAGGTTGTTATTCAGTCTGTCAACAAATTTGGTCTTCATAATTCTGAATCTGACGATTCCAAGAGAGAGGTTGATAAAGGTTAATGGCTGGACAATTGTCATCCATCTCGTTGCCAATACTAATCTTCCACCCAGAGCACATCTGCTCACACTTCTTCCAGAACTGAATGTCTATTCTTGAGAGGGGCTTTCGTGTCAGGTCGTCAACATCACATATTTAGACGTCCTGTTCTGTTCTGCAACTTGTCCTTTGACTCTAGCCCACACAAGCTCGATCGGATTGAGGTGCGCATGATACGCAGAGAAATGTGACCGCATTCCTCAATGATTTTGTCAGTATGATACACTTTTTTTCTTATTTCTATTCTTCACAAGTTGCAACAACTCTGGTTTTAAATGTGTTGTCGAATTTGACATTTTCCTTAGCAAGCCATGTCCTAATTTAATCTTTTGTATTTGATGCACCTGCTACTTTATCTTTCGCTGATACATCATTGTGATTAGATGCATTATCCATTAATAGGCATGAAGGTCTATCCAGGATTATTGGATATTGCCACCTATTGTTTGTGATGAAGAATTGACTATAATAGCTCAAACTTATGATGGTACAGCAGTAATGTCTGATAATGAAGGATTGACAATAATAGCTCAAACTTATGATGGTACAGCAGTAATGTCTGGTGATGTTGAAGGATTGACAATAATAGCTCAAACTTATGATGGTACAGGAGTAATGTCTGGTAATGTTGAAGGATTGACAATAATAGCTCAAACTTATGATGGTACAGTAGTAATGTCTGGTGATGTTGAAGGATTGACAATAATAGCTCAAACTTATGATGGTACAGCAGTAATGTCTGGTGATGTTGAAGGATTGACAATAATAGCTCAAACTTATGATGGTACAGCAGTAATGTCTGGTGATGTTGAAGGATTGACAATAATAGCTCAAACTTATGATGGTACAGCAGTAATGTCTGGTGATGTTGAAGGATTGACAATAATAGCTCAAACTTATGATGGTACAGTAGTAATGTCTGGTGATGTTGAAGGATTGACAATAATAGCTAAAACTTATGATGGTACAATAGTAATGTCTGGTGATGTTGAAGGATTGACAATAATAGCTCAAACTTATGATGGTACAGTAGTAATGTCTGGTGATGTTGAAGGATTGACAATAATAGCTCAAACTTATGATGGTACAGGAGTAATGTCTGGTGATGTTGAAGGATTGACAATAATAGCTCAAACTTATGATGGTGCAGCAGTAATGTCTGGTGATGTTGAAGGATTGCAGGCTCAAATTAAAGACTTTATCCTGAAGCTGTATATGTCCACTGATCTGCACATAAAGTGGTACTTATAGCAACAGACATTTGTAAAGACATGGAAACTTCACAACTGTTATTCAATGCGTTGGAGTTATTGTATGTGCATTTGCAAAACCTTCTAATCATGATATATTAGGAACTGTAACAGGACTGTTACAGACAAAGCCTTTTGAAATACCTTCACAAAGTAAAACAATGTGGACATGCAGGTAATCAGAATTGTAATTTACTTATAAAACATTCAGATATTGTTGTATGAGCTTTACAACTTGAAATTGATAGAAATGAAGACTTGGTCTCTATGCAAGCCTTTGGAATTGTTTAATCAATATCTACATTTAGCTTTATTGTTTTCATGAAGTCCTGTTGTACACCCACGTATTAAGCAAATGTATGCAGGATGTTGGGAGCCGCGATAGCTCAGTGGTTAGTGAACTGGACCGGGATAGCTCAGTGGTTAGTGAACTGGACCGGGATAGCTCACTGGTTAGTGAACTGGACTACAAAGGACAAGAGGTCGGGTTCGATTCTGATCGACAGCTTCCGGGTTCACCCAGCCTTAAATGGGTACCGGATTTTTTTCTGGGAAACTAAAGTGGCACGAAAGTAATACCGACCACATTACCCGATAAATCATGTGATAACCTATACGCCACTTGGCGTGACGGGGTTCTTTACTTTTTTGTTTACTTTATGCAGGTTATTAATTTCACTTTAGGAGAGGCTGCAGAATTGATAACAAACACAATGCAGACAGTGGTAGAGACGAGAATTGATGATGCATTTTCTAAAATTTGGAAGAACATTGAAGAATTTTCACTAAAACATGGCGTTTGCTTGGAAAGTGTGTGTGTTAGAAAAGAAAAATTAAGAAAGTGTGATACTAAGTGATACAAGAAAGTGTGATACTAAGTGATACAAGAAAGTGTGATACTAAGTGAGACAAGAAAGTGTGATACTAAGTGATACAAGAAAGTGTGATACTAAGTGATACAAGAAAGTGTGATACTAAGTGATAGTTTTGGTCTCTCAACTGTTGGAAGACATGGGTAAGACCTAGAAAGTCTGAGCAATGAGGAATACTGGAAGACAAAAGTATATTTCCAAGTTTGAAGTAAGTTATCAAGTGAAGAATCCTTACATCTGGCAAGTGCTGTTGATAGACGGTTTTGCTTGGATTTTGAAAAGGCGACTCCATTTGTCAAGAAGACAGCTGACTGTTTAGGACTGAATGAAACTATTCTGAAAGCAGAAATGTAAATTGTCAACAACTTAATTAACAGCTAAGAAGGTGAATTTTTACAATTCAGCTTTAGCCATCTAAAAGAGGCAGTAAAGAATAAAACGTATCCAAATTTGCATAAAATCTTAAGGGCGGCTGTAATCATAGCAATAAGTTCATCATTGTGCAAAAAGGGTCTATGTGATGAGCAGGATGAAGACTTGGCTGAGATCATCATTGATACAAGAGAGACCTACTAACTTGGCAATGCTCCATGGAGTGAACAACTTAACAACACCACCACAAGTTTGGATATTGTCCGGAAATTTGCAGAAAAGGCTAGGCGGATTCACTGATACTCTGAGTGAGTCTAGATGTTTCTCTTCTTTGGCTTTTGTCTTGTAAAATAAACTTGTACATTGTTATGTTATATTTTTATTGTCGTTATATTTAGTTGAATGCCCTAGCATCACTGCAAACGAATTAATATCCAAAATTGTTCAACTGCCCGTGCCAGTGGAATCATCCGAATTAACACCTCATCTCATTGAAAGATCCAAACAAAGAAAGGCAACTGCCGCCCCCATCGTAGCAACCACAGCACATGCCAAAAGACATAAGGCTTGGTCACACCGAAAGTGAACGCAATCGAACTGTCCTTTGCCATATGATATCATCATTCATCGTAAGCAATCGTTATATCGAAACACGATCCGGATGAAACACACAGCTCACGACGTGCACAGAGCACTAAACTCAGTAGCTCCTGCAGCAAGCCGGACTTGGAATATGAGAAAACTTCAACAAGAAACACTTTTCAGACAGAGCCTCAACGGTTCCTGCCGTATATCCGCTATATTGACCGGAAGTCATTAGAATTGACTAAGTCAATAAAGCAACTAGACAGATAGAAAACTAACGCATTTGCTAACCAGACCCCGATTAAAATGCCGTACAGGGTTGATCAGACCCCCCCCCCCCACCTCCCTCACCCATGGCTTCTATTTACTTAACCCTCCCCCACCCAAAGAACTTGAAGGCTATATCCACCTATGATCTTTTTTAATAATAACGACACCGGTTTTTCCTAAATTACTTCCTGAACCCTCGCCAGCGCTAAGGCCTACCTGTGTTATCAGTGCTACCTGTGTAATCGGGCACGAGATCGGGGTGTTAATGGTCCTCATGCAGGGATGACGGACTACTGAACTTAAGTTAGTGTCCAGGATATGTCACTATAGGGACACATATTACACACACCGATTTTGCTATCCCATTTTAGATAATATACACTAATCAACAGGCGTTGTGTTATCTGGCAGGAGGGGCGATACCACAGTCGCCTACAGTTAAAGCAGATCGCATTCCTTGGAAACCTGCGTAATCGTCACTAAATGTAATTGTACTGTACACTCATTGCTTCATTTTTCTTTCAATGGTATTTAATACTCGTTACTTTAAATATTGGATGAAAGACATATAGTTCATCTACAAGAATTAGAGCAATAGTGTTTGCAGTTGCACTATATTTGGTTCTGGGGAAATGTGGCAAAGGATGTTATCTACATGTTTATTGTGGCATACATATTATTTACATATAACCTGTGTGTTCTCTAATGTTTTGGGATAATATCAAATGTTTTTCAAACAACTTTATGTTCATTGAATGATGACATTTTTGTGTTTGAAGTAAACCATGAAAATAGCGAACGAACTCACATAGTTAATCATTCAGTAAAACACAGGAAACGCCCAAGAAAATATGAACATATTAATCTCTTCAGCAATCTGGCATGAGAAACTAACATTGACCAAACAGAAGTAAGGAACACCTTCCTCTTTAGACAGAACAGCGAGCTAAAAGCAGATGAATTCAAATATCTATGCGGTATTGTGACACACAATAACAACAAAAATAAAATAGACTCAGGATGTTGCAAAACCTGCCAGACTACTTGCTAAATGTATTATTGGCCAACAAAAAATCACAATAATGGGCTTAAAAAAAACATTCTTCAATAGACTTTTCATCCTAAAGTAGTGCTAGCAACGTTTAACGTTGACACTAGATTCTAGAGCCATCAATGTAGCTACCGAAATGAAATGTGTCAAAGATGGAACCACATTCTTGGAAGATGTCGACAGAAATGAACATTCACTGCTGTAAGGGCAAATATTAGTACTTGCTGGGCCAGCCTCCTACATCACTAGACCATGCCAGTCAAGAAACATCTGATACAAAGCGTTTAGTTTAGTCCAAAGATCACCTTCGTTTCGCAGTAGAGAACTACATACTGCTGAGATCACCTTCGTTTCGCAGTAGAGAACTACATACTGCTGAGATCACCTTTGTTTCGCAGTAGAGAACTACATACTTCTGAGATCACCGTCGTTTCGCAGTAGAGAACTACATACTGCTGAGATCACCTTCGTTTCGCAGTAGAGAACTACATACTGCTGAGATCACCTTCGTTTCGCAGTAGAGAACTACATACTGCTGAGATCACCTTCGTTGTACAGTAGAGAACTACATACTTCTGAGATCAGTTTCGTTGTTCAGTAGAGAACTACATACTTCTGAGATCACCTTCGTTGTTCAGTAGAGAACTACATACTTCTGAGATCACCTTCGTTGTTCAGTAGAGAACTACATACTGCTGAGATCACCTTCGTTGTACAGTAGAGAACTACATACTTCTGAGATCACCTTCGTTGTACAGTAGAGAACTACATACTGCTGAGATCACCTTCGTTGTACAGTAGAGAACTACATACTGCTGAGATCACCTTCGTTGTACAGTAGAGAACTACATACTTCTGAGATCACCTTCGTTGTTCAGTAGAGAACTACATACTTCTGAGATCACCTTCGTTGTTCAGTAGAGAACTACATACTTCTGAGATCACCTTCGTTGTTCAGTAGAGAACTACATACTTCTGAGATCACCTTCGTTGTACAGTAGAGAACTACATACTTCTGAGATCACCTCCTCTTCAAGTTTCCCTGTATGAAGCACACCGGCCAAATACTAACGAAAGTATGGATAAAGGCTTCAACTCAAATACACGAATGTAGGAAACAGAACTCAGTTGTGGTCAACGTGGAGGTCAACGGTCTCATCTGGTATAACACCGATGAGGAAGATATACAGACGGATCTGTAATACGACACCAAAGGAGTGCATGGGAATTTACAGCACGCTCAGCAGGCAGAATAGTTAAAGAAGACAGTGGTGCACACGTTTTATGACCACGAGTAGCATGACAATGGAGGTGATGGCAGTGACCAGGGAATTCATCCGGTTAGAGTCACAAGACTACACCCACGACTGCATACTGAGTGATTCGATGAGCATGATAAGAAAAAATGTTGAGGAGGGCTCTGTACACAGGCAATGCGTAGAGTCATTGTAGAAGTCAAAAATAGGTAAGGTCATCGTTGTTTACCTCCCTGGACATGCGGGAGTACGGGGAAATGAAAGAGCGGACAGGTTGGCTAGGACGTTGAAGACGGTCAAGCAATAGATCGGGCGGACATCATCATTGCCCTCCGAGATGTGGGAAGGGCACAGGACTTCGACAATCATGAGTCCATGTTACTCATTCGGATGAAAGAGATGGGAGTTAAGATGACCACAGCCAGAAACGAAAAACTTATTGGACGTATACGATTTATCAACCAACACATAACTGGAGTCGTCAGTCGCTGGACACTTCGAGACTTGCTGAGGAGAGCATCTGAGCATCTATGGACATGTTCGGAGTGCGATGATGATGTCCCGGAAAGAACTCAACACCAGCTCCTTATCACCGGCGAAGATTTTATACCCAAAATATCCATGGCCGTCTCTTACAACATGATTGACAGGTTACAGTGGCTCTGCTCCCTGTCTCTGTCTCTCTCTCTCTCTCTCTCTCTCTCTCTCTCTCTCTCTCTGTCCCTCGCGGTAGTCACACTGCTGGTATTACATATGTATCTGCCATCTGTTTAATATTGTCAAATATGCTTACTCACAACAAGTCATATAATAAGATCAGTCACCATAAAAATGAGGTGTTTGAGAAAAGGTTTAAGAATGCTCGAGGAAATAATATTTTTAATGAGGTAATGAGAGAAAGAGTTGGCATTGATTCAATGCTTAATGAGATTATGAGAGAAAGAGTTGGCTTTGATTCAATATTTAATGAGGTAGTGAGAGAAAGAGTTGGCATTGATTCAATATTTAATGAGGTAGTGAGAGAAAGAGTTGGCATTGATTCAAAATTTAATGAGGTTATGAGAGAAAGAGTTGGCTTTGATTCAATATTTAATGAGGTTATGAGAGAAAGAGATGGCATTGATTCAATATTTAATGAGGTTATGAGAGAAAGAGTTGGCTTTGATTCAATATTTAATGAGGTTATGAGAGAAAGAGATGGCATTGATTCAATGTTTAATGAGGTTATGAGAGAAAGAGTTGGCTTTGATTCAATATTTAATGAGGTTATGAGAGAAAGAGATGGCATTGATTCAATGTTTAATGAGGTTATGAGAGAAAGAGTTGGCATTGATTCAATATTTAATGAGGTTATGAGAGAAAGAGTTGGCTTTGATTCAATATTTAATGAGGTTATGAGAGAAAGAGTTGGCATTGATTCAATATTTAATGAGGTTATGAGAGAAAGAGATGGCATTGATTCAATATTTAATGAGGTTATGAGAGAAAGAGTTGCCATTGATTCAATATTTAATGAGGTTATGAGAGAAAGAGTTGGCTTTGAACCAATGTTTAATGAGGTTATGAGACAAAGAGTTGGCATTGATTCAATGTTTAATGAGGTTATGAGAGAAAGAGATGGCATTGATTCAATGTTTAATGAGGTTATGAGAGAAAGAGTTGGCATTGAACCAATGTTTAATGAGATTATGAGAGAAAGAATTGGCATTGATTCAATGTTTAATGAGATAATGAGAGAAAGAGATGGCATTGATTCAATGTTTAATGAAGTTATGAGAGAAAGAGTTGGCATTTATTCAATGTTTAGTGAGGTTATGAGAGAAAGCGTTGGCATTGATTCAATGTTTAGTGAGGTAATGAGAGAAAGAGATGGCATTGATTCAATGTTTAATGAGGTTATGAGAGAAAGAGTTGGCATTGAACCAATATTTAATGAGATTATGAGAGAAAGAGATGGCATTGATTCAATGTTTAATGAGGTTATGAGAAAAAGAGTTGGCATTGAACCAATATTTAATGAGATTATGAGAGAAAGAGATGGCATTGATTCAATGTTTAATGAGGTTATGAGAGAAAGAGTTGGCATTGAACCAATATTTAATGAGATTATGAGAGAAAGAGATGGCATTGATTCAATGTTTAATGAGATTATGAGAGAAAGAATTGGCATTGATTCAATGTTTAATGAGGTTATGAGAGAAAGAGTTGGCATTGATTCAATGTTTAGTGAGGTAATGAGAGAAAGAGATGGCATTGATTCAATGTTTAATGAGGTTATGAGAGAAAGAGTTGGCATTGAACCAATATTTAATGAGATTATGAGAGAAAGAGATGGCATTGATTCAATGTTTAATGAGATTATGAGAGAAAGAATTGGCATTGATTCAATGTTTAATGAGGTTATGAGAGAAAGAGTTGGCATTGATTCAATGTTTAGTGAGGTAATGAGAGAAAGAGATGGCATTGATTCAATGTTTAATGAGGTTATGAGAGAAAGAGTAGGCATTGATTCAATATTTAATGAGGTTATGAGAGAAAGAGTTGGCTTTGATTCAATATTTAATGAGGTTATGAGAGAAAGAGTTGGCTTTGATTCAATATTTAATGAGGTTATGAGAGAAAGAGTTGGCATTGATTCAATATTTAATGAGGTTATGAGAGAAAGAGTTGGCTTTGATTCAATATTTAATGAGGTTATGAGAGAAAGAGTTGGCATTGATTCAATACTCAATGAGGTTATGAGAGAAAGAGTTGGCTTTGATTCAATGTTTAATGAGGTTATGAGAGAAAGAGTTGGCATTGATTCAATGTTTAGTGAGGTAATGAGAGAAAGAGATGGCATTGATTCAATGTTTAATGAGGTTATGAGAGAAAGAGTAGGCATTGATTCAAAATTTAATGAGGTTATGAGAGAAAGAGTTGGCTTTGATTCAATATTTAATGAGGTTATGAGAGAAAGAGTTGGCTTTGATTCAATATTTAATGAGGTTATGAGAGAAAGAGTTGGCATTGAACCAATGTTTAATGAGATTATGAGAGAAAGCATTGGCATTGATTCAATGTTTAATGAGGTTATGAGAGAAAGAGATGGCATTGATTCAATGTTTAATGAGGTTATGAGAGAAAGAGTAGGCATTGATTAAATATATTTAATGAGGTTATGAGAGAAAGAGTTGGCTTTGATTCAATATTTAATGAGGTTATGAGAGAAAGAGTTGGCTTTGATTCAATATTTAATGAGGTTATGAGAGAAAGAGTTGGCATTGATTCAATATTTAATGAGGTTATGAGAGAAAGAGTTGGCATTGATTCAATGTTTAGTGAGGTAATGAGAGAAAGAGTTGGCATTGAACCAATGTTTAATGAGGTTATGAGAGAAAGAGTTGGCATTGAACCAATGTTTAATGAGATTGTGAGAGAAAGAGTTGGCATTGATTCAATGTTTAGTGAGGTAATGAGAGAAAGAGTTGGCTTTGAACCAATGTTTAATGAGGTTATGAGAGAAAAAGTTCGCATTGATTCAATGTTTAGTGAGGTAATGAGAGAAAGAGATGGCATTGATTCAATGTTTAATGAGGTTATGAGAGAAAGAGTTGGCATTGATTCAATGTTTAATGAGGTTATGAGAGAAAGAGTTGGTATTGAACCAATGTTTAATGAGGTTATGAGAGAAAGAGTTGGCATTGATTCAAAATTTAATGAGGTTATGAGAGAAAGAGATGGCATTGATTCAATGTTTAATGAGGTTATGAGAGAAAGAGTTGGCATTGAACCAATGTTTTATGAGATTATGAGAGAAAGAGATGTCATTGATTCAAAGTTTAATGGGGTTATGAGAGAAAGAGTTGGCATTGATTCAATATTTAATGAGGTTATTAGAGAAAGAGTTGGCTTTGATTCAATATTTAATGAGGTTATGAGAGAAAGAGTTGGCATTGATTCAATATTCAATGAGGTTATGAGAGAAAGAGTTGGCATTGATTCAATATTCAATGAGGTTATGAGAGAAAGAGTTGGCATTGAACCAATGTTTAATGAGATTATGAGAGAAAGAATTGGCATTGATTCAATGTTTAATGAGATAATGAGAGAAAGAGATGACATTGATTCAATGTTTAATGAAGTTATGAGAGAAAGAGTTGGCATTGATTCAATGTTTAGTGAGGTTATGAGAGAAAAAGTTGGCATTGAACCAATGTTTAATGAGGTAATGAGAGAAAGAGATGACATTGATTCAATGTTTAATGAGATTATGAGAGAAAGAGTTGGCATTGATTCAATGTTTAGTGAGGTTATGAGAGAAAGAGATGGCATTGATTCAATGTTTAATGAGGTTATGAGAGAAAGAGTTGGCATTGAACCAATATTTAATGAGATTATGAGAGAAAGAATTGGCATTGATTCAATGTTTAATGAGGTTATGAGAGAAAGAGTTGGCATTGATTCAATGTTTAGTGAGGTAATGAGAGAAAGAGATGGCATTGATTCAATGTTTAATGAGGTTATGAGAGAAAGAGTAGGCGTTGATTCAATGTTTAATGAGGTTATGAGAGAAAGAGTTGGCATTGAACCAATGTTTAATGAGATTATGAGAGAAAGCATTGGCATTGATTCAATGTTTAATGAGGTTATGAGAGAAAGAGATGTCATTGATTCAAAGTTTAATGGGGTTATGAGAGAAAGAGTTGGCATTGATTCAATATTTAATGAGGTTATTAGAGAAAGAGTTGGCTTTGATTCAATATTTAATGAGGTTATGAGACAAAGAGTTGGCTTTGATTCAATATTTAATGAGGTTATGAGAGAAAGAGTTGGCATTGATTCAATATTTAATGAGTTTATGAGAGAAAGAGTTGGCTTTGATTCAATATTTAATGAGGTTATGAGAGAAAGAGTTGGCTTTGAACCAATGTTTAATGAGGTTATGAGAGAAAGAGTTGGCATTGATTCAATGTTTAGTGAGGTAATGAGAGAAAGAGATGGCATTGATGCAATGTTTAATGAGGTTATGAGACAAAGCGTTGGCATTGATTCAATGTTTAATGAGGTTATGAGAGAAAGAGTTGGTATTGAACCAATGTTTCATGAGGTTATGAGAGAAAGAGTTGGCATTGATTCAATGTTTAATGAGGTTATGAGAGAAAGAGTTGGCATTGATTCAAAATTTAATGAGGTTATGAGAGAAAGAGATGGCATTGATTCAATGTTTAATGAGGTTATGAGAGAAAGAGTTGGCATTGAACCAATGTTTTATGAGATTATGAGAGAAAGAATTGGCATTGATTCAATGTTTAATGAGGTTATGAGAGAAAGAGTTGGCATTGATTCAATGTTTAGTGAGGTTAAGAGAGAAAGAGTTGGCATTGATTCAATGTTTAGTGAGGTAATGAGAGAAAGAGTTGGCATTGATTCAATGTTTAATGAGGTTATGAGAGAAAGAGATGGCATTGATTCAATGTTTAATGAGGTTATGAGAGAAAGAGATGGCATTGATTCAATGTTTAGTGAGGTAATGAGAGAAAGAGATGGCATTGATTCAATGTTTAATGAGGTTATGAGAGAAAGAGTTGGCCTTGATTCAATGTTTAGTGAGGTTATGAGAGAAAGAGTTGGCATTGATTCAATGTTTAGTGAGGTAATGAGAGAAAAAGTTGGCATTGAACCAATGTTTAATGAGGTTATGAGAGAAAGAGATGTCATTGATTCAAAGTATAATGGGGTTATGAGAGAAAGAGTTGGCATTGATTCAATATTTAATGAGGTTATGAGAGAAAGAGTTGGCTTTGATTCAATATTTAATGAGGTTATGAGAGAAAGAGTTGGCATTGATTCAATATTCAATGAGGTTATGAGAGAAAGAGTTGGCATTGATTCAATATTTAATGAGGTTATGAGAGAAAGAGCAGGCATTGATTCAATATTTAATGAGGTTATGAGAGAAAGAGTTGGCTTTGAACCAATGTTTAATGAGGTTATGAGACAAAGAGTTTGCATTGATTCAATGTTTAGTGAGGTAATGAGAGAAAGAGATGGCATTGATTCAATGTTTAATGAGGTTATGAGACAAAGCGTTGGCATTGATTCAAAATTTAATGAGGTTATGAGAGAAAGAGTTGGCATTGATTCAAAATTTAATGAGGTTATGTGAGAAAGAGTTGGCATTGATTCAATATTCAATGAGGTTATGAGAGAAAGAGTTGGCATTGATTCAATATTTAATGAGGTTATGAGAGAAAGAGCTGGCATTGATTCAATGTTTAATGAGGTTATGAGAGAAAGAGTTGGCTTTGAACCAATGTTTAATGAGGTTATGAGAGAAAGAGTTCGCATTTATTCAATGTTTAGTGAGGTAATGAGAGAAAGAGATGGCATTGATGCAATGTTTAATGAGGTTATGAGACAAAGCGTTGGCATTGATTCAATGTTTAATGAGGTTATGAGAGAAAGAGTTGGTATTGAACCAATGTTTCATGAGGTTATGAGAGAAAGAGATGGTATTGATTCAATGTTTAATGAGGTTATGAGAGAAAGAGTTGGCTTTGAACCAATGTTTAATGAGGTTATGAGAGAAAGAGTTGGCATTGATTCAATATTTAATGAGGTTATGAGAGAAAGAGCTGGCATTGATTCAATATTTAATGAGGTTATGAGAGAAAGAGTTGGCTTTGAACCAATGTTTAATGAGGTTATGAGAGAAAGAGTTCGCATTTATTCAATGTTTAGTGAGGTAATGAGAGAAAGAGATGGCATTGATGCAATGTCTAATGAGGTTATGAGAGAAAGAGTTGGCATTGATTCAATGTTTAGTGAGGTAATGAGAGAAAGAGATGGCATTGATTCAATGTTTACTGAGGTTATGAGAGATAGAGTTGGCATTGATTCAATGTTTAGTGAGGTAATGAGAGAAAGAGTTGGCATTGATTCAATGTTTAGTGAGGTTATGAGAGAAAGAGATGGTATTGATTCAATGTTTAATGAGGTTATGAGAGAAAGAGATGGCATTGATTCAATGTTTAGTGAGGTAATGAGAGAAAGAGATGGCATTGATTCAATGTTTAATGAGGTTATGAGAGAAAGAGTTGGCCTTGATTCAATGTTTAGTGAGGTTATGAGAGAAAGAGTTGGCATTGAACCAATGTTTAATGATATTATGAGAGAAAGAATTGCATTGATTCAATGTTTAGTGAGGTTATGAGAGAAAGAGTTGGCATTGATTCAATGTTTAGTGAGGTAATGAGAGAAAGAGTTGGCATTGAACCAATGTTTAATGAGGTTATGAGAGAAAGAGTTGGCATTGAACCAATGTTTAATGAGATTGTGAGAGAAAGAGTTGGCATTGATTCAATGTTTAGTGAGGTAATGAGAGAAAAAGTTGGCATTGAACCAATGTTTAATGAGGTTATGAGAGAAAGAGATGTCATTGATTCAATATTTAATGAGGTTATGAGAGAAAGAGTTGGCTTTGATTCAATATTTAATGAGGTTATGAGAGAAAGAGTTGGCATTGATTCAATATTCAATGAGGTTATGAGAGAAAGAGTTGGCATTGATTCAATATTTAATGAGGTTATGAGAGAAAGAGCAGGCATTGATTCAATATTTAATGAAGTTATGAGAGAAAGAGTTGGCTTTGAACCAATGTTTAATGAGGTTATGAGACAAAGAGTTCGCATTGATTCAATGTTTAGTGAGGTAATGAGAGAAAGAGATGGCATTGATTCAATGTTTAATGAGGTTATGAGACAAAGCGTTGGCATTGATTCAAAATTTAATGAGGTTATGAGAGAAAGAGTTGGCATTGATTCAAAATTTAATGAGGTTATGAGAGAAAGAATTGGCATTGATTCAAAATTTAATGAGGTTATGAGAGAAAGAGATGGCATTGATTCAATGTTTAATGAGGTTATGAGAGAAAGAGTTGGCATTGAACCAATGTTTTATGATATTTTGAGAGAAAGAATTGGCATTGATTCAATATTTAATGAGGTTATGAGAGAAAGAGTTGGCATGAATTCAATGTTTAGTGAGGTAATGAGAGAAAGAGATGGCATTGATTCAATGTTTAATGAGGTTATGAGAGAAAGAGTTGGCATTGATTCAATGTTTAGTGAGGTAATGAGAGAAAGAGTTGGCATTGATTCAATGTTTAATGAGGTTATGAGAGAAAGAGATGGCATTGTTTCAATGTTTAATGAGGTTATGAGAGAAAGAGATGGCATTGGTGCAATGTTTAGTGAGGTAATGAGAGAAAGAGTTGGCATTGATTCAATGTTTAATGAGGTTGTGAGAGAAAGAGATGGCATTGATTCAATGTTTATTGAGGTTATGAGAGAAAGAGTTGGCATTGAACCAATGTTTAATGAGATTATGAGAGAAAGAATTGGCATTGATTCAATGTTTAGTGAGGTAATGAGAGAAAGAGTTGGCATTGAACCAATGTTTAATGAGGTTATGAGAGAAAGAGTTGGCATTGAACCAATGTTTAATGAGATTATGAGAGAAAGAGTTGGCATTGATTCAATGTTTAGTGAGGTAATGAGAGAAAGAGTTGGCATTGAACCAATTTTTAATGATATTATGAGAGAAAGAGTTGGCATTGATTCAATGTTTAATGAGGTTATGAGAGAAAGAGTTGGCATTGATTCAATGTTTAATGAGGTAATGAGAGAAAGAGTTGGCATTGAACCAATGTTTAATGAGGTTATGAGACAAGAAGTTGGCATTGATTCAATGTTTATTGACATAGAAAGACAACATATACGATGGTTAGCCCATCTAAAGAGCCATACAATCCAAGGCATAAACAAAAGGAGAAGGACACAGTGCTCAATGCAGACCTTTACTATGTTGGAGTGACAACAAGGGCAACGCTACAACAGAATCAAGTATCAATGATTGAACCTGCCATCAGATTAAGAACCAGAATTGTATACTCCTCGACGTCCGAATCTGTAAAAGAGGAAGACAAGGTTGCATGTGTTATTATTATTGTTATTATAGAGGTTTAAAAGACGATCATCGGCGGTCTGGAACGGAATATTCTAATTTACATTATTTCTTTGCAGAAAAGTTGATTCAGTATTTGTTGTTAATCGCAATTCAAACAAATTCCTGAAACAAATTCTGCCAGAATAGCGGGGTTTCAAATGTTTATAAGGAAACAAGGACAACAAGCTATCTAGCAACAAGTTAAATGGTTTGGTCACGTAATAAGACATAAACACATAAACATATATATAGAAGAAGGACATTCAACTTTATCACGAGCCATGAAAAACTTTCAGAAAAAAAAGCCAGTAACAATCTAACTGAACATCTTGGTGATGGTTCTGAAACTACATCTCTTGATGAAGACACATAACTGCCTTCTTCTACCAAAATGAGCCATCTTGCAGATAAAACGAAAGGGCAGAGATAGCACAAAAGATGCATGTTGCAACTGCTATTTACCTGGTTGTGGCAAAAATAAAATATAAAAAAAAACATGAATTTTTAGACAGACACATACTTTTCATCATAGTAATAAGCTTTTCCTCAGAGCAGAAATTCTTGTTTGTCCCATAAAAAAAAACACCAAGTTGATTCATTTGACACTTATGACACTTTAAGATATTCAAAATGTTTCATTCTAGCTTTAATGCCAAGCCGAGATATTTGAATTGCTCATATTTATATATATTGCCTTGTTTATCTTTACATATAATTTTCTGGAAGCAGCTTTCCAAAAAATGAGGAAAATACTATGCAATCCATTTTTGACAATGGAAACAAGAAAAAGAGTTCTTAAGTGTTATGTAGAGCCAGTCTTAACATACGGATGCGAATCATGGACAATAGGACAACAGACAAGAAAATCACTGCAGTCTGTAGAAATGTGGTTTTACAGAAGAATGTTAAGAATACCATGGGCAGCTAAGAAGAGTAATGAAGAGATTCTGAGAAAGGTCAAAGCAAAAAGAGAGCTAATTTCCAATGTTAGGAAGAGACAATCATCATTTTTTGGCCATATAATGAGAAGAGAACAACTGGAATATATTGTAACAACTGGAAAAATTGAGGGACGAAGAGATAGAGGGAAGCAAAGAGAAAAAATAACAGACAGCTTAAGAGAATGGCTTGGCAGAAGGTCAACAACAGAAATGATAAATAGCTGCCGAGATCGAATGTTGTGGAGAGACATGATCATCTACGCCACTAGGCCCGGTACTTGATGATGATGATGATGATAATTGAAAGCAGATTGGTTAATCCTCTTTAAGAGCTGACAGGTACTGTGTTTTGCTAAGCAACTTTCCTCGCTGTCAGTATTTGAAAGTCAAGTTCAGCAGCAGAATGAAATATCCAAGTACTACCACGTGACCTGTTGGACAGTTCTTGGTTGATGATTTTGTTTGTTAGAAATATTTTGAGAATTTTTCTCAGGCAGCTGGTATGTAATAATATCAATCTAGATGTTTCCTTTTTTCGTTGTTCTCATCATCATCATCATCAAGTACTGGGCCTTCTGGCGTAGGTGATCATGTC
Organism: Megaustenia siamemsis; assembly: GCA_032433765.1. Lineage (NCBI taxonomy): Eukaryota > Metazoa > Mollusca > Gastropoda > Stylommatophora > Ariophantidae > Megaustenia > Megaustenia siamemsis. The sequence goes on along the minus strand of JAVIAB010000108.1, from coordinate 33,304,039 downwards.
TCTCCACAACTTTCGATTTCGGCAGCTATTTATCATTTCTGTTGTTGACCTTCTGCCAAGTAATTTTCTTAAGCTGTCTGTTATTTTTCTATTTGCTTCCCTCTACCTCTTCGTCCCTCAATTTGTCCAGTTGTTACAATATATTCCAGTTGTTCTCTTCTCATTAAATGGGATAAAAATGATGATTGTTTCTTCCTAATATAGGAAATTAGCTCTCTTTTTGCTTTGATATCTCTCAGAACATCTTCATTACTCTTCTTAGCTGTCCATGGTATTCTCAACATTCTTCTGTAAAACCACATTTCTACGGACTGCAGTGATTTTCTTGTCTGTTGTCCTATTGTCCATGATTCGCATCCATATGTTAAGACTGTTTGTTGTTCTACAGGATTCTTATTCATATCAAAATATTTATTCTTCCTCACTTCCTCTTGTAACCGGGTGTCAGGAGAGACACAAAGTTCTGGTTCTCACCATTCTGGCAGTTTCAACCCCTGCCAGTTGATGTTATTGTAGCATTTCTTTGATGGTATCAGTTCATCTTACTCTGGGTCTGGCTCTTGCTCTCCTTCCTTTCTACTCTTTTACTTTACTTTGAAAAGATCAACTCATGATTTAATTCATATAAAGAGCACACAATTATTGAATCTACATACAAATAAGAATACTTGTAAAGAGTTAATTAAAATATTTCAAATTTGTATATGCAGAGGCTGTATCCTTTTATATATATGGCCTAAGCTGAAACAGCAGCAGGTATTTTAGGCATTGGTAAATTGGTTTGGTGCAGTGCTGATGTCTGCTCAAAGATTGGGACATATTGCTTATGGCCTCGGTTATCAGTTTCCATATATGTGTATCTTGACTGAGTCGTATCAAGGACTGCTGCTGGACAGATTTCTGCCTGCTTACTTACATACTCGAACCGCTGCATCGTAGCATCATCAAATGGAGCATTGCTGGTTAAAGCAGTGGCATTAGGTTTCATGCTTCTTGGTGGAGCTATTGAGTGAGGAATGCAGTGAGACTTATAAGTTGCTATACCATCAAATGGAACATTGCTTGGAACCCATCCATCTTTAGGTCTGGGCATTTAACGCTGTATTCCCCATGGTTTATAATCACTTTTGTAGTTGGTCAGACCATCAAACTCTCCTGGGAGCATGACTCTTCTTCCTTCCCCTGGCTTCATCAGAGTCACTTTCTGAACTGGGTGAGCCCTGTACTGTATACGATGAGTGGTGTTATGATCCATCTCTCCTTCAGGCCTTACATATGGATAAGGATGGTGCATCGCTTGCCCATTATTAGCTAACTACCTGCTGTTGTGCAGGTTACGTGGTAAAAGTGTGACGACAGATGAAAAGCTTTGCCCCTCTGTTTCTCAGCTCCGTTTCAAACCTGTTTATTAAAAATTACAAAAAGGTTATTGAGTACAACGATGAACTAAATATTTTACTAAAACAATTGTTCGAATTGATGGAATTAAATTATTTAGGCTGCTCGTGGAAAATAATGTAAATAGACAGTTTGATAGGTCATGCGTGATGATCTCAACACATCAGTAGCATGATCAACTGGTCGCATGGGAGAGTTCGACAAGAGTGTGTTTTGTTGCCGTTCCTTGTCGTCATTTATCTGGACACACATGCTGAGAGTGTCAACCCCAAATCAGGTTGTTAGTAGAGCCTAATGATCAGCATCAAGTGCCATGCCAGCTGGCGCAGCTGATCATGTCTCTCCACACATTTCAAAAACTACAGTTATCAATTTTCTTGTTGACTACCTACTACACCTCACCAAGAAAATGTTCCTGCATGTTCATACATTAGGAATGAGAAGTCTCGGAGCATCACCGGACGGATATTTATGAGATTTATCATTTAAAAAATAGTTTACATTAGCTTAGTCGACGGATCATGCTCAGTGTCCAGTATGTCCCTCAGTGTGTGGAGACTCCAGTTCTGTGTTGATTTTAACAATACTGTTTACTGTTAATGAAGCTGGCCTATGTCAGGCACTTCGACATTCAAATTACCTTTATGTTGAGTGACCACAATGACGAAGCGTTAGACCGAACAACCAAGCTTCAACCCCCACACGCCACGCCTCTGATGACTATCCACATAATGGTACATTCCCCTAGGGCCAGATTTGCATTTACTGGATCAATTCAGGGGAAGAGCTATGTTTACAATACTCGGAAAAAGTTACAAATAATCAAGAATAGAAAAAAGAAAGAACAATTGTTTTTTTCCCCGAGTGTTGTAAACATAGCTCTTTTCCTAAAATGGTTTGCTGATTTATAGTCTCTGCTGTTTCGCTCCATGATTATATTCATTTATTATTATTTGTCTCCAGACATAATTACTGTGCATGACGCTACAGATATTTTAAAATTCTGCATAGTAACGAATCAAACAAAAAATATGAGTACTTCCTTAAAGTAATGACTCAATACTTCATATATAAAACGAATCAATACTTCTTGTTCTGTAAGTCCAAACAACGATAGCAGCAACGGTAGTGGTTTCGTTGTAGAGAAAATACAGGAACAATAAAACAGCTGATTTCTATTTCTTTTCTTTTTTTCACGTTTGCGTTAATTTAAATGTGACATATTTGTCTAAATATTCATACCCACAGAACATTAATATTATTTTTCCAGAGAAAGACTACCGATAACTTTGATTACACGACGGCGAAGGATTATTAAGGATATGATTCGTGTGAACTTTGCGCTCTGACAGTGGTTCTCATATTATTTTCTATTATCGATTTGGTGGTACCACAGGTTCATGCATCACTTCTGTTATATTCAACCAGGCAACAGAAACTCAAAATTATCTTGATACTTAACTCAGAGTCGAGATATTGAAAGCTCATCCTCACAGTTAGGAAAGAAAAAAATCCACAGAGAAGAATAGACGACCCAAACCTTTGCCCGTTCCAGATGTTTTTGTTGATACTCTCGATTACTGTTAAGGTAGAGTGACACCGTTTGACTGCTCTTGAAGTTTTCTCATGAACAAATATTTGTTTATTTGTGATAGTCTTCATTTAGGCTAATTAAGTTGGCAATATTAATGGATCAATAATGGTGAGGTGAAGTCCTTATAGCACATATATAATTAATGTGCTTGCTACAGTCCAAAAGGTCTCAGGTCCAGTACGTTAACTATAAAACAAAAGGTCTCAGGTCCAAGACACTTTGTACAAATCAAGCGGTCCCAAGTCCAGAATGTTTGCTACATATTAGAAGGTCCTAGGTCATGGGCGCTTACTACAAACCAAAAGGTAATGGGTAAAGGGCACTTGATACAAACCAAAAGGTAATGGGTACAGAGCACTTGCTATAAACCAAAACGTCCTGGGTACAGGGCGATTGTTACAAACTAAACAATCCTGGGTACAGGGCGCTAGCTGCAAGTCAAAAGGTCCTGGATAGGGTATAGCGCGCTAGAAACAAGTCAAAAGGTCCTGGTCATAGCGCGCTAGAAACAAGCCAAAAGGTCCTTGGTATAGCGCGCTAGAAACAAGCCAAAAGGTCATGAGTTGAGTTGAGTTGAGTTATTTGCAGGTCATCATCATTGCACTCTGAACATGTCCATAGGTGCTCAGATCCCCTCCTCAGCAATTCCCTCAGTGTCCAGCGACTGACGACTTCAGTTCTATGTTGGTTGATAAGTCCTCTTACACGGCCACTAAGTTTCTCATTTCTGGCTGTGCCCAACTTAACTCCCATTTCCATCATCCGAAGAAGTGACGTGGATCTGTGTTTGTCGAAGTCATGTGCTCTTCCCACATCTCGGAGGGCATGAGTACGAGGCGTTAGCTACAAGCCAAATGGTCATGAGTACGAGGCGCTAGCTACAAGCCAAATGGTCATGAGTACGAGGCGCTAGCTACAAGCCAAATGGTCATGAATACAAGGCGCTAGCTACAAGCCAAATGGTCATGAGTACAGGGCGCTAGCTACAAGCCAAATGGTCCTGAGTACAAGGCGCTAGCTACAAGCCAAAAGGTCCTGAGTACAGGGCGCTAGCTACAAGCCAAATGGTCATAAGTACAAGGCGCTAGCTACAAGCCAAAAGGTCCTGAGTACAAGGCGCTAGCTACAAGCCAAATGGTCCTGAGTACAAGGCGCTAGCTACAAGCCAAGAGGTTCTGAGTACAGGGCGCTAGCTACAAGCCAAAAGGTCATGAGTACAGGGCGCTAGCTACAAGCCAAATGGTCCTGAGTACAGGGCGCTAGCTACAAGCCAAATGGTCCTGAGTACAAGGCGCTAGCTACAAGCCAAAAGGTCATAAGTACAAGGCGCTAGCTACAAGCCAAAAGGTCATAAGTACAAGGCGCTAGCTACAAGCCAAAAGGTCATAAGTACAAGGCGCTAGCTACAAGCCAAATGGTCATAAGTACAAGGCGCTAGCTACAAGCCAAAAGGTCCTGAGTACAAGGCGCTAGCTACAAGCCAAAAGGTCCTGAGTACAGGGCGCTAGCTACAAGCCAAAAGGTCATGAGTACAGGGCGCTAGCTACAAGCCAAAAGGTCATAAGTACAAGGCGCTAGCTACAAGCCAAATGGTCATAAGTACAAGGCGCTAGCTACAAGCCAAAAGGTCCTGAGTACAAGGCGCTAGCTACAAGCCAAAAGGTCCTGAGTACAGGGCGCTAGCTACAAGCCAAAAGGTCATGAGTACAGGGCGCTAGCTACAAGCCAAAAGGTCCTGAGTACAAGGCGCTAGCTACAAGCCAAAAGGTCCTGAGTACAGGGCGCTAGCTACAAGCCAAATGGTCATGAGTACAAGGCGCTAGCTACAAGCCAAGAGGTTCCAAGTACGAAAATCAAATTTCGCGAATTATTTTCTGGGTCCGACACGGCCTCTGGTTCACCAAGCCTGAGAAAGTGGGTACACGAGATTTCATCATCATGTGCCATACCGCTGGCGTATACGATAATGTTCTTCTACAATGTTATATCCACAGTGCATCGTATCAATTCTGTTGTTGACTGTTTTCGATCCGATGTGTTCATCAATGCTTTGTATCTTCTCTACATTGTCTACACAGTCTAACTCCTTGTTTTTTATATTGGAACTGTCCTGTTTGACTGCCATTTCTAAATTTGTATGATACTCATATCATTTCCCATTGAGATTTAGTTTCTAAAGAATGTAGATTAGATGAGGATAACCAGTCTATATTTTATTATCTATTTGTGACTAATGCAGTTCATCACATTTTGTTAATAGAATCATTTAGTTTACTTTCCTTCATCTCTTGTCATTTAAGTCGGAGGAAAATGAAGCGTTCGGATCAATGCTTTTTAGTGTGTCTTAAGCATAGAACTCACGTATGTCAGGCTACATTACTGGTCCATCATTTTCTAGATGGGAGACTTGTTGGTCTCGAGGCAAGACGTCGGTCTCGAGACAGAGAGGTTGTGAGTTCAAATCCCGGCTGCGTCAGTTTGAATTTTTATTTGTGATTTCTCTCTGCGGCAACCACACCTGGTCTCAGCAGCGAGGCCCGGCTTGAAAAGTCAATTACTCATCGACGGGAAAAAATATGGGTACCTCCGAAGTCGGAGTTATCTGCCTGTGCGGCGACGGACCCCTGCGCAGACGGCTGCCAGGGTAAAATGTGTTAACGCGCAAAATTCAGTTTCTAGTCTGTAGGGACTTCATCAGAAATGAAAGCTGTCGAACTCAAAATCAAAAGTCTAGGTCTTTCCAGCTGTGTTTGACTTGATGGTCTCTGGCAGATGCTGTCTGCTGGTGATCAAATGTCCAAACCTGTTCACCTATTGTCTCTTAATACAATCCAGTGCCTGTATCACCCCACGTGGTTTTCCTTATTCTGCCATATCTTATTCAATCTGTTATTGTCACATTCAGTCCGTGCCGGATTTAGGCAAGGCTGGGGCCAAATAACACTGCTGAGGCCCATGCTAACAAATTAACACCAGAAGGTCTCTATTATAGATTAGAGAATAAACAAATTTGAGGCCCATGCTAACAAATTAACACCAGACGGTCGCTATTATAGATTAGAGAATAAACAAATTTGAGGCCCACTGTTAAAAAAAAAAATAGCAGCAGAAAGTGTCTATCACAGATTACAGTATCACTAAATGTGGGGTTCCCTATTAACAAATGAACACCAGACGGTCTCTATTGATTCTATTGGTTATGGAAGGCCTCGGTATCACTGCAAACGAATTAAAATCCATAATCGCTCAACCGTCCGTTCCAGTGGAATCATCCGAATTACTAACTCATCTCCCAAACAAAAGAAAGGTAACTGTAGTCCCCATCGTAGCAGTCCCAGCACACGCCAAAAGACATAAGGCGAAACCGCGCAGAAAGTGAACACAGCCAACTGTTCCCTGTCATACGATATCATCATTCATCGTAAACAATTGGAATATCGAAACATGATCAAAACGGATGAGACACACAGCTCAAGGTGTGCACAGAGCACTTAACTCAGTAGCTCCTGCAACAAGCCCGACTTGGTATATGAGGAAACTGCAACAAGGAACACTTTTCAGACATAGCCTTCAATGGTTCCTGCCGCCTATCCACCATATACCGGAATTTCACGTCCTCCCGAAAATGATGGTCGTCATATTGAGAACAAAAAATGTAGAGCGCTTGATGATGTTAGGACATTGTTCTTGACACCAACCGAACATAGAAACACACAGTTAGTCGTCGAATTATCCCCGTCACACATCAAACAACAGACCCTGCGGTTAGCGTACAACGAACGAAACAAGGTGCAAATTCCCCAAAGAGGAAAATCTTCTTTTCAAAATGGTGGAACGTTTCACGTTCTCTCGATCGCTGCAGAAAATGCATCCGGGGTTTGATTAATTTCGGCTCTCTGATACAATTTTCTGAGTTGAAATCAAAATGATGTTCTACTTAGCAAATCTGCGCCGACAAAGTGGACAAATCTGCGCCGCCGAGTACACACAGCAATGTTTCTTTTTGACAAGTCAAGTATTGTAAAAGCGACCTTCACCGTCTAGTGTTGACATGCGGTTTGCGTCATATTGAGTGTTGTTCAATGGCCGAAGTTGGAATTGTTTGACGCAAGTTATTTACATGCTGAAACGCATTAATGTGGACTGCTCCGTCAAGTTAACCGAAGACGGTCTCTATAATAGATTACAGTATAAAATACAAGTGAGCGCCCCCTTGGACTGGTAGGTCCTTACTTGTAGCTAATTTAAGCCTAAGACCGGCCCTACTCAGCCTTTTCTTACTCATCTTATCTCCATTGTGACAATTTGTCATTTATTTTTTGCCTGTTTACGGTCAAAGTGGTTTGCATCGGTAGCAGAGAAATATATTGGGAGGAAAGTTACATATTTAGTGTCCTTTTCCAATCAAATGTTACCAACTTAGAGTGTCCTTATCCAATCTAATGTTATAAATTTAGAGTGTCCTTTTCTAATATAATGTTACAAATTTAGAGTGTCCTTATCCAATCTAATGTTACATATTTAGTGTCTTTATCCAATCTAATATTACATATTTAGAGTGTCCTTATCCAATCTAATGTTACATATTTAGAGTGTCCTTATCCGATCTAATGTTACATATTTAGAGTGTCCTTATCCAATCTAATGTTACATATTTAGAGTGTCCTTATCCAATCTAATGTTATATATTTAGAGTGTCCTTATCCAATCTAATGTTACGTTTTTTGTTTTATAACATTAGAGTCAGCTATCAAATCCCTGTTAGATTTACAACACATCTTATCAACCTGTGCTTGGATTTTCCCATTTGGTGATAAACAACATTCTAATTATTTTAAGCCTGTCGCTTGTAGTTAATCTCTTGTTCTTGATAAAGATGTGTTTCCTTTAACTTTCCTTGCCACGGTTGTTAGGGCTGTTTTGTACATGCTAGTTTTCATCTTATAATTGATGTATGTTTCGTTCAAACATTTTAAATAGTTTTATTTTCACTTTTGGTTGTTGCAATAAGTGTTTGTTCATTATCGTAAGAAAGCTCTTTGATGCTGTTGTCGTCACGTGTGTTAGCTGTTTTTTTAAACAGGGTTATAGGAGACGAATAAATGGGGTCAAAGTGCACATCCTTGCCGAACTCCAGGTCTGATATGAAAAGCTTCCCAGTAGCCAGCATTAGTTTCCACTTTCAGTTTCACTGAACTTAAAGAAGAAGGCATACCTTGACTGAAGAAGGTCTTAACCTCAAGTATTGACAAGCTGTTTATTTACTCAGTCGTGTATAAAAACATATAATTTATCTGCTCTGTCAGACGTGTTTTCTTGGTCTACAAATTCTAGATGTAGCACTTAATTATAAACTAATGATTACTCTGTGAATTTCTCTCAATGCTAAGATAACATGTGTACAGCTCTTCTTTATGCTCTGCCAATTCGGGCTTCACGTAGTTGATGCTCATTTACTAACCTTAGTCTTTTCCCCGTGGCTTAACAGTGATATACTCTGTCTTGAGTACATCTTCTCCTCTTACCTTCTTCCAGGTGGTAGTAACAGCTGCAGTCTCCCAGTCGTGGTGATAGGTGAGAGGTATTTGCCTACACCGGTCCATACCAGGGGGTATATTCCAGGACGTCCGCACGGTTACACTTTCGCCTCTCCCTCTTTCCTATTTCAAACATCAAATCTTCAGATCCACTGACCAGCGCTAAAAAAAAAATGAAAATATCAAAAACGATATTTGTTTTCGCTCTTTTGGACGAGATTGTGCGCTCTTTGTTCATTGTGTAGCCAATACGCCCACAGTTGTACCAGGATTCCTCCACACACAAAGATCATCATCATCTTTTGGAATCAGTGGCGTATACTGGTTTTGGGGTCTGGGCTACCGCTGACATAATAAATAAAAACATACATTATATTCAGTAGGCTAACATGAAGTAATATTTTCTAATGACTTCACTACACTTTAAATTACTTAATTATTTATTTGTAAACTCTATCCGTCTTGTTTGGGACCAAAATGTCTTGATGACTTTGTCATTGAAAGTACTGTTGGGTTGGTTTCTAAGTTTCTGAGGGAATGATTTCTTAATGGACATTAATGCCAAACCAGATAAGCGTTCTTGTGTCTTGAGTTGAGCGACAATAAGATTTGCTTCTCTTGAGAGCAGAAAAAGTTCTTTCTTCAGATGCTGATGCGCATAACGTAGTTATAAATAGCTAAGGAAGTTCCGGTAATCAGGCAGCTTCACTTTGACTTTTTGAAGATTCTAATTGGCTAGAGCTAAAAATAACCAATGAAACCGCATTCATCTTGCGGTAACAACCTATACATTATTTTGACGGGAATTTTTGAATGTCAAGGTCGTTAAACTAAATTCGATTAGAGGAAAAATGTACCGCTGGCTCCAAGAGGTTTCAATGTAGGATAGTAGAACATTCACAAACGTTATAGTGGCCAGAGGAAAACCTTGCTTTGATAAATGCAAATCAAAGCAAATAAACCATATTGGCCTACGAAGTGTGTAATAGAATATTCAAAAATGTGTAATATAATTATTTTTTAAAATATAATGAATTATAATTTCCTTTTGTATTTCGTTAATATGTTCAGGCTACAGGCGGTATCTGCGGTATCATAGAGAATACGCCACTGGTTGGAATGTTTATTCAGGTCCATCCATGAAGTACCATCTAGTCCTCTCATCATGTGATCTATACAATGTTTTCCATCACCTCGTCTACAGTGGGCTACATCCCAGAAACGCCTGTTTAAATTACTTCAATGAAAGCATGTTCTTGCGATCTCAAGTTTTCTCTATTTCATTTCTTGATCAAGTAGCAATTGTCAATTCATTATTTGTGACTACTATGATTATCCCGTGCAACATTGGGTTTTAATACGATCTTAATACAGCTATTACAGTCAAGCATGACCATGTTGATAAGTTATCAATGCTTCACAGCTTATCAGCTCAGATATGGCTTGATCATTGTATAAATAAAATATGTGTAAGTATGTGTGTGTGTGTGTGTTAATTAAATTTGGAGAACAAACTGGCAAGACAACGACACACCCTCTAGATGGAATGTGACGTTAATAGATGATTCAAGCACATCCTGTTCGAATGTAGCAAGAAAACCAGAAATATGATTTCTTTTAGTAAAGTATTGCAGTCAATCTTTACAACTAGACTAAACATAACTACGAGGCAGCGGCAGATATTAAGAGGAGGTAACGGTAGCCACCACCCCTCTTTATCACAGTACGTAACGGTAGCCACGACCCCTCTAATATTGTATCACAGTACGTAGCGGTAGCCACCACCCCTCTTTATCACAGTACATAGCGGTAGCCACGACCCCTCTAACATTTTATCACAGTACGTAACGGTAGCCACGACCCCTCTAATATTTGATCATAGTACGTAGCGGTAGCCACGACCCCTCTAATATTTTATCATAGTACGTAGCGGTAGCCACGACCCCTCTAATATTTTATCACAGTACGTAACGGTAGCCACGACCCCTCTAACATTTTATCATAGTACGTAGCGGTAGGCACGACCCCTCTAATATTTGATCATAGTACGTAGCGGTAGCCACGACCCCTCTAGTATTTTATCACAGTACGTAACGGTAGCCACGACCCCTCTAACATTTTATCATAGTACGTAGCGGTAGGCACGACCCCTCTAATATTTGATCATAGTACGTAGCGGTAGCCACGACCCTCTAGTATTTTATCACAGTACGTAGCGGTAGCCACGACCCCTCTAATATTTTATCACAGTACGTAACGGTAGCCACGACCCCTCTAACATTTTATCATAGTACGTAGCGGTAGCCACGACCCCTCTAATATTTTATCATAGTACGTAGCGGTAGCCACGACCCCTCTAGTATTTTATCACAGTACGTAGCGGTAGCCACGACCCCTCTAATATTTTATCACAGTACGTAACGGTAGCCACGACCCCTCTAATATTTTATCACAGTACGTAACGGTAGCCACGACCCCTCTAATATTTTATCACAGTACGTAGCGGTAGCCACGACCCCTCTAATATTTTATCACAGTACGTAACGGTAGCCACGACCCCTCTAATATTTTATCACAGTACGTAACGGTAGCCACGACCCCTCTAATATTTTATCACAGTACGTAACGGTAGCCACCACCCCTCTAATATTTGATCACAGTACGTAATGGTACCACGACCCCTCTAATATTTTATCACAGTACGTAACGGTAGCCACGACCCTCTAATATTTTATCACAGTACGTAACACGATCATATTTCAGCTCAGAATAATCATTTTTCAAATACAAATTTAAGTAGAAAATCTTGCTGTCCGACAGATTAACAATCTACAAAACCCACAAGATCAGCATTCAACAAAACTCAACAGATCAACATTCGAGAGACAGAGAGGTTGTGAGTTCAAATCCCGGCTGCGCCAGTTGAAAATTTTATATATGATTTCTCTCAGCGGCAACCACCTCAGCATCGAGGCCCGGCAGTAAACGTCAATTACACATCGACGGAAAAAGTATGAGTACCTCCGAAGTTGCAACAATAGCCAAAAAAAATAATGATTGTTTCTTCTTAATAATGGAAATCAGCTCTGTTTTTTGCTTTGGCCCTTTTCAGAATGTTTTCATTACTCTTCTTAGCTGTGCATGATATTCTCAACATTCTTCTATAAAACCACATTTCTACAGTGACAGCCTGCGGTGATTTTCTTGTCTGTTGTCCTATTGTCCATGATTCATATCCATATGTTAAGACTGGCTCTACATAACATTTAAGAACTCTCTTTTGTTGTTTCTATTGTCAAAATGGATTGGAGTAATCAGGAATCTATGGGCGCAGCCATTGTTGTGTGTGCTACGTTATCATAATATTGTATATACCCTAGACCGGCCATACGCTAATCTTACGGTCTGTTGTTTGATGTGCGACGGGGATAATACGACGACTGTGTTTTATATGTTCGGAATTGGAGTCATAAAAACAATGTCCTAACATCATCAAGCGCTATACATATGATAATGTGGAAGATAATGAGGAAGAATCGGGATTGCTAACAGAAGAAGTAGAGGAGGCCTTGCGCAACATGAAGTTAAGAAAATCACCCGAGCCGCAAAATATAACAGAACAGAACAGACTGGCGTTATTGGAGAATTTAGAATACAAATAATTTAAAAGCTTTTGAATGACATCTACAACAGCGAATGTCAGTGACTTGAGTTGTCGCTGTAACGTAGTGTCTGAAGTGAAAATGGGAGAGGGGGTGTCAGGTGTCTTCATCGTTGAATGTTCGAGATTTAAAACTATATATACATATTCAGTTGTCACGTCACGGTATTACACGTGACTACATCAATTAAAACAATTCTGTTTTCATTCACTTTAACCTTGTACGGACTGTCAGCGATGTACCTTTGTAAGTTAAGGCATGATCGACTCATCGAAAGCCGAATGTCTGTAGCGTACCGAACGTTGTATGTCACACTTTGACAAGTTTCACAAGCCGTTACCAAATAATTTCAACTGTTAAATCCTGTCCTATTCCAAGTACATGTGTCAGTAGCAGAAAGCAAACATGTCCAGCAATAGTTTCTGAGATTTTGTTGACCTAGTTAACCACGGGTTGACAGATACTGTCGCTAAAATATCGAGTTATGTCCCCTTGTTCTTTACTTTATGTTCACTTTTAAGATCTGGAAGGGATAGTCCTACTTTTCTCCACAAGGTGCTATCACTCATTTTAGTGTATTACTCACTGCAAACAACATTACTAACATAGCGACACAACAACAATTACTAACATAGCGATACAACAACAACAATTACTATGACAGAGACACAACAACAACAATTACTAACATAGCGACACAACAACAATTACTAAAACAGAGGGCAACAACAACAATTACTAAAACAGAGGGCAACAACGAATACTAACACAGAGGCACAACAACAACAATTACTAATACAATTAAACAAATAAAACGAACATTGAACACACAGATTGAACGAACATTGAACACAAATAAAACAAACATTGAACACACATATAGAACGAGGACTTCCGTTTCAAAATGGTGGAACGTTTCACGTTCTCTCGATCGCTGCAGAAAATACATCTGGGGTTTACTTAATTCGGTTCTCAGATGCAATTTTCTGTGTTGAAATCAAAATGATGTTCTATTTAGCAAATCTGCGCCGACGAAGTGGACAAAATCTGCGCTGTCGAGTACACACAGCAATGTTCCTTTTTGACAAGTCAAGTATTGTAACGGCGACCTTCACCGTCTAGTGTTGACATGCGCTTTACGTCATACTGAGTGCTGTTCTATGGCGACGTTGGAATTGTTTGATGCAAGTTATTTACATGCTGAAACGCAATGGATTGCTCCATCAAGTCGACTGAAGATTTTCCTCTTTGGGGAATTTGTACCGTGTTTCGTTCGTTGTACGCTAACCGTAGGGTCTGTTGTTTGATGTGTGACGGGGATAATTCGACGACTAACAGTGTGTTTCTATGTTCGGTTGGAATCAAGAACGATGTCCTATCATCATCAAGCGCTCTACATTTTTAGTTCTCAATATGACGATCATCAGTTTCGGGAGGACGTGAACTCCCATGGTATATGGTGGATAGGCGGCAGGAACCATTGAAGGCTATGTCTGAAACGTGTTCCTTGTTGCAGTTTCCTCATATTCCAAGTCCGGCTTCTTGCAGGAGCTACTGAGTTAAGGGCTCTGTGCATACCGTGAGCTGTGTGTCTCATCCGTTTTGAACATGTTTCGATATTCCATTTGATTACGATGAATGATGATATCGTATGACAGGAAACAGTTGGCTGTGTTCACTTTCTGCGCGGTTTCGCCTTATGTCTTTTGGCGTGTGCTGAGACTGCTACAATGGGGACTACAGTTACCTTTCTTTGTTTGGGAGATGAGTTAGTAATTCGGATGATTCCACTGGCACGGGCGGTTGAGCAATTATGGATTTTAATTCGTTTGCTGTGATACCGAGGCCTTCCATAACCAATAACATATAGAACGAACATTGAACACACATAGAACGAACATTGGACACACATATTGAACTAACAATATTCCCAACCGGCCGGGATTTCCATGCACCCTGAAATATATTCCCCTGTCGGATATCTACAGAATGATCTACTAAACTATGTACTCATAACTCTAGCACAGAAACCTGGTGCGATGAAATGTGAAAAGCGCGTGTACGATAAGTGTTATTGAGTTACAGAACTAAGATGTTACTAAGAACCACCTGGAAAGTTACAGAACTAAGATGTTACTAAGAATCATCAGGAACATTAAAGAACTAAGATGTTACTAAGAACCACCTGGAAAGTTACAGAACTAAGATGTTACTAATAATCATCAGGAACGTTAAAGAACTAGGATGTTACTAAGAATCATCAGGAAAGTTACAGAACTAAAATGTTACTAAGAATCATCAAGAAAGTTACAGAACTAAGATGCTACTAAGAATCATCGAGAAAGTTACAGAACTAAGATGCTACTAAGAATCATCAAGAAAGTTACAGAACTAAGATGTTACTAAGAATCATTAAGAAAGTTACAGAACTAAGATGCTACTAAGAATCATCAGGAAAGAGTGAGACAAAAATAAAGCAGAAATTAATGTCGTGGATTTTTGGAAGATAAATGTTCAAATACATAATAGATCATTAATAGAAATGGTCCTACAAGTAAAAACACATTCATGCGTATGGCATATAAACTACAAAAAACACAAAAAAAAACATTTGACAAAGTAAAGCAACAAGAAATAATCACAATTTTAGAATGCATAAACGTTCACAGCAAAGATTTAAGAATAATAAAGAACATGTTCTGGCAATAAAATGCAGTCCAAAAGAAACAGGAAATCAACTGGGAATGTTGGGAACAAATAAAACCGTTTTAGACAAGCTTGTCACCAGATTGATTGAAAAGTCAGATTATATTGACATCAATGAAGGACGACATATTGGGAACAACAGTTGGTAGACGTCAACACTTTGATAACATCGCTTGATTCACTAGCAGCGAAAGTGAGTTACTGAAATGATTGATATCACAGCGAAGGGAAGCAACAATAAAGGCATAAGCCTCAACAACAATAGGACAGAGGCAATGGTTACTACAATGAGAAAGGCATGTCCTTATTTATCATCATGTGCCATACCGGTAGGCGATATTCTCTCTGTGGTTTTACTAACTACAGTCATGTGGCTTCTGTTGGATTGGAAATGATAACTTACCACCACTGTGTGTCTATATGTTTGGAATTGCAGTCATCAATGATGGCCTAACATCATCAAGTGCTATGACGATCATCAATTTCGGGAGGACGTGAACTCCCATGGTATATGGTGGATAGGCGGCAGGAACCATTGAAGGCTATGTCTGAAAAGTGTTCCTTGTTGCAGTTTCCTCATATTCCAAGTCCGACTTGTTGCAGGAGCTACTGAGTTAAGTGCTCTGTGCACACCGTGAGCTGTGTGTCTCATCGGTTTTGATCATGTTTCGATATTTCAATTGTTTACGATGAATTATGATATCGTATGACAGGGAACAGTTGGCTGTGTTCACTTTCTGCGCGGTTTCGCCTTATGTCTTTTGGCGTGTGCTGAGACTGCTACGATGGGGACTACAGTTTCCCTTTCTTTGTTTGGGAGATGAGTTAGTAATTCGGATGATTCCACTGGCACGGGCGGTTGAGCAATTATGGATTTTAATTCGTTTGCTGTGATACCGAGTCCTTCCATAACCAATAACCAATAACCGGTAGGCGATCATGTCCTTCCACAATCTTCTATCTACCATGCATCGTATCGATCCTGTTGTTGACTGTTTTCCATACCATGACACCAAGTTATCCAGTATTTTCTCTCTTTGTCGTCCGCGATCTCTCTTTCCTTTTATTTTTCGAGTTGTAACCAAGTATTCCAACTTTTCTTTTCTCATGATGTGCCCAAAAATGTTGATTGTTTCTTACTGATGTTTTTTTAGGAGCTGCCTTTTTGTGTTGGCCTCTTGTGAACTTCCTCATTGGTCTTTTTATCTGTCCAGGGAACTTTCAACATTCTTCTGAGAAATCCCATCTCTGTGGCCTCTAATCGTCTACTGTCCATGATTCGCCTCCATAGGTCAGAATTGGTTCTATATAGCACCGATGAACTCTCTTTCTCATTTCTATTGACATAGATTTGTTTCATAAAATATTTTTCATTTTCTGAAATGCTATTTTGGCCTGAGCTATTCTGCTTTTTATTTCCGTGGTGCATCTTCCATCCGATGTTATTATTGTACCCACGTATTTGACGTGTTGCACTTGTTTAAAATTTGTCCTATTTATTTTTATGTTGCATGCTGGTGATGATTGTTTCTTTGATATGACCATTACTTCTGTTTTCTTACTATTCAGACTGAGACCTTTCTTGTTGCTTTCTTTTACTATTGTGTCTATCATTTCTTGTAGTTCATTCTCTGTCTCTGCTATTAAGACTGTTTCATCCGCATATCGTAAATTATTTATGTCGTGGAGCAGGTGCTGGATGGTGTTGTGGAGCATCCGACAAGTAGTGCCAGTTATGGTCCCACTCCGCGATGGCAGGCAGAGGATCTCATGTATAGAGACAATGGCTGCGATCTCCGACTAGTACAGTCACTGCCAAGAAGGAAAGGAATGGCAAACTACCTTCGTATATTGGGGTTAAGGCAAAGAAATGCAAGTGAATGCATAAAAATGTGTCTAAACGACACCATAAAACTAATCCTACATAGCTAACTAGTAATGAAACATCAAAAACAAAATAATCGAAATATGTTGACTTCCCTGTGTGTCGTGGACTGTGGTCAGGCTAGAAAAGGAATTTATCACGGGTGTAGCTGTAATTTATACCCTCTGGTCAGAGGTGAAGGGTTCTAAAAATACACGAGTGGGGGAACGCTATCTAGGTACGTCGACTACAAAGGCATAGGCAATATCTGAAAGTATCTAAGGACCCATAAATACATGTATACACACAAACAGATGCGTGTATACACATGTACACGTGCAAGAAGACGTGCACATACTAATACATATCAACATACACATGCATATACACACACATACATGTGTATGCATACAAGCAAGCACACATATACATGCATGTATATGCATATACATATATATACCAATACCCGTGCCTATGAACACATACATGCATGTGCACATCCATACGGGGACAATCATATGTGTGGAAGTGTGCGTATGACCCACAACCAACCAGAGGGGTTCACACCGGGGTCAGTGTGCAAACTCGAAGGAGAAAAAATAGAACAGTAGAATAACAGGTACTCAAACGGCGGAAAGAGTGAGATGTATGAGAGTGGGGTGCAATAAAAACATATGAGGGGTAAGTAGCACAGAAAAAGGTATATAGGAGAACACCAAAGTGTCTCAACGGGACTAGTGGAGAAGAACTAAGAATAGAGTGGCATAGTGTTTTCTATAAACCCACAGACGCCCACTGCTACCTTCTCTATACTTTATCCCATTCACCTTCTTGTTGCGACACTATTCCATTCTCACAGTTATTGCATCTCCGTCACATCTGCTAGGATGACCAAGATTTCCTCCACAGGCTCACCTCACTTTAGGTTTCTTCAGCCGCCGGCTTTATCCAGACTCGATCCTCCAGTCTGCCCTCCAGCGGGTCCTCCTTATCACCCGTCCCGAGGCACTCACTCCTTCCGACCGCCCCCCCCCTGAGAGAACTATACTCACCCTCACTTATCATCCTCACAACTTAGCAGCTGTGAAGATACTCAACCGCTACCGTTCCATTCTCCTCTCTGATCCCACTACCCGTCTACTTTTTTAGTGAACCCCCGATGATCGCTTTCAAGCGCGACAGGAATTTGGGTGACATTCTGGTTAGGAGCCATCTCCCTCGCTCCGACCCTCAACACTTCGGTACGGCCCCTTGTGGTCGTAACTGTATCACCTGTGCCTATGTGCTCCTTGCTGACTCGGTCTTATTCCCCAATGGACGGTTCAAGATCAAGCATGGCTTCACATGTGTGTCCCGTAACATCATTTATGCCATTATATGCCAACGATGCCACATGACCTATATTGGCGAGTCTGGTAGAAGATTAGCGGAAAGATTTTGTGAACATCTACGAGATGTCCAACAGAATACTGGCACTCCGGTGTCTTCCCACTTCAACTCTCCTGATCACAAGGGCAAAGACGACATCCGTGTCACTGGTATTGTCCTCTGTCCACTCTGGCGACCGCAGCCGATATACTTTGGAAAATCGCCTCATAGTCCAGTATGGTTCGCTGACCCCACGAGGCATGAATGTATCACACTCATACGCATAGTTTACTTTCGGCTGCTCCCTCCCTCTTGCATAGCCCTCTCTACCACCCATGTTGTGGCTCTTTAGTCTATCTACTATGCCACTCTATTCTTAGTTCTTCTCCACTAGTCCCCGTTGAGGCACTTCGGTGTTCACCTATATACCTTTTTCTGTGCTACTTACCCCTCATATGTTTATATTGCACCCCACTCTCATACATCTCACTCTTTCCGGCTTTTGAGTACCTGTTATTCTACTGTTCTATTCTTTCTCCTTCGAGTTTGCACACTGACCCCGGTGTGAACCCCTCTGGTTGGTTGTGGGTCATACGCACACTTCCACACATATGATTGTCCCCGTATGGATGTGCACATGCATGTATGTGTTCATAGCCACGGGTATTGGTATATATATGTATATGCATATACATGCATGTATATGTGTGCTTGCTTGTATGCATACACATGTATGTGTGTGTATATGCATGTGTATGTTGATATGTATTAGTATGTGCACGTCTTCTTGCACGTGTACATGTGTATACACGCATCTGTGTGTGTATACATGTATTTATGGGTCCTTAGATACTTTCAGATATTGCCTATGCCTTTATAGATTTGATAAAATATCTTTAAAAGAAAACTGCTAGAACAAAATTCATATAGGAGAAGGTGTATCTTGGTCTACGCCCTATGGGCCGATTACGGCTCGAAAGATGTGTGTAAACACGACATGAAGACTCTGAACATAAACCTGCAGCATGGGAAGACATAGCTGCAGACTGCAATCTCTGGGAACACACTCTAAAGGTTCACCTCAAAGAAGAAGCAGACAGATTCATAGAGAAAGAGAATACACGACGGAAGAAAAGAAAAGAAAAAATAACATTTCTAAGGGCGCTGAAAAATTCATAGTCAACTATGACTAACGGAGTCTACTACTATTTAACATTTGTATCTGAGTTATATTTTAGCTGTATTGTGTAACATTTGTCTCTGAGTTATATTTTAGCTGTATTATGTAACATTTGTCTCTGAGTTATATTTTAGATGTATTATGTAACATTTGTCTCTGAGTTATATTTTAGCTGTATTATGTAACATTTGTCTCAGAGTTATATTTTAGTTGTATTATTTAACATTTGTCTCTGAGTTATATTTAGTTGTATTATGTTACATTTAGGGTGTCCGGTTAGCGCAATCGATAGGCGGTTGGCTTACCACGGCAACAGCCGGGGTTCGTACCCTGGCGAGGACACCTGGGTTTTACTAATTCCCTAAAAATTAGTGGGAGCCGCGATAGCTCAGTGGTTAGTGAACTGGACTACTACGGACAAGGGTAGGGTTCGATCCAACCGACGGCTCCGGGTTCACCCAGCCTTAAATGGGTACCGGATTTTTTCTGGGAAAGTAAAGCAGCACGGGCGTAATACCGACCACATTACCCCAAAAAATCATGTGCTGAAGGTCTGTAAAATATAGGGTCACTAACACCATATTTCCCTATACGCCACTTGGCGTGACGGGGGGTACTTTACTTTTTTTTTTACTATGTTACATTTGCCTCTGAGTTATATTTTTGTTGTATTATTTAACATTTGTCTCTGAGTTATATTTTAGTTGTATTATGTAACATTTGTCTCTGAGTTATATTTTAGCTGTATTGTGCAACATTTGTCTCAGAGTTATATTTAGTTGTATTATGTAATATTTGTCTCTGAGTTATATTTTAGCGTATTATGTAACATTTGTCTCTGAGTTATATTTAGCTGTATTATTTAACATCTGTCTCTGAGTTATATTTTAGTTGTATTATTTAACATTTGTCTCTGAGTTATATTTTAGCTGTATTATTTAACATTTGGGAGCCGCGATACATCAGTGGTTAGTGAACTGGACTACAAAGGACAAGAGGTAGGGTTCGATCCCAAACTGACGTCTTCCGGGTTCACCCAGCCTTAAATGGGTACCGGATTTTTTTCTGGGAAAGTAAAGCAGCACGGGCGTAATATCGACCACATTACCCCAAAAATCATGTGCTAAAGGTCTGTAAAAATATAGGGTCACTAACACCATATTTCCCTATACGCCACTTGGCGTGACGGGGGTACTTTACTTTTTTTTTATTTATTTAACATTTGTCTCTGAGTCATATTTTAGCTGTATTATTTAACATTTGTCTCTGAGTCATATTTTAGCTGTATTATTTAACATTTGTCTCTGAGTCATATTTTAGCTGTATTATTTAACATTTGTCTCTGAGTCATATTTTAGCTGTATTATTTAACATTTGTCTCTGAGTTATATTATAGCTGTATTATTTAACATTTGTCTGTGAGTCATATTTTAGCTGTATATTTAACATTTGTCTCTAAGTTATATTATAGCTGTATTATGTAACATTTGTCTCTGAGTCATATTTTAGCTGTATTATTTAACATTTGTCTCTGAGTTATATTATAGCTGTATTATTTAACATTTGTTTCTGAGTCATATTTTAGCTGTATTATTTAACATTTGTATCTGAGTTATATTATAGCTGTATTATTTAACATTTGTCTCTGAGTTATATTTTAGCTGTATTATGTAACATTGTCTCTGAGTTATATTTTAGATGTATTATGTAACATTTGTCTCTGAGTTATATTTTAGCTGTATATGTAACATTTGTCTCAGAGTTATATTTAGTTGTATTATTTAACATTTGTCTCTGAGTTATATTTAGTTGTATTATGTTACATTTAGGGTGTCCGGTTAGCGCAATCGATAGGCGGTTGGCTTACCACGGCAACAGCCGGGGTTCGTACCCTGGCGAGGACACCTGGGTTTTACTAATTCCCTAAAAATTAGTGGGAGCCGCGATAGCTCAGTGGTTAGTGAACTGGACTACTACGGACAGGGGTAGGGTTCGATCCCAACCGACGGCTCCGGGTTCACCCAGCCTTAAATGGGTACCGGATTTTTTCTGGGAAAGTAAGCAGCACGGCGTAATACCGACCACATTACCCAAAAAATCATGTGCTGAAGGTCTGTAAAATATAGGGTCACTAACACCATATTTCCCTATACGCCACTTGGCGTGACGGGGGTACTTTACTTTTTTTTTTACTATGTTACATTTGCCTCTGAGTTATATTTTTGTTGTATTATTTAACATTTGTCTCTGAGTTATATTTTAGTTGTATTATGTAACATTTGTCTCTGAGTTATATTTTAGCTGTATGTGCAACATTTGTCTCAGAGTTATTTTTAGTTGTATTATGTAATATTGTCTCTGAGTTATATTTTAGCTGTATTATGTAACATTTGTCTCTGAGTTATATTTTAGCTGTATTATTTAACATCTGTCTCTGAGTTATATTTTAGTTGTATTATTTAACATTTGTCTCTGAGTTATATTTTAGCTGTATTATTTAACATTTGGGAGCCGCGATACATCAGTGGTTAGTGAACTGGACTACAAAGGACAAGAGGTAGGGTTCGATCCCAACTGACGTCTTCCGGGTTCACCAGCCTTAAATGGGTACCGGATTTTTTTCTGGGAAAGTAAAGCAGCACGGGCGTAATATCGACCACATTACCCCAAAAATCATGTGCTAAAGGTCTGTAAAATATAGGGTCACTAACACCATATTTCCCTATACGCCACTTGGCGTGACGGGGGTACTTTACTTTTTTTTTATTTATTTAACATTTGTCTCTGAGTCATATTTTAGCTGTATTATTTAACATTTGTCTCTGAGTCATATTTTAGCTGTATTATTTAACATTTGTCTCTGAGTCATATTTTAGCTGTATTATTTAACATTTGTCTCTGAGTTATATTATAGCTGTATTATTTAACATTTGTCTGTGAGTCATATTTTAGCTGTATTATTTAACATTTGTCTCTAAGTTATATTATAGCTGTATTATGTAACATTTGTCTCTGAGTCATATTTTAGCTGTATTATTTAACATTTGTCTCTGAGTTTATATATAGCTGTATTATTTAACATTTGTTTCTGAGTCATATTTTAGCTGTATTATTTAACATTTGTATCTGAGTTATATTATAGCTGTATTATTTAACATTTGTCTCTGAGTCATATTTTAGCTGTATTATTTAACATTTGTCTCTGAGTTATATTATAGCTGTATTATTTAACATTTGTCTCTGAGTCATATTATAGCTGTATTATGTAACATTTGTCTCTAAGTCGTATAAGAGACTGTTTTTACATTAGTTTAAAAAGTCGTAACTTTGTGTTTACTTACATAGAAGTAAAGGAATACACATAGTAAGCTTCTGTAAAGCTGATGATAATGTGAAAATAAAAAAGATGATAATAGTGGTATAAGTACATCTTTACATAGATGGAAGACATCACACAATCAAACGACGTTTCGATTCAACAGGCCTTTAGAAAGAATAATGGACAACACACACACATACACACACACACACAGACAGACACACACACACAAAGTACTAATGTTAACACATAGGACGATATACAAACATTGAGTAGCAGCGGTATTGAACCAGTAAAACGGTAAAGCAGCTAAATTGTTTTATTTCCGGTTGTCCCTCACATACTTCAAACTGTAACCATGCAAATCCCCCCCCCCCACCTTTTTTTCCCCCTTTCATGCTTGTTTTTATGTTTTTTAAGAAATCTTCGTTGCTCTATTTATTCTTTGTTGACGTCACTCTCAGCTCCTCCAATGGCTGATAAAGCTGTCCAGGTATGCAAAGTGATCCACTTCCTCTATTGGCGCTGCTTTAATTTCTACTGGGTGGTGGCATGTGTTGTTACATTTGATTATCATCGTTTTTATCGATTTATTATTTTTTCGTTCGCCTCTGACGAAGTCCCTAGACACTAGAAACTGAATTTTTGCGTGTTGTTCCATTTTTTTTCTGACATCCGTGTGCACAGGGGTCCCTCGCCGCACAGGCAGATAACTCCGACTCCGCAGGTACTCATATTTTTTCCGTCAATGAGTAATTGACGTGTATTACTCATTACTGAGTATATGGTTTTACAACGTGTAGAAAACACATGAGTAAACGATGAATTATCGAGATTAATCTGTAGTTAGATTTTAGCAGAATTTATTCTTTGCTCATGTCACTTGTTTTACATCTGCTTGTGGCTAAGTGCAAGGTTTTCTGGTACTCGTTTGGGACACAGTTTTACAGCCTTTCTGGTTTTGACTGCTTCACTTCATACTCTTTATTTTCAGAGTCCCTCCATTTCCCCACCCGTCCAATGTTATCTCAGAATTGTTTTGAGTTATCTTCTACAAAGTGTCTTTCTCCAGTTGGAATGTCAAACTTGTCCACACATCAGGATTGGATTTCACTTTGGGTTTGAAAAGTCTAATCTCTAATGTTTGGAGATCACTCAAGGCGATCAGGATGAAAAATGAACGCAGCCAAGATTGTTAATCTTGGCAGAAAAATGAATGTCAGCGATGAGGACAGTGGTGAGGACAGTGATGAGGGCAGTGATGAGGGCAGTGATGAGGACAGTGATGAGGGCAGTGATGAGGGCAAAGATGAGGACAGTGATGAGGGCAGTGATGAGGGCAGTGATGAGGGCAGTGATTAGGGCAGTGATGAGGGCAGTGATGAGGGCAAAGATGAGGACAGTGATGAGGGCAGTGATGAGGGCAGTGATGAGGGCAGTGATGATGGAGGGCAGTGATGAGGGTAGTGATGAGGACAGTGATGAGGGCAGTGATGAGGGCAGTGATGAGGACAGACATGAGGACAGTGATGAGGATAGTGATGAGGGCAGTGATGAGGGCAGTGATGAGGGCAGTGATGAGGGCAAAGATGAGGACAGTGATGAGGGCAGTGATGAGGGCAGTGATGAGGGCAGTGATGAGGACAGTGATGAGGACAGTGATTAGGGTAGTGATGAGGGACAGTGATGAGGCAGTGATGAGGGCAGTGATGAGGGCAGTGATGAGGACAGTGATGAGGACAGTGATGAGGACAGTGATGAGGACAGTGATGAGGGCAGCGATGAGGACAGTGATGAGGGCAGCGATGAGGACAGTAATGAGGACAGAGATGAGGACAGAGATGAGGACAGTGATGAGGGCAGTGATGAGGACAGTGATGAGGACAGTGATGAGACAGATATGAGGACAGTGATGAGGACAGTGATGAGGACAGTGATGGGGGCAGTGATGAGGACAGTGATGAGGACAGTGATGAGGACAGAGATGAGGACAGTGATGAGGACAGTGATGAGGACAGACATGAGGACAGACATGAGGGCAGAGATGAGAACAGACATGAGGGCAGAGATGAGGACAGTGATGAGGACAGTGATGAGGACAGACATGAGGACAGATATGAGGGCAGAGATGAGAACAGACATGAGGAAAGACATGGGACAGTGATGAGGACAGTGATGAGGGCAGAGATGAGGACAGAGATGAGGACAGACATGAGGACAGAGATGATGACAGTGATGAGGACAGTGATGAGGGCAGTGATGAGGACAGTGATGAGGACAGTGATGAGGACAGTGATGAGGACAGACATGATGACAGTGATGAGGACAGAGATGAGGACAGACATGAGGACAGTGATGAGGGCAGTGATGAGGACAGTGATGAGGGCAGTGATGAGGACAGAGATGAGGACAGTGATGAGGACAGACATGAGGACAGTGATGAGGACAGTGATGAGGACAGTGATGAGGACAGTGATGAGGGCAGTGATGAGGGCAGTGATGAGGACAGAGATGAGGACAGTGATGAGGACAGTGATGAGGACAGTGAGGAGGACAGTGATGAGGGCAGTGATGAGGGCAGTGATGAGGACAGAGATGAGGACAGTGATGTGGACAGTGACAAGTAGAGAAATGAGGAGCACAGACAGAGAGAGAGACTAAGAGAGATAGTTGAGAGAGAGAGAGAGTGAAACAGGAGGGTAGATACAAACAAAGAGAGAGAAATGAGGATAAGGATACGAAGAACGAGAGAGAAGAAGAAAGGAGAAAGCGATGACTGAAAAGAAAAGAAAAAGAGAAGAGAAAGACATGGACAAAAGAGAATTAAGGGACAGAGAAAGGGAGAATCAGTGAGAAGAAAGGGGGGAGGGGGAAGAGAGAGAGAGTTAGGAGCAAATTAGAGGAAATAGAAAGTGGCGACATGACGAGAGAGAGAGAGAGAGATAGATAGAGAGATAGAGTGAGATGTAAACAGACGAAATAAATGAAAAAAGAGGAAAAAATAAAATGTGTGAGAGAGAGATATAGAGTGAGGTCAAATGGAGCAGTATTAGTGAGAAAGAAAAGAAAGAGAGGATATAGTGAATGTAAAGGAGATATGCGAGAGAAAAGTATATGAGAGAGATATAGGAGACATATAAGAGAAAACAGTATAGCGAGGAGAGGAAAGTATATGAGAGAGATATATGGGACATATAAGAGAAAACAGTATAGAGAGGAGAGGAAAGTATATGAGAGAGATATATGGGACATATAAGAGAAAACAGTATAGAGAGGAGAGAAAAGTATATGAGAGAGATATATGGGACATATAAGAGAAAACAGTATAGCGAGGAGAGAAAAGTATATGAGAGAGATATAGGAGACATATAAGAGAAAACAGTATAGCGAGGAGAGAAAAGTATATGAGAGAGATATATGGGACATATAAGAGAAAACAGTATAGAGAGGAGAGAAAAGTATATGAGAGAGATATATGGGACATATAAGAGAAAACAGTATAGCGAGGAGAGAAAAGTATATGAGAGAGATATATGGGACATATAAGAGAAAACAGTATAGCGAGGAGAGAAAAGGAGAATGTGAGTGGAGTGAATATGAAAGTTAGGAGTCCACAACGAACATACAGATATTTAATCGTTCAATGCCATTTGTTTAATTTGTTTTTTATCTTTGGCCTGTACTAAGGCAAACAAAAGCCCAACATAACTGTTTGAGTGTTGTTTAGGAGTTGGCGTCATATGTGTTATCTGATCGCTGTTTCTGTCGCTGAACAGTGAGTCAGCACTTGTAGCGAACATTTAAGTAGTTCAAATATGAGATAGTTCCTCTCTGTCAATATTCTTCCTGAAGCGGCCTGTTCACATGTCGAATCAGCTTTACTATGAAACATCTCGCTGGGAACACACTTGGTGAAATAACCTCTTGTTTGAAACATCTCGCTGGGAACACACTTGGTGAAATAACCTCTTGTTTGAAACATCTCGCTGTGAACACACTTGGTGAAATAACCTCTTGTTTGAAACATCTCGCTGGGACACACTTGGTGAAATAACCTCTTGTTTGAAACATCTCGCTGTGAACACATTGGTGAAATAACCTCTTGTTTGAAACATCTCGCTGGGAACACACTTGGTGAAATAACCTCTTGTTTGAAACATCTCGCTGTGAACACACTTGGTGAAATAACTCTTGTTTGAAACATCTCGCTGTGAACACACTTAGTGAAATAACCTCTTTTTTGAAACATCTCGCTGTGAACACACTTGGTGAAATAACCTCTTGTTGAAATATCTCGCTGTGAACACACTTGGGTGAAATAACCTCTTGTTTGAAACATCTCGCTGTGAACACACTTGGTGAAATAACCTCTTGTTTGAAATATCTCGCTGTGACACACCTCGTTAAAATATAAATGTTCCATACAAGATTTCGTTGTGACTGCACTTGACGAAATATATTTTTTGTTTATAACTTCCCGTTTTAAAAGCACTTGATCAAAATAATGAACTCACTTGATGAAATAATGAACACACTTGGTGAAATAATGAACACACTTAGCGAAATATTGAACACCATGGTGAAATAATGAACACACTTGGTCAAATAATGAACACAACATGGCAAAATAATCTAAAAAACGTGGTGAAATAATGAACACACATAGTGAAATAATTAACACTTATGGGTAAATAATTAACTAACTTGGTGAAATAATTAACACACTTGGTGAAATAATTAACACACTTGGTGAAATAATTAACACACTTGGTGAAATAATTAACAGACTTGGTGAAATAATTAACACACTTGGTGAAATAATTAACACACTTGATGAAATAATTAACACACGTGATGAAATAATTAACACACTGGTGAAATAATTAACAGACTTGGTGAAATAATTAACACACTTGGTGAAATAATTAACACACGTGATGAAATAATTACACACGTGATGAAATAAACTTTTATTCCCGACATCTCGTTTTACGCACATTTTATGAAATAACGTTCTAGATAACATTTCGCTATTACATACCTATAATGAATTAATGTGTTTTTTTTTTCGTACACTTATTAAAGATTTGCATCACCCGTGTTTCGCACCTTGCGGTCCAATGTCTGCGGCATGCTTTTGTTCCGGGCCGCTTTCCTAACCTTTGATTGTCCTTGACCTCCTGGCAAGGCGGAACCATCTCCTTGAGAACACACTTTAGAGGTGATCACTTCATTGCTATTCTTACCGTCCCATTAGTTTGCTCATCGGCTGAGGGCGTCCAACTCTTGTGAACCACTGGCGCTTCCAGTCTCTTTGAACCAGTTTAAACTCCAGCGTTTGAGATTACACTGTCCATCACTCTTTCAGTGATCGATTTGTTGTTGACTGTCTCAGCTATAGAGTATGTTAAATTGTTGGAGAGTCTTGTAGATCTTCTATTGACTTAGGTTTTTTCCCCACATCAGAAATATCTACAATCTTTGTATCAGTTACAGGTGAATATAACTTGAGCCTACTATAAGTCAGCCATTACAGAAATGTGTATTTCATTTGGCCAACAAGGAAATAACTAGATGCAAAACGGGCACTCTACAATATAATCTTCATCCCAACGTTGTGCTACCAATGCCAGTCCTGGGCCTAGATGCAAGAACAACACAACAATAACTTCTACTGAGATCAAATTAGACGAATGACAGGAAACATCCTGAGAGACAAGATCAGAAATAAAGAAGTGAGAAAAATGCTAGGAATAGCTCCCGCCATAGAATATATACGACGAGCCCTCAATAAAAGTTGCGAGAACACCAGGTCCAAGGGACGACCACGAAAAAGATGGATTGATGGAATATTAGAAGCACTAGGGAACATAACAACAGCAGAGGCGAAAAGAAGAGCAAATTCCTGAAATTATATGTCCCCTCAACGCTGAAAGGCAAATGAGGAAGGTTAGAAGAAGAAGGAGAAGTATTTTATTTGATTTGTCACCAACTTGTAGCACCGCACACAGATGACACCTATTAGATTTGACTACATTTTGTGCTAGTAATTTTCTTGTAGCAGTTTTGAGAATAAACGATACATTTGAAGATTTCACCCACTCTAATATGAATCCTCCCATCAAAAATGGTGTGATAAAAATATTTTATTTCATCCAATGATCAATCTTGAAACAAAATCCAACGATCCACACGACCAATTAAAGGTCTCGGAACTAATGTTTTATTATAACGAAGTAGTTCTAACAAATCTAAAATAGCCATAGAAGAATCATAAACAAGGTTATTTTTTTCTGAAATGAACAATTTGGGTAAAATAACTAAAATATTCATCATCATTGAGTGCCGTCTCCGCATCCAAGGTTGGCTACTATGGAGGGCCATTCCACGCTGTCTCTTGCTTTAATGGCAGATTGCCATAGGTTTACTTGTCTATCTTTTGATGTTACTTGTCCATGTTAGTCTTGGTCTCACAAGACCTATCTCTTTTACCTTGTATTTTCCCTTCCAATACTACCCTTAGTAGGCTGTTGTGTTTAAACATGCCCAACAATTTCATTTGTCTTGTTCTAATTGTGTTTAGTAGTTCTTTTCATTTTTAGTTGTTTTAGAACTTCATCGTTGTTTTTTGCCTTTCCATCCAATTCTACCCATTCTTCTATAAATTAACATTTCAAAGGCTTCAATTTTCTGTTCTGTTTTCTTGCCTAATGTTCATGTTTCTGCACTATAGAGGAATGTTGAGAAGATGTAACATTTTGCTATTCTTAGTTTTAGCCATGGTGTTATTTGTTTTGATGTTAGTATATTTTTCAGGGCATTAATATTGCTTTTTGCCATTTCTATTCTTTTGTTTATTTCAGTTTTACATTTTCCATTCCTGGTTATAGTATGTCCAAGGTAGTTGTCGCTCTGAACTGTCTCCAGGTCTATTCCTTCAACTTTGATATCCACTTGTAGGTTTTGAGTGTTATCTTTCTTATGATCATAGTTTTAGACTTTTTTTATATTCATATCTAATCCATATTTGTTGCTTGTCATGTTTATTTTATTAAGTAATTGTTGTAGATATTTAGGGTTTTCTGCACATACAGTATCATCAAAGTTCCAGTCGGTTACAAGAATAATATAAAAAGGTAATTGTGAAATAAATCATTGATTGCCTTGTTACACGTGGTAAAATATATCGTCAAAGTGCAATTATTATGGATATATGAGTAAATGACATCATGTAAAGTTTGACCCATTTGTCCTGGCCCTGGCTATAATCTGGCCCTTGGTCAGGATTGGCCATCACTGTTGGAGAGGGTCCTCAAGTGTAGACCGTACCTGTACACCTTTACCCAAGCTCTTCTCTATTAGGGTAAAGGCGTCAAGATGCATAGAAGTGAGAAGCTGCTGTAAAGCTGATGATGACAATTAAAAAAAAAAGGAAAATGTGCTATGGTAACCTTACCTACGTAAAGCTGTTATCATTTTTTAAATGCTCATCGTCACTATTCACTATCAGGTCTCGTCGCTTTGTGTCCTTCGTTTTACTATAAGTCAAGTTAATAGGTGTTCAAGTGATAGTTTATGGCTATAGCTGTGAGTCTGTTGGATACATATATGTTCAAGTGATAGTTTATGGCTATAGCTGTGAGTCTGTTGGATACATAGATGTTCAAGTGATAGTTTATGGCTAAAGCTGTGAGCCTGTTGTATACATAGATGTTGAAGTGATAGTTTATGGCTATAGCTGTGAGCCTGTTGGATACATAGATGTTCAAGTGATAGTTTATGGCTATAGCTGTGAGCCTGTTGGATACATATATGTTCAAGTGATAGTTCATGGCTATAGCTGTGAGCCTGTTGTATACATAGATGTTCAAATGATAGTTTATGGCTATAGCTGTGAGCCTGTTGGATATATAGATGTTCAAGTGATAGTTTATGGCTATAGCTGTGAGTCTGTTGGATACATAGATGTTCATGTGATAATTTATGGATATAGCTGTGAACCTGTTGGATACATATATGTTCATGTGATAGTTTACGGCTATAGCTGTGAGCCTGTTGGATACATAGATGTTCAAGTGATAGCTTATGGCTATAGCTGTTAGTATGTTGGATACATATATGTTCAAGTGATAGTTTATGGCTATAGCTGTGAGTCTGTTGGATACATAGATGTTCAAGTGATAGTTTATGGCTATAGCTGTTAGCCTGTTGGATACATATATGTTCAAGTGATAGTTTATGGCTATAGCTGTGAGCCTGTTGGATACATAGATGTTCAAGTGATAGTTTATGGCTATAGCTGTTAGCCTGTTGGATACATAGATGTTCAAGTGATAGTTTATGGCTATAGCTGTGAGTCTGTCGGATACATAAATGTTCATGTGATAATTTATGGCTATAGCTGTGAGCCTGTTGGATACATATATGTTCATGTGATAGTTATGGCTATAGCTGTGAGCCTGTTGGATACATAGATGTTCAAGTGATAGTTTACGGCTATAGCTGTGAGCCTGTTGGATACATAGATGTTCAAGTGATAGTTTATGGCTATAGCTGTGAGCCTGTTGTATACATAGATGTTCAAGTGATAGTTTATGGCTATAGCTGTTAGTCTGTTGGATATATAGATGTTCAAGTTATAATTTATGGCTATAGCTGTGAGTCTGTTGGACATATATATGTTCAAGTGATAGTTTATGGCTATAGCTGTGAGCCTGTTGTATACATAGATGTTCAAGTGATAGTTTATGGCTATAGCTGTGAGCCTGTTGGATACATAGATGTTCAAGTGATAGTTTATGGCTATAGCTGTGAGCCTGTTGGATATATAGATGTTCGTGTGATAATTTATGGCTATAGCTGTGAGCCTGTTGGATACAAAGATGATCAAGTGATAGTTTATGGCGATAGCTGTGAGCCTGTTGGATACATATATGTTCATGTGATAGTTTATGGCTATAGCTGTGAGCCTGTTGGATACATATATGTTCAAGTGATAGTTTATCGCTATAGCTGTGAGCCTGTTGGATACATAGATGTTCAAGTGATAGTTTACGGCTATAGCTGTGAGCCTGTTGGATACATAGATGTTCAAGTGATAGTTTATGGCTATAGCTGTGAGCCTGTTGGATACATAGATGTTCAAGTGATAGTTTACGGCTATAGCTGTGAGCCTGTTGGATACATATATGTTCAAGTGATAGTTTATGGCTATAGCTGTGAGCCTGTTGTATACATAGATGTTCAAGTGATAGTTTATGGCTATAGCTGTTAGTCTGTTGGATATATAGATGTTCAAGTTATAATTTATGGCTATAGCTGTGAGTCTGTTGGACATATATATGTTCAAGTGATAGTTTATGGCTATAGCTGTGAGCCTGTTGTATACATAGATGTTCAAGTGATAGTTTATGGCTATAGCTGTGAGCCTGTTGGATACATAGATGTTCAAGTGATAGTTTATGGCTATAGCTGTGAGCCTGTTGGATATATAGATGTTCGTGTGATAATTTATGGCTATAGCTGTGAGCCTGTTGGATACAAAGATGATCAAGTGATAGTTTATGGCGATAGCTGTGAGCCTGTTGGATACATATATGTTCATGTGATAGTTTATGGCTATAGCTGTGAGCCTGTTGGATACATATATGTTCAAGTGATAGTTTATCGCTATAGCTGTGAGCCTGTTGGATACATAGATGTTCAAGTGATAGTTTACGGCTATAGCTGTGAGCCTGTTGGATACATAGATGTTCAAGTGATAGTTTATGGCTATAGCTGTGAGCCTGTTGGATACATAGATGTTCAAGTGATAGTTTACGGCTATAGCTGTGAGCCTGTTGGATACATATATGTTCAAGTGATAGTTTATGGCTATAGCTGTGAGCCTGTTGTATACATAGATGTTCAAGTGATAGTTTATGGCTATAGCTGTTAGTCTGTTGGATATATAGATGTTCAAGTGATAATTTATGGCTATAGCTGTGAGTCTGTTGGATACATATATGTTCATGTTATAGTTTACGGCTATAACTGTGAGCCTGTTGGATACATAGATGTTCAAGTGATAGTTTATGGCTATAGCTGTGAGCCTGTTGGATACATAGATGTTCAAGTGATAGTTTATCGCCATAGCTGTGAGTCTGTTGGATACATAGATGTTCAAGTGATAGTTTACGGCTATAGCTGTGAGCCTGTCGGATACATAGATGTTCAAGTGATAGTTTATGGCTATAGCTGTTAGTCTGTTGGATACATAGATGTTCAAGTAATAGTTTACGGCTATAACTGTGAGCCTGTTGGATACATATATGTTCAAGTGATAGTTTATGGCTATAGCTGTGAGTCTGTTGTATACATAGATGTTCAAGTGATAGTTTATGGCTATAGCTGTTAGTCTGTTGGATATATAGATGTTCAAGTGATAGTTTATGGCTATAGCTGTGAGCCTGTTGGATACAAAATTGATCAAGTGATAGTTTATGGCGATAGCTGTGAGCCTCTTGGATACATATATGTTCATGTGATAGTTTACGGCTATAGCTGTGAGCCTGTTGGATACATAGATGTTCAAGTGATAGTTTATGGCTATAGCTGTGAGCCTGTTGGATACATATATGTTCAAGTGATAGTTTATCGCTATAACTGTGAGCCTGTTGGATACATAGATGTTCAAGTGATAGTTTACGGCTATAGCTGTTAGCCTGTTGGATACATAGATGTTCAAGTGATAGTTTATGGCTATAGCTGTGAGCCTGTTGGATACATAGATGTTCAAGTGATAGTTTACGGCTATAGCTGTGAGCCTGTTGGATACATATATGTTCAAGTGATAGTTTATGGCTTTAGCTGTGAGCCTGTTGTATACATAGATGTTCAAGTGATAGTTTATGGCTATAGCTGTTAGTCTGTTGGATATATAGATGTTCAAGTGATAATTTATGGCTATAGCTGTGAGTCTGTTGGATATATATATGTTCAAGTGATAGTTTATGGCTATAGCTGTGAGCCTGTTGTATACATAGATGTTCAAGTGATAGTTTATGGCTATAGCTGTGAGCCTGTTTGATACATAGATGTTCAAGTGATAGTTTATGGCTATAGCTGTGAGCCTGTTTGATATATAGATGTTCATGTGATAATTTATGGCTATAGCTGTGAGCCTGTTGGATACATTTATGTTCAAGTGATAGTTTATGGCTATAGCTGTGAGCCTGTTGGATACATTGATGTTCAAGTGATAGTTTATGGCTATAGCTGTGAGCCTGTTGGATACATATATGTTCATGTGATAGTTTACGGCTATAGCTGTGAGCCTGTTGGATACATTGATGTTCAAGTGATAGTTTATGGCTATAGCTGTGAGCCTGTTGGATACATTGATGTTCAAGTGATAATTTATGGCTATAGCTGTGAGCCTGTTGGATACATTGATGTTCAAGTGATAGTTTATGGCTATAGCTGTTAGCCTGTTTTATACATTGATGTTCAAGTGATAATTTATGGCTATAGCTGTGAGCCTGTTGGATACAAAGATGATCAAGTGATAGTTTATGGCTATAGCTGTGAGCCTGTTGGATACATATATGTTCATGTGATAGTTTCCGGCTATAGCTGTGAGCCTGTTGGATACATTGATGTTCAAGTGAAAGTTTATGGCTATAGCTGTGAGCCTAATGGATACAAAGATGTTCAAGTGATAGTTTATGGCGATAGCTGTGAGCCTGTTGGATACAAAGACGTCCGAATGATAGTTTAGGGTTTACGAATTTCTGGGGGAAAAAAAACACTCTTGTATGTGATAGATATGTACGTCTTTTTTTTCATAAATGAACGTAAACACTAACACTCTAAACTGTCAAAGTATTTTAACTTTGCAGCTTCACTTGTGACTTTCAGAAATACCGCGCCTGCTGTGAGAATATTTTCTGTTATCAGCGGTACCGGGTCAAAGGTTAAACCTAGATGTGTTGATACAATGAGGGCTGTGTAATTTTGACGATTTAGCTCTTGGGGTATACATTCTATCATAACGGGTTGAAAGACCGACATTGTTTGCGTATGACGACATGTCTCAGAAATATTCATGCTCTACAATCGTGCTGAAAGACAGTCCACATCTATGTCTATCTAAAAATTGTGTCTTGGTTCTATCACAGAAGAATAACGAGAAACTCTAAATATTTATGTCATTTTTTTTTAATTGCTTTACTTTTCATCTGTCTGTCCTGTTTTGTCTCAAGGAAATATGATTAGCCTACACATCCATCATGTGACTAGTGAAATGGGTCACACCAAACGAAGAATTTATTTACAGACGCAATTATTTTGTTCCGAATTTCCATTCTCAAACGAAGGTCTATCATAAAGGCGTTGAAACACAGCAAATGTCATAAACAACAGGATAAGCAGCGTTCTGCGGTTTGGACTGAACATAAAAACAACAAATGAACAACAAATAAACACATATTTACTAGAGTGAAAAATAGTTCAGATACTCTGAGTCTAGAAGGCTATTATTATAACACAATATTAACCAGTTACTATTCATAAATGAACCCATGTATTTTCATAATAAAAAAGGCGACTGTTAAAAAAATAGAATAGATTTACGCCGTATAAAAAGGCTCATGTCGTTTTTTCGGGAAATAGAAAGGGATCGTCACAAAATTCTGAGCCACATCTGGCAGGGAAATATTTCATTTCTTGGTTACGATAGTGAGCTTCCCGATTTATTTGTAAAACCTTTAACCTGGTGAAGCGTCCAGGACGGAGAATATGGTGTTAGTGCCCATATTTTTGGACCATCGACACATTCGTTATGTAATGTAGTCATTCACCTCTTTTTTTCTCACCGCAACAAACTAGCTCACTTCTCTAGTCCTCAACAAACTAGCTCATCTCTCTAGTCCTCAACAAACTAGCTCATCTCTCTAGTCCTCAACAAACTAGCTCATCTCTCTAGTCCTCAACAAACTAGCTCATCTCTCTAGTCCTCAACAAACTAGCTCATCTCTCTAGTCCTCAACAAACTAGCTCATCTCTCTAGTCCTCAACAAACTAGCTCATCTCTCTAGTCCTCAACAAACTAGCTCATCTCTCTTGTCCTCAACAAACTAGCTCATCTCTCTAGTCCTCAACAAACTAGCTCATCTCTCTAGTCCTCAACAAACTAGCTCATCTCTCTAGTCCTCAACAAACTAGCTTACCTCTCTAGTCCTCAACAAACTAGCTCATCTCTCTAGTCCTCAACAAACTAGCTCACTTATCTAGTCTTCAACAAACTAGCTCATCTCTCTAATCCTCAACAAACTAGCTCCCTTCTCTAATCCTCAACAAACTAGCTCACTTCTCTAATCCTCAACAAACTAGCTCACTTCTCTAGTCCTCAACAAACTAGTTCACTTCTTTAGTCCTCAACAAACTAGCTCACTTCTCTATTCCTCAACAAACCAGCTCACTTCTCTAATCCTCAATAAACTAGCTCACTTCTCTAGTCCTTGACAAACTAGCTAACCTCTTTAGTCCTCAACAAACTAGCTCACTTCTCTAGTCCTTGACAAACTAGCTAACCTCTTTAGTCCTCAACAAACTAGCTCACTTCTGTAGTCCTCAACAAACTAACTCACTTCTCTAGTCCTCAACAAACTAGCTCACTTCTCTGGTCCTCAACAAACTAGCTCACTTCTCTGGTCCTCAACAAACTAGCTCATCTCTCTAGTCCTCAAAAAACTAGCTCACTTCTCTGGTCCTCAACAAACTAGCTCACTTCTCTATTCCTCAACAAACTAGCTCACTTCTCTATTCCTCAACAAGCTAGCTCACTTCTCTAATCCTCAACAAACTAGCTCATCTCTCTAGTCCTCAACAAACTAGCTCATCTCTCTAGTCCTCAACAAACTAGCTCATCTCTCTAGTCCTCAACAAACTAGCTTACTCTCTAGTCCTCAACAAACTAGCTCATCTCTCTAGTCCTCAACAAACTAGCTCACTTATCTAGTCTTCAACAAACTAGCTCATCTCTCTAATCCTCAACAAACTAGCTCCTTCTCTAATCCTCAACAAACTAGCTCACTTCTCTAATCCTCAACAAACTAGCTCACTTCTCTAGTCCTCAACAAACAGCTCACTTCTCTAATCCTCAATAAACTAGCTCACTTCTCTAGTCCTTGACAAACTAGCTAACCTCTTTAGTCCTCAACAAACTAGCTCACTTCTCTAGTCCTTGACAAACTAGCTAACCTCTTTAGTCCTCAACAAACTAGCTCACTTCTGTAGTCCTCAACAAACTAACTCACTTCTCTAGTCCTCAACAAACTAGCTCACTTCTCTGGTCCTCAACAAACTAGCTCACTTCTCTGGTCCTCAACAAACTAGCTCATCTCTCTAGTCCTCAAAAAAACTAGCTCACTTCTCTAGTCCTCAACAAACTAGCTCACTTCTCTAGTCCTCAACAAACTAGCTCACTTCTCTGGTCCTCAACAAACTAGCTCACTTCTCTATTCCTCAACAAACTAGCTCACTTCTCTATTCCTCAACAAACTAGCTCACTTCTCTAATCCTCAACAAACTAGCTCATCTCTCTAGTCCTCAACAAACTAGCTCATCTCTCTAGTCCTCAACAAACTAGCTCACTTCTCTAGTCCTCAGCAAACTAGCTCATCTCTCTACTCCTCAACAAACTAGCTCACTTTTCTAGTCCTCAACAAACTAGCTCACTTATTTAGTCCTCAACAAACTAGCTCATCTCTCTACTCCTCAACAAACTAGCTCATCTCTCTACTCCTCAACAAACTAGCTCACTTCTCTAGTCCTCAACAAACTAGCTCACTTATTTAGTCCTCAACAAACTAGCTCATCTCTCTACTCCTCAACAAACTAGCTCATCTCTCTAGTCCTCAACAAACTAGCTCACTTTTCTAGTCCTCAACAAACTAGCTCATCTCTCTAGTCCTCAACAAACTAGCTCATCTCTCTAGTCCTCAACAAACTAGCTCACTTCTCTAGTCCTCAGCAAACTAGCTCATCTCTCTACTCCTCAACAAACTAGCTCATCTCTCTAGTCCTCAACAAACTAGCTCACTTATCTAGTCCTCAACAAACTAGCTCATCTCTCTAGTCCTCAACAATCTAGCTCACTTCTCATGTCCTCAACAAACCAGCTCACTTCTCTAGTCCTCAACAAACCAGCTTACCTCTCCTGTCCTCAATAAACCAGCTCACTTCTCTAGTCCTCAACAAACCAGCTTACCTCTCCTGTCCTCAATAAACCAGCTCACTTCTCTAGTCCTCAACAAACCAGCTTATCTCTCCTGTCCTCAATAAACCAGCTTACTTCTCATGTCCTCAACAAACCAGATTACCTCTCCTGTCCTCAATAAACAAGCTTACCTCCCTGTCCTCAACAAACCAGCTTACTTCTCATGTCCTCAACAAACCAGCTCACTTCTCTAGTCCTCAACAAACCAGCTTACCTCTCCTGTCCTCAATAAACCAGCTTACTTCTCATGTCCTCAACA
This sequence comes from Megaustenia siamemsis, assembly GCA_032433765.1. Classification (NCBI taxonomy): domain Eukaryota; kingdom Metazoa; phylum Mollusca; class Gastropoda; order Stylommatophora; family Ariophantidae; genus Megaustenia; species Megaustenia siamemsis. The sequence continues at coordinate 33,265,893 of JAVIAB010000108.1, read as the reverse complement.
AACCAGCTTACCTCTCCTGTCCTCAATAAACCAGCTTACTTCTCATGTCCTCAACAAACTGCTTACCTCTCCTGTCCTCAACAAACCAGTTTCCCTCTCGTGTCCTCAACAAACCAGCTTATCTCTCTTGTCCTAAACAAACCAGCTTAACTCTCTAGTCACTAACAAACCAGCTTAACTCTCTAGTCCTCAACAAACCAGCTTACCTCTCCTGTCCTCAATAAACCAGCTTACTTCTCATGTCCTCAACAAACCAGCTTACCTCTCCTGTCCTCAATAAACCAGCTTACTTCTCATGTCCTCAACAAACTGGCTTACCTCTCCTGTCCTCAACAAACCAGTTTCCCTCTCGTGTCCTCAACAAACCAGCTTATCTCTCTTGTCCTAAACAAACCAGCTTAACTCTCTAGTCACTAACAAACCAGCTTAACTCTCTAGTCACTAACAAACCAGCTTACCTCCCTTGTCCTCAGCAAAACAGTTTACCTCTCATGTCCTCAACAAACCAGCTTACCTCTCCTGTCCTCAATAAACCAGCTTACTTCTCATGTCCTCAACAAACTAGCTTACCTCTCCTGTCCTCAACAAACCAGTTTCCCTCTCGTGTCCTCAACAAACCAGCTTATCTCTCTTGTCCTAAACAAACCAGCTTAACTCTCTAGTCACTAACAAACCAGCTTAACTCTCTAGTCACTAACAAAACAGTTTACCTCTCATGTCCTCAGCAGACCAGCTCACCAATCTATCCTCAGCAAACCAACTTACCTCTCATGTCCTCAGCAAACCAGCTCACTTCTCTATTCATCAACAAACCAGCTCACCTCTCTAATCCTCAACAAACCAGCTCTCTTCTCTAATCCTCAACAAACCAGCTCACTTTTCTACTCATCAACAAACCAGCTCACCTCTCTAATCCTCAACAAACCAGCTCTCTTCTCTAATCCTCAACAAACAAGCTCACTTCTCTAGTCCTCAACAAACCAGCTCACTTCTGTAGTTCTCAACAAACCAGCTCACTTCTCTAGTTCTCAACAAACCAGCTCTCTTCTCTAGTTCTCAATAAACCTGCTCTCTTCTCTAGTTCTAAACAAACCAGCTCACTTCTCTAATCCTCAACAAACCAGCTATCTTCTCTAATCCTCAACAAACCAGCTCTCTTCTCTAATCCTCAACAAACCAGCTCACTTCTCTATTCCTCAACAAACCAGCTCACTTCTCTAGTTCTCAACAAACCAGCTCATTTCTCTAGTTCTCAAAAAACCAGCTCACTTCTCTATTCCTCAACAAACCAGCTCACTTCTCTATTCCTCAACAAACCAGCTCACTTCTCTAGTCCTTGACAAACTAGCTAACCTCTTTAGTGCTCAACAAACCAGCTCACTTCTCTAATCCTCAACAAACCAGCTCACTTCTCTAGACCTCAATAAACTAGCTCACTTCTCTAGTCCTCAACAAACTAGCTCACTTCTCTAGTCCTCAACAAACTAGCTCACTTCTCTAGTCCTCAACAAACTAGCTCACTTCTCTAGTCCTCAACAAACTAGTTCACTTCTCTAGTCCTCAACAAACTAGCTCACTTCTCTAGTCCTCAACAAACTAGCTCACTTCTCTAGTCCTCAACAAACTAGCTCACTTCTCTAGTCCTCAAAAAACTAGCTCACTTCTCTAGTCCTCAACAAACTAGCTCACTTCTCTAGTCCTCAACAAACTAGCTCACTTCTCTAGTCCTCAACAAACTAGCTCACTTCTCTAGTCCTCAAAAAACTAGCTCACTTCTCTAGTCCTCAACAAACTAGTTCACTTCTCTAGTCCTCAACAAACTAGCTCACTTCTCTAGTCCTCAACAAACTAGTTCAATTCTCTAGTCCTCAACAAACTAGCTCACTTCTCTAGTCCTCAACAAACTAGCTCACTTCTCTATTCCTCAACAAACTAGTTCACTTCTCTAGTCCTCAACAAACTAGCTAGCTTCTCTAGTTCTCAACAAACTAGCTCACTTCTCTAGACCTCAACAAACTAGCTCACTTCTCTAGTCCTCAACAAACTAGCTCACTTCTCTAGTCCTCAACAAACTAGCTCATCTCTCCAGTACTAAAAAAACTAGCTCATCTCTCTAGTCCTCAACAAACAAGCTCACTTATCTAGTCCTCAACAAACTAGCTCATCTCTGTAGTCCTCAACAAACTAGCTCATATCTCTAGTCCTCAACAAACTAGCTCACTTATCTAGTCCTCAACAAACTAGCTCATCTCTCTAGTCCTCGACAAACCAGCTCACTTCTCTAATCCTCAACAAACTAGCTCACTTCTCTAGTCCTTGACAAACTATTTCACTTCTCTAGTCCTCAACAATCCAGCTCTCCCCTCTGCTCCACAACAAACTAGCTCACTTCTCTAGTCCTCAACAAACCAACTCTCCTCTCTACTCCTCAACAAACTAGCTCACTTCTCTAATCCTCAACAAACTAGCTCACTTCTCTAGTCCTCAACAAACTAGTTCACTTCTCTAGTCCTCAACAATCCTGTTTTCCCCTCTACTCCTCAACAAACTAGCTCAATTCTCTAATCCTCAACAAACTAGCTCACTTCTCTACTCCTCAACAAACTAGCTCACTTCTCTTCTCCTCAACAAACTAGCTCACTTCTCTAGTCCTCAACAAACCAGCTCACTTCTCTAATCCTCAAAAAACCAGCTCACTTCTCTAGTTCTCAACAAACCAGCTCTCTTCTCTAGTTCTCAATAAACCTGATCTCTTCTCTAGTTCTAAACAAACCAGCTCACTTCTCTAATCCTCAACAAACCAGCTATCTTCTCTAATTCTCAACAAACCAGCTCTCTTCTCTAATCTTCAACAAACCAGCTCACTTCTCTATTCCTCAACAAACCAGCTCACTTCTCTAGTTCTCAACAAACCAGCTCATTTCTCTAGTTCTCAAAAAACCAGCTCACTTCTCTATTCCTCAACAAACCAGCTCACTTCTCTATTCCTCAACAAACCAGCTCACTTCACTAGTCCTTGACAAACTAGCCAACCTCTTTAGTGCTCAACAAACCAGCTCACTTCTCTAATCCTCAACAAACCAGCTCACTTCTCTAGACCTCAACAAACCAGCTCACTTCTCTAGACCTCAACAAACTAGCTCACTTCTCTAGTCCTCAACAAACCAGCTCACTTCTCTAGACCTCAACAAACTAGCTCACTTCTCTAGTCCTCAACAAACTAGTTCACTTCTCTAGTCCTCAACAAACCAGCTCACTTCTCTAGACCTCAACAAACTAGCTCACTTCTATAGTCCTCAACAAACTAGCTCACTTCTCTAGTCCTCAACAAACTAGCTCACTTCTATAGTCCTCAACAAACTAGCTCACTTCTCTAGTCCTCAACAAACTAGCTCATCTCTCTAGTCCTCAACAATCTAGCTCACTTCTCATGTCCTCAACAAACCAGCTCACTTCTCTAGTCCTCAACAAACCAGCTTACCTCTCCTGTCCTCAATAAACCAGCTCACTTCTCTAGTCCTCAACAAACCAGCTTACCTCTCCTGTCCTCAATAAACCAGCTCACTTCTCTAGTCCTCAACAAACCAGCTTATCTCTCCTGTCCTCAATAAACCAGCTTACTTCTCATGTCCTCAACAAACCAGATTACCTCTCCTGTCCTCAATAAACAAGCTTACCTCCCCTGTCCTCAACAAACCAGCTTACTTCTCATGTCCTCAACAAACCAGCTCACTTCTCTAGTCCTCAACAAACCAGCTTACCTCTCCTGTCCTCAATAAACCAGCTTACTTCTCATGTCCTCAACAAACCAGCTTACCTCTCCTGTCCTCAATAAACCAGCTTACTTCTCATGTCCTCAACAAACTGGCTTACCTCTCCTGTCCTCAACAAACCAGTTTCCCTCTCGTGTCCTCAACAAACCAGCTTATCTCTCTTGTCCTAAACAAACCAGCTTAACTCTCTAGTCACTAACAAACCAGCTTAACTCTCTAGTCACTAACAAACCAGCTTACCTCCCTGTCCTCAGCAAAACAGCTTACCTCTCATGTCCTCAACAAACCAGCTTACCTCTCCTGTCCTCAATAAACCAGCTTACTTCTCATGTCCTCAACAAACTAGCTTACCTCTCCTGTCCTCAACAAACCAGTTTCCCTCTCGTGTCCTCAACAAACCAGCTTATCTCTCTTGTCCTAAACAAACCAGCTTAACTCTCTAGTCACTAACAAACCAGCTTAACTCTCTAGTCACTAACAAACAGTTTACCTCTCATGTCCTCAGCAGACCAGCTCACCAATCTATCCTCAGCAAACCAACTTACCTCTCATGTCCTCAGCAAACCAGCTCACTTCTCTATTCATCAACAAACCAGCTCACCTCTCTAATCCTCAACAAACCAGCTCTCTTCTCTAATCCTCAACAAACCAGCTCACTTTTCTACTCATCAACAAACCAGCTCACCTCTCTAATCCTCAACAAACCAGCTCTCTTCTCTAATCCTCAACAAACAAGCTCACTTCTCTAGTCCTCAACAAACCAGCTCACTTCTCTAGTTCTCAACAAACCAGCTCACTTCTCTAGTTCTCAACAAACCAGCTCACTTCTCTATTCTCAATAAACCTGCTCACTTCTCTAGTTCTCAACAAACCAGCTCACTTCTCTAATCCTCAACAAACCAGCTATCTTCTCTAATCCTCAACAAACCAGCTCACTTCTCTAATCCTCAACAAACCAGCTCACTTCTCTATCCTCAACAAACAGCTCACTTCTCTAGTTCTCAACAAACCAGCTCACTTCTCTAGTTCTCAACAAACCAGCTCACTTCTCTAGTCCTCAACAAACCAGCTCACTTCTCTATTCCTCAACAAACCAGCTCACTTCTCTAGTCCTTGACAAACTAGCTAACCTCTTTAGTGCTCAACAAACCAGCTCACTTCTCTAATCCTCAACAAACCAGCTCACTTCTCTAGACCTCAATAAACTAGCTCACTTCTCTAGTCCTCAACAAACTAGCTCACTTCTCTAGTCCTCAACAAACTAGCTCACTTCTCTAGTCCTCAACAAACTAGCTCACTTCTCTAGTCCTCAACAAACTAGTTCACTTCTCTAGTCCTCAACAAACTAGCTCACTTCTCTAGTCCTCAACAAACTAGCTCACTTCTCTAGTCCTCAACAAACTAGCTCACTTCTCTAGTCCTCAAAAAACTAGCTCACTTCTCTAGTCCTCAACAAACTAGCTCACTTCTCTAGTCCTCAACAAACTAGCTCACTTCTCTAGTCCTCAACAAACTAGCTCACTTCTCTAGTCCTCAAAAAACTAGCTCACTTCTCTAGTCCTCAACAAACTAGTTCACTTCTCTAGTCCTCAACAAACTAGCTCACTTCTCTAGTCCTCAACAAACTAGCTCAATTCTCTAGTCCTCAACAAACTAGCTCACTTCTCTAGTCCTCAACAAACTAGCTCACTTCTCTAGTCCTCAACAAACTAGTTCACTTCTCTAGTCCTCAACAAACTAGCTACTTCTCTAGTCCTCAACAAACTAGCTCACTTCTCTAGTCCTCAACAAACTAGCTCACTTCTCTAGTCCTCAACAAACTAGCTCACTTCTCTAGTCCTCAACAAACTAGCTCATCTCTCTAGTCCTCAACAAACTAGCTCATTCTCTAGTCCTCAACAAACAAGCTCACTTCTCTAGTCCTCAACAAACTAGCTCATCTTCTGTAGTCCTCAACAAACTAGCTCATATCTCTAGTCCTCAACAAACTAGCTCACTTCTCTAGTCCTCAACAAACTAGCTCACTCTCTAGTCCTCAACAAACCAGCTCACTTCTCTAATCCTCAACAAACTAGCTCACTTCTCTAGTCCTTGACAAACTAGCTCACTTCTCTAGTCCTCAACAAACCAGCTCTCCCCTCTGCTCCACAACAAACTAGCTCACTTCTCTAGTCCTCAACAAACCAGCTCTCCTCTCTACTCCTCAACAAACTAGCTCACTTCTCTAATCCTCAACAAACTAGCTCACTTCTCTAGTCCTCAACAAACTAGCTCACTTCTCTAGTCCTCAACAATCCTGTTTTCCCCTCTACTCCTCAACAAACTAGCTCAATTCTCTAATCCTCAACAAACTAGCTCACTTCTCTACTCCTCAACAAACTAGCTCACTTCTCTTCTCCTCAACAAACTAGCTCACTTCTCTAGTCCTCAACAAACCAGCTCACTTCTCTAATCCTCAAAAAACCAGCTCACTTCTCTAGTTCTCAACAAACCAGCTCTCTTCTCTAGTTCTCAATAAACCTGATCTCTTCTCTAGTTCTAAACAAACCAGCTCACTTCTCTAATCCTCAACAAACCAGCTATCTTCTCTAATCTCAACAAACCAGCTCTCTTCTCTAATCCTCAACAAACCAGCTCACTTCTCTATTCCTCAACAAACCAGCTCACTTCTCTAGTTCTCAACAAACCAGCTCATTTCTCTAGTCCTCAAAAAACTAGCTCACTTCTCTATTCCTCAACAAACAGCTCACTTCTCTATTCCTCAACAAACCAGCTCACTTCACTAGTCCTTGACAAACTAGCCAACCTCTTTAGTGCTCAACAAACCAGCTCACTTCTCTAATCCTCAACAAACCAGCTCACTTCTCTAGACCTCAACAAACCAGCTCACTTCTCTAGACCTCAACAAACTAGCTCACTTCTCTAGTCCTCAACAAACCAGCTCACTTCTCTAGACCTCAACAAACTAGCTCACTTCTCTAGTCTCAACAAACTAGCTCACTTCTCTAGTCCTCAACAAACCAGCTCACTTCTCTAGACCTCAACAAACTAGCTCACTTCTCTAGTCCTCAACAAACTAGCTCACTTCTCTAGTCCTCAACAAACTAGCTCACTTCTCTAGTCCTCAACAAACTAGCTCACTTCTCTAGTCCTCAACAAACTAGCTCATCTTCACTAGTCCTTGACAAACTAGCCAACCTCTTTAGTGCTCAACAAACCAGCTCACTTCTCTAATCCTCAACAAACCAGCTCACTTCTCTAGACCTCAACAAACCAGCTCACTTCTCTAGACCTCAACAAACTAGCTCACTTCTCTAGTCCTCAACAAACCAGCTCACTTCTCTAGACCTCAACAAACTAGCTCACTTCTCTAGTCCTCAACAAACTAGTTCACTTCTCTAGTCCTCAACAAACCAGCTCACTTCTCTAGACCTCAACAAACTAGCTCACTTCTATAGTCCTCAACAAACTAGCTCACTTCTCTAGTCCTCAACAAACTAGCTCACTTCTATAGTCCTCAACAAACTAGCTCACTTCTCTAGTCCTCAACAAACTAGCTCATCTCTCTAGTCCTCAACAATCTAGCTCACTTCTCATGTCCTCAACAAACCAGCTCACTTCTCTAGTCCTCAACAAACCAGCTTACCTCTCCTGTCCTCAATAAACCAGCTCACTTCTCTAGTCCTCAACAAACCAGCTTACCTCTCCTGTCCTCAATAAACCAGCTCACTTCTCTAGTCCTCAACAAACCAGCTTATCTCTCCTGTCCTCAATAAACCAGCTTACTTCTCATGTCCTCAACAAACCAGATTACCTCTCCTGTCCTCAATAAACAAGCTTACCTCCCCTGTCCTCAACAAACCAGCTTACTTCTCATGTCCTCAACAAACCAGCTCACTTCTCTAGTCCTCAACAAACCAGCTTACCTCTCCTGTCCTCAATAAACCAGCTTACTTCTCATGTCCTCAACAAACCAGCTTACCTCTCCTGTCCTCAATAAACCAGCTTACTTCTCATGTCCTCAACAAACTGGCTTACCTCTCCTGTCCTCAACAAACCAGTTTCCCTCTCGTGTCCTCAACAAACCAGCTTATCTCTCTTGTCCTAAACAAACCAGCTTAACTCTCTAGTCACTAACAAACCAGCTTAACTCTCTAGTCACTAACAAACCAGCTTACCTCCCTTGTCCTCAGCAAAACAGTTTACCTCTCATGTCCTCAACAAACCAGCTTACCTCTCCTGTCCTCAATAAACCAGCTTACTTCTCATGTCCTCAACAAACTAGCTTACCTCTCCTGTCCTCAACAAACCAGTTTCCCTCTCGTGTCCTCAACAAACCAGCTTATCTCTCTTGTCCTAAACAAACCAGCTTAACTCTCTAGTCACTAACAAACCAGCTTAACTCTCTAGTCACTAACAAAACAGTTTACCTCTCATGTCCTCAGCAGACCAGCTCACCAATCTATCCTCAGCAAACCAACTTACCTCTCATGTCCTCAGCAAACCAGCTCACTTCTCTATTCATCAACAAACCAGCTCACCTCTCTAATCCTCAACAAACCAGCTCTCTTCTCTAATCCTCAACAAACCAGCTCACTTTTCTACTCATCAACAAACCAGCTCACCTCTCTAATCCTCAACAAACCAGCTCTCTTCTCTAATCCTCAACAAACAAGCTCACTTCTCTAGTCCTCAACAAACCAGCTCACTTCTGTAGTTCTCAACAAACCAGCTCACTTCTCTAGTTCTCAACAAACCAGCTCTCTTCTCTAGTTCTCAATAAACCTGCTCTCTTCTCTAGTTCTAAACAAACCAGCTCACTTCTCTAATCCTCAACAAACCAGCTATCTTCTCTAATCCTCAACAAACCAGCTCTCTTCTCTAATCCTCAACAAACCAGCTCACTTCTCTATTCCTCAACAAACCAGCTCACTTCTCTAGTTCTCAACAAACCAGCTCATTTCTCTAGTTCTCAAAAAACCAGCTCACTTCTCTATTCCTCAACAAACCAGCTCACTTCTCTATTCCTCAACAAACCAGCTCACTTCTCTAGTCCTTGACAAACTAGCTAACCTCTTTAGTGCTCAACAAACCAGCTCACTTCTCTAATCCTCAACAAACCAGCTCACTTCTCTAGACCTCAATAAACTAGCTCACTTCTCTAGTCCTCAACAAACTAGCTCACTTCTCTAGTCCTCAACAAACTAGCTCACTTCTCTAGTCCTCAACAAACTAGCTCACTTCTCTAGTCCTCAACAAACTAGTTCACTTCTCTAGTCCTCAACAAACTAGCTCACTTCTCTAGTCCTCAACAAACTAGCTCACTTCTCTAGTCCTCAACAAACTAGCTCACTTCTCTAGTCCTCAAAAAACTAGCTCACTTCTCTAGTCCTCAACAAACTAGCTCACTTCTCTAGTCCTCAACAAACTAGCTCACTTCTCTAGTCCTCAACAAACTAGCTCACTTCTCTAGTCCTCAAAAAACTAGCTCACTTCTCTAGTCCTCAACAAACTAGTTCACTTCTCTAGTCCTCAACAAACTAGCTCACTTCTCTAGTCCTCAACAAACTAGTTCAATTCTCTAGTCCTCAACAAACTAGCTCACTTCTCTAGTCCTCAACAAACTAGCTCACTTCTCTATTCCTCAACAAACTAGTTCACTTCTCTAGTCCTCAACAAACTAGCTAGCTTCTCTAGTTCTCAACAAACTAGCTCACTTCTCTAGACCTCAACAAACTAGCTCACTTCTCTAGTCCTCAACAAACTAGCTCACTTCTCTAGTCCTCAACAAACTAGCTCATCTCTCCAGTACTAAAAAAACTAGCTCATCTCTCTAGTCCTCAACAAACAAGCTCACTTATCTAGTCCTCAACAAACTAGCTCATCTCTGTAGTCCTCAACAAACTAGCTCATATCTCTAGTCCTCAACAAACTAGCTCACTTATCTAGTCCTCAACAAACTAGCTCATCTCTCTAGTCCTCGACAAACCAGCTCACTTCTCTAATCCTCAACAAACTAGCTCACTTCTCTAGTCCTTGACAAACTATTTCACTTCTCTAGTCCTCAACAATCCAGCTCTCCCCTCTGCTCCACAACAAACTAGCTCACTTCTCTAGTCCTCAACAAACCAACTCTCCTCTCTACTCCTCAACAAACTAGCTCACTTCTCTAATCCTCAACAAACTAGCTCACTTCTCTAGTCCTCAACAAACTAGTTCACTTCTCTAGTCCTCAACAATCCTGTTTTCCCCTCTACTCCTCAACAAACTAGCTCAATTCTCTAATCCTCAACAAACTAGCTCACTTCTCTACTCCTCAACAAACTAGCTCACTTCTCTTCTCCTCAACAAACTAGCTCACTTCTCTAGTCCTCAACAAACCAGCTCACTTCTCTAATCCTCAAAAAACCAGCTCACTTCTCTAGTTCTCAACAAACCAGCTCTCTTCTCTAGTTCTCAATAAACCTGATCTCTTCTCTAGTTCTAAACAAACCAGCTCACTTCTCTAATCCTCAACAAACCAGCTATCTTCTCTAATTCTCAACAAACCAGCTCTCTTCTCTAATCCTCAACAAACCAGCTCACTTCTCTATTCCTCAACAAACCAGCTCACTTCTCTAGTTCTCAACAAACCAGCTCATTTCTCTAGTTCTCAAAAAAACCAGCTCACTTCTCTATTCCTCAACAAACCAGCTCACTTCTCTATTCCTCAACAAACCAGCTCACTTCACTAGTCCTTGACAAACTAGCCAACCTCTTTAGTGCTCAACAAACCAGCTCACTTCTCTAATCCTCAACAAACCAGCTCACTTCTCTAGACCTCAACAAACCAGCTCACTTCTCTAGACCTCAACAAACTAGCTCACTTCTCTAGTCCTCAACAAACCAGCTCACTTCTCTAGACCTCAACAAACTAGCTCACTTCTCTAGTCCTCAACAAACTAGTTCACTTCTCTAGTCCTCAACAAACCAGCTCACTTCTCTAGACCTCAACAAACTAGCTCACTTCTATAGTCCTCAACAAACTAGCTCACTTCTCTAGTCCTCAACAAACTAGCTCACTTCTATAGTCCTCAACAAACTAGCTCACTTCTCTAGTCCTCAACAAACTAGCTCATCTCTCTAGTCCTCAACAATCTAGCTCACTTCTCATGTCCTCAACAAACCAGCTCACTTCTCTAGTCCTCAACAAACCAGCTTACCTCTCCTGTCCTCAATAAACCAGCTCACTTCTCTAGTCCTCAACAAACCAGCTTACCTCTCCTGTCCTCAATAAACCAGCTCACTTCTCTAGTCCTCAACAAACCAGCTTATCTCTCCTGTCCTCAATAAACCAGCTTACTTCTCATGTCCTCAACAAACCAGATTACCTCTCCTGTCCTCAATAAACAAGCTTACCTCCCCTGTCCTCAACAAACCAGCTTACTTCTCATGTCCTCAACAAACCAGCTCACTTCTCTAGTCCTCAACAAACCAGCTTACCTCTCCTGTCCTCAATAAACCAGCTTACTTCTCATGTCCTCAACAAACCAGCTTACCTCTCCTGTCCTCAATAAACCAGCTTACTTCTCATGTCCTCAACAAACTGGCTTACCTCTCCTGTCCTCAACAAACGAGTTTCCCTCTCGTGTCCTCAACAAACCAGCTTATCTCTCTTGTCCTAAACAAACCAGCTTAACTCTCTAGTCACTAACAAACCAGCTTAACTCTCTAGTCACTAACAAACCAGCTTACCTCCCTTGTCCTCAGCAAAACAGTTTACCTCTCATGTCCTCAACAAACCAGCTTACCTCTCCTGTCCTCAATAAACCAGCTTACTTCTCATGTCCTCAACAAACTAGCTTACCTCTCCTGTCCTCAACAAACCAGTTTCCCTCTCGTGTCCTCAACAAACCAGCTTATCTCTCTTGTCCTAAACAAACCAGCTTAACTCTCTAGTCACTAACAAACCAGCTTAACTCTCTAGTCACTAACAAAACAGTTTACCTCTCATGTCCTCAGCAGACCAGCTCACCAATCTATCCTCAGCAAACCAACTTACCTCTCATGTCCTCAGCAAACCAGCTCACTTCTCTATTCATCAACAAACCAGCTCACCTCTCTAATCCTCAACAAACCAGCTCTCTTCTCTAATCCTCAACAAACCAGCTCACTTTTCTACTCATCAACAAACCAGCTCACCTCTCTAATCCTCAACAAACCAGCTCTCTTCTCTAATCCTCAACAACCAGCTCACTTCTCTATTCCTCAACAAACCAGCTCACTTCTCTAGTTCTCAACAAACCAGCTCATTTCTCTAGTTCTCAAAAAACCAGCTCACTTCTCTATTCCTCAACAAACCAGCTCACTTCTCTATTCCTCAACAAACCAGCTCACTTCTCTAGTCCTCAACAAACTAGCTAACCTCTTTAGTGCTCAACAAACCAGCTCACTTCTCTAATCCTCAACAAACCAGCTCACTTCTCTAGACCTCAACAAACTAGCTCACTTCTCTAGTCCTCAACAAACTAGCTCACTTCTCTAGTCCTCAACAAACTAGCTCACTTCTCTAGTCCTCAACAAACTAGCTCACTTCTCTAGTCCTCAACAAACTAGCTCACTTCTCTAGTCCTCAACAAACTAGCTCACTTCTCTAGTCCTCAACAAACCAGCTCACTTCTCTAGTCCTCAACAAACTAGCTCACTTCTCTAGTCCTCAAAAAACTAGCTCACTTCTCTAGTCCTCAACAAACTAGTTCACTTCTCTAGTCCTCAACAAACTAGCTCACTTCTCTAGTCCTCAACAAACTAGTTCAATTCTCTAGTCCTCAACAAACTAGCTCACTTCTCTAGTCCTCAACAAACTAGCTCACTTCTCTAGTCCTCAACAAACTAGTTCACTTCTCTAGTCCTCAACAAACTAGCTAGCTTCTCTAGTTCCTCAACAAACTAGCTCACTTCTCTAGACCTCAACAAACTAGCTCACTTCTCTAGTCCTCAACAAACTAGCTCACTTCTCTAGTCCTCAACAAACTAGCTCATCTCTCTAGTACTAAAAAAACTAGCTCATCTCTCTAGTCCTCAACAAACAGCGCACTTATCTAGTCCTCAACAAACTAGCTCATCTCTGTAGTCCTCAACAAACTAGCTCATATCTCTAGTCCTCAACAAACTAGCTCACTTCTCTAGTCCTCAACAAACTAGCTCATCTCTCTAGTCCTCGACAAACCAGCTCACTTCTCTAATCCTCAACAAACTAGCTCACTTCTCTAGTCCTCACAAACTATTTCACTTCTCTAGTCCTCAACAATCCAGCTCTCCCCTCTGCTCCTCAACAAACTAGCTCACTTCTCTAGTCCTCAACAAACCAACTCTCCTCTCTACTCCTCAACAAACTAGCTCACTTCTCTAATCCTCAACAAACTAGCTCACTTCTCTAGTCCTCAACAAACTAGTTCACTTCTCTAGTCCTCAACAAACTAGCTTTTCCCTCTACTCCTCAACAAACTAGCTCAATTCTCTAATCCTCAACAAACTAGCTCACTTCTCTACTCCTCAACAAACTAGCTCACTTCTCTTCTCCTCAACAAACTAGCTCACTTCTCTAGTCCTCAACAAACCAGCTCACTTCTCTAATCCTCAAAAAACTAGCTCACTTCTCTAGTCCTTGAAAAACTAGCTCACCTCTTTAGTGCTCAACAAACCAGCTCACCTCTCTAGTCCTCAACAAACTAGCTCACATCTCTAGTCCTCAACAAACTAGCTCATCTCTCTAGTCCTCAACAAACTAGCTCACTTATCTAGTCTTCAACAAACTAGCTCATCTCTCTAGTCCTCAACAAACTAGCTCCCTTCTCTAATCCTCAACAAACTAGCTCACTTCTCTAATCCTCAACAAACTAGCTCACTTCTCTAGTCCTCAACAAACTAGTTCACTTCTTTAGTCCTCAACAAACTAGCTCACTTCTCTATTCCTCAACAAACCAGATCACTTCTCTAGACCTCAACAAACTAGCTCACTTCTCTAGTCCTCAACAAACTAGTTCACTTCTCTAGTCCTCAACAACCAGCTTATCTCTCTTGTCCTAAACAAACCAGCTTAACTCTCTAGTCACTAACAAACCAGCTTAACTCTCTAGTCACTAACAACCAGCTTACCTTCCTTGTCCTCAGCAAACAGTTTACCTCTCATGTCCTCAACAAAGCAGCTTACCTCCCTTGTCCTCAGCAGACCAGCTCACCAATCTATCCTCAGCAAACCAACTTACCTCTCATGTCCTCAGCAACCAGCTCACTTCTCTATTCATCAACAAACCAGCTCACCTCTCTAATCCTCAACAAACCAGCTCTCTTCTCTAATCCTCAACAAACCAGCTCACTTCTCTACTCATCAACAAACCAGCTCACCTCTCTAATCCTCAACAAACCAGCTCTCTTCTCTAATCCTCAACAAACAAGCTCACTTCTCTAGTCCTCAACAAACCAGCTCACTTCTCTAGTTCTCAACAAACCAGCTCACTTCTCTAGTTCTCAACAAACCAGCTCACTTCTCTAGTTCTCAACAAACCAGCTCTCTTCTCTAGTTCTCAATAAACCTGATCTCTTCTCTAGTTCTAAACAAACCAGCTCACTTCTCTAATCCTCAACAAACCAGCTATCTTCTCTAATCCTCAACAAACCAGCTCTCTTCTCTAATCCTCAACAAACCAGCTCACTTCTCTATTCCTCAACAAACCAGCTCACTTCTCTAGTTCTCAACAAACCAGCTCATTTCTCTAGTTCTCAAAAAACCAGCTCACTTCTCTATTCCTCAACAAACCAGCTCACTTCTCTATTCCTCAACAAACCAGCTCACTTCTCTAGTCCTTGACAAACTAGCCAACCTCTTTAGTGCTCAACAAACCAGCTCACTTCTCTAATCCTCAACAAACCAGCTCACTTCTCTAGACCTCAACAAACCAGCTCACTTCTCTAGACCTCAACAAACTAGCTCACTTCTCTAGTCCTCAACAAACCAGCTCACTTCTCTAGACCTCAACAAACTAGCTCACTTCTCTAGTCCTCAACAAACTAGTTCACTTCTCTAGTCCTCAACAAACCAGCTCACTTCTCTAGACCTCAACAAACTAGCTCACTTCTATAGTCCTCAACAAACTAGCTCACTTCTCTAGTCCTCAACAAACTAGCTCACTTCTATAGTCCTCAACAAACTAGCTCACTTCTCTAGACCTCAACAAACTAGCTAGCTTCTCTAGTCCTCAACAAACCAGCTCACTTCTCTAGTCCTCAACAAACTAGCTCACTTCTATAGTCCTCAACAAACCAGCTCACTTCTCAAGTCCTCAACAAACTAGCTCACTTCTATAGTCCTCAACAAACTAGCTCACTTCTCTAGACCTCAACAAACTAGCTAGCTTCTCTAGTCCTCAACAAACCAGCTCACTTCTCTAGACCTCAACAAACTAGCTCACTTCTATAGTCCTCAACAAACCAGCTCACTTCTCTAGTCCTCAACAAACTAGCTCATCTCTCCAATACTCAAAAACTAGCTCATCTCTCTAGTCCTCAACAAACAAGCTCACTTATCTAGTCCTCAACAAACTAGCTCATCTCTCTAGTCCTCAACAAACTAGCTCATCTCTCTAGTCCTCAACAAACTAGCTCACTTATCTAGTCCTCAACAAACTAGCTCATCTCTCTAGTCTTCGACAAACCAGCTCACTTCTCTAATCCTCAACAAACTAGCTCACTTCTCTAGTCCTCAACAAACTAGTTCACTCTCTAGTCCTCAACAATCAGCTCTCCCCTCTACTCCTCAACAAACTAGCTCAATTCTCTAATCCTCAACAAACTAGCTCACTCTCTATACTCCTCAACAACTAGCTCACTTCTCTAGTTCTCAACAAACTAGTTCACTTCTCTAGTCCTCAACAAACTAGCTCACTTCTTTAGTCCTCAACAAACCAGCTCACTTCTCTAATCCTCAAAAAACTAGCTCACTTCTCTAGTCCTTGACAAACTAGCTAACCTCTTTAGTGCTCAACAAACCAGCTCACTTCTCTAATCCTAACAAACCAGCTCACTTCTCTAGACCTCAACAAACTAGCTTACTTCTCTAGACCTCAACAAACCAGCTCACTTCTCTAGTCCTCAACAAACTAGCTCACTTCTCTAGTCCTCAACAAACTAGCTCACTTCTCGTCCTCAACAAACTAGCTCACTTCTCTAGTCCTCAACAAACTAGCTCATCTCTCTAGTCCTCAACAAACTAGCTCATCTCTCTAGTCCTCAACAAACTAGCTCATCTCTCTAGTCCTCAACAAACTAGCTCATCTCTCTAGTCCTCAACAAACTAGCTCATCTCTCTAGTCCTCAACAAACTAGCTCATCTCTCTAGTCCTCAACAAACTAGCTCACTTCTCAGTCCTCAACAAACTAGCTCATCTCTCTAGCCCTCAACAAACTAGCTCACTTATCTAGTCCTCAACAAACTAGCTCATCTCTCTAGTCCTCAATAAACTAGCTCACTTCTCTATCCTCAACAAACTAGCTCACTTTTCTTGTCCTCAACAAACTAGTTCACTTCTCTAGTCCTCAACAATCCAGCTCTCCCCTCTACTCCTCAACAAACTAGCTCACTTCTCTAGTCCTCAACAAACCAACTCTCCTCTCTACTCCTCAACAAACTAGCTCACTTCTCTAATCCTCAACAAACTAGCTCACTTCTCTTGTCCTCAACAAACTAACTCACTTCTCTAGTCCTCAACAAACTAGTTCACTTCTCTACTCCTCAACAAACTAGCTCACTTCTCTAGTCCTCAACAAACTAGTTCACTTCTCTAGTCCTCAACAAACTAGCTCACTTCTCTAGTCCTCAACAAACTAGTTCACTTCTCTAGTCCTCAACAAACTAGTTCACTTCTGTAGTCCTCAACAAACTAACTCACTTCTCTAGTCCTCAACAAACTAGCTCATTTCTCTAGTTTTCAACAAACTAGCTCACTTCTCTAGTCCTCAACAAACTAGCTCACTTCTCTAGTCCTCAACAAACTAGCTCACTTCTCTAGTCCTCAACAAACAGCTCACTTCTCTAGACCTCAACAAACCAGCTCACTTCTCTAGTCCTCAACAAACTAGCTCACTTCTCTAGTCCTCAACAAACTAGCTCACTTCTCTAGTCTTCAACAAACTAGCTCACTTGTATAGTCCTCAACAAACTAGCTCACTTCTCTAGTCCTCAACAAACTAGCTCACTTCTCTAGTCCTCAACAAACTAGCTCACTTCTCTAGACCTCAACAAAATAGCTAGCTTCTCTAGTCCTCAACAAACTAGCTCACTTATCTAGTCATCAACAAACTAGCTCATCTCTCTAGTCCTCAACAAACTAGCTCATCTCTCTAGTCCTCGACAAACCAGCTCACTTCTCTAATCCTCAACAAACTAGCTCACTTCTCTAGTCCTTGACAAACTATTTCACTTCTCTAGTCCTCAACAATCCAGCTCTCCCCTCTGCTCCTCAACAAACTAGCTCACTTCTCTAGTCCTCAACAAACCAACTCTCCTCTCTACTCCTCAACAAACTAGCTCACTTCTCTAATCCTCAACAAACTAGCTCACTTCTCTAGTCCTCAACAAACTAGTTCACTTCTCTAGTCCTCAACAATCCTGTTTTCCCCTCTACTCCTCAACAAACTAGCTCAATTCTCTAATCCTCAACAAACTAGCTCACTTCTCTACTCCTCAACAAACTAGCTCACTTCTCTTCTCCTCAACAAACTAGCTCACTTCTCTAGTCCTCAACAAACCAGCTCACTTCTCTAATCCTCAAAAAACTAGCTCACTTCTCTAGTCCTTGACAAACTAGCTAACCTCTTTAGTGCTCAACAAACCAGCTCACCTCTCTAATCCTCAACAAACTAGCTCACATCTCTAGTCCTCAACAAACTAGCTCATCTCTCTAGTCCTCAACAAACTAGCTCACTTATCTAGTCTTCAACAAACTAGCTCATCTCTCTAGTCCTCAACAAACTAGCTCCCTTCTCTAATCCTCAACAAACTAGCTCACTTCTCTAATCCTCAACAAACTAGCTCACTTCTCTAGTCCTCAACAAACTAGTTCACTTCTTTAGTCCTCAACAAACTAGCTCACTTCTCTATTCCTCAACAAACCAGATCACTTCTCTAGACCTCAACAAACTAGCTCACTTCTCTAGTCCTCAACAAACTAGTTCACTTCTCTAGTCCTCAACAAACCAGCTTATCTCTCTTGTCCTAAACAAACCAGCTTAACTCTCTAGTCACTAACAAACCAGCTTAACTCTCTAGTCACTAACAAACCAGCTTACCTCCCTTGTCCTCAGCAAAACAGTTTACCTCTCATGTCCTCAGTAAAGCAGCTTACCTCCCTTGTCCTCAGCAGACCAGCTCACCAATCTATCCTCAGCAAACCAACTTACCTCTCATGTCCTCAGCAAACCAGCTCACTTCTCTATTCATCAACAAACCAGCTCACCTCTCTAATCCTCAACAAACCAGCTCTCTTCTCTAATCCTCAACAAACCAGCTCACTTTTCTACTCATCAACAAACCAGCTCACCTCTCTAATCCTCAACAAACCAGCTCTCTTCTCTAATCCTCAACAAACAAGCTCACTTCTCTAGTCCTCAACAAACCAGCTCACTTCTGTAGTTCTCAACAAACCAGCTCACTTCTCTAGTTCTCAACAAACCAGCTCACTTCTCTAGTTCTCAACAAACCAGCTCTCTTCTCTAGTTCTCAATAAACCTGATCTCTTCTCTAGTTCTAAACAAACCAGCTCACTTCTCTAATCCTCAACAAACCAGCTATCTTCTCTAATCCTCAACAAACCAGCTCTCTTCTCTAATCCTCAACAAACCAGCTCACTTCTCTATTCCTCAACAAACCAGCTCACTTCTCTAGTTCTCAACAAACCAGCTCATTTCTCTAGTTCTCAAAAAACCAGCTCACTTCTCTATTCCTCAACAAACCAGCTCACTTCTCTATTCCTCAACAAACCAGCTCACTTCTCTAGTCCTTGACAAACTAGCCAACCTCTTTAGTGCTCAACAAACCAGCTCACTTCTCTAATCCTCAACAAACCAGCTCACTTCTCTAGACCTCAACAAACCAGCTCACTTCTCTAGACCTCAACAAACTAGCTCACTTCTCTAGTCCTCAACAAACCAGCTCACTTCTCTAGACCTCAACAAACTAGCTCACTTCTCTAGTCCTCAACAAACTAGTTCACTTCTCTAGTCCTCAACAAACCAGCTCACTTCTCTAGACCTCAACAAACTAGCTCACTTCTATAGTCCTCAACAAACTAGCTCACTTCTCTAGTCCTCAACAAACTAGCTCACTTCTATAGTCCTCAACAAACTAGCTCACTTCTCTAGACCTCAACAAACTAGCTAGCTTCTCTAGTCCTCAACAAACCAGCTCACTTCTCTAGACCTCAACAAACTAGCTCACTTCTATAGTCCTCAACAAACTAGCTCACTTCTCTAGTCCTCAACAAACTAGCTCACTTCTATAGTCCTCAACAAACTAGCTCACTTCTCTAGACCTCAACAAACTAGCTAGCTTCTCTAGTCCTCAACAAACCAGCTCACTTCTCTAGACCTCAACAAACTAGCTCACTTCTATAGTCCTCAACAAACTAGCTCACTTCTCTAGTCCTCAACAAACTAGCTCATCTCTCCAATACTCAAAAAACTAGCTCATCTCTCTAGTCCTCAACAAACAAGCTCACTTATCTAGTCCTCAACAAACTAGCTCATCTCTCTAGTCCTCAACAACTAGCTCATCTCTCTAGTCCTCAACAAACTAGCTCACTTATCTAGTCCTCAACAAACTAGCTCATCTCTCTAGTCTTCGACAAATCAGCTCACTTCTCTAATCCTCAACAAACTAGCTCACTTCTCTAGTCCTCAACAAACTAGTTCACTTCTCTAGTCCTCAACAATCCAGCTCTCCCCTCTACTCCTCAACAAACTAGCTCAATTCTCTAATCCTCAACAAACTAGCTCACTTCTCTACTCCTCAACAAACTAGCTCACTTCTCTAGTTCTCAACAAACTAGTTCACTTCTCTAGTCCTCAACAAACTAGCTCACTTCTTTAGTCCTCAACAAACCAGCTCACTTCTCTAATCCTCAAAAAACTAGCTCACTTCTCTAGTCCTTGACAAACTAGCTAACCTCTTTAGTGCTCAACAAACCAGCTCACTTCTCTAATCCTAACAAACCAGCTCACTTCTCTAGACCTCAACAAACTAGCTTACTTCTCTAGACCTCAACAAACCAGCTCACTTCTCTAGTCCTCAACAAACTAGCTCACTTCTCTAGTCCTCAACAAACTAGCTCACTTCTCGTCCTCAACAAACTAGCTCACTTCTCTAGTCCTCAACAAACTAGCTCATCTCTCTAGTCCTCAACAAACTAGCTCATCTCTCTAGTCCTCAACAAACTAGCTCATCTCTCTAGTCCTCAACAAACTAGCTCATCTCTCTAGTCCTCAACAAACTAGCTCATCTCTCTAGTCCTCAACAAACTAGCTCATCTCTCTAGTCCTCAACAAACTAGCTCACTTCTCAGTCCTCAACAAACTAGCTCATCTCTCTAGCCCTCAACAAACTAGCTCACTTATCTAGTCCTCAACAAACTAGCTCATCTCTCTAGTCCTCAATAAACTAGCTCACTTCTCTAATCCTCAACAAACTAGCTCACTTTTCTTGTCCTCAACAAACTAGTTCACTTCTCTAGTCCTCAACAATCCAGCTCTCCCCTCTACTCCTCAACAAACTAGCTCACTTCTCTAGTCCTCAACAAACCAACTCTCCTCTCTACTCCTCAACAAACTAGCTCACTTCTCTAATCCTCAACAAACTAGCTCACTTCTCTTGTCCTCAACAAACTAACTCACTTCTCTAGTCCTCAACAAACTAGTTCACTTCTCTACTCCTCAACAAACTAGCTCACTTCTCTAGTCCTCAACAAACTAGTTCACTTCTGTAGTCCTCAACAAACTAGCTCACTTCTCTAGTCCTCAACAACTAGTTCACTTCTCTAGTCCTCAACAAACTAGTTCACTTCTGTAGTCCTCAACAAACTAACTCACTTCTCTAGTCCTCAACAAACTAGCTCATTTCTCTAGTTTTCAACAAACTAGCTCACTTCTCTAGTCCTCAACAAACTAGCTCACTTCTCTAGTTTTCAACAAACTAGCTCACTTCTCTAGTCCTCAACAAACCAGCTCACTTCTCTAGACCTCAACAAACCAGCTCACTTCTCTAGTCCTCAACAAACTAGCTCACTTCTCTAGTCCTCAACAAACTAGCTCACTTCTCTAGTCTTCAACAAACTAGCTCACTTGTATAGTCCTCAACAAACTAGCTCACTTCTCTAGTCCTCAACAAACTAGCTCACTTCTCTAATCCTCAACAAACTAGCTCACTTCTCTAGACCTCAACAAAATAGCTAGCTTCTCTAGTCCTCAACAAACTAGCTCACTTATCTAGTCATCAACAAACTAGCTCATCTCTCTAGTCCTCAACAAACTAGCTCATCTCTCTAGTCCTCAACAAACTAGCTCATCTCTCTAGTCCTCAACAAACTAGCTCATCTCTCTAGTCCTCAACAAACTAGCTCACTTCTCTAGTCCTCAACAAACTAGCTCATCTCTCTAGTCCTCAACAAACTAGCTCATCTCTCTAGTCCTCAACAAACTAGCTCATCTCTCTAGTCCTCAACAAACTAGCTCATCTCTCTAGTCCTCAACAAACTAGCTCATCTCTCTAGTCCTCAACAAACAAGCTCACTTATCTAGTCCTCAACAAACTAGCTCATCTCTCTAGTCCTCAACAAACTAGCTCATCTCTCTAGTCCTCAACAAACTAGCTCACTTATCTAGTCCTCAACAAACTAGCTCATCTCTCTAGTCCTCAATAAACTAGCTCACTTCTCTAATCCTCAACAAACTAGCTCACTTCTCTTGTCCTCAACAAACTAGCTCACTTCTCTTGTCCTCAACAAACTAGCTCACTTCTCTTGTCCTCAACAAACTAGTTCACTTCTCTTGTCCTCAACAAACTAGCTCACTTCTCTTGTCCTCAACAATCCAGCTCTCCCTCTACTACTCAACAAACTAGCTCACTTCTCTTGTCCTCAACAAACCAACTCTCCTCTCTACTCCTCAACAAACTAGCTCACTTCTCTAATCCTCAACAAACTAGCTCACTTCTCTAGTCCTCAACAAACTAACTCACTTCTCTAGTCCTCAACAAACTAGTTCACTTCTCTACTCCTCAACAAACTAGCTCACTTCTCTAGTCCTCAACAAACTAACTCACTTCTCTAGTCCTCAACAAACTAGTTCACTTCTCTACTCCTCAACAAACTAGCTAGCTTCTCTAGTCTTCAACAAACTAGTTCACTTCTCTACTCCTCAACAAACTAGCTCACTTCTCTAGTCCTCAACAAACTAGTTCACTTCTCTAGTCCTCAACAAACTAGTTCACTTCTCTACTCCTCAACAAACTAGCTCACTTCTCTAGTCCTCAACAAACTAGTTCACTTCTCTACTCCTCAACAAACTAGTTCAGTTCTCTAGTCCTCAACAAACTAGTTCACTTCTCTACTCCTCAACAAACTAGCTCACTTCTCTAGTCCTCAACAAACTAGTTCACTTCTCTAGTCCTCAACAAACTAGTTCACTTCTGTAGTCCTCAACAAACTAGCTCACTTCTCTAGTCCTCAACAAACTAGCTCACTTCTCTAGTCCTCAACAAACTAGCTCACTTCTCTAGTCCTCAACAAACTAGCTCACTTCTCTAGTCCTCAACAAACTAGCTCACTTCTCTAGTCCTCAACAAACTAGCTCATTTCTCTAGTCCTCAACAAACTAGCTCACTTCTCTAGTCCTCAAGAAACCAGCTCACTAACCACTGCTTTGCCACGATTTCCCCACAATTTTTGACACACAGGCTTTGAACAAAAACGGACTATTTGTTCTGTCTACCCTTTATTTAAACAGTTACCTACAATTAAATATTTTTTTGTTTATATTTATATTAAAAGAAGTCATATCTGATTAACTTTTATGCATGAAATGAAGGCGCAGACATGATTTGATATAGATATCTCGAATGAAGACAGCAAAGCCATGTAACCTAATAGCTAACATTAAAAGAATTCAATAGCAACAGCATGCCTGGGTACCAACTAGGTTTACGACCATCGACGGACGGTGCTTTCTAAACTTCTGGAGGCCAGGACGTGATGAGCGCTCGCAGTACATGTGTAATAATGGAAATATACATAGACTACTCTCATGCTTCATTTACACTGCACTGATACAGCTCCGTACAGCACTGATACAGCACCGTACAGCACTGATACGGCTCCGTACAGCACTGATACAGCTCCGTACAGCACTGATACAGCTCCGTACAGCACTGATACAGCTCCGTAAAGCACTGATACGGCTCCGTACAGCACTGATACAGCTCCGTACAGCACTGATACAGCTCCGTACAGCACTGATACAGCTCCGTACAGCACTGATACGGCTCCGTACAGCACTGATACAGCTCCGTACAGCACTGATACAGCTCCGTACAGCACTGATACAGCTCCGTACAGCACTGATACAGCTCCGTACAGCACTGATACAGCTCCGCAGCACTGATACGGCTCCGTACAGCACTGATACAGCTCCGTACAGCACTGATACAGCTCCGTACAGCACTGATACAGCTCCGTACAGCACTGATACAGCTCCGTACAGCACTGATACAGCTCCGTACAGCACTGATACAGCTCCGTACAGCACTGATACAGCTCCGTACAACAAGTTCACTTGTTGATCCTTTTCTTTGAGCATGGTTTCTACTTGAAGCAAATCTAACTACAGGCACAGATAAGTCTGTCATGTCACTATAACCTTCACATGACCGCACATCTTTGTTTGGGCTTTAAAGCAAACAGCGCGCAACAAAATAGATGCTCTAAGATGTTATTGTCGGTTACTTCGTTGTGCTGCTAGATAGCCATGTCACCATTTGATTTGAATTTGTTGATCGTACATGTAAATTGAAGCAAATGTCCCTTTCGTTGTGAAAAGGGAAGATCCAACAATGAAACAACAATTGTATCATCTGGATTCATCTCTCAACACTCATTGTTTACATCCATTCCTTTTGGTTGACCTTTAACTTAATAATTTGCATTTGAAGGTTACGGTAATTTACGCAATGCCGCTATGTAAAATCGTTCCTTCACTTATTACTCTAAATTAACATAACTATAATTATATCTTAATATCTTAATTATTTGTATTGCAAGTTAGAAAAAGAAAATAGTTTTGCTATTAATTAAAATCACAAATAGTTTTGTTCATTTTTTAAGGATATATATGAACACACAAAACAGTGACATGGAGTAGGGTGCTATTTTCTGTTCCTCCCTTACGGCATCCAATTATTGACGTTACGATAGTGACAGAATGGCATCTCATTGGCTAGCTTGACGTTACGATAGTGACAGAATGGCATCTCATTGGCTAACTTGACGTTACGATAGTGACAGAATGGCATCCCATTGGCTAACTTGACGTTACGATAGTGACAGAATGGCATCTCATTGGCTAACTTGACGTTACGATAGTGACAGAATGGCATCTCATTGGCTAACTTGACGTTACGATAGTGACAGAATGGCATCTCATTGGCTAACTTGACGTTACGATAGTGACAGAATGGCATCTCATTGGCTAACTTGACGTTACGATAGTGACAGAATGGCATCTCATTGGCTAACTTGACGTTACGATAGTGACAGAATGGCATCTCATTGGCTAACTTGACGTTACGATAGTGACAGAATGGCATCCCATTGGCTAACTTGACGTTACGATAGTGACAGAATGGCATCCCATTGGCTAACTTGACGTTACGATAGTGACAGAATGGCATCTCATTGGCTAACTTGACGTTACGATAGTGACAGAATGGCATCTCATTGGCTACTTGACGTTACGATAGTGACAGAATGGCATCTCATTGGCTAACTTGACGTTACGATAGTGACAGAATGGCATCTCATTGGCTAACTTGACGTTACGATAGTGACAGAATGGCATCTCATTGGCTAACTTGACGTTACGATAGTGACAGAATGGCATCCCATTGGCTAACAACTTGACGTTACGATAGTGACAGAATGGCATCCCATTGGCTAACTTGACGTTACGATAGTGACATAATGGCATCTCATTGGCTAACTTGACGTTACGATAGTGACATAATGGCATCTCATTGGCTAACTTGACGTTACGATAGTGACAGAATGGCATCCCATTGGCTAACTTGACGTTACGATAGTGACAGAATGGCATCTCATTGGCTAACTTGACGTTACGATAGTGACAGAATGGCATCCCATTGGCTAACTTGACGTTACGATAGTGACAGAATGGCATCTCATTGGCTAGCTTGACGTTACGATAGTGACAGAATGGCATCTCATTGGCTAACTTGACGTTACGATAGTGACATAATGGCATCTCATTGGCTAACTTGACGTTACGATAGTGACAGAATGGCATCTCATTGGCTAACTTGACGTTACGATAGTGACAGAATGGCATCTCATTGGCTAACTTGACGTTACGATAGTGACAGAATGGCATCTCATTGGCTAATTTGACGTTACGATAGTGACAGAATGGCATCTCATTGGCTAGCTTGACGTTACGATAGTGACAGAATGGCATCCCATTGGCTAGCTTGACGTTACGATAGTGACAGAATGGCATCTCATTGGCTAACTTGACGTTACGATAGTGACAGAATGGCATCTCATTGGCTAACTTGACGTTACGATAGTGACATAATGGCATCTCATTGGCTAACTTGACGTTACGATAGTGACAGAATGGCATCTCATTGGCTAACTTGACGTTACGATAGTGACAGAATGGCATCTCATTGGCTAACTTGACGTTACGATAGTGACAGAATGGCATCTCATTGGCTAACTTGACGTTACGATAGTGACAGAATGGCATCTCATTGGCTAACTTGACGTTACGATAGTGACAGAATGGCATCTCATTGGCTAACTTGACGTTACGATAGTGACATAATGGCATCTCATTGGCTAACTTGACGTTACGATAGTGACATAATGGCATCTCATTGGCTAACTTGACGTTACGATAGTGACATAATGGCATCCCATTGGCTAACTTGACGTTACGATAGTGACATAATGGCATCTCATTGGCTAACTTGACGTTACGATAGTGACAGAATGGCATCTCATTGGCTAACTTGACGTTACGATAGTGACAGAATGGCATCTCATTGGCTAACTTGACGTTACGATAGTGACAGAATGGCATCCCATTGGCTAACTTGACGTTACGATAGTGACAGAATGGCATCCCATTGGCTAACTTGACGTTACGATAGTGACAGAACGGCATCCCATTGGCTAACTTGACTTTACGATAGTGACATAATGGCATACCATTGGCTAGCTTGACGTTGCCATAGGAAAAGGGAATTTATTTTTGAAATAGCCTCCCTAATTCTCGTATACAAGGTCGATAAATCTGGATGTGATGTAGTTGATGGTTTGCTCTTCATAAACACTAAAATGTATCTATCAGTAGGTATGGCGTTTTAGCATCTTGACAGACGGTTGGTAGCAAGCAATCATGATAAGTCAGTAGTTTGGTAAAGCATTAGTGTCTCATACTGGGTGCTGCTTTACTGAACATCTTTTCTCGTGGCTGAATTTGCCAATCCTGGACAGACAGATCCATCCACAGAACGAGCAAGGTGTACTCGCGGTACCTGGCCTTGTCTCTTTGCTGTTGCGCCTTTTGTCTTCTGAATCAGCACTGTCTCGAAAGTTGGTGTGCCATTTTTTATGTTTGCTCACCATGTGCCACTATCCGCAGCCACATTTTCCCAGTTTCTTCCACTTATAGAAAATTCCCCCAAGGAAGCCCTGCAAACATCATTATATCTCAGCACTGGTCTGCCCTTTTGGTCTCTTTCCGTCCTTAACTTCGCCATAAAATATTTGTTTGGGAACACGATTGTTTGCCATTCTACTTACATGGCCCAGCCACCTTAGTCTACGAATCCTAAGTGTTGCCATGATCGATGGGAGTTTGGCTCGTTGTAAGACATTAGAGTTAGTTACTTTGTCCTGCCATTTGATGTTCATAATCTTGCGAAGGCAACGTACATGAAAGCTGTTTAACCTTTCCTCCTGCCCTGCATAGGTAGTCCAAGTTTTGATCCGTATAGAAGTGTACTAAGCACACAACTTTGGTAAATTTGAATCTTAGTCCTGAGTGTTAAATTGGTGTTGGCCCATGCTCTATCTTTAGGTTTTCCAAATGTGGAAGCTGCCTTTCCTATTCGAGAATTTATTTATTCTTCAAGGGAGACATTGGTTGTGACCATAGAACCGAGATAGGTGAACTTTCTCACAGGTTCAAGGGGTATGTTATTTAATGATTTAGCTGCGGGGCTTGCTGCACCTTGTTGAAGCACCACAGTCTTCTGGATACTTATTGACAACGAGAATAAGTCGCATGATCTAGCTAGATTGTCAGTCATTGACTGCAGGACGGATTCATCATGAGCAACCAGTGCTGCATCATCAGCGAATAGAAGCTCCTTGATTAGAGTCTCAGTTGTTTTTAATGTTGACCTCAGACGTGCAAGATTGAATAAGGAGCCGTCAGATCTTGTACCAATATAGATGTCTCTAGAGACGGTTTCAAACGCATTGTGTAGAAACAGCAGCGAAAAATATGGCGAATAGAGTAGGGGCAAGGACACATCCTTGTTTGACTCTACCGTATCTATCAGCAATGGCTTGAATTACGTGAGCAATATCGTGGTAAACTGGATACCGTAGCGGGTTGTACACCGACATGTAACTCAATGAGCTAGAGTGTGATTTTGTTTTGTATTTTCATAAAATATTAGAGGAGTCTGGTCTCTGTTGCCTGCTCTGAATACCCACTGCTAGTTGCGAGTCTACATATCTAGACAAAAATGCTAATTCTACAGAACTACATTTCAGGTGTCAAGGTTTCTTTCTTTATTTCTTTATATATTTTTTTAATTGCACCTTTCATCCCTACCATTATAATAACTCGTTGAAGGGGGCGTATGAGGAGTAAACAAACGTACATCACGAGGTAGTCAATGGCGCGTCGTGGTAACACGCTGCAGTTCGCGACAGCTGAACATATTGCCCCAACAAAAGCGGCACAATGAAAGTGAAAGTGTAAATACTCAAGGCCAAGGTATGCTTCTCTTTGTTTCAACCTGGGTTCAACCTTCACTTTGACATCCCCTACACGACCTACCACTGTTTCCTCGGCTCACGATGACCGTTTCATAATGGACGCATTATCTACATAAAACAGTATATTTTTGGGTATACCTAGCAAATACCGGTAAACAATGCCGTATTCTCACAAGCTAGTACGGTAGGACTAAATGCAAATTAAAAACGGCCAAATGTCAATTTCAAAGAGCTTCGCTATGTTAAAGTTTAGTAAGCCATATTTCTAGTCACGAGTGATTGCGCAACTTGAATTCTGCTAGAAGACTGGTACACATCTTGGGGTTCACTTGAAACAAATCCGGGCCAGCCTCAAGTTTAAACGCGGTGTCAGATTTCAAGAAATGGTCACTTTATAGAAAACATAAGCAAGGAGCTGTTGAGGGTGTGACGTGTGTCAGGATTGTCTGCCACACCTTTATTTTTATGTTGAATGTATACAGTGTACACAAAGTGGGACATGGGCATCTTTCAATGTGTGTACAGGCCATCTACTATTGTCAGTGTTTGTACTAGCCATCTACTATTGTCAGTGTTTGTACTAGCCATCTACTATTGTCAGTGTTTGTACTACTAGCCATCTACTATTGTCAGTGTTTGTACTTTATTTTACTAGCCATCTACTATTGTCAGTGTTTGTACTAACTAGCATCTACTATTGTCAGTGTTTGTACTAACCATCTACTATTGTCAGTGTTTGTACTAGCTACATCAGTACTAGCCATCTGTTGTCGGTGTTTGTACTAATCATCTACTATTGTCAGTTTTGTACTAACCATCTACTATTGTCAGTGTTTGTACTAACCATCTACTAGTGTCAGTGTTTGTACTAACCATCTACTAGTGTCAGTGTTTATACTAACCATCTACTATTGTTAGTGTTTGTACTAACCATCTACTAGTGTCAGTGTTTGTACTAACCATCTACAATTGTCAGTGTTTGTACTAGCCATCTATTATTGTCAGTGTTTGTACTAGCCATCTACTATTGTCAGTGTTAGTATCAGTAGATCGACATTCCACTGTCTCTTGCCCAGGCTATACTGGTTGTTACGTGTTCCCTGTACATCTTTTAATGTTGTAAATCTATTTTAGACTTTATTTGCCTCTACCTAGTTTACATTGTATTTTCCCCTCCAATATGACTTTCAGTGTGTTATTGTGTCTCTTCATTTGTCAAAGGAATCTTTTTTGTCTTAGAAATGTAAGAAACAGCTGATCATAAGACTAATCAAGCATTGAAACAATTATCACATCATCATCATCAAGTACCGGGCCTGCTGGCGTAGGTGATCATGTCTCTCCACAACTTTAGATCTCGGCCACTATTTATCATTTCTTTTCTTGACCTTCTGCCAAGCCATTCTCTTAAGCTGTCTGTTATTTTTTCTCTTAGCTTCCTTCTATCTCTTCGTCCCTCAAATTTTCCAGTCGTTACAATATATTCCAGTTGTTCTCTTCTCATTACATGGCCAAAAAATGATGATTGTTTTTTCCTAATATTGGAGATTAGCTCTCTTAACTTTTTTTCTTGTTTCTATTGTCAAAAATGGATTGCATAGTACCTTCCTCATTTTTTGGAAAGCTGCTTTTTCCTGAGCCATTCTGCATCTCACCTCTTTTGTACATCTTCCGTCTGAGGTTAACAAAGTTCCCAAATATTTAAATTCATTTAGCTGTTTTAATATTGTTCCACTTGTCTTTATTTTGCACTGAGGTGATGTCTTTTTCTTTGTTGTTACCATTACCCCTGTCTTTTTGCTATTAAGGCTGAGTCCTTTATTTTTGCTTTCTTTCACTATAATGTCCAACATTTCTTGTAACTCATTTTCACTCTTAGCGATTATTAAGACTGTATCATCAACATACATTAGATTATTTGTATTATGACCTCCAATTGTTATTCCAGGCATGCCCCTTATGGATCTTAAAATAATCTCACTATAAATATTAAACAAATCTGATGACAGCACACAACCTTGTCTAACACCCTGTTTTATTTGTTGAAACATTCCCAATTGATTTCCAGTTCTTATGGCCGCTGTTTGTTGCCAGTACATGTTCTTTATTATTCTTATATCTTTGCTGTCTATATTTATGCTTTCTAAAATGTTGATTATTTCTTGGTGCTTTACCTTGTCAAATGCCTTGGTGTAATCTATGAAACATAGGTATAGATCTGTTTTCACCTCTATGGCTCTTTCTACTAAAGATCTTATGATATAAATGGCATTGCTTGTTCCTTTATCTCTAACAAAACCACACTGTTCATCGCTAATTTCTGCACTGATTTGTTTCGCACTCTTCGCATGATGATTCTTAGTAATATGTTAGTCATATGACTCATAAGACTTATTGTGCGATGATCATCGCATTCAATCGCACCCGATTTCTTTGGTAAGGCCATGAATATTGATTTGAGCATGTCGTCTGGTATATATCCGCTGTTGTAGATATCATTCAATATTTGTGTTATTATTTATATTCCAAAATCACCCATGGCTTCAATCTCTTCTTTAGTTATATTATCTGGTCCAGGAGCTTTGCCTGCTTTCATATTGCTCAAGGCATCTTCCACTTGTTCTCTGAGTATTTCTGGTCCTTCTCCGTTATCCTTAATATTTACTTCCGTTCGTTCATCATTATAAAGATCTTTAATGTATTCTGTCCATCGTTCCCTTATGTTTTCTTGATCAATCAACAATTCTCCTTCCTTTCATCTTAGACATCCAGTTTTTGATTGCGTTTTTGTTCCTATTAATTCCTCAATTTGTTTGCATATAGCTTTAGCATCTCCTTTTTGTTGCATTTCAATCTCTTTGCATCTCTCTTTTAGCCATGCTTCTTTTGCTTCATTGCATTTTACTAAAAATTTCTTTATTTAACCTCTTATAATCAATTATCACATGCTCAACTATATAAAGCAGTAGCATTAAACATCAAGAAACACTTGATACAGAGTATATTGACAACAACACACTACAGAGAAGAGACGTATGTTAGTGCGGCAGGCGTGTCATTAACAAATAGGAAACGAAACGAGAGCATAAGAACAAGTCTTGAGTCGACCTTGCGCTATATACAGGGGAGGTCAAAAGTAATGTACACCAATTTTTTTCTCGGCTAATAATAAAGATAGGAATATGAAATTTTGCACACTTAGAATATAACATGTTCCAATTATGTGCACCAAATTGCACAGCATTCTGAAAAATATTACGCAATCTATGAACCGTTAAAATGGAGCTTGTCAACAATGTCCGTTACAAACAGCGAATTGTCATAGAATTTCTGGTTGCGGAAAAAGAAACTGGGGCAAATATTCATAAACGACTGTGTGCAGTGTACAAATGTTCTGCAGTCGATAGGAGCACAGTTAGTCGCTGGGTTGGTGGCTGCAGAAAGTGTACGAGTGGAGCTGCATGATTTACCGCGTTCTGGACGTGTTGCCTCGGCTACCAGCACAGACATGTTAAACCGTGCTGATGCCATTATTCGTAAGGATAGGCAATTCCACACTGGTCAGCAATTGGCATTGCAGCTTACAGTCAGCAAGGGAAGTGCAATCGCAATTTTTAAAACTCTCGGATATTCAAAGATTTGCGCTCGATGGGTTCCTCGGTACCTAACAAATGATCACAGAGTTCAAAGGAAAACATTCTGTTCTGAATTGTTGGAGCGTTTCGGTGTTGAAGGAGAAATGTTTTTGTCAAAAATTGTTACCGGTGACGAAACGTGGGCACATTATTATGAGCCTGAAACAAAAATGCAGTCAATGGAATGGCATCATCCGCAGTCACCAAAAAGAAAAAAATTCAAAACATCTCCATCAGCCGGAAAGGTGATGATCACTGTCTTCTGGGACATTGATGGTGTGATTCTTGTTGATGTAATGACAAAAGGTGAGACAATCAACTCGACAGCTTACATCAATACACTGACAAAACTCAAAAATCGGTTCCACAGAGTTCGGCCTAATAAGCCATCTGCAGATTTGTTGCTTCAACATGACAATGCACGCCCTCACACAAGTCTGGTATCACGGGAAGCAATCAACAAATTTGGTTGGACTGTACTGCCCCATCCTCCTTACAGCCCTGATCTGGCTCCCTCAGATTTCCATCTGTTTGGACCACTCAAAAAATTCCTGCGTGGGACACACTTTGACAATGATGAGGATGTGATCCGTGCAGTTAAAAAATGGCTACGCGAGCAGGACAAAACTTGGTACAAACGAGGCATTCATGACCTAGTTTCGCGTTGGCGTAAGGCAATACGCTTGGACGGAGATTATGTTGAAAAATAGGTAGTGTAAAGGGATATTCAGCTACAATCTGTGAAAATTTCACACATTTTGCCCGAATAGTTTCCGAGAAAAAAATTGGTGTGCATTACTTTTTGACCTCCCTACGTACAAAGTCAACGACTTAAACGGTTTGGTCACTTCCAGAAATTGCCAAAAAAATTATTTACCGTGTAGGGCGTAAATCACTCATCAAGACCAGCTCCTTATCTTATTGATGGGGCAGTCACCAGGGACTGAAAATCAAGACTGGCCAGGCCTTCCTACACTCGAGCAAGACCACAGTCTGCTCTAGCAAGTTTACGTGCTGATGTCGGAAGCAACCAGCTAAGAGGCGCACCACAACAATCAGGATGCCACGCTCTCACGCCATTGGGAAGTATGTCTATAACTGCGAATCGATATGGCACTTGCCCTGTGATGGACACTCAGACAGTCGCAGTGCCGGGCCTTCTGCCTGAAAGGTCCCAACTCCTATTACTGGATGTCCTTCTCAACCGCCCCGTGGAGTCAGTGGGGGAGGGGAGTCGAGAGAATAGAAACACAGTGAATCAAAGGTAAGACCACTTAAAATAATGCACTGAAATACTGAAGGCATCAACAGCAAAAGATATTGGTACAGTAAAGAAGTACAGAGTTGGAAAATATCCTACATGTAGAGCAAGTAAGTGTATGCTGCTTGCAGGTAACCCATCTAAACAAAGACATAGCCTTGAAAATTATGAGCTATCAGTGTTACCCATCTGACAGAAAAGATAAACGAAAGGAGGAATGTTGACACTGATACTACAATCTCGCAAACAGCAAGGAAGAAAATCGTTTCTTTCGAAACAAAAAAGAACTTTGGAACTGCAGGTAAAGCAAACTACTTCAGATCTACAATATTTGCTGGATCACAGGTAGAGTGCAACAGGCATGGAGAGAAGCAATTATGATACCATTACTAAAGCCAGGAAAAGATGGTTAAACGACATCCAGCTATAGACCAATCAGCCTTACAAGCTGTTTGTGCAAAACAATGGAACGTATAATCAATCTCAGACTGCAGTGGTACCTGGAAAGTGAAAACCTACTTGTCCCACAGCTAGCAGGCTTTAGACAGTGTTACTCTACCGATTATTAGGCAACCTATCTTTCCCAGGAAATTGAGGATGCGATCCAAGAAAGAAATACGTACTACTAACATGGATAGACCTAAAGAAAGCATTTAATAAGGTATGGAAGGAAGGGCTCTCGAAGAAGCTGAGAAATGACGGAGTAAATGACGAAGTAAATGACAGAGTAAATGGTTAAATGTAGAAAAGGCAGAAAACATACCTGCATAATAGGAGAGCCAGAGTGCAGCCGGATATCTCAAGAGTAAGAAGGTCCTACTGCGTCAGGGTGCCCCACAGGGAGGAGTACTGTATCTGACACTGTCCCTAATGTACATCAACGACCTAGTAAAACAAGCACTTGGTATCAAAGTGGTAGTTCAACTATCACTACGATCTTCACCCTCTCCCATCAACAAAAAGCAGAAATCGTTTACATAAATAAAGAGGCCATGAAAAGGGACAAACAAGCTACACATCTCTGAGTTATATTTGACAAAAAAACTATCTTGGAAACATCAGCTACATAGACAACCTATAAAGACAGTAGGAAATTAGCTATAATAATGTGTGGAACCACGTGAGGTGCGAGTGGAAAATACTCAGTAAAGTTTATCAACAGTATAAGCGCTCACATCTCAAGTGTGGATCATCTGTTCAGCATTAAATATCACACTACAAGATCTGAATAAAGTTCAAAACCAGGCACTTATGGTCATCACAGAAGCAAAGAAATCATCATCAATACTTACTAAAGATGGAGAAATTGTGAATGATATCAGCACTGATAGAACACTGGGACACAAAAAGTGCTGATCTCTCTTGCATGCCGAGACGTCCAATAAAGAACCCATTCTAAAATAAGGCACTGGGACGGCTCAAGAAATGTGTAAACAAACACCTGACATACCAAGTATTGGGGGTCTCAAACTGCCCATACCAGAACAGACACCTGGACAGAGGAATCTGGATTACGATACACATAGGGACATACGTGAAAGGAATACTTGACAAGGAGGAACAGAATAGTATAGAGCGTAAAACAATATCAGTTTCTTGAATGATGATCTCTGTGTTCGTGGATTCACAGTTGGCTACATGGATGGATCGGCACAGATGGATACACAGATGGCTACATGGATGGATCGGCACAGATGGATACACAGATGGATCGGCACAGATGGCTACATGGATGGATCAGCACAGATGGATCGGCACAGATGGCTACATGGATGGATCGGCACAGCTGGTTACACAGATGGATCGGCACAGATGGATACACAGATGGATTCACAGATGGCTACACGAATGGATCGGCACAGATGGATACACAGATCTTTAAACAACATCTGAGGTAAGTTTTGACAATCTCAAATGCGCCCTAGAGGTGCAAACGTTTTCCTAATCAATGTCCAAATAGTGGTATGTCAATAACATACATTTGTAACATATTAAAGGTTTCTTACAGATCACATTTAAAAAAATGGTTTGATCCACATGACTGAGCACTGCAACATTTTTACTGTCTACGACCCTCAATTGTTAATACTAACCATCCACAGTCCTCTAGATGGTTAATACAAAAATGGAGGACTGTGGATGGTTAGTATTAAAAAATGAGGATTGTAGATGGTTAATACAAAAATGCAATCCTCATTTTTTGTACTGACCATCTACAATCCTCATTTTTTTGTCCTGACCATCTACAATCCTCATTTTTTGTACTGACCATCTACAATCCTCAT
Organism: Megaustenia siamemsis; assembly: GCA_032433765.1. Classification (NCBI taxonomy): domain Eukaryota; kingdom Metazoa; phylum Mollusca; class Gastropoda; order Stylommatophora; family Ariophantidae; genus Megaustenia; species Megaustenia siamemsis. The sequence continues at coordinate 33,230,604 of JAVIAB010000108.1, read as the reverse complement.
TTTTTTGTACTGACCATCTACAATCCTCATTTTTTGTACTGACCATCTACAATCCTCATTTTTTGTACTGACCATCTACAATCCTCATTTTTTGTACTGACCATCTACAATCCTCATTAAAAAAAATTAATAATCTATACTATAATCGTCAAATTTTCTACTGATCATCTACAATCCTCAACTTTTTTCTGACCATCTACAATCCTCAATTTTTTTACTGACCATCCAATTATCCTCAATTCATCTGAAGTACTTACTATCTATAATCCTCATTTTTTGTACTGACCATCTACAATCCTCATTTTTTTGTACTGACCATCTACAATCCTCATTTTTTGTACTGACCATCTACAATCCTCATTTTTTGTACTGACCATCTACAATCCTCATTTTTTGTACTGACCATCTACAATACTCATTAAAAAAATTAATAATCTATACTATAATCGTCAAATTTTCTACTGATCATCTACAATCCTCAACTTTTTTTCTGACCATCTACAATCCTCAATTTTTTTACTGACCATCCAATTATCCTCAATTCATCAGAAGTACAGACTATCTATAATCCTCAATTTTTGCTCTGATCGTCTACAATCCTCAATTTTTACACTAACCATCTACAATCCTCAATGTTTGTACTGACTATCTATAATCCTCAATTTTAGCACTGATCATCTACAATCCTCAATTCTTGTACTGACCATCTACAATCCTCAATTTTTTTACACTGATCATCTACAATCCTCAATTTTTGTACTGACCATCTACAATCCTCAAATTTTGTACTGACCATCTACAATCCTCAATGTTTGTACTGACCATCTACAATCCTCAATTTGTGTACTGTCCATCTACAATCATCAATTTTTGTACTGACCATCTACAATACTCAATGTTTGTACTGACCATCTACAATCCTCAAATTTTGTACTGACCATCTACAATCCTCAATTTTTGCACTGATAATCTACAGTCCTCAATTTTTGTACTGACTATCTACAATCCTCAATGTTTGTACTGACTATCTATAATCCTCAATGTTTGTACTGACTATCTACAATCCTCAATGTTTGTACTGACTATCTACAATCTTCATTTTTTGTACTGACCATCTACAATCCTCAATTTTTGTACTGATCATCTACAATCCTCAGCTCAGTGGTTAGTGAACTGGAAGACAAAGGACAAGAGGTAGGGTTCGATTCCAATACTCAAAATCTACAATCCTCAAATTGTGTACTGACCATCTAAACAAATATTTCTCCGATGTGCAATGAGTATGACCTACCGACATAATTACTATAAAATGTAGAAACAAAAGTTGAAATCTTTCAGTTTTTTTTTTTCACCACCTGTGATTTCCATTTTTTTTTTTTTTGGAGGAGCGTGGAAAGGGCCTGCTATTTCCAGCGGTGGCATGTTAGAGTGGCGATAGATTAAACATGGGTTCGATTCCAGCTTACGGTCTGTCTAACCAGCTGAAACAAAACAGTTACCTGGCTCACTGAGTTGAAGAAGGTATCAACAAAGAGGAAGAGCTTCTTGAACTCACATTGAATGTGATGCTAGGCAACTCTCTTGAGAAACATTGAAAGGCTGACCTTACAACCAACAAATAATGATGGAAGCCTCATGACGTAGCGGGCATGAATGTAGCAACAATCACTATTTTATTACTTGTGGATAATATCGGCGGTGGTTAGCGGGAAATCCCCCTATCAAAGGAGAAGTAAGACGATTCCCTTCCTCCTCTAGTCTGTGGGACACCCTTGAGCAGGGAGGAGTAACCGCTTAGTTGTGGGACACCCTTGAGCAAGGAGGAGTAACCGCTTAGCGCCCCCCCCCATCCCCGTCTTTCCTCCCCGATCAGAGTTATAAGTCATGGGAGAGGTGCTAGATGGTGCTATGGGAGCAGTCAACAAGTAATGCCGGTTATGGTGTCCGTTCCGTGATGACAGAAGATCTCATTTGTAGAGACAATGACTGCTATCTTCGACTAGTTTAGTCACTGCTGACCTGTAGAGGATAGGGCCCCGCCAGGTTACCATACCGTTGGCGTAGGCGATCATGTCCTTCTAGAATCCTCTATCCACCGTGCATCGTAACAGTTCTGTTGTTGACTGTTTTCCATGCCATGACACCAAGCTATCTTTTCTCGGTGTCGTCCGCGATCTCTCTTTCCCTGTTCTGCCAGTTGTAACCAAGTATTCCAACTTTCCGCTTTTCATAATGTGCCCGAAAAATGTTGATTGTGTCTTTCTGATGTTTATTAGGGACTCTCTTTTTGTGTTGGCCTCTTTGAGAATTTCCTCGTTGATCTTTTTAGCTGTCCAGGGAACTTTCAAACATTCTTCTGAGAAATCCCATCTCTGTGGTGTCTAATCGTCTTTTATTTGTTTGTTTACGGTCCATGAACATGTTATATAGGCCCTAAATAATGACTGAAGATAAAGAGAACAGGAGAAGGATGACGAAGTCTGTCATTGGGGCCACGACGACCCTTAAGTATATGGCATGAAGTAAAAAGAAGAGGAATATTATTTGTGAGCATTTTATTTTCCATGCATATCACAATTAAAAAAAAAAAGTAAAGTACCCCCGTCACGCCAAATGGCGTAGAGGGAATATAGTGTTAGTGACCATAAATTTTACAGACCTTCAGCACATTACCCATTAAAGGCTGGGTGAACCGGCAGCCGTCGATTGGGATCCAACTCTATCTATCTCTATCTAATGTACTTCCAAGAGAGAAGCAGCAGCACGACGTCACCATACACGTGATTGCTTTTGGAATGTAGGATCTGTCGGTTGTCGTCCTCTTGCTTATGATCTTTTTATGAGGTCTGGTACATGTATGCGATCACGCGCGCGCGCGCGCACTCACATACACACACTCTTACACACACACACACACACACACACATGTTTAACTAGAAAAGACAGACTTTCAAGGGAAAACAAACACAGACTGAGTACACAGAAACAAACACAGACTGAGTACACAGAAACAAACATAGACTGAGTACACAGAAACAAACACAGACTGAGTACACAGAAACAAACACAGACTGAGTACACAGAAACAAACACAGACTGAGTACACAGAAACAAACACAGACTGAGTACACAGAAACAAACACAGACTGAGTACATGTACACAGAAACAAACACAGACTGAGTACACAGAAACAAGCACAGACTGAGTACACAGAAACAAACACAGACTGAGTACACAGAAACAAACACAGACTGAGTACATGTACACAGAAACAAACACAGACTGAGTACATGTACACAGAAACAAACACAGATGAGTACACAGAAACAAACACAGACTGAGTACATGTACACAGAAACAAACACAGAGTACATGTACACAGAAACAAACACAGACTGAGTACACAGAAACAAACACAGACTGAGTACACAGAAACAAACACAGACTGAGTACACAGAAACAAACACAGACTGAGTACACAGAAACAAACACAGACTGAGTACATGTACACAGAAACAAACACAGACTGAGTACACAGAAACAAACACAGACTGAGTACACAGAAACAAACACAGACTGAGTACACAGAAACAAACACAGACTGAGTACATGTACACAGAAACAAACACAGACTGAGTACATGTACACAGAAACAAACACAGACTGAGTACACAGAAACAAACACAGACTGAGTACACAGAAACAAACACAGACTGAGTACACAGAAACAAACACAGAGTACATGTACACAGAAACAAACACAGACTGAGTACATGTACACAGAAACAAACACAGACTGAGTACACAGAAACAAACACAGACTGAGTACATGTACACAGAAACAAACACAGACTGAGTACATGTACACAGAAACAAACACAGACTGAAAACACAGAAACAAACACAGACTGAGTACACAGAAACAAACACAGACTGAGTACACAGAAACAAACACAGACTGAGTACACAGAAACAAACACAGACTGAGTACACAGAAACAAACACAGACTGAGTACATGTACACAGAAACAAACACAGACTGAGTACACAGAAACAAACACAGACTGAGTACACAGAAACAAACACAGACTGAGTACACAGAAACAAACACAGACTGAGTACATGTACACAGAAACAAACACAGACTGAGTACATGTACACAGAAACAAACACAGACTGAGTACACAGAAACAAACACAGACTGAGTACACAGAAACAAACACAGACTGAGTACACAGAAACAAACACAGACTGAGTACATGTACACAGAAACAAACACAGACTGAGTACATGTACACAGAAACAAACACAGACTGAGTACACAGAAACAAACACAGACTGAGTACACAGAAACAAACACAGACTGAGTACACAGAAACAAACACAGACTGAGTACATGTACACAGAAACAAACACAGACTGAGTACATGTACACAGAAACAAACACAGACTGAGTACATGTACACAGACTGAGTACATGTACACAGAAACAAACACAGACTGAGTACATGTACACAAAAACAAACACAGACTGAGTACATGTACACGGAAACAAACACAGACTGAGTACATGTACACGGAAACAATTTATTACAGATTTATAAACAGTACAAAGGTTCAGTTAAAAATATCGTTACACGATCCTGTTACACACACTCACATTCTACTTCCATACATATCAACTCGCACATACACATACGCAATTTCGCGGTCTCTTTATACAAGTACAAACTCACTATCATCAAGTATACACACATATACCTCCACTTTTCATTTATTCGCACACACACACACACACACACACGCGCGCGCGATAATTCTGTATCTCCATACAAGCACAAACAAACACTCACTTACACACCACATAGACTTACTTTATGGACAATGATTTCTTTTTCTGTCTGTCTGCCTGTCTGTCTGTCTGTCAATCTCTCTTTCTCTCTCTCTTTCACACACAACTTTGCAAAAACTCGTTCTCTCCACAAGCATATGGACCCAACAAAAAACCCAACAAAAACACTGTCACTACACACACAGACACACACACACACACACACACACATATTTATAAACTGACATGTTGACGTGACTTCTGGTCCAGGATATAAAGCAATGATTAAATACGAAGAAAAATGTTTTCTCAGAAACAAGTTCTGCCACTTGAACGGTCCAAGTATGCGTTATAATAACACATCCAGTTTTTATCCCCCAAAATTCGTTTTCCCCACAGGATTGGCTTTTGACTTTTGTCCCTGCATTATTTGGCTTAAAGAAATTTTTTAAATTTAGTATGGCAACCCCGTTTCCAGTATTAATTTTTCTTTGCCTCAATGTCATCAGTAGCAGCATCATGTATCGTGCTGATTTTACTGGAAATCTTTATTTCTGCACCTGGTTTGCTGATGTATATCATCGGTTTCAACTGAGCAAATCTTTAAAAACATCACAGAGATGCCAGGCCTAAAAATTAATGGAAAGATAATCACTAACCTAAGATATGCTGTACTACTAGCAGAAAATCCTAAAGATCTACAACAATTACTTAATGAAATAAGCATGACAAGAAAAAATATGGACTAGATATGAACATCAAAAAGACTAAAACTATGATCATAAACAAAGAAAATACTCAAAACCCACAACTGGATATCAAAATTAAAGTAATAGACCTGGAGACAGTTCAGAACTACAACTACCTTGGACATACTATAACCAGTGATGGAAAATGTACAACTGAAATAAACAAAAGAATAGGAATGGCAAAAAAAGTAATTTTAATGTCATAAAAAATATACTAACATCAAAACAAATAACACCAGGGCTAAAACTAAGAATAGCAAAATGGTACATCTTCTCAATGTTCCCGTATGGTGCAGAAACATGGACATTAGACAAGAAAACAGAACAGAAAATTAAAGTATTTGAAATGCGGATTTACAGAAGAATATCTAGAATTGGATGGAAAGAAAAGAAAACAAATGATGAAGTTTTAAAACAACTAAAAATGAAAAGAGAACTACTAAATACAATTCGAACAAGACAAATGCGATTTTTGGGCCATGTTAAAGGACACAACAGCCTACCCAAAGTAATCTTGGAACGGAAAATACAAGGTAAAAGAGGCAGAGGCAGACCAAGACTAACATGGACGAGTAACATCAAAAGATGGACAGAACAGCCATGACAACTTGCACCATCAAACCAAGAAACAGCAGAATGGCGCTCCCTGGTAGCCAACCTTCCTTCGTTGCGGAAATGGCACTTGATGATGATGATATATATGAATTGTATGAGGGGTTGAACGCTGTTGGTGGTGCGAGCACGATAGTAGTGGAAGCAGTGATATCCCTTCCAATGAATTGACATGCACTTGCACACTCGCAAACTTGCACACTCGCAAACTTGCACAAACACGCCAGTACAGGTCTGTGTATTCTTCTCTTTTTTAACACACTATTGCAAGTGTTTACATTTTTTATCGAAAGACGAGTGCGCTGTATTTCTTTACTTCCTTTTCCCTAATTTAAACATAGGGATGAATTACCACACATATTTCAACCCGCATGGACAAGCTACAAACGAGTCTACTTGTATTACGACAAGGACCTGGTATAGCGCTTAGTTGACTACCGTGAAAGCTATTTGCTATACAAATACTACTTTCTGGAAGTACGTATGCTTCTTATTCTTCTTTTTCTTTCTTCTTTTTCTTTCTTCTTTTCCTCTCCCTCCTCTTCTCCTCTTCCACCTTCTAGATGTTACTATACTCAAAAACAGCGAGACAGAGATTTGACTCTTACGCCTAATAATGCTGTCAGGTGAATTATGTTTCATTCTCCAAAGCCTTTATGTTATAAGGAGCATTTTTTAACATTAATTTTAGTAACACTTCTAAATAACTGTTTATACTACTGATGTAAAAGTAGTCACTGTCTGATACAGTATTTAGTGCTTTTGATTGAATCTGCTACTCTTAAAACTACTGATATTACTTACAACATGTAAGTTACTACTTCTATTTACGGAATCTACTACAATTAGAACCCTTAAAACTATTCATGTTGGAATCAGAGGCAAAGGTTGCCAGCGCCCGGAACAAGGCATGTGGGCCTTATGTGGGTAGTCAGTGCCCGGGATAGGCAAGTAGGCCCTATGTGGGTAGTCAGTGCCCGGGATAGGCAAGTAGGCCCTATGTTGGTAGTCAGTGCCCGGAACAAGGCAAGTAGGCCCTATGTTGGTAGTCAGTGCCCGGGATAGGCAAGTAGGCCCTATGTTGGTAGTCAGTGTCCAGAACAAGGAAAGTTGGCCCTATGTGGGTAGTCATGTGACCGGAGGCAGGTAGGCCTATGTGGTAGTCAGTGACCGGATAGGCAAGTAGGCCCTATGTGGTAGTCAGTGCCCCGGATAGGCAAGTTGGTCCTATGTGGTTAGTCAGTGCCCGGATAGGCAAGTTGGCCCTATGTGGTTAGTCAGTGCTCGGATAGGCAAGTAGGCCCTATGTTGGTAGTCATTGCCCAGAACAAGGCAAGTAGGCCCTATTTTGGTAGTCAGTGCCCGGGATAGGCAAGTTGATCCTATGTGGTTAGTCAGTGCCCGGATAGGCAAGTAGGCCCTATGTGGGTAGTCAGTGCCCGGGATAGGCAAGTTGGCCCTATGTGGTTAGTCAGTTCTCGGATAGGCAAGTAGGCCCTATGTTGGTAGTCAGTGCCCAGAACAAGGCAGGTAGGCCCTATGTGAGTAGTCAGTGCCCGGAACAAGGCAAGTAGGCCCTATGTTGGTAGTCAGTGCCCGGGATAGGCAAGTAGGCCCTATGTTGGTAGTCAGTGCCCGGGATAGGCAAGTAGGCCCTATGTTGGTAGTCAGTGCCCAGAACAAGGAAAGTTGGCCCTATGTGGGTAGTCAGTGACCGGAACAAGGCAGGTTGGCCCTATGTTGGTTGTCAGTGACCGGGATAGGCAAGTTGGCCCTATGTAGTTAGTCAGTGCCCGGATAGGCAAGTAGGCCCTATGTGGGTAGTCAGTGCTCGGGATAGGCAAGTTGGCCCTATGTGGTTAGTCAGTGCTCGGATAGGCAAGTAGGCCCTATGTGGGTAGTCAGTGCCCAGGATAGGCAAGAAGGCCCTATGTGGGTAGTCAGTGCACAAGGAGCAAGGCAAGTTGGCAAATTGTGGGTTGATTTCTGCACATTCACGACAGCCACACTTTTGTTCATCATCATGTACCCTGCCGGTTGGCGTAGGCGATCATGTCCCTCCACAATCTTCTATCTACAGTGCATCGTATCAGTTCTGTTGTTGACTGTTTTCCATGCCATGACACCAAGCTATCCAGTATTCTCTCTCTTTGTAGTCCGCGATCTCTCTTTCCTTTTATTTTGCCAGTTGTAACCAAGTATTCCAACTTTCCCCTTCTCATGATGTGCCCGAAAAATGTTGATTGCTTCTTTGTGATGTTTTTTAAGAGCTCCCTTTTTGTGTTGGCCTCTTTGAGAACTTCCTCATTGGTCTTTTTATCTGTCCAGGGAACTTTCAACATTCTTCTGAGAATTCCTATCTCTGTCGCCTGTAATCGTCTTTTCATTTGTTTGTCTTTTGTCCATGATTCGCTCCCATAGGTCAGAATTGGTTCTATATAGCACCGATGAACTCTCTTTCTCATTTTTATTGACATAGATTTGTTGCATAAGATATTTTTCATTTTCTGAAATGCTCTTTTGGCCTGAGCTATTCTGCTTTTTATTTCTGTGGTGCATCTCCCATCTGATGTAATTATTGTGCCCAAGTATTTGAAACGTTGCACTTGTTTCAGATTTGTCTCGTTTATTTTTATGCTGCATGATGGTGATGATTGTTTCTTCGATATAACCATTACTTCTGTTTTCTTACTATTCAGACTGAGACCTTTCTTGTTGCTTTCTTCTACTATTATGTCTATCATTTCTTGTAGTTCGTTCTCTGTCCCTGCTTTAAGACTGTGTCATCCACATATCGCAAATTATTTATGTTGTGACCGTTGACTTCAATTCCTTTTTTGTCTACTATTGATCTCATAATATATTCGCTGTAAAGTGAAAACAAATCCGGTGACAGAACACAGCTTTGTCTGACTCCTTGTTTTATATATTGGAATTGTCCTGTTTGGTTGTAAATTCGTATAGCTGCTGTTTGTTGCCAGTACATGTTTTTTATGATTCGCAGATCCTTGCCATCAATGTTTAATTTCTCCAGCATATTTATTATTTCCACATGCTTTACTTTGTCAAATGCTTTCGTGTAGTCTATAAAGCACATATATAGATCTTTCTTTACCTCTATAGATCTTTCTATTAATGTCCTTAAGATGTATATTGCATTATTTGTGCCCTTTCCTTCCACAAATCAACATTGTTCCTCACTTATTTCTGGTTTTATTTTGACACTTTTGTTACCATTTCCTTTTCATACACACAGGATAGACATTTTTCGTTAACATATTTCGAATATTTTTGTTTTGAATGTTTCGTTTTTAGTTTTGTGTGTGTTTTTTCTTGTTTGTCCCTGCTGAAGGCCTATTGGGCCGAAACGTCGTTTAGTCTATGTCGTCCATTTATCACGTAAAGCTTCTAACATACCATTTTTTTGCATTTTTAAATTTTCCCTATGTGGGTAGTCAGTGCCCAGATAGGCAAGTAGGCTCTATGTTGGTAGTCAATGCCCGAAACAAGACAAGTTGGCCCTATGTGGGTAGTCAGTACCCGGGATAGGCAAGTTGGTCCTATGTGGTTAGTCAGTGCCCGGATAGGCAAGTAGGCCCTATGTTGGTAGTCAGTGTCCGGGATAGGCAAGTTGGCCCTATGTGGTTAGTCAGTGCTCGGATAGGCAAGTAGGCCCTATGTTGGTAGTCCGTGCCCAGAACAGGCAGGTAGGCCCTATGTGGTAGTCAGTGACCGGAACAAGGAAGGTAGGCCCTATGTTGGTAGTCAGTGACCGGGATAGGCAAGTAGGCCCTATGTGGGTAGTCAGTGCCCGGGATAGGCAAGTAGGTCCTATGTGGTTAGTCAGTGCCCGGATAGGCTAGTAGGTCCTATGTGATTAATCATTGCTCGGATAGGCAAGTAGGCCCTATGTTGGTAGTCATTGCCCAGAACAAGGCAAGTAGGCCCTATTTTGGTAGTCAGTGCCCGGGATAGGCAAGTAGGCCCTATGTTGGTAGTCAGTACCCAGAACCAGGCAAGTTGGCCCTATGTGGGTAGTCAGTGACCGGAGCAAGGCAGGTAGGCCCTATGTTGGTAGTCAATGACCGGGATAGGCAAGTAGGCCCTATGTGGGTCGTCTGTCCCGGGATAGGCAAGTTGATCCTATGTGGTTAGTCAGTGCCCGGATAGGCAAGTAGGCCCTATGTGGGTAGTCAGTGCCCGGGATAGGCAAGTTGGCCCTATGTGGTTAGTCAGTTCTCGGATAGGCAAGTAGGCCCTATGTTGGTAGTCAGTGCCCAGAACAATGCAGGTAGGCCCTATGTGAGTAGTCAGTGCCCGGAACAAGGCAAGTAGGCCCTATGTTGGTAGTCAGTGCCGGGATAGGCAAGTAGGCCCTATGTTGGTAATCAGTGCCCAGAACAAGGAAAGTTGGCCCTATGTGGGTAGTCAGTGACCGGAACAAGGCAGGTTGGCCCTATGTTGGTTGTCAGTGACCGGGATAGGCAAGTTGGCCCTATGTGGTTAGTCAATGCCCGGATAGGCAAGTAGGCCCTATGTGGGTAGTCAGTGCTCGGGATAGGCAAGTTGGCCCTATGTGGTTAGTCAGTTATTTCTGGTTTTATTTTGACACTTTTGTTACCATTTCCTTTTCATACACACAGGATAGACATTTTTCGTTAACATATTTCGAATATTTTTGTTTTGAATGTTTCGTTTTTAGTTTTGTGTGTGTGTTTTTCTTGTTTGTCCCTGCTGAAGGCCTATTGGGCCGAAACGTCGTTTAGTCTATGTCGTCCACTTATCACGTAAAGCTTCTAACATACCATTTTTTTGCATTTTAAAATTTTCCCTATGTGGGTAGTCAGTGCCCAGATAGGCAAGTAGGCTCTATGTTGGTAGTCAATGCCCGAAACAAGACAAGTTGGCCCTATGTGGGTAGTCAGTACCCGGATAGGCAAGTTGGTCCTATGTGGTTAGTCAGTGCCCGGATAGGCAAGTAGGCCCTATGTTGGTAGTCAGTGTCCGGGATAGGCAAGTTGGCCCTATGTGGTTAGTCAGTGCTCGGATAGGCAAGTAGGCCCTATGTTGGTAGTCCGTGCCCAGAACAGGCAGGTAGGCCCTATGTGGGTAGTCAGTGACCGGAACAAGGAAGGTAGGCCCTATGTTGGTAGTCAGTGACCGGGATAGGCAAGTAGGCACTATGTGGGTAGTCAGTGCCCGGGATAGGCAAGTAGGTCCTATGTGGTTAGTCAGTGCCGGATAGGCTAGTAGGTCCTATGTGATTAATCAGTGCTCGGATAGGCAAGTAGGCCCTATGTTGGTAGTCATTGCCCAGAACAAGGCAAGTAGGCCCTATTTTGGTAGTCAGTGCCCGGGATAGGCAAGTAGGCCCTATGTTGGTAGTCAGTACCCAGAACCAGGCAAGTTGGCCCTATGTGAATAGTCAGTGACCGGAGCAAGGCAGGTAAGCCCTATGTTGGTAGTCAATGACCGGGATAGGCAAGTAGGCCTATGTGGGTCGTCTGTCCCCGGGATAGGCAAGTTGATCCTATGTGGTTAGTCAGTGCCCGGATAGGCAAGTAGGCCCTATGTGGGTAGTCAGTGCCCGGGATAGGCAAGTAGGCCCTATGTTGGTAGTCAGTGCCCAGAACAAGGCAGGTAGGCCCTATGTGAGTAATCAGTGCCCGGAACAAGGCAAGTAGGCCCTATGTTGGTAGTCAGTGCCCGGGATAGGCAAGTAGGCCCTATGTTGGTAGTCAGTGCCAGAACAAGGAAAGTTGGCCCTATGTGGGTAGTCAGTGACCGGAACAAGGCAGGTTGGCCCTATGTTGGTTGTCAGTGACCGGGATAGGCAAGTTGGCCCTATGTGGTTAGTCAGTGCCCGGATAGGCAAGTAGGCCCTATGTGGGTAGTCAGTGCTCGGGATAGGCAAGTTGGCCCTATGTGGTTAGTCAGTGCTCGGATAGGCAAGTAGGCCCTATGTGGGTAGTCAGTGCCCAGGATAGGCAAGAAGGCCTTATGTGGGTAGTCAGTGCACAGAACAAGGCAGGTAGGCCCTATGTGGGTAGTCAGTGCCCGGAGCAAGGCAAGTTGGCCCAATGTGGTTGATTTCTGCACATTCACAACAGCCACACTTTTGTTCATCATCATGTACCCTGCCGGTTGGCGTAGGCGATCATGTCCCTCCACAATCTTCTATCTACAGTGCATCGTATCAGTTCTGTTGTTGACTGTTTTCCATGCCATGACACCAAGCTATCCAGTATTCTCTCTCTTTGTCGTCCGCGATCTCTCTTTCCTTTTATTTTGCCAGTTGTAACCAAGTATTCCAACTTTCCCCTTCTCATGATGTGCCCGAAAAATGTTGATTGCTTCTTTGTGATGTTTTTAAGAGCTCCCTTTTTGTGTTGGCCTCTTTGAGAACTTCCTCATTGGTCTTTTTATCTGTCCAGGGAACTTTCAACATTCTTCTGAGAATTCCCATCTCTGTGGCCTCTAATCGTCTTTTCATTTGTTTGTCTTTTGTCCATGAGTCGCTCCCATAGGTCAGAATTGGTTCTATATAGCACCGATGAACTCTCTTTCTCATTTTTATTGACATAGATTTGTTGCATAAGATATTTTTCATTTTCTGAAATGCTATTTTGGCCTGAGCTATTCTGCTTTTTATTTCTGTGGTGCATCTCCCATCTCACGTAATTATTGTGCCCAAGTATTTGAAACGTTGTACTTGTTTCAGATTTGTCTCGTTTATTTTTATGCTGCATGATGGTGATGATTGTTTCTTCGATATAACCATTACTTCTGTTTTCTTACTATTCAGACTGAGACCTTTCTTGTTGCTTTCTTCTACTATTATGTCTATCATTTCTTGTAGTTCGTTCTCTGTCCCTGCTAATAAGACTGTGTCATCCGCATATCGCAAATTATTTATGTTGTGACCGTTGACTTCAATTCCTTTTTTGTCTACTATTGATCTCATAATATATTCGCTGTAAAGTGAAAACAAATCCGGTGACACAACACAGCTTTGTCTGACTCCTTGTTTTATATATTGGAATTGTCCTGTTTTGTTGTAAATTCGTATAGCTGCTGTTTGTTGCCAGTACATGTTTTTTATGATTCGCAGATCCTTGCCATCAATGTTTAATTTCTCCAGCATATTTATTATTTCCACATGCTTTACTTTGTAAAATGCTTTCGTGTAGTCTATAAAGCACATATATAGATCTTTCTTTACCTCTATAGATCTTTCTATTAATGTCCTTAAGATGTATATTGCATTATTTGTGCCCTTTCCTTCCACAAATCCACATTGTTCCTCACTTATTTCTGGTTTTATTTTGACACTTTTGTTACCATTTCCTTTTCATACACACAGGATAGACATTTTTCGTTAACATATTTCGAATATTTTTGTTTTGAATGTTTCGTTTTTAGTTGTGTGTGTGTGTTTTTCTTGTTTGTCCCTGCTGAAGGCCTATTGGGCCGAAACGTCGTTTAGTCTATGTCGTCCACTTATCACGTAAAGCTTCTAACATACCATTTTTTTGCATTTTTAAATTTTCCCTATGTGGGTAGTCAGTGCCCAGATAGGCAAGTAGGCTCTATGTTGGTAGTCAATGCCCGAAACAAGACAAGTTGGCCCTATGTGGGTAGTCAGTACCCGGGATAGGCAAGTTGGTCCTATGTTGGTAGTCAGTGCCCAAAACAAGACAAGTTGGCCCTATGTGGGTAGTCAGTACCCAGGATAGGCAAGTTGGTCCTATGTTGGTAGTCAGTGCCCGAAACAAGACAAGTTGGCCCTATGTGGGTATTCCGTGACCGAACAAGGCAGGTAGGCTATATGTTGGTAGTCCGTGACAGAAATAGGCAAGTAGACCCTATGTGGGTAGTCAGTGCCCAAACAAGGCAGGTAGGCTATATGTGGGTAGTCAGTGCCCGGGATAGGCAAGTAGGCCCTATGTGGGTAGTCACTATCCGGAACAAGGCAAGTTGGCCCTATGTGGGTAGTCATATCCCGAACAAGGCAAGTAGGCCCTATGTGGATAGTCAGTGCCCGGGATAGGCAAGTAGGCCCTATGTGGGTAGTCAGTGCCCAGAACAAGGCAAGTTGGCCCTATGTGGGTAGTAAGTGCCCGGAACAAGGCAAGTAGGACCTATGTGGGTAGTCAGTGACCGGAACAAGGCAAGTTGGCCCTATGTTGGTAGTCAGTGCCCGGAACAAGGCAAGTAGGCCCTATGTCTGTAGTCAGTGCCCAGAACAAGCAAGTTGGCCCTATGTCTGTAGTCAGTGCCCGGAACAAGGCAAGTTGGCCTATGTCTGTAGTCAGTGCCCGGGATAGGCAAGTAGGCCCTATGTTGGTAGTCAGTGCCCAGAACAAGGAAAGTTGGCCCTATGTGGGTAGTCAGTGACCGGAACAAGGCAGGTTGGCCCTATGTTGGTTGTCAGTGATCGGGATAGGCAAGTTGGCCCTATGTAGTTAGTCAGTGCCCGGATAGGCAAGTAGGCCCTATGTGGGTAGTCAGTGCTCGGGATAGGCAAGTTGGCCCTATGTGGTTAGTCAGTGCTCGGATAGGCAAGTAGGCCCTATGTGGGTAGTCAGTGCCCAGGATAGGCAAGAAGGCCCTATGTGGGTAGTCAGTGCACAGAACAAGGCAGGTAGGCCCTATGTGGGTAGTCAGTGCCCGGAGCAAGGCAAGTTGGCAAATTGTGGGTTGATTTCTGCACATTCACGACAGCCACACTTTTGTTCATCATCATGTACCCTGCCGGTTGGCGTAGGCGATCATGTCCCTCCACAATCTTCTATCTACAGTGCATCGTATCAGTTCTGTTGTTGACTGTTTTCCATGCCATGACACCAAGCTATCCAGTATTCTCTCTCTTTGTAGTCCGCGATCTCTCTTTCCTTTTATTTTGCCAGTTGTAACCAAGTATTCTAACTTTCCCCTTCTCATGATGTGCCCGAAAAATGTTGATTGCTTCTTTGTGATGTTTTTTAAGAGCTCCCTTTTTGTGTTGGCCTCTTTGAGAACTTCCTCATTGGTCTTTTTATCTGTCCAGGAACTTTCAACATTCTTCTGAGAATTCCTATCTCTGTCGCCTGTAATCGTCTTTTCATTTGTTTGTCTTTTGTCCATGATTCGCTCCCATAGGTTAGAATTGGTTCTATATAGCACCGATGAACTCTCTTTCTCATTTTTATTGACATAGATTTGTTGCATAAGATATTTTCATTTTCTGAAATGCTCTTTTGGCCTGAGCTATTCTGCTTTTTATTTCTGTGGTGCATCTCCCATCTGATGTAATTATTGTGCCCAAGTATTTGAAACGTTGCACTTGTTTCAGATTTGTCTCGTTTATTTTTATGCTGCATGATGGTGATGATTGTTTCTTCGATATAACCATTACTTCTGTTTTCTTACTATTCAGACTGAGACCTTTCTTGTTGCTTTCTTCTACTATTATGTCTATCATTTCTTGTAGTTCGTTCTCTGTCCCTGCTATTAAGACTGTGTCATCCGCATATCGCAAATTATTTATGTTGTGACCGTTGACTTCAATTCCTTTTTTGTCTACTATTGATCTCATAATATATTCGCTGTAAAGTGAAAACAAATCCGGTGACACAACACAGCTTTGTCTGACTCCTTGTTTTATATATTGGAATTGTCCTGTTTTGTTGTAAATTCGTATAGCTGCTGTTTGTTGCCAGTACATGTTTTTTATGATTCGCAGATCCTTGCCATCAATGTTTAATTTCTCCAGCATATTTATTATTTCCACATGCTTTACTTTGTAAAATGCTTTCGTGTAGTCTATAAGCACATATATAGATCTTTCTTTACCTCTATAGATCTTTCTATTAATGTCCTTAAGATGTATATTGCATTATTTGTGCCCTTTCCTTCCACAAATCCACATTGTTCCTCACTTATTTCTGGTTTTATTTTGACACTTTTGTTACCATTTCCTTTTCATACACACAGGATAGACATTTTTCGTTAACATATTTCGAATATTTTTGTTTTGAATGTTTCGTTTTTAGTTGTGTGTGTGTGTTTTTCTTGTTTGTCCCTGCTGAAGGCCTATTGGGCCGAAACGTCGTTTAGTCTATGTCGTCCACTTATCACGTAAAGCTTCTAACATACCATTTTTTTTGCATTTTAAAATTTTCCCTATGTGGGTAGTCAGTGCCCAGATAGGCAAGTAGGCTCTATGTTGGTAGTCAATGCCCGAAACAAGACAAGTTGGCCTATGTGGGTAGTCAGTGACCGGAACAAGGCAGGTAGGCTATATGTTGGTAGTCCGTGACAGAAATAGGCAAGTAGACCCTATGTGGGTAGTCAGTGCACAGAACAAGGCAGGTAGGCCCTATGTGGGTAGTCAGTGCCCGGAGCAAGGCAAGTTGGCAAATTGTGGGTTGATTTCTGCACATTCACGACAGCCACACTTTTGTTCATCATCATGTACCCTGCCGGTTGGCGTAGGCGATCATGTCCCTCCACAATCTTCTATCTACAGTGCATCGTATCAGTTCTGTTGTTGACTGTTTTCCATGCCATGACACCAAGCTATCCAGTATTCTCTCTCTTTGTCGTCCGCGATCTCTCTTTCCTTTTTATTTGCCAGTTGTAACCAAGTATTCCAACTTTCCCCTTCTCATGATATGCCCGAAAAATGTTGATTGCTTCTTTGTGATGTTTTTTAAGAGCTCCCTTTTTGTGTTGGCCTCTTTGAGAACTTCCTCATTGGTCTTTTTATCTGTCCAGGGAACTTTCAACATTCTTCTGAGAATTCCCATCTCTGTGGCCTGTAATCGTCTTTTCATTTGTTTGTCTTTTGTCCATGATTCGCTCCCATAGGTCAGAATTGGTTCTATATAGCACCGATGAACTCTCTTTCTCATTTTTATTGACATAGATTTGTTGCATAAGATATTTTTTCATTTTCTGAAATGCTATTTTGGCCTGAGCTATTCTGCTTTTTATTTCTGTGGTGCATCTCCCATCTGATGTAATTATTGTGCCCAAGTATTTGAAACGTTGCACTTGTTTCAGATTTGTCTCGTTTATTTTTATGCTGCATGATGGTGATGATTGTTTCTTCGATATAACCATTACTTCTGTTTTCTTACTATTCAGACTGAGACCTTTCTTGTTGCTTTCTTCTACTATTATGTCTATCATTTCTTGTAGTTCGTTCTCTGTCCCTGCTATTAAGACTGTGTCATCCGCATATCGCAAATTATTTATGTTGTGACCGTTGACTTCAATTCCTTTTTTTGTCTACTATTGATCTCATAATATATTCGCTGTAAAGTGAAAACAAATCCGGTGACAGAACACAGCTTTGTCTGACTCCTTGTTTTATATATTGGAATTGTCCTGTTTTGTTGTAAATTCGTATAGCTGCTGTTTGTTGCCAGTACATGTTTTTTATGATTCGCATATCCTTGCCATCAATGTTTAATTTCTCCAGCATATTTATTATTTCCACATGCTTTACTTTGTAAAATGCTTTCGTGTAGTCTATAAAGCACATATATAGATCTTTCTTTACCTCTATAGATCTTTCTATTAATGTCCTTAAGATGTATATTGCATTATTTGTGCCCTTTCCTTCCACAAATCCACATTGTTCCTCACTTATTTCTGGTTTTATTTTGACACTTTTGTTACCATTTCCTTTTCATACACACAGGATAGACATTTTTCGTTAACATATTTCGAATATTTTTGTTTTGAATGTTTCGTTTTTAGTTGTGTGTGTGTGTTTTTCTTGTTTGTCCCTGCTGAAGGCCTATTGGGCCGAAACGTCGTTTAGTCTATGTCGTCCACTTATCACGTAAAGCTTCTAACATACCATTTTTTTGCATTTTTTAAATTTTCTATGTGGGTAGTCAGTGCCCAGATAGGCAAGTAGGCTCTATGTTGGTAGTCAATGCCCGAAACAAGACAAGTTGGCCCTATGTGGGTAGTCAGTGCCCGGATAGGCAAGTTGGCCCTATGTGGTTAGTCAGTGCTCGGATAGGCAAGTAGGCCTATGTTGGTAGTCCGTGCCCAGAACAGGCAGGTAGGCCCTATGTGGGTAGTCCGTGACCGGAACAAGGAAGGTAGGCCCTATGTGGGTAGTCAGTGCCCGGGATAGGGAAGTAGGTCCTATGTGGATAGTCAGTGCCCGGATAGGCTAGTAGGTCCTATGTGATTAATCAGTGCTCGGATAGGCAAGTAGGCCCTATGTTGGTAGTCATTGCCCAGAACAAGGCAAGTAGGCCCTATTTTGGTAGTCAGTGCCCGGGATAGGCAAGTAGGCCCTATGTTGGTAGTCAGTACCCAGAACCAGGCACGTTGGCCCTATGTGGGTAGTCAGTGACCGGAGCAAGGCAGGTAAGCCCTATATTGGTAGTCAATGACCGGGATAGGCAAGTAGGCCCTATGTGGGTCGTCTGTCCCCGGGATAGGCAAGTTGATCCTATGTGGTTAGTCAGTGCCCGGATAGGCAAGTAGGCCCTATGTGGGTAGTCAGTGCCCGGGATAGGCAAGTTGGCCCTATGTGGTTAGTCAGTTCTCGGATAGGCAAGTAGGCCCTATGTTGGTAGTCAGTGCCCGGAACAAGGCAAGTAGGCCCTATGTGGGTAGTCAGTGACCGGAACAAGGCAGGTTGGCCCTATGTTGGTTGTCAGTGACCGGGATAGGCAAGTTGGCCCTATGTGGTTAGTCAGTGCCCGGATAGGCAAGTAGGCCCTATGTGGGTAGTCAGTGCTCGGGATAGGCAAGTTGGCCCTATGTGGTTAGTCAGTGCTCGGATAGGCAAGTAGGCCCTATGTGGGTAGTCAGTGCCCAGGATAGGCAAGAAGGCCTTATGTGGGTAGTCAGTGCACAGAACAAGGCAGTAGGCCCTATGTGGGTAGTCAGTGCCCGGAGCAAGGCAAGTTGGCCCAATGTGGGTTGATTTCTGCACATTCACGACAGCCACACTTTTGTTCATCATCATGTACCCTGCCGGTTGGCGTAGGCGATCATGTCCCTCCACAATCTTCTATCTACAGTGCATCGTATCAGTTCTGTTGTTGACTGTTTTCCATGCCATGACACCAAGCTATCCAGTATTCTCTCTCTTTGTCGTCCGCGATCTCTCTTTCCTTTTTATTTGCCAGTTGTAACCAAGTATTCCAACTTTCCCCTTCTCATGATATGCCCGAAAAATGTTGATTGCTTCTTTGTGATGTTTTTAAGAGCTCCCTTTTTGTGTTGGCCTCTTTGAGAACTTCCTCATTGGTCTTTTTATCTGTCCAGGGAACTTTCAACATTCTTCTGAGAATTCCCATCTCTGTGGCCTGTAATCGTCTTTTCATTTGTTTGTCTTTTGTCCATGATTCGCTCCCATAGGTCAGA
Organism: Megaustenia siamemsis; assembly: GCA_032433765.1. Taxonomy (NCBI): domain Eukaryota; kingdom Metazoa; phylum Mollusca; class Gastropoda; order Stylommatophora; family Ariophantidae; genus Megaustenia; species Megaustenia siamemsis. The sequence goes on along the minus strand of JAVIAB010000108.1, from coordinate 33,211,028 downwards.
ATTGGTTCTATATAGCACCGATGAACTCTCTTTCTCATTTTTATTGACATAGATTTGTTGCATAAGATATTTTTCATTTTCTGAAATGCTATTTTGGCCTGAGCTATTCTGCTTTTTATTTCTGTGGTGCATCTCCCCATCTGATGTAATTATTGTGCCCAAGTATTTGAAACGTTGCACTTGTTTCAGATTTGTCTCGTTTATTTTTATGCTGCATGATGGTGATGATTGTTTCTTCGATATAACCATTACTTCTGTTTTCTTACTATTCAGACTGAGACCTTTCTTGTTGCTTTCTTCTACTATTATGTCTATCATTTCTTGTAGTTCGTTCTCTGTCCCTGCTATTAAGACTGTGTCATCCGCATATCGCAAATTATTTATGTTGTGACCGTTGACTTCAATTCCTTTTTTTGTCTACTATTGATCTCATAATATATTCGCTGTAAAGTGAAAACAAATCCGGTGACAGAACACAGCTTTGTCTGACTCCTTGTTTTATATATTGGAATTGTCCTGTTTTGTGTAAATTCGTATAGCTGCTGTTTGTTGCCAGTACATGTTTTTTATGATTCGCAGATCCTTGCCATCAATGTTTAATTTCTCCAGCATATTTATTATTTCCACATGCTTTACTTTGTAAAATGCTTTCGTGTAGTCTATAAAGCACATATATAGATCTTTCTTTACCTCTATAGATCTTTCTATTAATGTCCTTAAGATGTATATTGCATTATTTGTGCCCTTTCCTTCCACAAATCCACATTGTTCCTCACTTATTTCTGGTTTTATTTTGACACTTTTGTTACCATTTCCTTTTCATACACACAGGATAGACATTTTTCGTTAACATATTTCGAATATTTTTGTTTTGAATGTTTCGTTTTTAGTTGTGTGTGTGTGTTTTTCTTGTTTGTCCCTGCTGAAGGCCTATTGGGCCGAAACGTCGTTTAGTCTATGTCGTCCACTTATCACGTAAAGCTTCTAACATACCATTTTTTTGCATTTTTAAATTTTCCCTATGTGGGTAGTCAGTGCCCAGATAGGCAAGTAGGCTCTATGTTGGTAGTCAATGCCCGAAACAAGACAAGTTGGCCCTATGTGGGTAGTCAGTGCCCGGATAGGCAAGTTGGCCCTATGTGGTTAGTCAGTGCTCGGATAGGCAAGTAGGCCCTATGTTGGTAGTCCGTGCCCAGAACAGGCAGGTAGGCCCTATGTGGGTAGTCCGTGACCGGAACAAGGAAGGTAGGCCCTATGTGGGTAGTCAGTGCCCGGGATAGGGAAGTAGGTCCTATGTGGATAGTCAGTGCCCGGATAGGCTAGTAGGTCCTATGTGATTAATCAGTGCTCGGATAGGCAAGTAGGCCCTATGTTGGTAGTCATTGCCCAGAACAAGGCAAGTAGGCCCTATTTTGGTAGTCAGTGCCCGGGATAGGCAAGTAGGCCCTATGTTGGTAGTCAGTACCCAGAACCAGGCACGTTGGCCCTATGTGGGTAGTCAGTGACCGGAGCAAGGCAGGTAAGCCCTATATTGGTAGTCAATGACCGGATAGGCAAGTAGGCCCTATGTGGGTCGTCTGTCCCCGGGATAGGCAAGTTGATCCTATGTGGTTAGTCAGTGCCCGGATAGGCAAGTAGGCCCTATGTGGGTAGTCAGTGCCCGGGATAGGCAAGTTGGCCCTATGTGGTTAGTCAGTTCTCGGATAGGCAAGTAGGCCCTATGTTGGTAGTCAGTGCCCGGAACAAGGCAAGTAGGCCCTATGTGGGTAGTCAGTGACCGGAACAAGGCAGGTTGGCCCTATGTTGGTTGTCAGTGACCGGGATAGGCAAGTTGGCCCTATGTGGTTAGTCAGTGCCCGGATAGGCAAGTAGGCCCTATGTGGGTAGTCAGTGCTCGGATAGGCAAGTTGGCCCTATGTGGTTAGTCAGTGCTCGGATAGGCAAGTAGGCCCTATGTGGGTAGTCAGTGCCCAGGATAGGCAAGAAGGCCTTATGTGGGTAGTCAGTGCACAGAACAAGGCAGGTAGGCCCTATGTGGGTAGTCAGTGCCCGGAGCAAGGCAAGTTGGCCCAATGTGGGTTGATTTCTGCACATTCACGACAGCCACACTTTTGTTCATCATCATGTACCCTGCCGGTTGGCGTAGGCGATCATGTCCCTCCACAATCTTCTATCTACAGTGCATCGTATCAGTTCTGTTGTTGACTGTTTTCCATGCCATGACACCAAGCTATCCAGTATTCTCTCTCTTTGTCGTCCGCGATCTCTCTTTCCTTTTATTTTTGCCAGTTGTAACCAAGTATTCCAACTTTCCCCTTCTCATGATGTGCCCGAAAAATGTTGATTGCTTCTTTGTGATGTTTTTTAAGAGCTCCCTTTTTGTGTTGGCCTCTTTGAGAACTTCCTCATTGGTCTTTTTATCTGTCCAGGGAACTTTCAACATTCTTCTGAGAATTCCCATCTCTGTGGCCTCTAATCGTCTTTTCATTTGTTTGTCTTTTGTCCATGATTCGCTCCCATAGGTCAGAATTGGTTCTATATAGCACCGATGAACTCTCTTTCTCATTTTTATTGACATAGATTTGTTGCATAAGATATTTTTCATTTTCTGAAATGCTATTTTGGCCTGAGCTATTCTGCTTTTTATTTCTGTGGTGCATCTCCCATCTCACGTAATTATTGTGCCCAAGTATTTGAAACGTTGTACTTGTTTCAGATTTGTCTCGTTTATTTTTATGCTGCATGATGGTGATGATTGTTTCTTCGATATAACCATTACATCTGTTTTCTTACTATTCAGACTGAGACCTTTCTTGTTGCTTTCTTCTACTATTATGTCTATCATTTCTTGTAGTTCGTTCTCTGTCCCTGCTATTAAGACTGTGTCATCCGCATATCGCAAATTATTTATGTTGTGACCGTTGACTTCAATTCCTTTTTTGTCTACTATTGATCTCATAATATATCGCTGTAAAGTGAAAACAAATCGGTGACATAACACAGCTTTGTCTGACTCCTTGTTTTATATATTGGAATTGTCCTGTTTTGTTGTAAATTCGTATAGCTGCTGTTTGTTGCAGTACATGTTTTTTATGATTCGTTGATCCCTGCCATCAATGTTTAATTTCTCCAGCATATTTATTATTTCCACATGCTTTACTTTGTAAAATGCTTTCGTGTAGTCTATAAAGCACATATATAGATCTTTCTTTACCTCTATAGATCTTTCTATTAATGTCCTTAAGATGTATATTGCATTATTTGTGCCCTTTCCTTCCACAAATCCACATTGTTCCTCACTTATTTCTGGTTTTATTTTGACACTTTTGTTGCCATTTCCTTTTCATACACACAGGATAGACATTTTTCGTTAACATATTTCGAATATTTCTGTTTTGAATGTTTCGTTTTTAGTTGTGTGTGTGTTTTTTCTTGTTTGTCCCTGCTGAAGGCCTATTGGGCCGAAACGTCGTTTAGTCTATGTCGTCCACTTATCACGTAAAGCTTCTAACATACCATTTTTTGCATTTTTAAATTTTCCCTATGTGGGTAGTCAGTGCCCAGATAGGCAAGTAGGCTCTATGTTGGTAGTCAATGCCCGAAACAAGACAAGTTGGCCCTATGTGGGTAGTCAGTACCCGGGATAGGCAAGTTGGTCCTATGTTGGTAGTCAGTGCCCAAAACAAGACAAGTTGGCCCTATGTGGGTAGTCAGTACCCAGGATAGGCAAGTTGGTCCTATGTTGGTAGTCAGTGCCCGAAACAAGACAAGTTGGCCCTATGTGGGTAGTCAGTGACCGGAACAAGGCAGGTAGGCTATATGTTGGTAGTCCGTGACAGAAATAGGCAAGTAGACCCTATGTGGGTAGTCAGTGCCCAAACAAGGCAGGTAGGCTATATGTGGGTAGTCAGTGCCCGGGATAGGCAAGTAGGCCCTATGTGGGTAGTCACTATCCGGAACAAGCAAGTTGCCCCTATGTGGGTAGTCATATCCCGAAACAAGGCAAGTAGGCCCTATTTTGGTAGTCAGTGCCCGGGATAGGCAAGTAGGCCCTATGTGGGTAGTCAGTGCCCAGAACAAGGCAAGTTGGCCCTATGTGGGTAGTCAGTGCCCGGAACAAGGCAAGTAGGACCTATGTGGGTAGTCAGTGACCGGAACAAGGCAAGTTGGCCATATGTTGGTAGTCAGTGCCCGGAACAAGGCAAGTAGGCCCTATGTCTGTAGTCAGTGCCCAGAACAAGGCAAGTTGGCCCTATGTCTGTAGTCAGTGCCCGGAACAAGGCAAGTTGGCCCTATGTCTGTAGTCAGTGCCCGGAACAAGGCAAGTTGGCCCTATGTCTATAGTCAGTGCCCGGAACAAGGCAAGTTGGCCCTATGTCTGTAGTCAGTGCCCAGAACAAGGCAAGTTGGCCCTATGTCTGTAGTCAGTGCCCGGAACAAGGCAAGTTGGCCCTATGTCTGTAGTCAGTGCCCGGAACAAGGCAAGTTGGCCCTATGTCTGTAGTCAGTGCCCAGAACAAGGCAAGTTGGCCCTATGTCTGTAGTCAGTGCCCGGAACAAGGCAAGTTGGCCCTATGTCTGTAGTCAGTGCCCGGAACAAGGCAAGTAGGCCCTATGTCTGTAGTCAGTGCCCGGAACAAGGCAAGTAGGACCTATGTCTGTAGTCAGTGCCCGGAACAAGGCAAGTAGGACCTATGTGGGTAGTCAGTGCCCGGAACAAGGCAACTAGGACCTATGTGGGTAGTCAGTGCCCGGAACAAGGCAAGTAGGACCTATGTCTGTAGTCAGTGCCCGGAACAAGGCAAGTAGGACCTTTGTCTGTAGTCAGTGCCCGGAACAAGGCAAGTAGGACCTATGTGGGTAGTCAGTGCCCGGAACAAGGCAAGTAGGCCCTATGTCTGTAGTCAGTGCCCGGAACAAGGCAAGTAGGACCTATGTGGGTAGTCAGTGACCGGAACAAGGCAAGTTGGCCCTATGTCTGTAGTCAGTGCCCGGGATAGACAAGTAGGCCCTATGTGGGTAGTCAGTGCTCCTAACAAGGTAAGTCGGCCATATGTGGATAGTCAGGGCCCCTAACAAAGTAAGTGGGCCCTATGTGGGTAGTCAGTGCCCCTAACAAGGCAAGTAGGCCCTATGTGTGTAGTCTGTGCCCGGAACAAGGCAAGTAGGCCCTATGTGGGTAGTCAGTGACCGAGGTATTGTCCTCCTAACCTTTTATTTTACATTTAATGTTAACTACTCTCTTTTTTTACTTTGGACACTGCGCTTCCTTACATTGTGTATCCCTGGCAACTCTGCGCTACTAGCTTGCGATTAACTACAAAAATAGCGACAGTTATTTACATAATCTATTATCACTGAAACTCTTAAAGCTGCTTACTGGACTGATGTTGCAACTGAGTACTGTCCTTTACTACTACTATAATCACAGCTGCTGCAACTAATACGTCAGTGCCTCTAGTTACTGTGTCTAGGAATAGGAAGCTGAAAAATAAACACCAAACTAGAATATTAAAACTAATTGAAGTAAGGGGGGTAAAAAAAACCTTGAACTTTTGTTGTGAAATAAATAATTTCCGCATCAGACTGAACTTAAATCGAGTCCGTTTTAGAAGGCTCAGCAGTTGAACCTCGGCTTTGCACGTGACAGCAGGTACTGCTGTTTGGTTGGTTGTCGTGGGTAAGTCAGTTCAGATTACAACGTAGGCTAGTTATGATAAAACGATTTGCTTCAGTTTGGGACGAAATATCTCAGGAGTCACTTGTCTGTATGTTGTTTATTTATGGAGTGATCGTTATTTTATTTCATTAAATTCAAATTTTAGAGATTAATTAATTTTCTTGTTGGATTGGTAATGTGGTTTTCTTAGGAAGTTAAGGAAGTACTATTATCAGAAGAATTGTGTTTTATGATTACTGTATTTTAATCAAGATGGAAGATTATCTACAATGATTGAACAATGAATCTTTAGCATTATACTACCTTCTGATTAACTTATAGTGTTTCTCCTCCTCTATCGTGATTATCCTCCATATAAAAACGCGGTCCTCATATCTGCATTGTTAGCATTTTGTCTACAATTTGGCTTCAACAAAATATCGTGTTGTCATTATCTGAAATGTGTTTGTCCAAATGTGATCTCGTTCAAAGTTTCGACTTTATTCTTTTCTTTGAAACTTGTCAGATCAAAGTTCAGCCTGCTCTGTTAGCTGCCGTCCTGTTTTCTGTATTTACTGGCTAGAAGTTGTTTTATCTATAGCGACATCTGATAAATAACAGATTCTTTTTTCCAATTCTTTTAACTAATAACAAAATAATGAGACTGTCGAGGAGCAGAATATTTGTTTCACTCCTGTTAACTAATGTATTGTATCGCTGTGAGTTGTTTCATTCATGTTAACTAATGTATCACCGTCAGTTGTTTCATTCATGTTAACTAATGTATCACCGTCAGTTGTTTCATTCATGTTAACTAATGTATCACCGTCAGTTGTTTCATTCATGTTAACTAATGTATCACCGTCAGTTGTTTCATTCATGTTAACTAATGTATCACCGTCAGTTGTTTCATTCATGTTAACTAATGTATCACTGTGAGTTGTTTCATTCATGTTAACTATTGTGTCCCTGTGAGTTGTTTCACTCATGTTAACTAATGTGTCACTGTGAGTTGTTTCACTCATGTTAACTAATGTATCACCGTGAGTTGTTTCACTCATGTTAACTAATGTGTCACTGTGAGTTGTTTCACTCCTGTTAACTAATGTATCACCGTGAGTTGTTTCACTCATGTTAACTAATGTATCACTGTGAGTTGTTTCACTCATGTTAACTAATGTGTCACTGTGAGTTGTTTCACTCATGTAAACTAATGTATCACTGTGAGTTGTTTCACTCATGTTAACTAATGTATCACTGTGAGTTGTTTCACTCATGTTAACTAATGTATCACCATGAGTTGTTTCACTCATGTTAACTAATGTATCACTGTGAGTTGTTTCACTAATGTTAACTAATGTATCACCGTGAGTTGTTTCACTCATGTTAACTAATGTATCACTGTGAGTTGTTTTATTCATGTTAACTAATGTATCACCGTGAGTTGTTTCACTCATGTTAACTATTGTGTCCCTGTGAGTTGTTTCACTCATGTTAACTAATGTGTCACTGTGAGTTGTTTCACTCATGTTAACTAATGTATCACCGTGAGTTGTTTCACTCATGTTAACTAATGTATCACTGTGAGTAGGTTTATTTAAATTGCACCAACTAATCAATAATATGCAAGACTTTCATTTTCTTCGACTTTTGTGGGCAAGGGTGAACGCAGTTTTTCTTTGAGACCTCCCTATTAGGAGAATTGTATGGTAAAATTGTAGAAGAGAATTGAGAAAAGATTGTAGAACATTGAGAACATCAAAGTCAGAAAATAAATTAAATCAAATTTGGAAGATATAAACGACTCAAGAGAAAAGATGAGATACCAATGACAGGAATTTGCCTAGTTCGTACAGCTATTGGATCTAAACTGTAGCTGAAATAGGGTCAAGGAGATTGACAACAACCTGCTCCAGCCGTCTGAAAAGTCTTTTAAAAAACCTAATATATGTGCATGTGATAACCTAGAACATCGTCAGACCGTTTATAGATACATTTTTGCTTCTGGATTTCAGTAACTCTACCTGATAACCTACTATATACATTTTAAGGAACTTACACAATCTTGCACAAAACATTTTTTTATTAAAAGTAATATAAACAAAGTGAGTAGATACAGATGATTCTTCTTAATAAATTGCTCATTCTAGGAATGGCATCCTACAATATAGTGCTACCAATGCCAGTCTTCTACACAAGGTGCAAGAACATTAAGAAAAATAACCTTTACTGAGATGAATATGTTAGACGAATGGCATGAAAGTCTGAGAGATAAGATCAGAGATAAGATAAGAACTAAGAAAAAAGCTAGAATAGCCCCCGCCATAGAATATATAAAGAAACTACAGATAAAATGGTTTGGCCACGTTTGGCAGAACGATCAAAACACAAACACAACGAGCCTTCAGTAAACGTTGCGAGAACAAAACCAAACCCAAGGGCCAACCGCGAAAAAGATGGATTGATGGAATATTAGAAACACTAGGAAACATAGCAGCAGCAGAGGCGAATAGAAGAACAAAGACAGCAATTATATTTCTCCTTGACGCTGAAAGGCAAATGAGGAAGGAAAGCAGAAAAAGAAATTTCTGAAGACCTTTGACCTTTTCTCAACATTGGTAATCTAATGCTATTGAATAGGGGCCCGTGCTGATTCCAGACTGTGTGCATTAAACTGCGTTCTTCTCTGAATTATAAAGCATGAAATTGAGTGTCAATAGTCACTTTAGAGAACAAATATCATGTTTATGCATAAACATACAAAGTTCTTCAACTCTTTCATTAATCTACAAATTGAATGGGTGTATCTTTCATCAAGTTGCTTTACATTATATTAACAATAACAATAAAAACACTGAGAATGTAAGCTGGATTGTGGAACAAACATTTTACACAAGAACACAAGGCTATGTATTTTGTCATAGAAAGTAGGGAAGAACATTTGATCAAAACAAAGCCAAACTTGACGTAGTGACTTAACCGTCCGCTAAGAATAACCACAATCATAACAGTGTTTAAACTGAACTTTGAACTTCACCCTTGTAACTGACCTGTACTTTTGTTTGCTATCAAAATTAGAGAACGCTATGGACAATAAGGAAAAACCCACCACCTTACACAGGGCCAGGTGGATACCCTCCACCACAACAAGGTGGATACCCTCCACCACAACAAGGTGGGTACCCTCCACCACAGGGTGGGTACCCTCCCCCACAGGGTGGATACCCGCCACCACAGGGTCCATACCAAGGTGGTTACCAACCTCAAGCATACCCTCCACCTCAAGGCTACTACCCTCCACCTCAGCAGCAACAGACCTCGGTAAGTTCACCAATTACTTAGCAGTAATATATATATATATATAACCCTATTATATACTTCAGTACCCTAACCGTCCTTACTTCCTTTGGTCGTACTCTGTACGCCCCTGGACCTGTTGAAAGGCAACATGTTGATTTGAGAGTTAACAAAAAATATATCCAGTTACAGTAATTATGTGTGACGTCATTAACCCATTTCGGAGAGTGTCAGTGGCGTAGTGGTAACGCCCTGGCTTGGCGAAAAAGTGAAAGAGGGTACAAATGCAGTTTGGTGCAATTTGACACAGCTGATATAGGAATGGGTAACCTGACTCATTAAGTTTGGAAGAAAGTAATGACAGCGAGAAAGTAATGATAGCGAAAAAGTAATGACAATGATAAGTAATGACAGAAAGTAATAACAGCGAGAAAGTAATGACCACGAGAAAGTAATGACTGTGAGAAAGTAATGACTGTGAGAAAGTAATGACTGTGAGAAAGTAATGACAGCGAGAAAGTAATGACTGTGAGAAAGTAATGACAGTGAGAAGTAATGACACGAGAAAGTAATGACTGTGAGAAAGTAATGACTGTGAGAAAGTAATGACAGCGAGAAAGTAATGACTGTGAGAAAGTAATGACAGTGAGAAAGTAATGACTGTGAGAAAGTAATGACTGCGAGAAAGTAATGACTGCGAGAAAGTAATGACCGCGAGAAAGTAATGACTGTGAGAAAGTAATGACAGCGAGAAAGTAATAACAGCGAGAAAGTAATGACAGTGAGAAAATGATGACAGCTAGAGAAGAATCACTGGCCTGTCCACCACCGCTGACTTCCAAATGCCTGTGCCTGGTTGGTGACATCTTGTGCTTCACTCACAACACGAATATGCCACGTACAAGAAGCCCCACTCCCTGGAGTCACCAGAACTTAACCAAGTGGCTAGGTATAAAGGTTGCTTGTCATGTGCTGTAACCACGCAGTGAACAGAATCATTTTTATTTTATCCGATCACCCCACCGAGGATCTGACATGAAAATTATCACTTCATTCACTGACTCGTGTCCGGCTAAATCCGGACAGATGAAAATTGAAAATATACATTGTTAAACGACAATGTTGGTCCGGAATTGAAGATTTAGTGTCATCTATAATGATCCTTTAATTATAAGCAGAAGACTAAGCATCGATTCATCTCAGTATCTGATATATTGATGGATATTTCGGTAACTGGTATCCTAATAAATATCTCGGTATCTTTAATCGCAATAAATATCTCGGTATCTTTAATCGCAATAAATATCTCGGCATCTTTAATCGCAATAAATATCTCGGTATCTTTAATCGCAATAAATATCTCGGTATCTTTAATCGCAATAAATATCTCGGTATCTTTAATCGCAATAAATATCTCGGTATCTTTAATCGCAATAAATATCTAGGTATCTTTAATCGCAATAAATATCTCGGTATCTTTAATCGCAATAAATATCTCGGTATCTTTAATCGCAATAAATATCTCGGTATCTTTAATCGCAATAAATATCTCGGTATCTTTAATCGCAATAAATATCTCGGTATCTTTAATCGCAATAAATATCTCGGCATCTTTAATCGCAATAAATATCTCGGCATCTTAATCGCAATAAATATCTCGTATCTTTAATCGCAATAATATCTCGGTATCTTTAATCGCAATAAATATCTCGGTATCTTTAATCGCAATAAATATCTCGGTATCTTTAATCGCAATAAATATCTCGGTATCTTTAATCGCAATAAATATCTCGGTATCTTTAAACGCAATAAATATCTCGGTATCTTTAATCGCAATAAATATCTCGCTATCTTGATCAGTATCAAACTATAGAGATGCGAACCAACTTGTTTTCTGATTCTTTTCTTCCTTCTTTCTTCTCTTCACTGTTCTCACTTTCCAATGCTCAGTAGGATACGGCGAGTTGAGTCACCCTATGAATCTCATCACTAGCAGTAAGTCATTATATCAGTTTGTATATATTCTCTTCTTGATTGGAGTAGTGTAGCTGTCTGTTTCTACTCTTAATTTGAGTAGTCTAAACGATAATTTCTATTCTTGATTGGAGTAACCTGACCGTCTATTTCTACTTTTGATGGGAGTAGTCTAACCGTCTATTTCCTCTCTTGATTTGAGTAGTCTAACGTCTATTTCTACTCTTGTTTTGAGTAGTCTAACCGTCTATTTCTATTCTTGATTTGAGTAGTCTAACCGTCTATTTCTATTCTTGATTTGAGTAGTCTAACCGTCTATTTCTATTCTTGATTTGAGTAGTCTAACCGTCTATTTCTATTCTTGATTGAGTAGTCTAACCGTCTATTTCTACTCTTGTTGGGCGTAGTCTAACCGTCTATTTCTACTCTTTTTGGGCGTAGTCTAACCGTCTATTTCTACTCTTGATGGGATTAGTCTAACCGTCTATTTTTACTCTTGTTGGGCGTAGTCTAACCGTCTATTTCTACTCTTGATGGGAGTAGTCTAACCGTCTATTTCTACTCTTGTTGGGAGTAGTCTAACCGTCTATTTCTATTCTTGATTTGAGTAGTCTAACCGTCTATTTCTACTCTTGTTGGGAGCAGTCTAACCGTCTATTTCTATTCTTGATGGGAGTAGTCTAACCGTCTATTTCCTCTCTTGATTTGAGTAGTCTAACCGTCTATTTCTATTCTTGTTGGGAGCAGTCTAACCGTCTATTTTTACTCTTGTTGGGAGTAGTCTAACCGTCTATTTCTATTCTTGTTGGGCGTAGTCTAACCGTCTATTTCTACTCTTGATGGGAGTAGTCTAACCGTCTATTTCTATCTTGATTTGAGTAGTCTAACCGTCTATTTCTATTCTTGATGGGAGTAGTCTAACCGTCTATTTCTACTCTTGATGGGAGTAGTCTAACCGTCTATTTTTACTCTTGTTGGGAGCAGTCTAACCGTCTATTTTTACTCTTGATGGGAGTAGTCTAACCGTCTATTCTTACTCTTGTTGGGAGCAGTCTAACCGTCTATTTCTACTCTTGATGGGAGTAGTCTAACCGTCTATTTCTATTCTTGATTTGAGTAGTCTAACCGCCTATTTCTACTCTTGTTGGGAGCAGTCTAACCGTCTATTTCTATTCTTGATGGGAGCAGTCTAACCGTCTTTTTCTATTCTTGATGGGAGTAGTCTAACCGTCTATTTCTACTCTTGATGGGAGTAGTCTAACCGTCTATTTTTACTCTTGTTGGGTGTAGTCTAACCGTCTATTTCTATTCTTGATGGGAGTAGTATATTTTCTAATTGTGTCTGGAATGTCTTTTTTCTACTCTTGAATTGTTAAAGAAAGTACTCTCATGCATCACTGGATATAGCAAAAATAAATACTAAGTTGGAGAATTATCAATATAGGTAAACATGTTTGTTTATATCCGAAGTTTCCTTAACATACAATTTCATCCTCAAATTAAAAGACAAGCTCTCTGTGTAACTGCTGTACAACGCGGGGAGTTCCGAACTGTTTTCTTCACTTGTCGTTCCATTCTCCCAAATTTGTCTGTCATAACAAAATAGTTGTAATAATATTGCTGTTGTTTTTACAAGTGTCTTCAAGCATATTAGGAGAATAGTTGTAACGTTATTGTTGTTGCTTGTACAAGTGTTTTCAAACGTATCATCTTAATACAGCAGATTGGAACCTCTGGTAGGGCCTTAAACTAGCCTCGGGGGGGCGTCGTTCATCCTTGACCTGTCCTAGTAGTCACAAACTCCTGTTTTGAGATAACGTTTGGATAGTGCAATTGTCTGATTATCATATCTGTCTCCTAGGCGATCAAAATGTTTAGATACACGGCGTGTAAGGGTTGATAGATAACCACTGACATGACGTTATGCTGGGAAGCTGACCAATTGTGTTACGGCAAGCCTCACTTAACTCCGCCTTCAGGTCGCTGTTAGTAGGTCAATTTGACATGCCCAACAAGTTAACATGTACACACTTTGTTTAGTTCTGTGTTGTTCACGGGCATTGGTTATTGAGGATATTGTTAACACTTGGAAACCGACGCTTGTTTTTCCCTAGCAGAATACTTGTATCTATTTTATGTTCTTTCTACACGCTCTAACGTAATATATAATATCTTTTTTTTTTTTCTTTCGTTTACTCTTTTTTCATTTCATCTTCTACCTTTTCAGGTGTCCAGGGAGATACAAAGTTCTGGTTCTCGCCCTTTTGGCGTCCATCTTATTGTCAATGAATGTTGTAGCGGTCTTTGATATTATCTGTCCATCTTATTGTCAATGAATGTTGTAGCGGTTCTTTGATATTATCTGTCCATCTTATTGTCAATGAATGTTGTAGCGGGTCTTTGATATTATCTGTCCATCTTATTGTCAATGAATGTTGTAGCGGTTCTTTGATATTATCTGTCCATCTTATTGTCAATGAATGTTGTAGCGGTTCTTTGATATTATCTGTCCATCTCATTGTCAATGAATGTTGTAGCGGTTCTTTGATATTATCTGTCCATCTCATTGTCAATGAATGTTGTAGCGGTTCTTGATATTATCTGTCCATCTTATTGTCAATGAATGTTGTAGCGGTTCTTTGATATTATCTGTCCATCTTATTGTCAATGAATGTTGTAGCGGTTCTTTGATATTATCTGTCCATCTCATTGTCATGAATGTTGTAGCGGTTCTTTGATATTATCTGTCCATCTCATTGTCAATGAATGTTGTAGCGGTTCTTTGATATTATCTGTCCATCTCATTGTCAATGAATGTTGTAGCGGTTCTTTGATATTATCTGTCCATCTCATTGTCAATGAATGTTGTAGCGGTTCTTTGATATTATCTGTCCATCTCATTGTCAATGAATGTTGTAGCGGTTCTTTGATATTATCTGTCCATCTCATTGTCAATGAATGTTGTAGCGGTTCTTTGATATTATCTGTCCATCTCATTGTCAATGAATGTTGTAGCGGTTCTTTGATATTATCTGTCCATCTCATTGTCAATGAATGTTGTAGCGGTTCTTTGATATTATCTGTCCATCTCATTGTCAATGAATGTTGTAGCGGTTCTTTGATATTATCTGTCCATCTCATTGTCAATGAATGTTGTAGCGGTTCTTTGATATTATCTGTCCATCTCATTGTCAATGAATGTTGTAGCGGTTCTTTGATATTATCTGTCCATCTCATTGTCAATGAATGTTGTAGCGGTTCTTTGATATTATCTGTCCAACTCATTGTCAATGAATGTTGTAGCGGTTCTTTGATATTATCTGTCCATCTCATTGTCAATGAATGTTGTAGCGGTTCTTTGATATTATCTGTCCATCTCATTGTCAATGAATGTTGTAGCGGTTCTTTGATATTATCTGTCCATCTCATTGTCAATGAATGTTGTAGCGGTTCTTTGATATTATCTGTCCATCTCATTGTCAATGAATGTTGTAGCGGTTCTTTGATATTATCTGTCCATCTCATTGTCAATAAATGTTGTAGCGGTTCTTTGATATTATCTGTCCATCTCATTGTCAATGAATGTTGTAGCGGTTTTTGATATTATCTGTCCATCTCATTGTCAATGAATGTTGTAGCGGTTCTTTGATATTATCTGTCCATCTTATTGTCAATGAATGTTGTAGCGGTTCTTTGAATTTTATCTGTCCATCTTATTGTCAATGAATGTTGTAGTGGTTCTTTGATATATCTGTCCATCTTATTGTCAATGAATGTTGTAGCAGTTCTTTGATATTATCTGTCCATCTTATTGTCAATGAATGTTGTAGCGGTTCTTTGATATTATCTGTCCATCTTATTGTCAATGAATGTTGTAGCGGTTCTTTGATATTATCTGTCCATCTCATTGTCAATGAATGTTGTAGCGGTTCTTTGATATTATCTGTCCATCTCATTGTCAATGAATGTTGTAGCGGTTCTTTGATATTATCTGTCCATCTTATTGTCAATGAATGTTGTAGCGGTTCTTTGATATTATCTGTCCATCTCATTGTCAATGAATGTTGTAGCGGTTCTTGATATTATCTGTCCATCTCATTGTCAATGAATGTTGTTGCGGTTCTTTGATATTATCTGTCCATCTTATTGTCCATGAATGTTGTAGCGGTTCTTTGATATTATCTGTCCATCTCATTGTCAATGAATGTTGTAGCGGTTCTTTGATATTATCTGTCCATCTCATTGTCAATTAATGTTGTAGCGGTTCTTTGATATTATCTGTCCATCTTATTGTCAATGAATGTTGTAGCGGTTCTTTGATATTATCTGTTAATCTTATTGTCAATGAATGTTGTAGCGGTTCTTTGATATTATCTGTCCATCTTATTGTCAATGAATGTTGTAGCGGTTCTTTGATATTATCTGTCCATCTCATTGTCAATGAATGTTGTAGCGGTTCTTGGATATTATCTGTCCATCTCATTGTCAATGAATGTTGTAGCAGTTCTTTGATATTATCTGTCCATCTTATTGTCAATGAATGTTGTAGCGGTTCTTTGATATTATCTGTCCATCTCATTGTCAATGAATGTTGTAGCGGTTCTTTGATATTATCTGTCCATCTCATTGTCAATGAATGTTGTAGCGGTTCTTTGATATTATCTGTCCATCTTATTGTCAATGAATGTTGTAGCGGTTCTTTGATATTATCTGTCCATCTCATTGTCAATGAATGTTGTAGCGGTTCTTTGATATTATCTGTCCATCTCATTGTCAATGAATGTGTAGCGGTTCTTTGATATTATCTGTCCATCTCATTGTCAATGAATGTTGTAGCGGTTCTTTGATATTATCTGTCCATCTTATTGTCAATGAATGTTGTAGCGGTTCTTTGATATTATCTGTCCATCTTATTGTCAATGAATGTTGTAGCGGTTCTTTGATATTATCTGTCCATCTCATTGTCAATGAATGTTGTAGCGGTTCTTTGATATTATCTGTCCATCTTATTGTCAATGAATGTTGTAGCGGTTCTTTGATATTATCTGTCCATCTTATTGTCAATGAATGTTGTAGCGGTTCTTTGATATTATCTGTCCATCTCATTGTCAATGAATGTTGTAGCGGTTCTTTGATATTATCTGTCCATCTTATTGTCAATGAATGTTGTAGCGGTTCTTTGATATTATCTGTCCATCTCATTGTCAATGAATGTTGTAGCGGTTCTTTGATATTATCTGTCCATCTTATTGTCAATGAATGTTGTAGCGGTTCTTTGATATTATCTGTCCATCTCATTGTCAATGAATGTTGTAGCGGTTCTTTGATATTATCTGTCCATCTCATTGTCAATGAATGTTGTAGCGGTTCTTTGATATTATCTGTCCATCTCATTGTCAATGAATGTTGTAGCGGTTCTTTGATATTATCTGTCCATCTTATTGTCAATGAATGTTGTAGCGGTTCTTTGATATTATCTGTCCATCTCATTGTCAATGAATGTTGTAGCGGTTCTTTGATATTATCTGTCCATCTCATTGTCAATGAATGTTGTAGCGGTTCTTTGATATTATCTGTCCATCTTATTGTCAATGAATGTTGTAGCGGTTCTTTGATATTATCTGTCCATCTCATTGTCAATGAATGTTGTAGCGGTTCTTTGATATTATCTGTCCATCTCATTGTCAATGAATGTTGTAGCGGTTCTTTGATATTATCTGTCCATCTTATTGTCAATGAATGTTGTAGCGGTTCTTTGATATTATCTGTCCATCTTATTGTCAATGAATGTTGTAGCGGTTCTTTGATATTATCTGTCCATCTCATTGTCAATGGATGTTGTAGCGGTTCTTTGATATTATCTGTCCATCTTATTGTCAATGAATGTTGTAGCGGTTCTTTGATATTATCTGTCCATCTTATTCTGAGTCTGCCTCTTCCTCTTCTGCCCTCTACTCTTGTAATATATGTTTTGTATGGTAAGGAATCACAGGGCACTCTTATAGATGGACAAATCAGTAAAAGACGTGCAAAAATATAAAAAAATATATATTTCTATTTTAACAGCGTCCAAATACGCACAGAAAAGACACATCTATCTATCTATCTTTCGTTCGCCTGAAGTATTGTCTATAACTGCAATGTCGTTTCCTGTATACATTTTTCTGTATTTTGTAATTCTTTTAGTGACCCATATAGTTTTGTCTGTAATGTTGTATCTATGGGCCAATGGATTTTCCTCAGTCTACTATATTCAGTGCAGTCTTGAAGTATGTGTTCAGCAGTCTGGGGCGCTTGTCCACATGTAATTGAGATGCCGATCTTGAATTTTGTATACATGTGACGATGGTGTCGATTTTGTTCTGTTCTGAGGCGATTCATGATAACTTGTTCATATCTATTCATATTAAGAAAGGCATCCTGATTTGGGACTTGTGGTCCTCTGATTAATTTGATTATCTGTTTCTTATGATGGTATGTAACCGGTGTATCTAGTTGTGTGCCTGTGAACCCTCCTTTGCCAACTGATCTGCTTTCTCATTTCCTGGTATTCCACAGTGAGATGGGATCCACTGCAGGGCAACCCTAACCCTGTGGTACTTGCAGAATTCAGTCAATAAGGTCTGCTTATGTGGCAATTTTCTGGATTGTAGTGCCTGGAGTACTGATCTTGCATCTGCCAAAAACACTACAGGCTGTGGGCTAAGATTACTGTTCAGCAGTTTTTCTAATGCCAACTTTATTGCTTGGATTTCTGCATCATAATTGTGACAATGTTTAACTGTTGCTATTTTATTAATATCCCTAGTGTTATTTGGGTACTCTATGTATGCACCTGCTCCCCATTCTTTACTGCATTCTGTGCTGATCCATCTGTGTACACACGAGTCCATAGGTCTTGTGGGTATTCTTCATCCAAGAAACTTAGAGTTATTGTTTTACGCGGTAGACTATTTTGTTCCTCTTTGTCAACTATTCCTTTCAGTTCTGTCCGTATTTGAACTGATAATCCTGATTCCTCTGTCCAGGGAGTCTGTTCTGGTATGGGCAGTAGGGGCTAACAATTCTTGGCATGTCTGGTGTTTGTCTACTAATACGCTTGGCTTGGTGGATAAAACTGCTTCTCTTAAGCCGTCCCAATGCAAGATTT
Source organism: Megaustenia siamemsis (assembly GCA_032433765.1). Classification (NCBI taxonomy): domain Eukaryota; kingdom Metazoa; phylum Mollusca; class Gastropoda; order Stylommatophora; family Ariophantidae; genus Megaustenia; species Megaustenia siamemsis. The sequence goes on along the minus strand of JAVIAB010000108.1, from coordinate 33,192,948 downwards.
TGGAATCGGTCCTTCATTGGATGTCTCGGCATGCATGCAAATTTTTCTGCCTAAATCAGCACCTTTGTGTCCCTCCTTTCTCTCAGTGCTGGTATCCTCCACAATTTCTCCATCTCCAATATTGGTGTTGATTTCATTGCTCCTGTGATGACCCTAAGTGCCTGGTTTTGTACTTTATCCAGTTCTTGCAGTGTGGTGTTTGATGCTGAGCACCATGCGGATGATCCATATTCTAAATGTGGGCGTATACTCTGTTGGTAAACTTTACTGAGTATTTTCCCACGTGGTTCCACACAGCTTTCTTAGAATAGCCAACTTCCTCCTTTTTCTGGGTTGCCTTATTTATCTGCTGTTTCCAAGATAGTTTGTTATCAAATGTAACTCCGAGATATGTAGCTTGTATGTCTTCTTTCACAGGTTCATTGTTTATGTAGATGGCTCCTGCTTTTTGTTTTGGGGAGAGAGTGAAAAGTGTAGTACTGCATTTGTCTGTATTGATGCTGATACACCATCTATTTGTCCGTGAATTCAGTGCATTCATAGCTCTTTGTAGCAATTTGGAGGCCACTGTTGCATACTCCTCTGTGCACCCCATTACCAAGTCATCTGCATACATTGCCACTTTGATGCCATGTGGTAGTTCAGTAACTAGGTCATTGATGTAGACTAGAAAAGTGTTGGAGATAGTACCCCTCTCTGTAGAACGCCCTAGCGCAGTAAGACCTTCTTACTCCTCAAGCCACCAGTTGCACTCTGGCTCTCCCGTTATGAAGGTATGCATTTGTACATTTGTACATCCTGCCATTTACTCTGTAATTTCTCAGTTTCTTCAAAAGCCCTTCCTTCCATACCTTATCAATGCTTTCTTTAGGTCTATCCATGCTGCTAGTACCAGTTTCTTTTCTTGAAACGCATCCTCAATTTCCTGGGAAAGATAGGTTGCCTGATCTTCGGTAGAGTAACACTGTCTAAAGCCTGCTTGTTGTGGGACAAGGAGATTTTCACTTTCAGGTACCACTGCAGTCTGAGATTGATTATACGTTCCATTGTTTTACACAAACAGCTTGTAAGGCTGATTAGTCTATAGCTGGATGTCGTTGAACCATCTTTTCCTGGCTTTAGTAATGGTATCATAATTGCTTCTCTCCATGCCTGTGGCACTCTACCTGTGATCCAACAAATATTGTAGATCTGCAGTAGTTTTGCTTTAGCTGCAGTTCCCAAATTCTTAATCATTTCATTGGACACTCCATCACTCAATGATGTTTGTGACGCTTCAGGGCAGATATCATATTACATTACACATTCCTCAATTTTCTTGTCACGCTTCAGGGCAGACATCATATTACATTACACATTCCTCAATTTTCTTGTCACGTTTCAGGGCAGACATCATATTACATTACACATTCCTCAATTTTTTTTGTCACGCTTCAAGGCAGACATCATATTACCATACACATTCCTCAATTTTCTTGTCACGTTTCAGGGCAGACATCATATTACATTACACATTCCTCCATTTTCTTGTCACGTTTCAGGGCAAACATCATATTACATTACACATTCCTCCATTTTCTTGTCACGCTTCAAGGCAGACATCATATTACATTACACATTCCTCCATTTTCTTGTCACGCTTCAAGGCAGACATCATATTACATTACACATCCTCAATTTTCTTGTCACGTTTCAGGGCAGACATCATATTACATTACACATTCCTCCATTTTCTTGTCACGCTTCAAGGCAGACATCATATTACATTACACATTCTCCATTTTCTTGTCACGCTTCAAGGCAGACATCATATTACATTACACATTCCTCCATTTTCTTGTCACGCTTCAAGGCAGACATCATATTACATTACACATTCCTCCATTTTCTTGCTACGCTTCAAGGCCACGGCAGAAAGATAGAAGACAACGATTAAGGAAAGCTTCCAGTTGTGTGCTGAATGTTGAGGATTGATCACATACAGAAGTGCTCCTTCTCATGTGGCTACAGGTCTAGGATGCAAGAAGCACCTGACACCTGTTATTGGCTGACGATGACTATGTCTTTGCTGCAAGTTCTGAAATGGATAAGCAAACCTGCACGTAATGGTTTTCGTGGCTTTCCCTGTGTTTGACCTGCAACGCAGGGAAATCTGATATGAAGTCTCAACTGCATCAAATGTGTAGTACTGTGACCCAGATATCAAATTGCAGCGCAAGCGTATCTTATCAGTCGTTTGTTTAAATGTCTTGGCAACATCTCCCCGCAGGGCGACATTGGTTCTGGGATTTACAATTTTCAAATTCAACTGATTCTGAAGACTGGGCCACGATTTAAAACTCGAAAAATAAAGGCTACACAATAATAAAAGTTGGAATGTTCTCACAATAATGAAAGTTGGAATGTTCTCACAATAATGAGAGTTTGTCTGTTCTCATAATAATGAAAGTTTGTCTGTTCTCATAATAATGAAAGTTTGCATGTTCTGACAATAATGAAAGTTTGTCTGTTCTCATAATAATGAAAGTTTGTCTGTTCTCATAATAATGAAAGTTTGTATGTTCTCACAATAATGAAAGTTTGCATGTTCTCACAATAATGAGAGTTTGTCTGTTCTCATAATAATGAAAGTTTGCATGTTCTCACAATAATGAAAGTTTGCATGTTTTCACAACAATGAAAGTTTGCATGTTTTCACAATAATGAAAGTTTGCATGTTCTCACAATAATGAATGTTTGCATGTTCTCACAATAATGAAAGTTTGCATGTTCTCATAATAATGAAAGTTTGTATGTTCTCACAATAATGAAAGTTTGCATGTTCTCATAATAATGAAAGTTTGTATGTTCTCACAATAATGAAAGTTTGCATGTTCTCATAATAATGAAAGTTTGCATGTTCTCATATAATGAAAGTTTGCATGTTCTCACAATAATGAAAGAGAGGAAGGTCACTATAGTTTGTCTATAGCCTGCACCAAATTGTCTCTGTTTTAGAATGACTAATATCTTTCTCCCGTTGAGTAGTTTCTTTGGATACGTCAATATCAGAGCTGTGGAGTAATTGAAACTCTCGTAGGTCATCGATAGGTCGCCGTTGTTTGATTCTGGCACAGTTCCAGTACAGAACACGGATATTTTTCTGGACAAGTCTTACACACTTCAGTTGTGTCCTTCGAACGCCGGCGCGTTTATCGTTAATTTCAGCCTTTCTTCTTGGAAGACAAAAGCGGCCGCCATTATGGCGTGAGAAAGATGTGCAGGAAGTTAGTCTAACGTGATCTTGAGAGAAATGATCGCCTACACCAACCGGCATGGCACCTGATGAGGATGTCGATATTAGTGTATATATCGGTCTAGACAACCAGAAAAAAAAGACAAGATAGAACAGACTTTAGACAGACGAATCATCATCATGAGTGCCGTCTCCGCATCGAAGGTTGGCTACCATGGAGCGCCATTCCGCCCCGTCTCTTGCTTTGATGGTGCAGGTTGTCATAGGCTGACTTGTCCATCTTTTGATGTTACTCGTCCATGTTAGTCTTGGTCTGCCTCTGCCTCTTTTACCTTGTATTTTCCCCTCCAATATTACTTTTAGTAGGCTGTTGTGTCTTTTAACATGCCCCAAACATTTCATTTTACTTGTTTGAATTGTATTTAGTAGTTTCGCTTTTCATTTTTAGTTGTTTTAAGACTTCATCGTTTGTTTTCTTTTCTTTCCATCCAATTCTTCCTATTCTTCTATAAATCCACATTTCAAAGGCGTAAATTATCTGTCCTGTTTTCTTCTCTAATGTCCATGTTTCTGCACCATACAGGAATGTTGAGAAGACATAACATTTTGCTATTCTTAATTTTAACCCTGGTGTTATTTGTTTTGATGTTAGTACATATGTCTTTTGTTTTTAAAGATTTGCTCAGTGTATAGATTGAACAAGCTTGGTGATAGAATGCATGTAAAGTAAGGTTTTTTTTTTGTATATTGACTACTAGAAATTATAGACCATTCTCATGACGTCATGATGCAAGATGGTGGCGCTCGCACAGGCCTTCTAAATAAAACATTCAGAAAAAATTTACAAATAATCAACAATATAAAATAAAAGCAAAGAACAATAGATAGCCCTAAGTAGGATAGAACCGGTATTCCTTGACATAGCGCCTTGCCAGGATAAACAAACGACAGAGCACATAGCCAGGCAGAGCAGATAGCCAGGCAGAGCAGATAGCCAGGCAGAGCAGATAGCCAGGCAGAGCACATGGCCAGGCAGAGCAGATAGCCAGGCAGAGCAGATAGCCAGGCAGAGCAGATAGCCAGGCAGAGCACATGGCCAGGCAGAGCATATGGCCAGGCAGAGCACATGGCCAGGCAGAGCAGATAGCCAGGCAGAGCAGATAGCCAGGCAGAGCAGATAGCCAGGCAGAGCACATGGCCAGGCAGAGCACATAGCCAGGCAGAGCAGATAGCCAGGCAGAGCAGATAGCCAGGCAGAGCACATAGCCAGGCAGAGCACATAGCCAGGCAGAGCACATAGCCAGGCTTCCATATAGATATTCATAGTTTGTTACAGTTTCAAGTTCTTAACTATAGATGCAGAAAGGCTCAGGCAAAAGCAGTTTTCCAGAAGATACTATGCAATCCATTTTGACAATAGAAACAAGAAAAAGAGTTCTATATAACATTTAAATGTTATGTAGAGCCAGTTTTAACATATGGATGTGAATCATGGACAATAGGACAACAGACAAGAAAATCACTGCAGTCTGTAGAAATGTGGTTTTACAGAAGAATGTTGAGAATACCATGGACAGCTAAGAAGAGTAATGAAAACGTTCTGAAAGAGGTCAAAGCAAAAAGTGAGCTAATTTCCAATATTAGGAAGAAACAATCATCATTTTTTGGCCATGTAATGAGAAGAGAACAACTGGAATATATTGTAACAACTGAAAAAATTGAGGGACGAAGATATAGAGGAAGCAAAGAGAGAAAATACCAGACAGCTTAAGAGAATGGCTTGTCAGAAGGTCAACAACATAAATGATAAAGAACTGTCGAGATCGAAAGTTGTGGAGAGACATGATCACCTACGCCAACAGGTCAGGTACTTGATGATGTAGACATTGGTTATTGGTTATTGGTTATTGGTTATGGAAGGCCTCAGTATCACTGCAAGCGAATTAAAATCCATAATTGCTCAACCGCCCGTGCCAGTGGAATCATCCGAATTATAACTCATCTTCCAAACAAAGAAAGCTAACTGTAGTCCCCATCATAGCAGTCTCAGCACACGCCAAAAGACATAAGGCGAAACCGAACAGAAAGTGAACACAGCCAACTGTTCCCTGTCATACGATATCATCATTCATCGTACACAATTGGAATATCGAAACATGATCAAAATGGATGAGACACACAGCTCACGGTGTGCACAGAGCACTTAACTCAGTAGCTCCTGCAACAAGCCGGACTTGGAACATGAGGAAACTGCAACAAGGAACACTTTGCAGACATAGCCTTCAATGGTTCCTGCCGCCTATCCATCACATTGCCCGGAAGATCACGTCCTCCTGAAAATGATGATCGTCATAGTAAATGTATGGCGCTTGATGATGTTAGGACATCGTAACTCCAACTCCGAACATACACAACACAGTTCGTCGTCAGATTATCCCCGATGCACACCAAACGCAAGATCGCAAGATTAGCGCATGGTCGGTCTTGGGACACACGATGATCCATTATGATGACGTAGCACGCACAAAATGTCTGCGCCCATGTATTCATTATTACTCTACTGAATGCAGTCTACAACGAACGAAACATGGTACAAACTTCCCAAAGACGCTGACTTGACCGACTTGACGGAGCCCACCACATTAATGCGTTGTAACTTGTAAATAACGTGCGTCAACCATCTCCATCAAATGGTCACTGAACAGCACTTTGTGTGACGTAAAACGCAGATCAACATTAGACGTTGGAAGGCGCATTCACAACACTGAATTGTCAAAACGGAGCATTGCTGTGCGTGCAACGCCAATTCAATGGCGCAGATATAACAAGTAGAACATCATTTCGACTGGAATGCAGAAAATTGGAACGGAAACCCGAAGTTGATAAGAATCCAACGGAATTTCTGCAGCGATAGAGAGAACGGGACTCAGTTCCACCATCTTGGAAACGGAAGTCAACATGTCTTGCTTAATTATCTGGTGTCATCTATGTCGGGCGCGGTCTCGTGCTCTCTGGTGTGCACCAATCTCCGCCGCCATTGTGTCATCTCACCAGTGCCAGTCGACCGTTTTACCATAAATCTTTCTCTATCCGCTGAAGAATAACAACAGAAAGAAACATAATCTTGACCCACTTGCACTAACACCGTTGCACGGCCAGATCCTTCCACGGCTGGAAAAAAAGGCATTATACTGGTATTATTCCTTGCAATGTTTGTTGAATCGATGTTCTATATTTTTTTAAATAGCTTTAGGCTTTAGGTTTAGGGCTTTAGGTCTATTTTGTAATATGTGCCGTTACCGTGTTACGAGTCACTCATCTGTCTATCTGCTCTAAGCATATCTATTTCTGACTTCATATTTCTTGGGGCTCTTTAAATCTTCATAGATTTTATTCTCATTTTCCAACTACTAGTACAAGGTCACTATTTAATTCTGCTCTTAGTCTCATTTTACAGATGTCAAGCCATTTCTGAATCTTCTTTGTACCAGTATACAATCAATTTCATTGTGAATTTTGTTGTCTGGGCTATGCCATGCCCATAGTCGTCCAGGTGTTGCTTGAACTGGGTGTTACCTATAATCATTAAATGTGTCTTTGCCCAATCTATCAGCCTATCCATTATCATCTGTCTCTCGTAGGTCATGTCCTCAAGTCGCACTTTGCACTTTTGTTGTTCCAACTTTTGTATTGAATTCTCCTAATATGGTGTACGGGGAAATGAAAGAGCGGACAGGTTGGCTAGCTGCGCTGTCGTTGAGGACGGGCAACAGATGGATCGGGCGGACATCATCAATGCCCTCCAAGATGTTGGAAGAGCACAGGACTTCGACAAACACAGATCCACGTCACTTCTTCGGATGATGGAAATGGGAGTTAAGATGGGCACGGCCAGAAATGAGAAACTTGGTGGCCGTGTAAGAAGACTTATCAACCAACATAGAACTGGAGTCGTCAGTCGCTGGACACTGAGGGAATTGCTGAGGAGGGGATCTGAGCACCTATGGACATGTTCGGAGTGTAATGATGATGACCCGCAAATAACCCAATAACCCAATATGTTGATATCCATTGGTCTACCCATAAATTTTACAAGCAGAATTCAGATACTGTCAAAATCTGTTCATTGTTTTGTTTCTTTCTCTATCTAACATGATGCCTAATCCACTTGTGTGTGGTTCCACTTGTGTGTGGTTCCACTTGTGTGTGGTTCCACTTGTGTGTGGTTCCACTTGTGTGTGGTTCCTCGAGAGAAAATCACATGTCCTAGATAACCATAGATAAAACAACAAGGAAGCAACAAAATATAATTTTGTAAAAGCATCGATCATATTATAAGATTATGACAAATATAAGTTATTGTTTAGCTAAGTACAAACAACGAAATTGCACTCAACAATATAGATTCTTCATCCCGATTTGTGCTACCAATCCTAGTGCTGGACCCTATGTGCAAGAACAATAACAAAAATAATTACCACCGAGATGAAATGTGTCAGACGAATGACAGGAAACTGTCTAAGAGATAAGATCAGAAATGAAGAACTGAGAAAAAAGTTAGAAATAAACCCCGCCATAGAATATATAAAGAAACAACAGATAAAATGGTTTGGCTACGTGACAAGGCAGAGTAATAAAAACACAGCACAACGAGCCCTCAATAAACGTTGCGAGAACACCAGACCCAAGGGCCGACCATAAAAAGATGGATTAACAGAATATTAGAAACAGAAAACATACCAGCAGTAGAGGCGAACAAAAGAGTATAAGACCGCAAATCTTATCTCCCCTCGACGCTGAACGACAAATAAGGAAGTAAAGAAGGAGGAGGAAAAGTAGAAACAACGAAAATGGTGAGGTTTATTTTCAGCCCACTTAATGCTTCTTTCTCCTCAGTTCTAGTACAAGTGATTTGTTCAAATCTGTCTATTATTCTCTTGAGTCGCAGAATATGAGAGAAATTCTAGATTCTCCACGTCCAACGATCTTGGCTTTTAAGAATCAGACTTTGCATATGAAGCACTTGTATGTCACATAACTAGGTTCTGGGTGAGCCGCTCTGTATCGGTCAGAAAGGTGATGCCGGCTGTGTTTTTGTTGGCCTCAATATTCCTATAAGTGTTTCTCTAGGTCGACCTCTTTTTCTTCTGCGCTTTGTTTCCAGTTTTAATGGTTAGCTTTGAGATTCTCGTGTTAACGTCTAATCATCGTTGTCGACATATGCCGTCCATGTTGTCTTGACGACAAGTGAACTAGCTCTAATCTGTTGTCCTTGTATATCCATCCGTCACATTGTCTTTTACATTCAACTTTCCTCAAAGACCACCATTGTTATAGTTAGTCTTCTCTTTGTTTCTTTATGATTTTGTCCATGTTCGGCATTGTTAAAAAACCTTTTGTATACTTCTCTTGTGTATCTATAGTTACCTGTTTTTATTATATAATTATTATTGATTACCAATTTATTTGATTGATTGAGTTGTGTGTCTTCTACTTCAGTGCCTACTCTGTGCTTGGAGATAATAAAATGGCAACATCCACACATTTGTTAGTACATCAACGGGTTTCTATGAGATATTGCTAATTCTGTCCTCATTTATCATCGTATATGACACATGAAGGAGACAAGTCATTAATGAATACAAAGTGTGTACGTCTGATAGCCTTTCCACATTCGGCGTAGTGCTTTCTCGTTTATCACACTCAACGTCCTTGACTTCGGCGGAACATCCAGCAAGTCAAATCAAATATATTTGTAACAATTTATAACAGACAGTATGTGTTTTCTGAGTTGCTGAAATGGTTGTGTGTTTGTGAAGACAAATATTATTTGTAACATTTTATAACAGACAGTATGTGTTTTCTGAGTTGCTGAAATGGTTGTGTGTGTGAAGACAAATATTATTTGTAACAATTTATAACAGACAGTATGTGTTTTCTGAGTTGCTGAAATGGTTGTGTGTTTGTGAAGACAAATATTATTTGTAACAATTTATAACAGACAGTATGTGTTTTCTGAGTTGCTGAAATGGTTGTGTGTTTGTGAAGACAAATATTATTTGTAAACGTAATGCAGTTGTTGTTTTTTTCTTTGCTACAGTAAATCAATTTTCTGTCTTTATTGTTACTGAACTTCGTGTCTATACATAAAGTCGTATCCTACCCAACAGTAAATACAAGAATCAGAGGTAACCAGGCTAATATGATCGTAGCTGCCATGAGGGCACGGTTGGCATGTGATCAGCAGAGAAAGGGAGACTCGGGACTCTAGAGGTTTGGGAACCACTGAGTCTAAAGAAGTTTCAGATGACGACAGCCCAAACAAATAATTAATGAAGACATCGTCATCGGGTTTCCTGTCCTTTGCAGAAGGTTGCGTTTATCACAGTCAGTCTGAAAGAATCTCTGTCTATAGATCACATACTTCTATTGTCACGTTCAAGGCCTCTTTCATTACCTGTCAACCGATGCCTGCTCGCTCTTCACCTATCTCGTCTGTCTTGAACTCTTGAACTAAGTATAGTCAAAGGCCCCGCCACACCAAGTGGCGTGTAGGGAATATGGTGTTAGTGACCCGTCACACCAAGTGGCGTGTAGGGAATATGGTGTTAGTGACCCGTCACACCAAGTGGCGTGTAGGGAATATGGTGTTAGTGACCCGTCACACCAAATGGCGTGTAGGGTATATGGTGTTAGTGACCCGTCACACCAAGTGGCGTGTAGGGAATATGGTGTTAGTGACCCGTCACACCAAGTGGCGTGTAGGGAATATGGTGTTAGTGACCCGTCATACCAAGTGGCGTGTGGGGAATATGGTGTTAGTGACCCGTCATACCAAGTGGTGTGTAGGGAATATCAAGTGGCGTGTAGGGAATATGGTGTTAGTGACCCGTCACACCAAGTGACGTGTAGGGAATATGGTGTTAGTGACCCGTCATACCAAGTGGCGTGTGGGGAATATGGTGTTAGTGACCGCCACACCACAGGCGTGTAGGGAATATGGTGTTAGTGACCCGTCATACCAAGTGGCGTGTGGGGAATATGGTGTTAGTGACCGCCACACAAATGGCGTGTAGGGAATATGGTGTTAATGACCCGTCACACCAAGTGGCGTGTAGGGAATATGGTGTTAGTGACCGCCACACCAAGTGGTGTGTAGGGAATATGGTGTTAGTGACCGCCACACCAAGTGGCGTGTGGGGAATATGGTGTTAGTGACCGCCACACCAAGTGGCGTGTGGGAAATATGGTGTTAGTGACCATACATTTTACAGACTTTCGGCACATGATTTTTAAGTTAATATGGTCGGCGTTACGCTCGTGTCGCTTTACTTTCCCAGAAAAAAAAAAAAATCCGGTACCCATTTAAGGCTGGATGAATCCGGATGCCGTGGACTCTTGTCCTTTGTTGTCCTGTTCACTAACCACTGAGCTATTGCGGCTCCCTTTCTGAAACTACATTTTCCATTATTATTATTTCCACTATTATTCTTTCCACCCCACTTTTGACTTGACTGTAATATTTCAATTTCCTCTGTATATGGTGTTTATAAGCAGTTTCTTCTCAATGTTTCATCATCATGTGCCACACTGGTTGGAGTAGGCGTTCATGTCCTTCCACAATCTTCTATCCGTAGTACATCGTATCAATTCTGTAGTTGAGTGCTTACTATGCCATGATACCAAGCTATCTAGTATTTTATCTCTTTTTCGTCCGCGATCTCTCCTTCCCTGTATTTTTCCTGTTGTAGCCAAGTACTACAACTTTCCTCTTCTCATGATGTGCCAGGAAAATGTTGATTGTGTCTTTCTGATGTTTTTTAGAAGCTCCCTTTTGTGTTTCCCTCTTTGAGGATTTCCTCATTGATCTTTTTAGCTGTCCAGTGAACTTTACATTCTTCTGAGAAATCCTATCTCTGTGTCGTCTAATCATCTTTTCAATTGTTTGTTTACTGTCCATGATTCGCTTCCATAGGTCAGAATTGGCTCTACATAGCACCGATGAACTCTCTTTCACATTTCAATTGACATAGATTTGTTGTATAAAAACTTTTTCATTTTCTGAAATGCTATTTTTCTCAATGTCTAAGTTTTTAAATATGTCTTCATTGTTCTTTTCATAATTCAAGATATCCTAATGAATTGTGTGTCGAATTTTGTGTTGAATGATCATATTTTTAAAATTATTGTTTGCTAGAGTGTCAATGATTCACGGCCATAAGTTGATATCATACCCTAGCAGTACTGCCTTTTTGGTATTGTGCTATATACTTTTTTATAGATTTATAGTTTGTGTTGCTATTGCTAATATTTATTTGATCCCTTTCTGGCAGTCTCCGTTGTCAGTTACTGCAGATCTCAGATATTCAGATTGTTACAATTGTAAGTTATTCACTGTTGGTGATGATTTTGAGTTGCTTTTTTGTTTTGACCGTGTCCAAATGCTCGCTTGAAGACAGTGTTACGCTGCTTTTAATGCAAATGTGATAACAAACAATTAACTATTATACCCCATCTGATATTAACGTCGTCACAGCAGGTTCGTGTATTTAAAAAAAAAAATTGTTGTCCATTTTCTGATCAACTTATCTCGTAAATGTGGCGGTCTGCCTCAGGCTGTCTTCTTATTGTATACAAAGGGCAAGGTCACAATTATTTTTCTGTAAGAGAGGAAGGTCACAATTATTTGTCTGTAAGTGAGGAAGGTCACAATGATTTATCTGCAAGAGAGGAAGGTCACAATGATTTGTCTGTAAGAGAGGAAGGTCACAATGATTTGTCTGTAAGTGAGGAAGGTCACTATGGTTTGTCTGTAAGTGAGGAAAGTCAATATGGTTTGTCTGTAAGTGAGGAGGGTCACTATGGTTTGTCTATAAGTGAGGAAAATCACTATGGTTTGTCTGTAAGTGAGGAAGGTCACTATGGTTTGTCTGTAAGTGAGGAAGGTCACTATGGTTTGTCTGTAAGTGAGGAAGGTCACTATGGTTTGTCTGTAAGTGAGGAAAGTCACTATGGTTTGTCTGTAAGTGAGGAAAGTCACTATGGTTTGTCTGTAAGTGAGGAAGGTCACTATGGTTTGTCTGTAAGTGAGGAAGGTCACTATGGTTTGTCTGTAAGTGAGGAAAGTCACTATGGTTTGTCTGTAAGTGAGGAAGGTCACTATGGTTTGTCTGTAAGTGAGGAAGGTCACTATGGTTTGTCTGTAAGTGAGGAAGGTCACTATGGTTTGTCTGTAAGAGAGGAAAGTCACTATGGTGTGTCTGTAAGTGAGGAAGGTCACTATGGTTTGTCTGTAAGTGAGGAAGGTCACTATGGTTTGTCTGTAAGAGAGGAAGGTCACTATGGTTTGTCTGTAAGTGAGGAAGGTCACTATGGTTTGTCTGTAAGTGAGGAAGGTCACTATGGTTTGTCTGTAAGTGAGGAAGGTCCCTATTGTTTGTCTGTAAGAGAGGAAGGTCACTATGGTTTGTCTGTAAGTGAGGAAGGTCACTATGGTTTGTCTGTAAGAGAGGAAGGTCACTATGGTTTGTCTGTAAGTGAGGAAGGTCACTATGGTTTGTCTGTAAGTGAGGAAGGTCACTATGGTTTGTCTGTAAGTGAGGAAGGTCACTATGGTTTGTCTGTAAGTGAGGAAGGTCACTATGGTTTGTCTGTAAGAGAGGAAAGTCACTATGGTGTGTCTGTAAGTGAGGAAGGTCACTATGGTTTGTCTGTAAGTGAGGAAGGTCACTATGGTTTGTCTGTAAGTGAGGAAGGTCACTATGGTTTGTCTGTAAGAGAGGAAAGTCACTATGGTGTGTCTGTAAGTGAGGAAGGTCACTATGGTTTGTCTGTAAGTGAGGAAGGTCACTATGGTTTGTCTGTAAGAGAGGAAGGTCACTATGGTTTGTCTGTAAGTGAGGAAGGTCACTATGGTTTGTCTGTAAGTGAGGAAGGTCACTATGGTTTGTCTGTAAGTGAGGAAGGTCCCTATTGTTTGTCTGTAAGAGAGGAAGGTCACTATGGTTTGTCTGTAAGTGAGGAAGGTCACTATGGTTTGTCTGTAAGAGAGGAAGGTCACTATGGTTTGTCTGTAAGTGAGGAAGGTCACTATGGTTTGTCTGTAAGTGAGGAAGGTCACTATGGTTTGTCTGTAAGTGAGGAAGGTCACTATGGTTTGTCTGTAAGTGAGGAAGGTCACTATGGTTTGTCTGTAAGAGAGGAAAGTCACTATGGTGTGTCTGTAAGTGAGGAAGGTCACTATGGTTTGTCTGTAAGTGAGGAAGGTCACTATGGTTTGTCTGTAAGTGAGGAAGGTCCCTATGGTTTGTCTGTAAGAGAGGAAGGTCACTATGGTTTGTCTGTAAGTGAGGAAGGTCACTATGGTTTGTCTGTAAGAGAGGAAGGTCACTATGGTTTGTCTGTAAGAGAGGAAGGTCACTATGGTTTGTCTGTAAGAGAGGAAGGTCACTATGGTTTGTATACCAGAAAGGAAGATCCCTCTTTCACTTTTCTTATCACAAGTGTTCATACAAAAGTAACTTTATTTTGACAGCTTCGGTAGTTGTTTTTTTTTTTTTTGCTGCAGTTGTGTTTTATTTAATTGCATGTTACTTCCATTTTAGCTCATGTTTGTCTGTCACTTACATGTGCATACATATTCAGACGTCAGCTTTCGTTAGTTTAGAAAAAGCAGTGGTTAGCCCAAAGCTACTGACATCCCCAGATGTTCAGCGTTGACGGGTATTTTATGTGAATCGATTCTCTTAACAATAAATTAGTATTTCTAGTGATTTCCCCTTACCTGTCGCACTTGAAATGGTGTAACAGATGTATGTAAGGTTAGCGTACTGTGTTCATTACATTTTGTATTCATTATTTGGCTTTTGTCCTGTAAGATTAATACCTTGGCTGAGGTTGGGGAATAAGTATCTCCGCGTTTTGGTATCAGCAATTGAATTGAATAGATGAGATACGTAGATTTCTAGTCAGGATGGTACATACTGATGATGTCACTCACTTGAAGTAACAAACCATCTGGTCGATCCTATTTCTTCATCTGTGCTGTAGTGAGGAGAGGAATCATTGACTCAGTGGTAACAAATATTCAGGCATTTTTTTTAAGTTCTTCATCAGGACCGTAATAAGTAAAACAATCTATTTTGTATACAAACCCCGGACTACCCTTCATCATATTAATCGAGAGTGGTCATAGACTGTCACCTGGGGTAAAGCTAGTTCTTCATCAGGATCATTAAGAGTGATCATAGACTGTCACCTCGGGTAAAGCTAGTTCTTCATCAGGATCATTAAGAGTGATCATAGACTGTCACTTGGGGTATAACTAGTTCTTCATCAGGATCATTAAGAGTGATCATAGACTGTCACTTGGGGTATACCTAGTTCTTCATCAGGATCATTAAGAGTGATCATAGACTGTCACTTGGGGTATAACTAGTTCTTCATCAGGATCATTAGGAGTAGTCATAGACTGTCACTTGGGGTATAACTAGTTCTTCATCAGGATCATTAAGAGTGATCATAGACTGTCACCTGGGGTATAACTAGTTCTTCATCAGGATCATTAAGAGTGATCATAGACTGTCACCTGAGGTATAACTAGTTCTTCATCAGGATCATTAAGAGTGATCATAGACTGTGATGAAACAATTGTCCATGCCACCTCTAGTTCTTCATCAGGATCATTAAGAGTGATCATAGACTGTAATGAAACAATTGTCCATGCCACCTCTGTTCTTATTGTTTTTTTTTAAATAGAGGGGAGGTGAAAGAAGGTTGATTGTTGGGAAGATGAGGGGTGAGAGAAGGATTATTGTTGGAAAGTTGAGGGGTGAGAGAAGGATGATTGTTGGAAAGTTGAGGGGTGAGAGAAGGATGATTGTTGGAAAGATGAGGGGTGAGAGAAGGATGATTGTTGGAAAGATGAGGGTGGGAGAAGGATGATTGTTGAAAAGAGGAGAGGTGAGAGAAGGATGATTGTGGGAAAGAGGGGAGGTAAGAGAAGGATAATTGTGGGAATAAGGGAGGTGAGAGATGAATGATTGTGGAAAGAGGGGAGGTAAGAGATGAATGATTGTGGGAAAGAGGGGAGGTGAGAGAAGGATGATTGTGGAAAGAGGGAAAATGAAAGATGGATGATAGTGGGAAAGAGAGAGGTGAGAGAAGGACGATTGTGGGAAAGAGGAGAGGTGAGAGAAGGATGATTGTGGGAAAGAGGAGAGGTGAGAGAAGGATGATAGTGGGAAAGAGGGGATGTAAGAGAAGGATGATTGTGGGAAAGAGGGGAAATTAAAGATGGATGATAGTTATAAAGAGGAGAGGTGAGAGAAGGATGATTGTGCGAAAGAGGAAAGGTGAGAGAAGGATGATTGTGGGAAAGAGGGGAGGTGAGAGAATGATGATTATGGGAAAGAGCGGTGGTGAAAGAAGGATGATAGTGGGAAGAGGGGAGGTGAAAGATGGATGATTGTGGGAAAGAGGGAGGTGAGAGATGAATGATTGTGGGAAAGAGAGGAGGTGAGAGATGAATGATTGTGGGAAAGAGGGGAGGTGAGAGAAGGATGATTGTGGGAACGAGGGAAAATGAAAGATGGATGATAGTGGGAAAGAGGAGAGGTGAGAGAAGGACGATTGTGGGAAAGAGGAGAGGTGAGAGAAGGATGATTGTGGGAAAGAGGAGAGGTGAGAGAAGGATGATAGTGGGAAAGAGGGGATGTGAGAGAAGGATGATTGTGGGAAAGAGCGGAGTTTAGAGAAGGATGATTGTGGGAAAGAGGGGAAATTAAAGATGGATGATAGTTATAAAGAGGAGAGGTGAGAGAAGGATGATTGTGCGAAAGAAGAGAGGTGAGAGAAGGATGATTGTGGGAAAGAGGGGAAGTGAGAGAATGATGATTATGGGAAAGAGCGGAGGTGAAAGAAGGATGATAGTGGGAAGAGGGGAGGTGAAAGATGGATGATTGTGGGAAAGAGGGGAGGTGAAAGATGGATGATTGTGGGAAAGAGGGAAGGTGAAAGATGGATGATTGTGGGAAAAATGGAGTTGAAAGAAGAATGATTGTGAGAAAGGGAAAGTGAAAGATGGATGATATTGGGAAAGAGGGGAGGTGAAAGATGGATGATTGTGGGAAAGAGGAGAGTTGATAGAGGACAGAATACATTAAAAATCTTTATAATGATGAACGAACAGAAGTAAATATTATGGATAATGTATAGGCCAGCAATATAGACCAGCAATATAGACCAGCAATATAGACCAGAAATACTCAAAAAAGAAGTGAAAGACACCTTGCGCAACATGAAAGCAGGAAAAGCTCCTGGACCAGATAATATAACTAAAGAAGAGATTGAAGCCATGGGTGATTTTGGAATAGAAAAAAAAAAACTATCTTTACGACACATAGTACCATTGCTGGTGTATGTCGGGGGGCAACGATAGAACCCGAGGGATAAAGGCCGCTTGTTCAAGCAGTCGCCATCGAAAGGTGGGAGGTGAAAGAATGATGGCATTGGGAAGAAAAAAAGGATGGGAGTGAAAGAAAGAAATATATATGAAAGAGGGAAGGTGAAAGGAGGATGTACATGGAAAAGAGGATAGAGTTCAAAATGTAACTGTACTTTATTTAGATAGTGTTTCTGCTGTTGATAACAATAACATGGAAATATCTTTCTCTTTGTCTAGCAGAGCAACAATGTAATTGTCGTGAACTCTGGAGCCCCAGCCACCAACACTGTAGTTGTTGAAAGGTAGGCTTACGTGATTGTATGTTGTTAGTGGCATCTTTGTTTTTGTTTGGTAACATTTTCTATTTTCTTCCTTCCTCCCTCCCTTCTCTCCTTCTTTCCTCCCTCCCTTCCTTCTTTAACTCTTAACCCCCGGCAGTCGTTGAGTATCCTCTGACCCTCAAACGCCTCCATTGATCTTTATCTAAAATCATTTTCTGGAATTCTGCCTGTACATTCTTGCATGTTAACCTTCTCATTTCTTTTTCTGCGTAGTTCTACTTTCTCCATTTTAGTTTCTTTGAAGAATGCTTCTTGCCAGGTGAGACGATCGAAAATCCAAATAATTCATTTGGCATTTCATCGCAGAAGTCAAATGATCATCATGTACACCGATTATTCGTTGCATCCTTTTGCGAACATTCGTGATAGAAACTGAGTACCAAATGTCCAAAATGAGATAATGTGGTCGGTATTACGCCCGTGCCGCTTTACTTTCCTAGAAAAAAATCCGGTACCCACTTAGACTGGGTGAACCTGGCAGCCGTAGGTTAGGATCGAACCCGACCTCTTGTTCTTTGTAGCCCAGTTCACTAACCACTGAGCTATCGCGCATCATCAGCATACCTTAGATTAATTATATTATGACCTCCAATTGTTATTCCAGGCATGCCTCTTATGGATCTTAAAATAATCACACTATACATATTAAACAAATCTGGTGACAGCACACAACCTTGTCTAACACCCTGTTTTATTTCTTGAAACATTCCTAACTGATTTCCAGTTCTTATGGCCGCTGTTTGTTACCAGTACATGTTCTTTATTATTCTTAGATCTTTGCTGTCTACGTTTATGCTTTAAAAAATTTTGATTATTTCTTGTTGCTTTACTTTGTCAAATGCCTTGGTATAATCTATGAAACATAGGTATAGATCTGTTTTCACCTCTATGACTCTTTCTACTAAAAATCTTATGATGTATATGGCATTGCTTGTTCCTTTACCTCCAACAAAACCACACTGTTCATCGCTAATTTCTGGACTGATTTTGTTTCGCACTCTTCGCATGATGATTCTTAGTAATATCTTAGTCATGTGACTCATAAGGCTTATTGTGCGATGATCATCGCATTCAATCGCACCCGATTTCTTTGGTAGGGCTATGAATATTGATTTGAGCATGTCGTCTGGTATATATCCGCTGCTGTAGATATCATTCAATATTTTTGTTATTATTTCTATTCCAAAATCACCCATGGCTTCAATCTCTTCTTTAGTTATATTATCTGGTCCAGGAGCTTTGCCTGCTTTCATATTGCGCAAGGCATCTTCCACTTCTTCTCTGAGTATTTCTGGTCTATCCCAATTATCCATAATATTTACTTCTGTTCGTTCATCATTATAAAGATCTTTAATGTATTCTGTCCATCGTTCTCTTATACTTTCTTCTTCAATCAACAGTTTTCCTTCCTTTGATCTTAAGCATCCAGTTTTTGATTGCGTTTTTCTTCCTGTTAATTCTTCAATTTGTTTGTATATAGCTTTGCAATCACCTTTTTGTTGCGTTTCAATCTCCTTGCATCTCTGTTTTAGCCATGCTTCTTTTGCATCATTGCATTTTACTACAATTTCTTTATTTAATCTCTTATACTCATCTTTGTTATCCTTATTTCTTCTTCTTGTATTCCTTATCTATAAAAATGTCATCTATCATCCATTTCTTTCTTGAATTTGTCCTAACTGGTTGCATGAACTCTTTTGATGTTTGTTGCATTGACTCTTTTAGCATCTCCCACTGTTCACCCGTGATTTGTATCTTCTCTATTGCATTGCACCGGTTCTGAATTGTGATGTTAGTCTTGCAGCTTTTTGTCTGATTTTGAGTAAATCTAAATTTAACTTGATATTAACCGAGGCTCATTTTGTTGTTTTAAATTTTACTCTAAGCTTTCCCACAACTGGTACATGATCACTATTGCAATCTGCCCCTGGTCTAGTTTCACACACACCAGACTGTTTCTAAATCTATTGCTTATCATTTTATAATCAATTTGATTACGTGCGTTGTCTCCTGGGTTTTTCATGTCCACAGACGTCTTGGATGTTTCTTAAACCAGGTGTTTCCTATCATCATGTTGTGTGTTGTTACCAAGTCAATAAGTTTGTCACCTCTTTCATTCCTCTCGCGGAGGACTGGTTGGTCGCGGCAAGACGCCGGCCTCGAGAGAGGTTGTGGGTTCAAATCCCGACTGCACCATTTGGAATTTTTATTTATGATTTCTCTCTGTGGCAACCACTCCTGGTCTCAGCAGCGAGCCTTGGCTTGAAACGTCATTTAATCATGGACAGAATAAAGATGAGTACCTCCGAAGACGGAGTTATCTGCCTGTGCGGCCAGGGGCATCTGTGCACATTACTGCCAGGCAAAAATGGATTAACACACAAAATTCAATTTCCTAGTCTCTAGGAACTTCGTCAGAGGTAAAAGCTGGCGAACGCAGAAAAAACAAATTTCTCTCGCCTAAGCCATTAAAACCAACTACTTCAACCTTCAAGCCTCCTCAACTCTTTCCTTTCCTACTTTTGTGCTGAGATCTCCTATAACTATGTTGTGTTAATGTTGTTTGTATTGACAAAGTGCCATATTAAGCTCGTCGTAAAATTTATCAACTGTTTCCTCTAGACTGACTGTCGTTCGTGCATAATATTGTATGAGATTTATATCTATTGGTTTTCCATTCAATTTCACTAAAGGGACTCTGTCAAATATTGAGCAAAAGCCTTTCTCCGTTCTTGCTCTTTCTGCATCCAAGATGATACCTACTCCTCTTTGGTGTTCAGTACCTCCAGAATAGATTATTTTATGTTCAACAGAATATATCGCCCTGATCCAGTGTATCTCATTTCGCAAAGTCCCAGTAAATGTAAACCCATTCTTTTCATTTCCTGCTTGATGTTTTCCCAGTTTACCCTTCTGCATGAGTGTTCTCACATTCTAAGTACCTATCTTTAGAGTCTGTTTCATCTTTATTTTACTTACAGTAGCTTGATGACAATCGGGTATCACCTATAGCACGTGATGCCCCCTACCGAACCAGGGTATTCCGTTGGAATCCCCGTTAACGTTGTCGTGAGATCTATTATTGTGGTGATTCATAATTGTACAAAGAAATTATGGTGGTAGTTGTCTGTTGCCTTCCGTCGGTTTGTTTACGGTTGGCTCCGCTAGCCTTTGACTAAAAAGTCTCACCCACAAGGCAGCAGAGTTGTTTTACTTCAATGTACCCTCCCTTAGCCTTTACTCTCCCGAGCATACCTGCAAGGCAGCGGCAGGTTGTACTGTCTACTGCATACCGTAGCAGGTAAAATTATCGACCTGACCAGAGGTTTGTTATGAAGGTAATATAAAGTGTACTTTTACTATATAAGTATATCATCTGTTGTAAATTTTTTTTCCCCTTCGTCTTATACTCTTTGGATTATCACGGGAAAAAACATAGTTCTAGCCCTCGTTTTACTGTCAGCTTCAAACATTGTTATGTAATTGAGTTTCCTGGTTCATGTGACTGCCTCGAGTTCTTTGCCCGTCTCCATGTTTGTATGTGTGTGTATGGTTGTATGTGTTGTGTGGTTGCATGTGTTGTGTGGTTGCATGTGTTGTGTGCTTGCATGTGCTGTGTAGTTGCATGTGTTGTGTGCTTGCATGTGTTGTGTGGTCGTATGTGTTGTGTGGTCGTATGTGTTGTGTGGTTGCATCTGTTGCGTGGTTGCATGTGTTGTGTGGTTGCATGTGTTGTGTGGTTATGTGGTTGTATGTGTTGTGTGGTTGTATGTGTCGTGTGGTTGCATGTGTTGTGTGATTGCATGTGTTGTGTGGTTGCATGTGTTGTGTGCTTGCATGTGTTGTGTGCTTGCATGTGTTGTGTGGTTGTATGTGTTGTGTGGTTGCATGTGTTGTGTGATTGCGTGTGCTGTATGGTTGTATGTGTTGTATGGTTGTATGTGTTTTATGGTTGTATGTCTTGTATGGTTGTATGTGTTGTACGGTTGCATGTGTTGTCGGGCTTCGTGTGTTGTGCTGTTGCATGTGTTGTGTGGTTGCATGTGTTGTTAGGTTGCATGTGTTGTTGGGTTGCATGTGCTGGGTGGTTGCATGTGCTGGGTGGTTGCATGTGCTGGGTGGTAGCATGTGCTGGGTGGTAGCATGTGCTGGGTGGTAGCATGTGCTGGGTGGTAGCATGTGCTGTGTGGTTCTGGTTACATGTGTTCTATGGTTACATGTGTTCTATGGTTACATGTGTTCTATGGTTACATGTGTTCTATGGTTACATGTGTTCTATGGTTACATGCATTGTATGGTTACATGTGTTGTGTTGTTGTATGTGTTGTGTTGTTGTATGTGTTTTATGGTTATATGTGTTTTGTGGTTGTGTGTGTTGTGTGGTTGCGTGTATTGTTGCATGTGCTGTGTGGTTGCATGTGCTGTGTGGTTGCATGTGCTGTGTGGTTGCATGTGTTGTTGGGTTGCATGTGTTGTGTAGTTGCATGTGTTGTGTAGTTGCATGTGTTGTGTAGTTGCATGTGTTGTGTAGTTGCATGTGTTGTGTAGTTGCATGTGTTGTATTGTTGGGTTGCATGTGCTTTGTGGTTGCATGTGTTGTGTGGTTGCGTATATTGTGTGGTTGCATGTTTTATGGTTGCATGTGTTGTGTTATGCATGTGTTGTGTTGTGTGGTTCCATGTGTTGTGTGGTCCCATGTGTTTTTGGGTTGCATGTCTTGTTGGGTTGCATGTGTTGCGTGGTTGTATGTGTTGTTGTGTGTTTGCATGTGTTTTGTGTGTTTGCAAGTGTTGTGTGTTTGCATGTGTTTTGTGTGTTTGCATGTGTTGTTGGGTTGCATGTGTTGCGTGGCTGCATGTGATATGTGGTTGTATGTGTTGTATATGTTGTATGGTTGTATAAATACATGTACTTAATAGGATCGAAGATAGAATGAACTTCAAGATCAATTTCTTAACATATCAATTAAATCAAAAGAGGAAGAACAAATTATAACCAATGCTAAACCGGAATCGATTCTTCTATAGTTCGTTCACAAATTCGTGCCACGGAGTTGATCAATTATCTTGGAAAGTGTTTGATGAATTTCTGTCATTCTTTTTCATGAAGTCTTATTCTCTTCACCGACCTTCAGATTTTATAACATTTAAGTAGAAAGGTAGTCTGAATTTTGCACAAATCGTTTTATGTTATAGAATTTTATGAAAATATCAAAACGGGTGGGCTAAACATTTAAGGTGACCATGCGTCCCGGATTGTCCGGGACAGTCCCGGAATTTGACATTTTTTGAACCTTTGTCCCGGATTAGCTGCCGTACCGGTTTTGTCCCGATTTTGGCATATTTTTAGCTTTTGTCCCGGATTTGATAAAAAATAATTTGGGACACAAACGTTTACCAATTTTGCCATTTTGGTGTACGGCGTACATTTTTTCAATTAAAAAAAATATTATTCCGTTGCTGTGTAGACAATTTTGTTTAATATCAAAACAGTAGAATGCGCTCCTAGTTTTAAATCTCGTATATATTCGTTGTGTTACTAACTTTCACTTTCACTTTCGCAAAAAATGGCACCGAAGCGTAATTGTAGTTTTAATCAAGATTTACAAAAGGAATACCCTTTTATAAAAAAAGTCTACATAGTCATCAGACTTCACTGTAAGATGTAATATATGTTCATCCGGGTTTACTATTAACCATAGTGGACGTGGTGATATTAAGAGCCACATAAATAGTGATAAACATAAGAGAGCCGCCGCTACTGCTGCATCAAGCTCGTCGTTGACAATTTTTTTTTCGAGCTGAACAGGTTGGTGACAAAGAAGAATAGTTAGCTGCTACAGGAGGTGCCTTTGCATATCATACAGTGATGCACAATTACACGTTTAGATCTATGGACTGCACATCAAAATTGCTTCAGGTAACTTTAGAACCAAAATTTGCTTGTGCACGTACGAAAACAGAAGCTATTATTCGGAATGTGTTCACACCCCATGCTCTAAACGAGTTGAGATGTGACCTAGAAAACGTAACATTTATCTCCATACTGACAGATGCCTCCAACCACAAAGAAATCAAGATTTTTCCTTTGCTTGTCAGATACTTTGATCGCAATAAGGGACTGAAAGTTAAAATATTAGAGTTGAAGTCATTGCCGGGTGAAACATCTGATATAGTAAGTAGTTTTCTTATTGGCTGTCTAACTGAAAATGGTTTAGAACTGAAAGTAGTTGGATTATGTGCAGACAACACAAATTCTAATTTTGGGGGCGCTGAAAGAAAAGGACAGAACAATGTTTTCACAAAACTGAAAGAAAACCTTGGACATAGTTTGATAGGTGTTGGGTGTGCTTGCCATATTTTCCACAACACTGTTCGAGCAGCTGCAGACGTATTGCCTGTTGATGTTGAAATGACTATTGCAAAAATTTATCTGTACTTCAAATCATACACAGTTAGAGTTGAAAGTCTCAAGGAGTTTTGTCAGTTTGTCGACACAGACTTCCAGATGATTTTAGGTTATGCACAAACTAGGTGGCTTGCGCTCTTGCCTGCTGTTGAAAATGTTCTTTACATGTTCCTGCCTCTAAAATCATATTTTCAATCTCAAGACAGATGCCCAGTTTTTATACAGGAATTCTTCGAAAACCCACTGTCTGAGGCATGGCTTATTTTGGTTCACAGTCAGGCATCCTCTTTCCACGAAGCAGTGCAGAAAGTAGAGGGACAGATGGTCACTGTATTTGAAGTCATTGACAACATCAATAGGTTGAAAGCTATCTTGGAGTCCAAGCTGGAAGATGGCTTCTTGCCATCAAGAGTTCAGATAATCCTTAAAAAGCTGGAAGTGGAAGGATTTCCACGTGATGATGTGAAAAAGTTTAACGCCAGTGTTTCTTCATTTTATGAAACAGCTTTAAGTTATTTGAAGAAATGGGCTGCAAATAATTTTCAAAACCTAGAGTCTTACAGCTGGGTAATGCTGAACAGAACAACAAATTGGGAAGATATTGAGAAGTCTTCATCATTAGTGAGTCAAACTGTGCCTTCAGTCGACTTTCCAGAAAATGAAATGTATGACGAATATGTCTACATGAAACAGTTCGTTACTTCACAAAAAATTAGTGAGTGGAGTCTTAATAAAACATTACCAGGGCAGCGTTGGGTTGAACTAGCTTCCCACTTCAGAAACAATCATGTGCCCGTTTCACATATTCTGAAGTTGGCAGAGTTCTTTTTGTGTCTACCTGGAACAAATGCTGCAACAGAACGAGTGTTTTCTCTGATGAACAGTTTGTGGACAAATGATAAAACACAACTAGGTGTTGAAACTTTAAAAGCCATGTTGATCACCAAAGTGAACTATGAGGGAACATGTGTCGAATTTTATAAGATGCTGCATACAAAGAAGGACATTTTACAGAAAATTCACTCATCTGAAAAGTACAGCATCTCTGTTTCACCTTCAATTTAAGTGAGTATCACTGTTTTTTTTTAATCTCCTGATTATCCTGATAGCGTATTGTAGGTCTATATTATTAGATGTTTTAAAATGTATGTATTATTCACTTGAAAATGACAGCAAGAAGAAATGTAATTTTATTGGTGGAAAATTGAAGTAAAATTATTCCGTCCCGGAATGGGATTTCAAAAATATGGTCACCTTAAAACATTAGATTTTACGGTAAATTATGTTAATTTTCTAACATTGCAAGCCTAAGTCGTATCCGTATTACATTGAATAGGGCAAAATGTTTCATTTGATTTGATATCTTCGTCATAGAGATAGGTCAACTTTGACCAAAGTATCAAACACACATATTCGCCAGATAGCAGGCGTGTCATAAACAAAATATATGGAACAACCAGAACATCAAACACACATAGTCAGCAAATAGTAAGAGTGTCATCAACAAAATATATCATACATATGTCATTCCGAATCCGAAGTCTCTAAGAGGTTAACAACTGTTATCGGTTGGACAAACTGCAATCCATCTCGTTGCCACTATTATTTTTATTCTCGGAGCGCATGGTCGTCACATTTTCTCCAGTATTCAATGTCTATCGTTGAGAGGGCATCACGCGTCAATTCTTTCACATCACACATTTTAAACGTCGTGTTCTGCGCAGCAACTTGCCCTTTGACTTTAGCCCACACAAGTTCTATTGGGTTGAGGTGAGAATGATAAGGTGGGATGCGAAGAGATGTGTGGCCATACTTTTCCATTATTTTATCAATTTGATATAATTTTGTCTTCTTAGTTTGTCTAACAAGTTGCAACAACTCTGGTTTTAACTGGGTGTTGTGAAAGGAAATATTTTCTTTTCTAAGCCATGTGATGATTTGATGATCTTTTGTGCTCGACGAATTAGGAACTTTGTCCTCCAGTGCTACCGCATTATGATAGGACGCATTGTCCATTACAAGACATGAAGGTCTATCCAGAATGGGGAGAAGAGTGTTCTCTATCCAGTCTCTGAAGATTTGTCCATTCATGTCAGTGTGGTAGTCCCTATTGTCTGAAGACTTTGATTAAAAAATAAGTTGTGTGTCATTAACAAGACCATTCTCTTTACTGCCAGCACGTACCAATATAATGCGTTGTCCTTTACTGCTGGGAATGCTTCTTTTATTTCCTCTGTCAACTGATTGCCATTCTTTCTCATATGTATGATGAGCATTGACCCACGTTTCATCCAAATATACTATATCGTAGCCTTCCACTCGTCGCTGACGGATCTGCCTAAGTTATTTGCTTCGGCAGCTATCAGGTGTGGTTTTTCACAAACAATATTTCTACCACTAGCAAATTTTTAAAAAGTGAAACCAACGCCTCTTATGATCTTCCAAAGAGTCGTTTTTGAGATTTCAATATCACATTCTAATTACAGTCGAACTTAAAGTTTGCGCAGTGTAACAAGTTGATTCGATTCAAACATTTTCAAAATTTCACGTTTAATAACATCTTTGTCAAAAACATCAACTTTCACTTTTATTCCTTGCTTGACTGCAGAGTCAAAGTTCTGTCTCATCCATCAAATGAAAGACTTTCTATCTATATTTAGAGCTGCCCGTGTTCTGTTTTCTGGTTTTTTGATATCGTAATATAACCGACCCCTTTAAGATTCCTTGCAAAAGTGCATGTACAATAACACAGTTACCTTTTGTATAGTGATGAATTTACACTTTAAACTCTTCGTGGTTTTAAAAATCAAGTAGTCACTTCACAACAGCTTACAAATTATGACACATACAGGAATATTCATTATGGACCAATTTAACAACAAACCGGAAATGAAATTACCCAAAAAAGACCTCGGAGTGGCGTTGTCTTACAGGGTTAAAGGTGCGAAACGGTGCTAAGATTGTATGGTGTGCATGTGAAATTTGCCTTTTTAGTTGGTGAGTTGATCACAACAAATGTGGGTATTGTAAAATCCTAAAATTTAGGATAAGCAAGAAAATAATATTTTTATAAACCTCAAATAAGCAAAAATCTTTCTTAAATGCCTGACAGTAGGGCAAAAATAAGATTTCACGAAAAAGAATTACACAAATTCATCAGTTTCCGAGATAATTAATAAACTTTCTGGGCACGAATTTCTGAACAAACTATAACATTTGAAATGATGGAGACTACAGAATCATCATCACATAAAGGAACAAATCAGGCTTTTGTGATGTACCGAATAGTCCATTTAGGCAAAGGTTGACAAGATAACTTCTTCTTCTGTTGCGTACCCCTTTAGATGAAGGTTTTAGTACGGTCAAAGAAAAGAACTTAAGGCAGGAGATATCTCCACACAACTTGTCTTGCTTTGGTACTAGTGATATCTCCACACGGCTTGTCTTGCTTTGGTACTAGTGATATCTCCACACAACTTGTCTTGCTTTGATACTAGTGACATCTCCACACAACTTGTCTTGCTTTGATACTAGTGATATCTCCACACAACTTGTCTTGCTTTGATACTAGTGATATCTCCACACAACTTGTCTTGCTTTGGTACTAGTGATATCTCCACACAACTTGTCTTGCTTTGATACTAGTGATATCTCCACACAACTTGTCTTGCTTTGATACTAGTGATATCTCCACACAACTTGTCTTGCTTTGATACTAGTGATATCTCCACACAACTTGTCTTGCTTTGATACTAGTGATATCTCCACACAACTTGTCTTGCTTTGGTACTAGTGATATCTCCACACAACTTGTCTTGCTTTGGTACTGGTGATATCTCCACACAGCATATCTTGCTATGGTACTGGTGATATCTCCACACAGCATATCTTGCTATGGTACTGGTGATATCTCCACACGGCATATCTTGCTATGGTACTGGTGATATCTCCACACGGCATATCTTGCTATGGTACTGGTGATATCTCCACACAGCATATCTTGCTATGGTACTGGTGATATCTCCACACAGCTTGTCTTGCTATGGTACTAGTGATATCTCCACACAGCTTATCTTGCTATGGTACTCGTGATATCTCCACACAGCATATCTTGCTATGGTACTGGTGATATCTCCACACAGCATATCTTTCTTTGGTACTGGTGATATCTCCACACAGCATATCTTGCTATGGTACTAGTGATATCTCCACACAGCATATCTTGCTATGGTACTGGTGATATCTCCACACAGCTTATCTTGCTATGGTACTCGTGATATCTCCACACAGCTTGTCTTGCTATGGTACTGGAGATATCTCCACATAGCTTATCTTGTTATGGTACTGGAGATATCTCCACACAGCATATCTTGCTATGGTACTGGTGATATCTCCACACATCTTGTCTTGCTATGGTACTGGAGATATCTCCACACTGCTTATATTGCCATGGTGCTGGTGATATCTCCACACAGCATATCTTGCTATGGTACTAGTGATATCTCCACACAGCATATCTTGCTATGGTACTGGTGATATCTCCACACAGCTTATCTTGCTATGATACTCGTGATATCTCCACACAGCATATCTTGCTATGGTACTAGTGATATCTCCACTTAGCTTGTCTTGCTATGGTACTGGAGATATCTCCACATAGCTTATCTTGTTATGGTACTGGAGATATCTCCACACAGCATATCTTGCTATGGTGCTGGTGATATCTCCACACATCTTGTCTTGCTATGGTACTGGAGATATCTCCACACTGCTTATATTGCCATGGTGCTGGTGATATCTCCACACAGCTTATCTTGCCATGGTACTGGTGATATCTCCACACAGCTTTTCTTGTTATGGTGCTAGTGATATCTCCACACAGCTTATCTTGTTATGGTACTGTTGATATCTCCACTCAGCTTTTCTTGCTTTGGTACTAGTGATATCTCCACACAAATTGTTTTGCTATGGTACTAGTGATATCTCCACACAACTTGCCTTGCTTTGGTACTAGTGATATCTCCACACAACTTGCCTTGCTTTGTTACTAGTGATATCTCCACACAAATTGTTTTGCTATGGTACTAGTGATATCTCCACACAACTTGCCTTGCTTTGGTACTAGTGATATATCCACACAACTTGCCTTGCTTTGTTACTAGTGATATCTCCACACAACTTGCCTTGCTTTGGTACTAGTGATATCTCCACACAACTTGCCTTGCTTTGGTACTAGTGATATCTCCACACAACGTGCCTTGCTATGGTACTAGTGATATCTCCACACAACGTGCCTTGCTATGGTACTAGTGATATCTCCACACAACTTGCCTTGCTTTGGTACTAGTGATATCTCCACACAACGTGCCTTGCTATGGTACTAGTGATATCTCCACACAACGTGCCTTGCTATGGTACTAGTGATATCTCCACACAACGTGCCTTGCTATGGTACTAGTGATATCTCCACACAACGTGCCTTGCTATGGTACTGGTGATATCTCCACACAGCTTATCTTGCTATGGTACTAGTGATATCTCCACACAACTTATCTTGCTATGGTACTGGTGATATCTCCACACAACTTGTCTTGCTTTGATACTAGTGATATCTCCACACAACTTGTCTTGCTTTGATACTAGTGATATCTCCACACAACTTGTCTTGCTTTGATACTAGTGATATCTCCACACAACTTGTCTTGCTTTGGTACTAGTGATATCTCCACACAACGTGCCTTGCTATGGTACTAGTGATATCTCCACACAACTTATCTTGCTATGGTACTGGTGATATCTCCACACAACTTATCTTGCTATGGTACTGGTGATATCTCCACACAACTTATCTTGCTATGGTACTGGTGATATCTCCACACAACGTGCCTTGCTATGGTACTAGTGATATCTCCACACAACTTATCTTGCTATGGTACTGGTGATATCTCCACACAACTTATCTTGCTATGGTACTGGTGATATCTCCACACAACTTATCTTGCTATGGTACTGGTGATATCTCCACACAACTTATCTTGCTATGGTACTGGTGATATCTCCACACAACTTATCTTGCTATGGTACTGGTGATATCTCCACACAACTTATCTTGCTATGGTACTGGTGATATCTCCACACAACTTATCTTGCTATGGTACTAGTGATATCTCCACACAACTTATCTTGCTATGGTACTGGTGATATCTCCACACAACTTATCTTGCTATGGTACTGGTGATATCTCCACACAACTTGCCTTGCTATGGTACTAGTGATATCTCCACACAACTTATCTTGCTATGGTACTGGTGATATCTCCACACAACTTATCTTGCTATGGTACTGGTGATATCTCCACACAACTTGCCTTGCTATGGTACTAGTGATATCTCCACACAACTTATCTTGCTATGGTACTGGTGATATCTCCACACAACTTATCTTGCTATGGTACTAGTGATATCTCCACACAACTTGCCTTGCTATGGTACTGGTGATATCTCCACACAACTTATCTTGCTATGGTACTGGTGATATCTCCACACAACTTGCCTTGCTATGGTACTAGTGATATCTCCACACAACTTATCTTGCTATGGTACTGGTGATATCTCCACACAGCTTATCTTGCTATGGTACTGGTGATATCTCCACACAACTTATCTTGCTATGGTACTGGTGATATCTCCACACAACTTATCTTGCTATGGTACTAGTGATATCTCCACACAACTTATCTTGCTATGGTACTAGTGATATCTCCACACAGCTTATCTTGCTATGGTACTGGTGATATCTCCACACAACTTATCTTGCTATGGTACTAGTGATATCTCCACACAACTTATCTTGCTATGGTACTAGTGATATCTCCACACAACTTATCTTGCTATGGTACTAGTGATATCTCCACACAACTTATCTTGCTATGGTACTAGTGATATCTCCACACAACTTATCTTGCTATGGTACTGGTGATATCTCCACACAACTTATCTTGCTATGGTACTGGTGATATCTCCACACAACTTATCTTGCTATGGTACTGGTGATATCTCCACACAACTTATCTTGCTATGGTACTAGTGATATCTCCACACAGCTTATCTTGCTATGGTACTAGTGATATCTCCACACAACTTATCTTGCTATGGTACTAGTGATATCTCCACACAACTTATCTTGCTATGGTACTAGTGATATCTCCACACAACTTATCTTGCTATGGTACTAGTGATATCTCCACACAGCTTATCTTGCTATGGTACTAGTGATATCTCCACACAGCTTATCTTGCTATGGTACTAGTGATATCTCCACACAGCTTATCTTGCTATGGTACTGGTGATATCTCCACACAGCTTATCTTGCTATGGTACTAGTGATATCTCCACACAGCTTATCTTGCTATGGTACTAGTGATATCTCCACACAACTTATCTTGCTATGGTACTAGTGATATCTCCACACAGCTTATCTTGCTATGGTACTAGTGATATCTCCACACAACTTATCTTGCTATGGTACTAGTGATATCTCCACACAACTTATCTTGCTATGGTACTAGTGATATCTCCACACAGCTTATCTTGCTATGGTACTAGTGATATCTCCACACAACTTATCTTGCTATGGTACTGGTGATATCTCCACACAGCTTATCTTGCTATGGTACTAGTGATATCTCCACACAGCTTATCTTGCTATGGTACTGGTGATATCTCCACACAACTTATCTTGCTATGGTACTGGTGATATCTCCACACAGCTTATCTTGCTATGGTACTAGTGATATCTCCACACAGCTTATCTTGCTATGGTACTAGTGATATCTCCACACAGCTTATCTTGCTATGGTACTGGTGATATCTCCACACAGCTTATCTTGCTATGGTACTAGTGATATCTCCACACAACTTATCTTGCTATGGTACTAGTGATATCTCCACACAACTTATCTTGCTATGGTACTAGTGATATCTCCACACAGCTTATCTTGCTATGGTACTAGTGATATCTCCACACAACTTATCTTGCTATGGTACTAGTGATATCTCCACACAGCTTATCTTGCTATGGTACTAGTGATATCTCCACACAGCTTATCTTGCTATGGTACTGGTGATATCTCCACACAACTTATCTTGCTATGGTACTGGTGATATCTCCACACAGCTTATCTTGCTATGGTACTAGTGATATCTCCACACAACTTATCTTGCTATGGTACTGGTGATATCTCCACACAACTTATCTTGCTATGGTACTGGTGATATCTCCACACAGCTTATCTTGCTATGGTACTGGTGATATCTCCACACAGCTTATCTTGCTATGGTACTAGTGATATCTCCACACAGCTTATCTTGCTATGGTACTGGTGATATCTCCACACAGCTTATCTTGCTATGGTACTGGTGATATCTCCACACAGCTTATCTTGCTATGGTGAGTTGAAGAAGAACGTTCTCTGTTCATCAAACTCTGTACAAGATTACAAGAGAAGTTAACAAGTCATTTTGTTAGTGCCACTGTCACAATCGTCAGGTTTCTATTCTTAGAGAGTTTGAAAGATGGTTCAGTCTGTCACTTTCTTTTCGGATCACATATGTCAATCAGAAACTCGCTGTATGCTCTTCCTGTTGTTAATCACACACTGACAGCTGTAGTACTAATGCAATGGCAACAATATTTGAAGAATTAAAGGGAGTATGCGAAGATAAAACAACAAAATAGCAAATGGAAATAAAGAGAAGAAACCATAATCAAAAGCAATCACACATGATCTTTTTTCTTTCAAACATATAACAAACAAATGAAAGACATACAACACAATAAGTATAACACATTTTTGACTATCGTAAAAAATGATAAATAATTAAAAGTTATGAGCAAACATCATTACATAATAAGTGTTAAAGGTAGGTTCAAAAACAAAAGAGATGAAATCCTTCCTGCCGATGTACAGTAAAGGACCAAATGCCACATAGATGTCTCTGAGTAACGGGGACTGTAGAGTCCTGTCACGTGTACTTTTAAAAAGACGGCCGCTGGTGCCCTCAATGAAGTAACTCAGCTTTGTCGTAAGTCTTCATGGTGAGAGGCATCCAGCTGGCCGTGTGTTGTAGGCTCTCATTTTGGGGCATACGTAGCATGGACTGAGAGGCTTGGCGCGTGAGCTTCAAAGATGTTCCAGATAGAGGCTATCTTAGAGCGGCAGTAACTGACTCAGCTCTCTTTCACATCATTTGGATGTAGTTTAGATTGGTCGGTCGGAGACAACACTACCTCTCATTCTAGCATAGATTTCTATTTCTCATACAAGTCTACATCTCACAGAGCAGACAATGTGAACAAAATAGTCCTGCTAACTAACGTCAATATTAACTAATTTATAGACGTTAAGAAATGTTCGTCAGACCAACCATTCTCTGCTTACTCAACATATCTACCTTTGTACAACCTTTCTGTTTACACAACATATCTACCTTTGTACAACCTTTCTTTGTTTGCTCAACATATCTACCTTTGTACAACCTTTTTCTGTTTGCACAAGTTATGTTCACGTGAACAATCATTTTCTATTTACCCAAGCTATGTTCACTTGTACAATAATTCTGTCTGCCCACAATGCCTTCCCTATGATAATCGTTCTCTGCGTGCCTAAGATTTGTTCATTCATACCGTGCCTATTATTTGTTCATCCATACCGTTCCTAAGATTTGTTCATTCATACCGTGCCTATGATTTGTTCATTCATACCGTGCCTATGATTTGTTCATCCATACCGTACCTAAGATTTGTTCATTCATACCGTGCTATGATTTGTTCATCCATACCGTACCTAAGATTTGTTCATTCATACCGTACCTATGATTTGTTCATTCATACCGTACCTATGATTTGTTCATTCATACCATGCCTATGATTTGTTCATCTATACCGTGCCTATGATTTGTTCATCCATACCGTACCTATGATTTGTTCATCCTACAATATTCTCTAAGTTGAAAAAGATTTAGACCAATTATAGACCCACAACTAAACGATGCTCAGATGGGCTTCAGGAGGAACAGAGGTTGCACAGATGCCCTATTTATCATAAAACAACTAGCGGAGAAAACTATAGAGCATAATAAAACACTGTATACAGCTTTTATTGACCAAGAAAAGGCGTTCGATAGGTGGACAGGAAACAAATGTGGTCCGTATTGCCCTTGTACGGAGTGAGTCACCACCTAGTAGAGATATGCAAGAGTCTCTATGAAAATAGTCGCACTACAGTAAGATCTTCAGCAGGCTACTACTCTAAACACTTCACCATTAACTCCGGAGTAAGACAAGGCTGTGTGCTTTCCCCTTTACTTTTCATCACATATATGGACAATATATGCAAATTAGCATGCCCAATCAAAGGAAATATACCAACACGGATGATAACAAACGATAACACAAAAGTGAACGAAATATACGTACCAGAAAACAACAGAAAAGAGGAAGAAATAAATGAAATACTATTTGCAGACGACCAAGTTCTGATGCATGAAACAACTGAGGACCTACAAGAACATATCAACAGGCTAAACAACACTTGTAAACAATACAACATAAGCAAAACCGAAGTAATGACAATAGCGAGAAAGAAAGAAAAACTAAACATCATAATAGATAATACGACTTTGAAGCAAGTAGACAATTTTAAATATCTGGGTAGCACGTTAACACAAGACAATGACCAAGAGGCAGAGATAGATATAAGGTGTAACAAAGCATGCCAAGTTATAGGCCAAGTGTCAACACTATTGAAAAACAAAGCAATAACTACGGAAGCAAAAGGGCAATATACAAATCAATTTTTCTACCAACTCTGAGTTATCAGTGCCAGAATTGGACGCCGGACTCTAGAACAATAAGAAAGATAACGACCACCGAAATGAAATGTGTCAGAAGAATGACAGGAAACAGCTTAAGGGGCAGCGTAAGAAACACTGACCTGAGGAAGAAACTCGAAATTGAACCAGCCATCGAATACATAAAGAAACAACAGATAAATTGGTTCGGCCACATAACAAGACAAAAAGAACTAACAATGTCTCAAAGAGCCTTAAATAAACGCTACGAAAACACCAGATTAAGAGGAAGACCGAGAAAGAGATGGATAAAGGGAATACTAGAGTCACTAGGAGGAATAACATCAGAAGAGGTCAACAGAAGAGCAAAGAATCGCAGATTGTTTTCTCCCCTCGACGCCAACGGCAACAGAGGAAGGATAGAAGAAGAAGACAATATTCTCTTCTTTGTTTTCAAGACTTCTGTTCACTCGTACAATCAATGCCCCTCCCACAGTTATGGTTATTTGCTGATATCCGTTATCACATTGCTACTGGAATCACAATTTTTGATTATGCTATCTCCTGATAACAAATGAATGTTCTCTCAGCTTGTGCCATCAGCAAAATGCCTGTAACTGTCTTCCACTTGAGGCCGTCTTTCATCTAATTACAGTGTCTCTTATCAGATAAACGACATAGTTTTTGAGTCTGGCCAAAACTGGTCGATATTTTCTATTCGATATCTGTCCAGGTGCTGTAACTCATCAACATAGTGTGGCTATCTAGTACAGTCCAGGTCAATTCGCATTGACTCATTGTTGACATGTTGCAATCATTCACTTTGTGTGCTAGATAGATAACAGTGTCAATAATGATAGACACCAGATCAACTGTTGGTGTAATACAGCGTGGTCTGGCCCGCGGGCCTCCTCAAAGATTTTCAGTAATAGAAGATAAAGTTAAGTTATAGTACCCCCGTCACACCAAGTGACGTATAGGAATATGATGTTAGTGACTATAAATTTTACAGACCTTCGGCACATGATTTTTGGGGTAATGTGGTCGGTATTACGCCCGTGCCGCTTTACTTTCCCAGAAAAAAATCCGGTACCCATTAAAGGCTGGTGAACCCGGAAGCCGTCGGTTGGATCGAACCCTACCGCTTGTCCTCAGTTCACTAACCACTGAGCTATCTCGGCTCCCTAAAAGAAGATAAAGCAATACCATAATTCCAAAACTGTGAGTAGTGGGGAGGGGGGGGGGGTGGTCAATCTTGGCTGCAGGTTCTATAGTTCCCGCGGTACAAAACTGTGAGTAGGTTGGGGGGTCAATCTTGGCTGCAGGTTCTATAGTTCCCGCGGTACAAAACTGTGAGTAGGTTGGGGGGTGGGGGGTCAATCTTGGCTGCAGGTTCTATAGTTCCCGCGGTACAAAACTGTGAGTAGGTTGGGGGGTGGGGGGTCAATCTTGGCTGCAGGTTCTATAGTTCCCGCGGTACAAACTGTGAGTAGGTTGGGGGGTCAATCTTGCTGCAGGTTCTATAGTTCCCGCGGTACAAAACTGTGAGTAGGTTGGGTGTGGGGGGTCAATCTTGGCTGCAGGTTCTATAGTTCCCGCGGTACAAAACTGTGAGTAGGTTGGGGTGTGGGGGGTCAATCTTGGCTGCAGGTTCTATAGTTCCCGCGGTACAAAACTGTGAGTAGGTTGGGGGTGGGGGGTCAATCTTGGCTGCAGGTTCTATAGTTCCCGCGGTACAAAACTGTGAGTAGGTTGGGGGGTGGGGGGGTCAATCTTGGCTGCAGGTTCTATAGTTCCAGCGGTACAAAACTGTGAGTAGGTTGGGGGGTCAATCTTGGCTGCAGGTTCTATAGTTCCCGCGGTACAAAACTGTTTTCGTGTAGCCCTCGCTTCAGGCAACACGTGATAGTGCTTACGAGTAGACTAGATTTGAACGGTTTAAACAAGAAACTTCTACCAGGAAATCGCTCCACAAAAACTGTTCTCGTGGCGTGTGAATTTTTAGGCTGTAGATAATGACAGCCTAACGAGGGCCAGAGGTGTGAAGTTCTCATCTTGTTAGGAACAAACGTCCCATGACTGGATTACTCTCGCGCGGGTGGGTGTGCCTGCGACAGAATTTCAGCTCTGGGCCATACTGACTGTTGATCTTGACCACTTCAAAAACGAGAAAAGATTGATGGACGGGTTTTGATAGAGAATGCCTGACGCTGGAACAAAGCTATACTGGGATGGATTATCTGAAGGTCTAGATAAGACTGACCAGTACGACTGATCACCCTCGCGTTTTATTCATGAGTTGTATATACAACTGGCAAAATACAGGAAAAGAGAAATCGCGGACGACAAAGAACAACAGAATTGATACGATGCACGGTGGATAGAAGAGAGCCGCGATAGCTCAGTGGTTAGTGAATTGGACTGCAAAGGATAAGAGGTCGGGTTCGATCCCAACCGACGGCTTCCAGGTTCACCCAGCGTTTAATGGGTACCGGTTTTTTTTATTCTGGGAAAGTTAAGCGGTACGGGCGTAATACCGACCACATTACCCCAAAAATCATGTGGTGAAGGTCTGTAAAATGTATGATCACTAACATCATATTCCCTATACGTCACTTGGCGTATGACGGGGGTACTTTACTTACGGTGGATAAAAGATTGTGGAAGGACATGGTCGCCTATACCAACCTGTATGGCACATGATGATGATGGGCGGGTGCTAGGGGAAAACCCCATTAAAAACGAATTTAAAGGAAATTACCAGACGGTTATAATTGCTACACTGCGTTAATTAAAAAGGTATCTAGTTCTTACATTTCAATTTCTTTTTGGATGGCAACTGTGATCTAATATAACCTGAATGATTTAGTCTGAGTCTAAACGGATCGTGCCGATCAAGACAACAATGTCAGACGGTCTTCAAGCACACAGTTTAGAGTTTGAGCCTTAACAAATGTATTGTAGCCAGCGGATTGAGCTTAGGAGTCAATTCTTTGATCTCATTTCTTTACAAATAGATGAATTATCTGCTTCTAGACTTTTGATATTAGCAACCTGTGTTTGAATGTGTTTCTGTATACACACCCAAAGCACGATGGCCCGCGATGCAGGTCTCTGTTTTTGGCCCTTGGATAACAAAAGGTCTGGTCACACAGGTCTACAATAGTACTCATTTTATTTCTGACTAAAACCTGAATTTGACACCGCAAAATGAGCTGTTGCTAACTGCTATGTTCACAATAAAGGCTGCCGTAAACAACGTCTCGAGTCGTCACTACATCACACTTTGCTATAGTTTGTTCAATGTTCATGAACAGCGGTAATAGAAAACTCTTTACACAGAGCTTCGCAGCAGGAGGCAAACTGATCATCAGAAGGAATCCCCACCCCACTTTCGCGCAGGTGTTTCGGCCCTTTAGCTTCGTGACACTCTAAGGGTGTAGTATTAAGGAATTCAGTTCTGGATATTAACGAACCTTCATGTCAAAGAATAAACATTTGAGAGAAACTGCTCATTCCATTTTTTTTTCCGCGTTCGTCGGCTTTTACCTCTGACGAAGTCCCTAGAGACTAGGAACTGAATTTTGAGTGTTAATCCGTTTTTCCCCGGGCAGCCGTGTGCACAGGGGTCCCTCGCCGCACAGGCAGAAAACTCCGCCTTCGGAGGTAATCATCTTTTTTCCGTCCATGAATAATTGACGTTTCAAGCCGAGCCTCGCTGTTGAGACCAGGGCGGTTGCCGGGCCTCGCTGCTGAGACCAGGGGTGGTTGCCTGGCCTCGCCGCTGAGACCAGGGGTGGTTGCCTGGCCTCGCCGCTGAGACCAGGGGTGGTTGCCGGGCCTCGCCGCTGAGACCAGGGGTGGTTGCCTGGCCTCGCCGCTGAGACCAGGGGTGGTTGCCGGGCCTCGCCGCTGAGACCAGGGGTGGTTGCCTGGCCTCGCCGCTGAGACCAGGGGTGGTTGCCTGGCCTCGCTGCTGAGACCAGGGGCTGTTGCCGCAGAGTGAAATCATAAATAACAATCCCAACTAGCCGGGATTTGAACTCACAACTTCTCTGTCTCGAGGCCGGCGTCTTGATTCGTAACCAACCAGTCCCGCTCATTCCATTTAGGGAACTTCTTGCAAGTTACCGTCAGTGCCTTTCATTTCTGACATTTAATTTCTCTCAGATCAAATCCTGGATTTGTGTATGCCATACTTGGAAGGTTATTGTACGTTGGTGTTGTGTTGTGTGGTGTTGTTTGTGTTGTGTTGTGTGGTGTTGTGTTGTGTTTTGTGTTGTGTGGTGTTGTGTTTTTTTCACGTCGCCAGCATAGATCAACTGATGACCTGATTACCTACACAGCACAGGAAATCGAGGATGCTCTAAAGGAACAAACATTGATAGTGTGGGTCGACATGGTAAAGGTGTTTGGTAGGGTTTGGAGAGGAGGATTAAAGAACAAGCTTCTCAGACTTGGCATCCATAGCCTCTTATTTAAATATATATCTCAATACCTACAAGACAGAACAGTCAGAGTACAAGAACAACTGAGTAAGAAAACTAAAATCGAACAAGGTGTCCCACATGGTGTCGAACAAGGTGTCCCAAATCGAACAAGGTGGAGTCTTATCCTCAACGCTTTTTCTAATCTTCATAAATGATATCGTAATGGACATTCCACCCAGAATACACTCAGCAATGTACGTAGACGACCTGGCGGTATGAGTACGTGAAGAATCTATGTCATTGGCTAGCTCCAGAATGCAAGATGCCCTAGAAAAACTTGAAAAATGGAGGAACACCTGGTTACTACCAATTAACGAAAAAAAAAAACTACATACACAGTTTTCTGCCTAACAATAAACACACTCTCAGCAAAACTGAAGATAAAAGACCATACACTTCCTATTGACCAAACCCAACATATCTTGGCGTCACCATGGACCGCAGAATGACATGGATAAATCAGATACACAAAGCAAACAAAAGAGCCAGAAAAAGAACAGATATTATGAGGAAGTTTGCTGGAACGGACTGGAGAGAAAACATCAATATCTAGAAACGACTCTATACAGACCGGTCCTAGAGTATGGAGTCACAGCCTGGGCTAAAGCTTCCAAAATCACAGCTTAGCAAAGTTAACAGAACACAAAACAAGGCTGCCCGTATCATTACTGAGGCTATGAAATCCACATCCTTAGAGACACTAGAAACAGTAACAGGCCTACAACCTTGGAAGATAAACTAAAGTAATACAAGTGGAGAAATACATAAGGCTCCCTGATCACCCATACACAAAGTATAACCGGCTTCGGAAAAGGAAGACAAAAGAGGAGCAACTTCACGGCAATCTCCAAAGAACTGACAACTAGCGATCCAATACTGTCCCAAGCATTGCCAAAACCTATACGCCCATCCAGTAAGACTCCCCACGGGAAATATAAAATACCAGAACGTAAGGAAGACATAATAAGAATCATGGAAAAAGGAACCCGAACAGACACAGAGAGAAAACACATAAACGACAACTACCCACAGGACTCCTGGTCACACATATACACAGATGGCTCTGCTATAAATGTCACCAGAAATGGAGGAGGTGTGTTCTTGAGGCTGAATAAACAGGAAGAGATCACCAAGTCAATAGCTACTGGGAAATTCTCAAACAACTTTAAAGCAGAAACAGAAGCCCTCAATCGCAGAAGAAGAAGAAGAAACATCAGATTCTAATGCTAACAAGCCAATGTTGTCGAACCAGTCACTCGCTAATCAAATATTATTTCTTTCCTCATTGTCATCTAAAACAAACGTACCAGCATTTCAAACATGGTATTTTCTCATTTCAAACATGGTATTTTCTCATTTCAAACATGGTATTTTATCATTTCAAACATGGTATTTTCTCATTTCAAACATGGCATTTTCTCATTTCAAACATGGCATTTTCTCATTTCAAACATGGTATTTTCTCATTTCAAACATGGTATTTTCTCATTTCAAACATGGCATTTTCTCATTTCAAACATGGCATTTTCTCATTTCCACCATGGCATTTTCTCATTTCAAACATGGCATTTTCTCATTTCCACCATGGCATTTTCTCATTTCAAACATGGCATTTTCTCATTTCCACCATGGCATTTTCTCATTTCAAACATGGTATTTTCTCATTTCAAACATGGCATTTTCTCATTTCAAACATGGCATTTTCTCATTTCAAACATGGCATTTTCTCATTTCATGGCATGACAAAGCTTGATAACCCTCATCGTTAACTTTATTTACTCGTATTCCTATTGTTCCTATTTGCTGAATCTTTTTGTAGCCGTCATCATCAGTCCCGAAATCTTGGTTAACTTTGGCTCCCTCATGATGATGCCTTCACAATTGTCCTCCAACCGTCACGACAATGAGCTGTTTCCTGGGATGTGACAAAGTTAGTCCTGTCCATTTTCTAATGTTATCTTTCCACCGTTTTCTCTGTCTGCCATGTCTTCTTTTGCCCTGTAAAATGGACTTAGCAAGGCCTATAGATCTTGTGATAAGACCGCGCCATTTTAATTTTTGTTTTTTTTCCTGTTAACATCAGTCTAGAATTGTCTACAGCAGCAGACATAAATCAACAACAGAAACGTTGCTGCAGCAATAACAGGCAGCCACAAATAAAGTAGGCTGTTGTTTAATGTGTTTTGTTGAATTTATATGTTGCATTATTAAGATTGGCGACTAAGGAGGTTGATCGATGGCTTGACAAGCTGTTATTGTAAAAAGTATTGTTATGGAAACAACGCCATATATTTTAGAGCTGTGATCTCTGCAATATGTGCCACTTTGGCACGCAAGTTTTCTGTTTTTGAGATTGTGGTTCTGCCCTATGTGCCGTCTTCGGCTCGAAAGGACAATAGATAGATAGATAAATTATTAAGATTATGTGTGGTTTTGTTGGAGGTAAAGGTACAAACAATGCCACATGCATCATAAGATCTTTAGTAGAAGAGCCATGGAAGTAAAAACAGATCTATACCTATGTTTTATAGATTATACCAAAGCATCTGACAAAGTAAAACACCAAGAAATAATCACAATTTTAGATTGCATAAACGTTGACACCAAAGATCTAAGAATAATAAAGAACATGTACTGACAACAATCAGTGGTCATAAGAATTGGAAATCATTGGGAATGTTTCAACAAATAAAACAGGTTGTTAGACAAGGTTGTGTGCTGTCACCAGGTTTATTTAATATGTATAGTGAGAGTATTTTAAGATCAATAAGGGGCATACTTGGAATAACAATTGGAGGTCATAAAATAAATAACCCGAGGTATTCTGATGATACAGTCGTAATCGCTAAGAGTGAAAATGAGTTACAAGAAATGTCAGACATTATAGTGAAAGAAAACAAAAATAAAGGACTCAGCCTTAATAGCAAAAAGACAGAAATAATGGTAACAACAAAGAAAAAGACATCACCTCAGTGCAGAATAAAGACAAGTGGAACAATATTAAAACAGGTAAATGAGTTTAAATATCTGAGAACAATGTTAACCTCAAATGGTAGATGTACAAAAGAGTTGAGATGCAGAATAGCTCAGGCAAACTGTGCAATCCATTTTTGACAACAGAAACAATAAAAAATAATTGTTAAATGTTATGTAAAGCTAGTCTTAACATTGAGAATCATGGACAATAGGACAACAAACAAACAAAATCACTGGAAGCTGTAGAAATGTGGTTTTACAGAAGAATGTTGAGAATACCATGGATAACTAAGAAGAGTAATGAAAACGTTCTGAAAGAGGCCAAAGTAAAAAGAGCGCTAATATCCTTTATTAGGAAGAAACAATCATCATTTTTTGGTCATGTTATAAGAAGGGAACAGTTGGAACATATTGTAACAACCGGGAAAATTGAGGACGAAGAGATAGAGGGAAGCGAAGAGAAAAGATACCAGACAGCTTAAGAGAATGGATTGGCAGAAGGTCTACAACAGAAATGATAAATAACTGTTGGGATCTAAAGTTGTGGTCATGATCACATACACCAGCAAGCATGGTACTTGATGATGATGATGATTCATGATTATTAGGATAAGTGATGAAACCTAACACAATTATATCTTGATTGTTGCAGGCAGGGAGTTAACCACTGTCTGCACTTCATTATTACACTCTTCTTTTGGCCATGGATCATCGTCTGGATCATTTTGGTAAGTGACACTGTCGTTAGAAGGATTGAGATAGTAACTGTTAGTTATCGTTAGTCAAGTATTTCTTTAGCATTTCTCATCGAAGTGGGGCACTTTCAGAAATGTGTAAAATGTAAATATGGTAACTATGCTGTGAGATTTTGGGAAGTCGCAACGTCATGTACAGGTCAGCGTTTTTATTTCACATTTTATAGAAAAAAATAAAGCCAGTAGCGCGTCCTTTACTGAATGTGCTATTACGATTACCCAGCATTTTGTGGCTATGTGATTGTCCGGGGATTATACGTCAGTGGTTTGTCGTTGTCTTCTGGCTGTAGTTGCAGTCCAAGGACGGCAATTCCACGGGTCAGTGCTTTGCCGTTGTCTTCTGGCTGTAGTTGCAGTCCGAGGACGGTAATTCCACGGGTCAGTGGTTTGTCGTTGTCTTCTGGCTGTAGTTGCAGTCCCGAGGACGTCAATTCCACGGGTCAGTGGTTTGCCGTTGTCTTCTGGCTGTAGTTGCAGTCCCAAGGACGGCAATTCCACGGGTCAGTGCTTTGCCGTTGTCTTCTGGCTGTAGTTGCAGTCCCGAGGACGGTAATTCCACGGGTCAGTGGTTTGTCGTTGTCTTCTGGCTGTAGTTGCAGTCCCGAGGACGTCAATTCCACGGGTCAGTGGTTTGTCGTTGTCTTCTGGCTGTAGTTGCAGTCCCGAGGACGTCAATTCCACGGGTCAGTGGTTTGTCGTTGTCTTCTGGCTGTA
Source organism: Megaustenia siamemsis (assembly GCA_032433765.1). Taxonomy (NCBI): domain Eukaryota; kingdom Metazoa; phylum Mollusca; class Gastropoda; order Stylommatophora; family Ariophantidae; genus Megaustenia; species Megaustenia siamemsis. Next base: position 33,149,735 of record JAVIAB010000108.1, on the reverse strand, counting down.
GTTGCAGTCCCAAGGACGGTAATTCCACGGGTCGAGATTTCTGAAAGAAGCCGCGCCCAGCGGGACTCGATCTCCGGACCTCTTGGTTGTTATATTGAGTTCACTACCTCTTAGCCACGGACGCCTACTTATATAGAAAAAAACCCCTTGAAAACATATTTAACAGTGTCGAAGTTAAATATACATGCATCAACAAAGGCAGAACCATATACCTGCACACCACGTGACGACTGCACCAGACACGTGATCCGACCCACACAGAACACCCTCACTCTTCTTTTCTGTCTCAGCAAAATCTAGAAAGTGAGTTCAATGACCTAGACATGAGAAGGTCAACAATTCCGGTAACTCGGGGAGTTGCCAGTAATCAGGTAAACATCACCGTGACAACCTAAAGTGTTAGGCAGGTAATGTTTACCTCCCTTAGAGTCTTCATTTTAACATCCCTTCCTTGTATGCCGAGACCGTCAGTGGCGTGGTGAGTAACACGATGGCTTCGCTATAAGAATAACATGGGTTCTGTAGCACCTTCCTAGCGTCTCCAGTGAACCCAGTGTGGGGAAAGACATATGATTGATTGAGCTGAAAAGATTGTAAAAACGAGAAAGCGTGACGGCCCTATACCCCCAGATGAGCTGACCAAGGTAGTAACAACGAGGAAGCGTGATGGTCCTATACCCCCAGATTTAGCTGACCAAGGTAGTAACAACGAGGAAGCGTGATGGTCCTATACCCCAGATTGAGCTGACCAAGGCAGTAACAACGAGGAAGCGTGACGGTACTATACCCCCAGATTGAGATGACCAAGGTAATAACAACGAAGAAGCGTGACGGTACTATACCCCAGATTGAGATGACCAAGGTAGTAACAACGAGGAAGCGTGACGGTACTATACCCCCAGATTGAGATGACCAAGGTAGTAACAACGAAGAAGCGTGACGGTACTATACACCCCCAGATTGAGATGACCAAGGCAGTAACAACGAGGAAGTGTGACGGTACTATACCCCCAGATTGAGATGACCAAGGTAGTAACAACGAGGAAGCGTGACAGTCCTATACCCCAGATTGAGATGACCAAGGCAGTAACAACGAGGAAGCGTGACGGTCCTATACCCCAGATTGAGATGACCAAGGTAGTAACAACGAGGAAGCGTGACAGTCCTATACCCCAGATTGAGATGACCAAGGTAGTAACAACGAGAAAGCGTGACTGTCCTATACCCCCAGATTTAGCTGACCAAGGTAGTAACAACGAGGAAGCGTGACGGTACTATACCCCAGATTGAGATGACCAAGGCAGTAACAACGAGGAAGCGTGACGGTACTATACCCCCAGATTGAGATGACCAAGGCAGTAACAACGAGGAAGCGTGACGGTACTATACCACCAGATTGAGATGACCAAGGCAGTAACAACGAGGAAGCGTGACGGTACTATACCACCAGATTGAGATGACCAAGGCAGTAACAACGAGGAAAGCGTGACGGTACTATACCCCAGATTGAGATGACCAAGGTAGTAACAACGAGGAAGCGTGACGGTACTATACCCCCAGATTGAGATGACCAAGGCAGTAACAACGAGGAAGCGTGACGGTCCTATACCCCCAGATTGAGATGACCAATGCAGTAACAACGAGGAAGCGTGACGGTCCTATACCCCAGATTGAGATGACCAAGGTAGTAACAACGAGGAAGCGTGACGGTACTATACCCCCAGATTGAGCTGACCAAGGTAGTAACAACGAGGAAGCGTGACGGTACTATACCCCCAGATTGAGATGACCAAGGTAGTAACAACGAGGAAGCGTGACGGTACTATACCCCCAGATTGAGATGACCAAGGTAGTAACAACGAGGAAGCGTGACGGTACTATACCCCAGATTGAGATGACCAAGTAGTAACAACGAGGAAGCGTGACGGTACTATACCCCCAGATTGAGATGACCAAGGTAGTAACAACGAGGAAGCGTGACGGTACTATACCCCAGATTGATATGACCAAGGTAGTAACAACGAGGAAGCGTGACGGTACTATACCACCAGATTGAGATGACCAAGGTAGTAACAACGAGGAAGCGTGACGGTACTATACCCCCAGATTGAGATGACCAAGGTAGTAACAACGAGGAAGCGTGACAGTCCTATACCCCCAGATTGAGATGACCAAGGTAGTAACAACGAGGAAGCGTGACGGTACTATACCCCCAGATTGAGCTGACCAAGGTAGTAACAACGAGGAAGCGTGACGGTACTATACCCCAGATTGAGATGACCAAGGTAGTAACAACGAGGAAGCGTGACGGTACTATACCCCCAGATTGAGATGACCAAGGTAGTAACAACGAGGAAGCGTGACGGTACTATACCCCCAGATTGAGATGACCAAGGTAATAACAACGAGGAAGCGTGACGGTCCTATGCCCCAGATTGAGATGACCAAGGCAGTAACAACGAGGAAGTGTGACGGTACTATACCCCCAGATTGAGCTGACCAAGGTAGTAACAACGAGGAAGTGTGACGGTACTATACCCCCAGATTGAGATGACCAAGGCAGTAACAACGAGGAAGTGTGACGGTACTATACCCCCAGATTGAGATGACCAAGGTAATAACAACGAGGAAGTGTGACGGTCCTATACCCCAGATTGAGCTGACCAAGGTAGTAAGAACAAGGAAGCGTGACGGTACTATATCCTAGATGTTGTAAGTAAAAAGTAAAGTACCCCCGTCATGCCAAGTGGCGTATGAGAAATATGGTGTTAGTGACCCTATATTTTACAGACCTTCAGCACATGATTTTTGGGTAATGTGGTCAGTGTTACGCCCGTGCTGCTTTACTTCCCAGAAAAAATCCGGTACCCATTTAAGGCTGGGTGAACCGGAAGCCGTCGGTTGGGATCGAACCCAACCCTTGTCCGTGGTAGTCCAGTTCACTAACTACTGAGCTATCGCGGCTCCCCGTAGATGTTATGGTCTACTATTATTATTAACATGTCACATAAGTCTCGTCTCTCTACATGTTTAGCTGCCATTTTATGTTTAATTTACATAATGTGGTCTACTATGATGAAGTTTAATACTTCACCTTCATAAGACATGATATATGCTAAAAGGCACCCTTTACGTTTTACTTCATTACACTCTTAAGTAGCTCCCTACAACTTTATTTTATCCCTCCCATTTCGCTTCTTTACTTCAGATTGAATCTCGTGCAGTTAATTTCTTACTTCCTGTCGAAGCGAAGACGACACACACGGGGGACAGAAATCTTTCCATGACCCATCTTTCACTACTAGGTCTTGTCTTGTGAGGTCAATAGTTGAGCCCTCTTAAATAATAGTTCTATTTAGAGTTTAAATTTACCTCCTTGTTTAATTTGCTGACCAGTTCAAGGCATGAAGAAGCAGTTTTATTTCCTCCATTTTGAACATATGACACACGTATTTCCAGTGTCTTCTTATTGTTTGATCCGTATTGTATGTTGGTTTTATCTCTCATAGTTCGTTTGGTGCAATGTCTTTCCGTTGATATATTAAAGAGTCTTCGTAGGCACTAATTTTTTGGAGATCGTTAATTTTTGTATTTAAGAGTAAGGATTTATGTTTCAGTAACGTTAGCTACTATTCAGCGATGGTGGCTAATCCTTTGATCAGCTGTCCTTAGCAAGCATGAAGGAAACAACGGACTAATTTATAGATAAGAATAAATATGCTGTTGCTATGATATATTGTAAAGGGTAGAAATAACGACTGTAACAGCTTTGTTCACACACAAACATCAGTCACAAAACGTCAAACGCTGATGGCCAGGTTGCATATTCGATTAGTTCGCGACGCTAAAGAGCCAGTTACTCCGAAATGTAACTTTTCCAAGAACAGACACCAGCCTACCTGGAAAGGTGCAGCTGCTGCTATATCGAATTGTTAGTGAACCACGAGTTTGTGATCACTGCTGGTATTGATTCTTCTACACAGTGGATGGTTTTACTTTCAAGTTTTTTGATAATGAACAAGTACAACGATGTAAGCGCACTGATGTTCGTTGATTGTTTGTCATGTCTCTGGGGTGACAAGATCACACACAACAATTATTGGAGGTCAAAAACACACAGAAATATATGGGACGCCAAAACACAAGGAAATGGATCACAAATGGGCGTGTGAGATGAGAGAACACAATGAAATTGATAAAAAGAAATAAACACATTTAGATGTAAAGGTAATATAGGACAAATATTTGTGAACTAATAAGTAACAAACACTGATAGAGATATTTATGCTATAGTGGAAAATATAGAGGATTTATGGTCGCATTACTCAGTGATTTCAATGCACGCACAGGATCTGATCAGCAATATTGGCCAACATGTCTAGGTCACCACGGCATTGGAAAATCAACGGAAATGGCCAGCGACTCCTAGAATTCTGCTCAAATAACCACCTATGTGTAACAAATACATACTTTAATGTGAAACACAAGCATAAAGTAACATGGCGTCATGCTAGAAGTGGTCACTGGCACCAACTAGACTTAGTTCTTACACGTAGGCAGTCTTTAAATAACATCAGAATAACACGAACATATCACAGTGCAGACTGCAACACAGACCACGCTCTAGTCATTAGTAAGATCAAAGCCAGAAGTAGTCGTATCTACAAATCAAGAGAGCCTGCAGCAGCCAAGATCAACATCACAGCGACAAAAACCACACCAACCGAAGATATTTTTAGATCCAAGTTTGATGAACTGGTAGAAGAAGTAGAAGATGCATCAAGTGTGGATGACAACTGGTGCTCCCTGAGAACACACATCTATAACTGCGCTCTATCTACCTACGGCCAGAAACGGTTCTCAAAGAACGACTGGGTCGAAGAAAATGCAGCAAGACTAGACCCACTAATAGCTAATAAGAAAAAGGCTTTACTGAACTTCAATAATAATCCCAATCAAATCACCAAGGATCAGCTCAAACATGCGCAAGCCACCCTACAACGCGAAGCAAGAAGATGCGCAAACGAATACTGGAACAATCTATGCTCTGAAATACAGAAAGCCTCAGACAGGGGCGACTCAAAAACCATGCATGACAATATAAAAAAGGCCCTTGGACCAAAAATAACAAAATTAGCCCCCCTAAAATCCAAGTTTGGAGAACCTATTACTGACAAGGGACAACAAATGCAAAGATGGTTGAACACTACTCTAATCTATACAGTGACGACAGACCAGCAAACACAGCTCTAGCACAATCAATACCCAAATATCCTACAATGTCTGAACTGGATGTTGAGCCTACTATGAACGAACTTGCTGACGCTATAAATGCCCTCTCAAGAGGAAAAGCTGCAGGAAATGACAACATTCCCACAGATGTACTAAAGGACAACCTAAGCGTACTACTTCCACACCTATACAAACTGCTAATTAAATGCTGGAGAAACGGAGAAATACCTCATGATATGAGAAATGCCAAGATTATAACGCTGTACAAGAATAAAGGAGACAGGGGTGACTGCAACAATTACAGAGGCATTTCTCTCCTTAGCACAACAGGCAAAGCTTTTGCTAGAGTCGTACTTAATCGCCTGCATAGACTTGCAGAACGGGTGCTTCCCGAGTCCCAATGCGGTTTCAGACCCGGGAGATCAACCATAGATATGATCTTCACTCTTAGACAACTGCAGGAAAAATGTCGGGAACAAAATATGCCGCTGTATATTGCCTTTGTGGATCTCACAAAGGCATTCGACACAGTAAACAGAGATGGTCTCTACAAGGTGTTAGAAGGCATAGGCTGCCCTCCTAAATTACTTAGGCTGATAATTTCCTTCCATGAAGACATGAATGGCAAAGTCCATTTTGATGGGAGTCCATCAGAGAATTTCAAAGTCAACAAAGGAGTGAAACAGGGATGTGTCCTCGCCCCCACCCTTTTTGGTATATTTTTTGCTGCCCTCCTAAATTACGCCTTCGAAAACAGCTCAGGAGATATTTACATTCGCACTAGACCAGGTGGCTCACTGTTCAACCTAGCACGACTAAGAGCAAAAACCAAAACAAATGTTGCCCTACTTAAAGAATTTTATTTGCTGACGATGCAGCCCTAGTCGCTCATAGTGAGGCCACCCTACAGTCGCTGATCAACAACCTGGATAAAGCATGCGACCTTTTTCACTGTCAATTAATGTTCAGAAGACAGTAATACTAAATCAAGGTGACTTCAAACCTATATCTATTACTCTAAAAGACTGCCCACTAGAATCAGTACAGAAATTTACATATCTTGGATCCACAGTTACGCAAACCATCTCTCTTGATGAAGAAATAAACTGTCGAATTGGTAAGGCAGCTACGACCTTCGGCAAACTCACAAAAAGGGCATGGAACAACACGAAACTAACTCAAAAGACTAAACTCTTAATATATCAAACTTGTGTGCTTAGCACACTACTATATGGATCCGAAACCTGGACAACATACTCAAACCAGGAAAAAAGACTAAATGTCTTCCACATGCGATGTCTCCGCAAAATAATGCACATCAAATGGCAGGACAAAATAACCAACTTAACTGTCCTGCAACGTGCTAAGACCCTAACAATCATGTCGATGCTCAGAAGTCGAAGGCTAAGATGGCTGGGGCATGTCCATCGGATGGAAGAAAAACGCATTCCTAGGCAAATACTATATGGCGAGCTAAAACACGGAAAACGACAAATCGGCAGACCTAAACTACGATATAGAGATATCTGCAAATCATCTCTGAAAGACTTCTCCATCTGTGAAAACGACTGGCAACATCTGGCAAGTGATCGCACATCATGGAGAGCACGTATAAGGAACGGTATAGCAACATTTGAGACTGTTCTAAGACAGGACTTAGAAGAGAAGAGACTCATGAAAAGGATGGTAAACCCTGTGGACCAGCGAGCCTGACCTGTTCATTATGTGACCGCGTGTGTTTGTCAAACATTGGTAGAATTAGCCACGAGAGAAGCTGTTCGGCAAAAACAATACCTCAAAAAATACGCAATAGCCTCCACTAGACCGTCTGACAAGACGAAAAGGGCCATATATGGTCGCATTGAACATAAAGGACGATATCAGATGGCTGACATGAACCAAGCTATAACAATAGACAGCTGACATGAACCAAGCTATAACAATAGACAGCTGACATGAACCAAGCTATAACAATAGACAGCTGACATGAACCAAGCTATAACAATAGACAGCTGACATGAACCAAGCTATAACAATAGACAGCTGACATGAACCAAGCTATAACAATAGACAGCTGACATGAACCAAGCTATAACAATAGACAGCTAACATGAACCAAGCTATAACAATAGACAGCTAACATGAACCAAGCTATAACAATAGACAGCTAACATGAACCAAGCTATAACAATAGACAGCTGACATGAACCAAGCTATAACAATAGACAGCTGACATGAACCAAGCTATAACAATAGACAGCTGACATGAACCAAGCTATAACAATAGACAGCTGACATGAACCAAGCTATAACAATAGACAGCTGACATGAACCAAGCTATAACAATAGACGGGTAACATGAACCAAGCTATAACAATAGACAGCTGACATGAACCAAGCTATAACAATAGACAGCTGACATGAACCAAGCTATAACAATAGACAGCTGACATGAACCAAGCTATAACAATAGACGGGTAACATGAACCAAGCTATAACAATAGACAGCTGACATGAACCACGCTATAACAATAGACAGCTGACATGAACCAAGCTATAACAAAAGACGGGTAACATGAACCAAGCTATAACAATAGACAGCTGACATGAACCAAGCTATAACAATAGACAGCTGACATGAACCAAGCTATAACAATAAACGGGTAACATGAACCAAGCTATAACAATAGACAGCTGACATGAACCAAGCTATAACAATAGACAGCTGACATGAACCAAGCTATAACAATAGACAGCTGACATGAACCAAGCTATAACAATAGACAGCTAACATGAACCAAAACATGGCAAATTTCAGCTGATATAAACTAAACAATGGTAAATGTCAGCTCAAATGAAAAATGTGTTGCACTCCTGGCAAAATTCAAATAGTTTAGAGCAGAAACAATGCACAATTTATAATCAAGTGCGTTTTGTTGTAGCATATGTTAATTGTTCCGTATTAGTGTAGCAGTGTTTGTTGAATGTTCTATCCTTGCTCTATAGCTCATGTTTAATGTTCCGTATTAGTGTAGCAGTGTTTGTTGAATGTTCTATCCTTGTTCTATAGCTGATGTTTAATGTTCCGTATTAGTGTAACAGTGTTTGTTGAATGTTCTATCCTTGCTCTATAGCTAATGTTTAAAGTTCCGTATTAGTGTAGCAGTGTTTGTTGAATGTTCTATCCTTGCTCTATAGCACATGTTGAATGTTCCGTATTAGTGTAACAGTGTTTGTTGAATGTTCTATCCTTGCTCTATAGCTCATGTTTAATGTTTCGTATTAGTGTAACAGTGTTTGTTGAATGTATTATCCTTGCTCTATAGCACATGTTGAATGTTCCATATTTGTATAGAAGCGTTTGACGAATGTACTATCTTGGCACTATAGCATATTGTGAATGTTAAATCCTAGCACACAAACATAGATTTGTTTGTAAACTCCGTGTGTCGAATGATCCCCCAACGAGAGAATATTTTTCGTCCTGTAATGCAAGGCTTCCTTTCTTCCTCAGTGTATAATGGAAGGAGCATAGTTCTCTCGGCGGACACACTTTCGGACAAGACATCGCAGAAGAAGAAACAACGCTACACAACATGCAACTTCAGTATTGTTCAATGATTGTATACATTTTCTTTTTATACCAGCAAAGTCGATACCTTCATCACGTACGCGCGCGCGCACACACACACACACACACACACACACACACACGTGAACGCACTTATTTTTGACACTCGCGTGAACGCAACCAAAACTTTTATAATGACGTCAACGCGCAACAAAAAACAGTGTTAGCTTGCAAGTGCTGAGAACTCTGCCATGTTGGGCAACTAATTCTACTCAAACATGAAAGTGATGATTGTTTATTAAGGGGTTCTTATCAAGCGTCACAAAGCATACATTAAACCTCATCAAACATTATAACACACATATTGACTCTGATAAAATATAACACACACATACTTGAATCTGATAAAACATAACACATATATTTGAATCTGATACAACATACATACTTGACTCTGATAAAACAACATACATACTTGAATCTGATACAACAACATACATACTTGAATCTGATACAACAACATACATACTTGAATCTGATACAACAACATACATACTTGAATCTGATAAAACATAACACACATACTTGACTCTGATAAAACATAATACACATACTTGACTCTCACTTACCAACCATTTTAAGCGCACATTTAGTTAAAAAAAACAACCGCCGGTGCCTATTTCCCAGCACAACTAACAGGCCAAAGCTTTGTGAGCAGCCCATATTTGAGGAAACAGCCCCCTTTAAGCAAACACAACCTCCTCCTCCTCCTTCCAAATGCACGACTCCTGCAGATTCCAGATTTAAACAACTCAAACACGGTTTCTAAGCTGCCGAAACAATCAAACAACTTATGGTTGTGTACATGGGAATTAAAAATATGAGATTTATAAATAATAGCACAACACAGTAAGGAAGGCCCTCATTGTAACAAAACGGCTCTCATAAAGTCAAGAACTAACACTATGGAGGAGCCCTAGACACAACACATGCGAGGGCATATTAGGATCCCGTTTTCTGTTTTGACATTCCACGTAATTTTTGTTGACATTGAGTCTGATCAAACATGTATGTTCTGCCATTACATTTTCTTAAAGAAAATCAAACAGAATGTGTTTTTGTATTCAACATGACAAAGTCTATCACATACAGGTTTCTTTTTTGTTGTTTTTTTTTTTAAACTCATGTTTTTACATGTTTTGTATAATCAACATTTATAAATATATTTTGTGATCATTTGCTAAAAACATACGTGGTGATAGTTTTGAACTGAAACGAGTAAAGAAAATGTGTACAGAAAGTAAGTAAATGTTATACTCGATGCCTTTTCTTACTGCCGATATAAAGCCAGCCATTTTTTTTAAAAAAAAAGGTTTTATACAAACTAATTTCATAAAATTATATTTGATTTTTGCAAGCAAAACACCTACAGCCATATATATATATATATATATATATATATATATATATATATATATATATATATATATATAATTACAATATTTATATCCGAATCACATTTTGTATCAGCTTGAGTGAGCCAGATTTTTTGACGATTCATCAAAAGCTTCCATTTTTTTCGTTACTGAAACATCTCTCGTTCAAACATTCATCTTTTATTAATTCATAGTTACTTCTATCTTGCAGTTATCTCATGAAAAATAAAAGTTGCTTGTGTATGATTGTGTTGTTTTCTTATACATTTCTTGATTGTTTAATAGCTTGAATATTTCAAAAATGTGTTTGGTTTCTTATTTATTTGTGTGCTGATATTGAAACCTTCATAAACCATGAGACTATGACTTTTTCCTTAATTCGTGTGCAGCCCTAATCGACAATGCAGGCGACGAAAAGGTGTACTAGTTGTGTGTTATAACTGCTCAGATAGTACATCGTATATGTATGTGCTATATTCTCTGTATGTTTGTCTGTGTTTATAGCACTTTGCCATCTCTCTGGTATATATGTTTTAGCAGCTCAGATAGTACATCATATCTCTATGTGCTGTACTCTCCCTCTCTATTTTTATCTGTTTGTAGCACTTTGAATCTTTGTTTTATGTGTTATAAGAGCTCAGTGTAGAACATCATATCTGTATGTGCTGTACTCACTCTTCCTCTCTTTCTGTATGTGCTGTGCTCACTCTTCCTCTCTTTGCATGTCTGTATTTGTAGTACTTTGTCATCTCTATGGTGTATGTGTTTTAGCAGCTCAGATAGTACATCATGTATATGTGTGTGTGTGTGTGCTGTAGCAGCACTTTGCCATCTATCGAGTGTCTATATGTGCTGTAGCAGCACTTTGCCATCTATCGAGTGTGTATCTCTGCTGTAGCAGCACTTTGCCATCTATCGAGTGTGTATCTCTGCTGTAGCAGCACTTTGCCATCGATCGAGTGTGTATATGTGCTGTAGCAGCACTTTGCCATCTATTGAGTGTATATGTGCTGTAGCAGCACTTTGCCATCTATTGAGTGTATATGTGCTGTAGCAGCACTTTGCCATCTATCGAGTGTCTATATGTGCTGTAGCAGCACTTTGCCATCTATCGAGTGTGTATCTCTGCTGTAGCAGCACTTTGCCATCGATCGAGTGTGTATATGTGCTGTAGCAGCACTTTGCCATCTATCGAGTGTGCATCTCTGCTGTAGCAGCACTTTGCCATCTATCGAGTGTGTATCTCTGCTGTAGCAGCACTTTGCCATTTATCAAGTGTCTATGTGTGCTGTAGCAGCACTTTGCCATCTATCAAGTGTCTATATGTGCTGTAGCAGCACTTTGTCATCTATCAAGTGTCTATATGTGCTGTAGCAGCACTTTGCCATCTATCAAGTGTCTATATGTGCTGTAGCAGCACTTTGCCGTCTATCAAATGTCTATATATGCTGTAGCAGCACTTTGTCATATATCAAGTGTCTATATGTGCTGTAGCAGCACTTTGTCATCTATTGAGTGTATATGTGCTGTAGCAGCACTTTTGTCATCTATCAAGTGTGTATATGTGCTGTAGCAGCACTTTGCCATCTATTGAGTGTATATGTGCTGTAGCAGCACATTGTCATCTATCAAGTATCTATATGTGCTGTAGCGGCACTTTGCCATCTATCAAGTGTGTATATGTGATATAGCAGCACTTTGCCATCTATCAGGTGTGTATATGTGCTATATCAGCACTTTGCCATCTATCGAGTGTGTATCTCAGCTGTAGCAGCACTTTGTCATCTATCGAGTGTCTATATGTGCTGTAGCAGCAATTTGCCATCTATTGAGTATCTATATGTGCTGTAGCAGCACTTTGCAATCTGTCGAGTGTCTATATGTGCTGTAGCAGCACTTTGCCATCTATCGAGTGTCTATATGTGCTGTAGCAGCACTTTGCCATCTATCGAGTGTGTATCTCTGCTGTAGCAGCACTTTGTCATCTATCAAGTGTCTATATGTGCTGCCGCAGCACTTTGTCATCTATCAAGTGTCTATATGTGCTGTAGCAGCACTTTGTCATCTATCAAGTGTCTATATGTGCTGTAGCAGCACTTTGCCATCTATCAAGTGTCTATATGTGCTGTAGCAGCACTTTGCCGTCTATCAAGTGTCTATATATGCTGTAGCAGCACTTTGTCATATATCAAGTGTCTATATGTGCTGTAGCAGCACTTTTGTCATCTATCAAGTGTCTATATGTGCTGTAGCAGCACTTTGCCATCTATTGAGTGTATATGTGCTGTAGCAGCACATTGCCATCTATCAAGTATCTATATGTGCTGTAGCGGCACTTTGCCATCTATCAAGTGTCTATATGTGCTATATCAGCACTTTGCCATCTATCGAGTGTGTATCTCTGCTGTAGCAGCACTTTGCCATCTATCAAGTGTCTATATGTGCTGTAGCAGCACTTTGCCATCTATCAAGTGTCTATATGTGCTGTAGCAGCACTTTGCCATCTATCAAGTGTCTATATGTGCTATAGCAACACTTTGTCATCTATCAAGTGTCTATATGTGCTGTAGCAGCACTTTGCCATCTATTGAGTGTATATGTGCTGTAGCAGCACTTTGTCATCTATCAAGTGTCTATATGTGCTATATCAGCACTTTGCCATCTATCGAGTGTGTATCTCTGCTGTAGCAGCACTTTGTCATCTATCAAGTGTCTATATGTGCTATATCAGCACTTTACCATCTATCGAGCGTGTATCTCTGCTGTAGCAGCACTTTGTCATCTATCAAGTGTCTATATGTGCTGCCGCAGCACTTTGCCATCTATCGAGTGTGTATATGTGCTGTAGCAGCACTTTGCCATCTATCGAGTGTGTATCTCTGCTGTAGCAGCACTTTGCCATCTATCAAGTGTGTATATGTGCTGTAGCAGCACTTTGTCATCTATCGAGTGTCTATATGTGCTGTAGCAGCACTTTGTCATCTATCAAGTGTCTATATGTGCTGTAGCAGCACTTTGTCATCTATCAAGTGTCTATATGTGCTGTAGCAGCAATTTGCCATCTATTGAGTATCTATATGTGCTGTAGCAGCACTTTGCAATCTGTCGAGTGTCTATATCTGCTGTAGCAGCACTTTGCCATCTATCGAGTGTCTATATGTGCTGTAGCAGCACTTTGCCATCTATCGAGTGTGTATCTCTGCTGTAGCAGCACTTTGTCATCTATCAAGTGTCTATATGTGCTGCCGCAGCACTTTGTCATCTATCAAGTGTCTATATGTGCTGTAGCAGCACTTTGTCATCTATCAAGTGTCTATATGTGCTGTAGCAGCACTTTGCCATCTATCAAGTGTCTATATGTGCTGTAGCAGCACTTTGCCGTCTATCAAGTGTCTATATATGCTGTAGCAGCACTTTGTCATCTATTGAGTGTATGTGTGCTGTAGCAGCACTTTTGTCATCTATCAAGTGTCTATATGTGCTGTAGCAGCACTTTGCCATCTATTGAGTGTATATGTGCTGTAGCAGCACATTGCCATCTATCAAGTATCTATATGTGCTGTAGCGGCACTTTGCCATCTATCAAGTGTCTATATGTGCTATATCAGCACTTTGCCATCTATCGAGTGTGTATCTCTGCTGTAGCAGCACTTTGCCATCTATCAAGTGTCTATATGTGCTGTAGCAGCACTTTGCCATCTATCAAGTGTCTATATGTGCTGTAGCAGCACTTTGCCATCTATCAAGTGTCTATATGTGCTATAGCAACACTTTGTCATCTATCAAGTGTCTATATGTGCTGTAGCAGCACTTTGCCATCTATTGAGTGTATATGTGCTGTAGCAGCACTTTGTCATCTATCAAGTGTCTATATGTGCTATATCAGCACTTTGCCATCTATCGAGTGTGTATCTCTGCTGTAGCAGCACTTTGTCATCTATCAAGTGTCTATATGTGCTATATCAGCACTTTACCATCTATCGAGTGTGTATCTCTGCTGTAGCAGCACTTTGTCATCTATCAAGTGTCTATATGTGCTGCCGCAGCACTTTGTCATCTATCAAGTGTCTATATGTGCTGTAGCAGCACTTTGTCATCTATCAAGTGTCTATATGTGCTGTAGCAGCACTTTGCCATCTATCAAGTGTCTATATATGCTGTAGCAGCACTTTGTCATCTATTGAGTGTATGTGTGCTGTAGCAGCACTTTTGTCATCTATCAAGTGTCTATATGTGCTGTAGCAGCACTTTGCCATCTATCAAGTATCTATATGTGCTGTAGCGGCACTTTGCCATCTATCAAGTGTCTATATGTGCTATATCAGCACTTTGCCATCTATCGAGTGTGTATCTCTGCTGTAGCAGCACTTTGCCATCTATCAAGTGTCTATATGTGCTGTAGCAGCACTTTGCCATCTATCAAGTGTCTATATGTGCTGTAGCAGCACTTTGTCATCTATCGAGTGTCTATATGTGCTGTAGCAGCACTTTGCCGTCTATCAAGTGTCTATATATGCTGTAGCAGCACTTTGTCATCTATTGAGTGTATGTGTGCTGTAGCAGCACTTTTGTCATCTATCAAGTGTCTATATGTGCTGTAGCCATCGATCGAGTGTGTATATGTGCTGTAGCAGCACTTTGCCATCTATTGAGTGTATATGTGCTGTAGCAGCACTTTGCCATCTATTGAGTGTATATGTGCTGTAGCAGCACTTTGCCATCTATCGAGTGTCTATATGTGCTGTAGCAGCACTTTGCCATCTATCGAGTGTGTATCTCTGCTGTAGCAGCACTTTGCCATCGATCGAGTGTGTATATGTGCTGTAGCAGCACTTTGCCATCTATCGAGTGTGCATCTCTGCTGTAGCAGCACTTTGCCATCTATCGAGTGTGTATCTCTGCTGTAGCAGCACTTTGCCATTTATCAAGTGTCTATGTGTGCTGTAGCAGCACTTTGCCATCTATCAAGTGTCTATATGTGCTGTAGCAGCACTTTGTCATCTATCAAGTGTCTATATGTGCTGTAGCAGCACTTTGCCATCTATCAAGTGTCTATATGTGCTGTAGCAGCACTTTGCCGTCTATCAAATGTCTATATATGCTGTAGCAGCACTTTGTCATATATCAAGTGTCTATATGTGCTGTAGCAGCACTTTGTCATCTATTGAGTGTATATGTGCTGTAGCAGCACTTTTGTCATCTATCAAGTGTCTATATGTGCTGTAGCAGCACTTTGCCATCTATTGAGTGTATATGTGCTGTAGCAGCACATTGTCATCTATCAAGTATCTATATGTGCTGTAGCGGCACTTTGCCATCTATCAAGTGTGTATATGTGATATAGCAGCACTTTGCCATCTATCAGGTGTGTATATGTGCTATATCAGCACTTTGCCATCTATCGAGTGTGTATCTCAGCTGTAGCAGCACTTTGTCATCTATCGAGTGTCTATATGTGCTGTAGCAGCAATTTGCCATCTATTGAGTATCTATATGTGCTGTAGCAGCACTTTGCAATCTGTCGAGTGTCTATATGTGCTGTAGCAGCACTTTGCCATCTATCGAGTGTCTATATGTGCTGTAGCAGCACTTTGCCATCTATCGAGTGTGTATCTCTGCTGTAGCAGCACTTTGTCATCTATCAAGTGTCTATATGTGCTGCCGCAGCACTTTGTCATCTATCAAGTGTCTATATGTGCTGTAGCAGCACTTTGTCATCTATCAAGTGTCTATATGTGCTGTAGCAGCACTTTGCCATCTATCAAGTGTCTATATGTGCTGTAGCAGCACTTTGCCGTCTATCAAGTGTCTATATATGCTGTAGCAGCACTTTGTCATATATCAAGTGTCTATATGTGCTGTAGCAGCACTTTTGTCATCTATCGAGTGTGTATCTCTGCTGTAGCAGCACTTTGTCATCTATCAAGTGTCTATATGTGCTATATCAGCACTTTACCATCTATCGAGCGTGTATCTCTGCTGTAGCAGCACTTTGTCATCTATCAAGTGTCTATATGTGCTGCCGCAGCACTTTGCCATCTATCGAGTGTGTATATGTGCTGTAGCAGCACTTTGCCATCTATCGAGTGTGTATCTCTGCTGTAGCAGCACTTTGCCATCTATCAAGTGTGTATATGTGCTGTAGCAGCACTTTGTCATCTATCGAGTGTCTATATGTGCTGTAGCAGCACTTTGTCATCTATCAAGTGTCTATATGTGCTGTAGCAGCACTTTGTCATCTATCAAGTGTCTATATGTGCTGTAGCAGCAATTTGCCATCTATTGAGTATCTATATGTGCTGTAGCAGCACTTTGCAATCTGTCGAGTGTCTATATCTGCTGTAGCAGCACTTTGCCATCTATCGAGTGTCTATATGTGCTGTAGCAGCACTTTGCCATCTATCGAGTGTGTATCTCTGCTGTAGCAGCACTTTGTCATCTATCAAGTGTCTATATGTGCTGCGCAGCACTTTGTCATCTATCAAGTGTCTATGTGTGCTGTAGCAGCACTTTGTCATCTATCAAGTGTCTATATGTGCTGTAGCAGCACTTTGCCATCTATCAAGTGTCTATATGTGCTGTAGCAGCACTTTGTCATCTATCGAGTGTCTATATGTGCTGTAGCAGCACTTTGCCATCTATCGAGTGTCTATATGTGCTGTAGCAGCACTTTGCCATCTATCAAGTGTCTATATGTGCTGTAGCAGCACTTTGTCATCTATCGAGTGTCTATATGTGCTGTAGCAGCACTTTGCCATCTATCGAGTGTGTATATGTGCTGTGGCAGCACTTTGTCATCTATCGAGTGTGTATATGTGCTGTAGCAGCACTTTACCATCTATCGAGTGTGTATATGTGCTGTAGCAGCACTTTGCCATCTATCGAGTGTGTATATGTGCTGTAGCAGCACTTTGCCATCTATCGAGTGTGTATCTCTGCTGTAGCAGCACTTTGCCATCTATCAAGTGTGTATATGTGCTGTAGCAGCACTTTGTCATCTATCGAGTGTCTATATGTGCTGTAGCAGCACTTTGTCATCTATCAAGTGTCTATATGTGCTGTAGCAGCACTTTGTCATCTATCAAGTGTCTATATGTGCTGTAGCAGCAATTTGCCATCTATTGAGTATCTATATGTGCTGTAGCAGCACTTTGCAATCTGTCGAGTGTCTATATGTGCTGTAGCAGCACTTTGCCATCTATCGAGTGTCTATATGTGCTGTAGCAGCACTTTGCCATCTATCGAGTGTGTATCTCTGCTGTAGCAGCACTTTGTCATCTATCAAGTGTCTATATGTGCTGCCGCAGCACTTTGTCATCTATCAAGTGTCTATATGTGCTGTAGCAGCACTTTGTCATCTATCAAGTGTCTATATGTGCTGTAGCAGCACTTTGCCATCTATCAAGTGTCTATATGTGCTGTAGCAGCACTTTGCCGTCTATCAAGTGTCTATATACGCTGTAGCAGCACTTTGTCATCTATTGAGTGTATGTGTGCTGTAGCAGCACTTTTGTCATCTATCAAGTGTCTATATGTGCTGTAGCAGCACTTTGCCATCTATTGAGTGTATATGTGCTGTAGCAGCACATTGCCATCTATCAAGTATCTATATGTGCTGTAGCGGCACTTTGCCATCTATCAAGTGTCTATATGTGCTATATCAGCACTTTGCCATCTATCGAGTGTGTATCTCTGCTGTAGCAGCACTTTGCCATCTATCAAGTGTCTATATGTGCTGTAGCAGCACTTTGCCATCTATCAAGTGTCTATATGTGCTGTAGCAGCACTTTGCCATCTATCAAGTGTCTATATGTGCTATAGCAACACTTTGTCATCTATCAAGTGTCTATATGTGCTGTAGCAGCACTTTGCCATCTATTGAGTGTATATGTGCTGTAGCAGCACTTTGTCATCTATCAAGTGTCTATATGTGCTATATCAGCACTTTGCCATCTATCGAGTGTGTATCTCTGCTGTAGCAGCACTTTGTCATCTATCAAGTGTCTATATGTGCTATATCAGCACTTTACCATCTATCGAGTGTGTATCTCTGCTGTAGCAGCACTTTGTCATCTATCAAGTGTCTATATGTGCTGCCGCAGCACTTTGTCATCTATCAAGTGTCTATATGTGCTGTAGCAGCACTTTGTCATCTATCAAGTGTCTATATGTGCTGTAGCAGCACTTTGCCATCTATCAAGTGTCTATATATGCTGTAGCAGCACTTTGTCATCTATTGAGTGTATGTGTGCTGTAGCAGCACATTGCCATCTATCAAGTATCTATATGTGCTGTAGCGGCACTTTGCCATCTATCAAGTGTCTATATGTGCTATATCAGCACTTTGCCATCTATCGAGTGTGTATCTCTGCTGTAGCAGCACTTTGCCATCTATCAAGTGTCTATATGTGCTGTAGCAGCACTTTGCCATCTATCAAGTGTCTATATGTGCTGTAGCAGCACTTTGTCATCTATCGAGTGTCTATATGTGCTGTAGCAGCACTTTGCCGTCTATCAAGTGTCTATATATGCTGTAGCAGCACTTTGTCATCTATTGAGTGTATGTGTGCTGTAGCAGCACTTTTGTCATCTATCAAGTGTCTATATGTGCTGTAGCAGCACTTTGTCATCTATCAAGTGTCTATATGTGCTGCCGCAGCACTTTGTCATCTATCAAGTGTCTATATGTGCTGTAGCAGCACTTTGTCATCTATCAAGTGTCTATATGTGCTGTAGCAGCACTTTGCCATCTATCAAGTGTCTATATGTGCTGTAGCAGCACTTTGCCGTCTATCAAGTGTCTATATATGCTGTAGCAGCACTTTGTCATATATCAAGTGTCTATATGTGCTGTAGCAGCACTTTTGTCATCTATCAAGTGTCTATATGTGCTGTAGCAGCACTTTGCCATCTATTGAGTGTATATGTGCTGTAGCAGCACATTGCCATCTATCAAGTATCTATATGTGCTGTAGCGGCACTTTGCCATCTATCAAGTGTCTATATGTGCTATATCAGCACTTTGCCATCTATCGAGTGTGTATCTCTGCTGTAGCAGCACTTTGCCATCTATCAAGTGTCTATATGTGCTGTAGCAGCACTTTGCCATCTATCAAGTGTCTATATGTGCTGTAGCAGCACTTTGCCATCTATCAAGTGTCTATATGTGCTATAGCAACACTTTGTCATCTATCAAGTGTCTATATGTGCTGTAGCAGCACTTTGCCATCTATTGAGTGTATATGTGCTGTAGCAGCACTTTGTCATCTATCAAGTGTCTATATGTGCTATATCAGCACTTTGCCATCTATCGAGTGTGTATCTCTGCTGTAGCAGCACTTTGTCATCTATCAAGTGTCTATATGTGCTATATCAGCACTTTACCATCTATCGAGTGTGTATCTCTGCTGTAGCAGCACTTTGTCATCTATCAAGTGTCTATATGTGCTGCCGCAGCACTTTGTCATCTATCAAGTGTCTATATGTGCTGTAGCAGCACTTTGTCATCTATCAAGTGTCTATATGTGCTGTAGCAGCACTTTGCCATCTATCAAGTGTCTATATATGCTGTAGCAGCACTTTGTCATCTATTGAGTGTATGTGTGCTGTAGCAGCACTTTTGTCATCTATCAAGTGTCTATATGTGCTGTAGCAGCACTTTGCTATCTATTGAGTGTATATGTGCTGTAGCAGCACATTGCCATCTATCAAGTATCTATATGTGCTGTAGCGGCACTTTGCCATCTATCAAGTGTCTATATGTGCTATATCAGCACTTTGCCATCTATCGAGTGTGTATCTCTGCTGTAGCAGCACTTTGCCATCTATCAAGTGTCTATATGTGCTGTAGCAGCACTTTGCCATCTATCAAGTGTCTATATGTGCTGTAGCAGCACTTTGCCATCTATCAAGTGTCTATATGTGCTATAGCAACACTTTGTCATCTATCAAGTGTCTATATGTGCTGTAGCAGCACTTTGCCATCTATTGAGTGTATATGTGCTGTAGCAGCACTTTGTCATCTATCAAGTGTCTATATGTGCTATATCAGCACTTTGCCATCTATCGAGTGTGTATCTCTGCTGTAGCAGCACTTTGTCATCTTTCAAGTGTCTATATGTGCTATATCAGCACTTTACCATCTATCGAGTGTGTATCTCTGCTGTAGCAGCACTTTGTCATCTATCAAGTGTCTATATGTGCTGCCGCAGCACTTTGTCATCTATCAAGTGTCTATATGTGCTGTAGCAGCACTTTGTCATCTATCAAGTGTCTATATGTGCTGTAGCAGCACTTTGCCATCTATCAAGTGTCTATATGTGCTGTAGCAGCACTTTGTCATCTATCGAGTGTCTATATGTGCTGTAGCAGCACTTTGCCATCTATCGAGTGTCTATATGTGCTGTAGCAGCACTTTGCCATCTATCGAGTGTGTATATGTGCTGTGGCAGCACTTTGTCATCTATCGAGTGTGTATATGTGCTGTAGCAGCACTTTACCATCTATCGAGTGTGTATATGTGCTGTAGCAGAACTTTGCCATCTATCGAGTGTGTATATGTGCTGTAGCAGCACTTTGCCATCTATCGAGTGTGTATCTCTGCTGTAGCAGCACTTTGCCATCTATCAAGTGTGTATATGTGCTGTAGCAGCACTTTGTCATCTATCGAGTGTCTATATGTGCTATATCAGCACTTTGCCATCTATCGAGTGTGTATCTCAGCTGTAGCAGCACTTTGTCATCTATCGAGTGTCTATATGTGCTGTAGCAGCAATTTGCCATCTATTGAGTATCTATATGTGCTGTAGCAGCACTTTGCAATCTGTCGAGTGTCTATATGTGCTGTAGCAGCACTTTGCCATCTATCGAGTGTCTATATGTGCTGTAGCAGCACTTTGCCATCTATCGAGTGTGTATCTCTGCTGTAGCAGCACTTTGTCATCTATCAAGTGTCTATATGTGCTGCCGCAGCACTTTGTCATCTATCAAGTGTCTATATGTGCTGTAGCAGCACTTTGTCATCTATCAAGTGTCTATATGTGCTGTAGCAGCACTTTGCCATCTATCAAGTGTCTATATGTGCTGTAGCAGCACTTTGCCGTCTATCAAGTGTCTATATATGCTGTAGCAGCACTTTGTCATCTATTGAGTGTATGTGTGCTGTAGCAGCACTTTTGTCATCTATCAAGTGTCTATATGTGCTGTAGCAGCACTTTGCCATCTATTGAGTGTATATGTGCTGTAGCAGCACATTGCCATCTATCAAGTATCTATATGTGCTGTAGCGGCACTTTGCCATCTATCAAGTGTCTATATGTGCTATATCAGCACTTTGCCATCTATCGAGTGTGTATCTCTGCTGTAGCAGCACTTTGCCATCTATCAAGTGTCTATATGTGCTGTAGCAGCACTTTGCCATCTATCAAGTGTCTATATGTGCTGTAGCAGCACTTTGCCATCTATCAAGTGTCTATATGTGCTATAGCAACACTTTGTCATCTATCAAGTGTCTATATGTGCTGTAGCAGCACTTTGCCATCTATTGAGTGTATATGTGCTGTAGCAGCACTTTGTCATCTATCAAGTGTCTATATGTGCTATATCAGCACTTTGCCATCTATCGAGTGTGTATCTCTGCTGTAGCAGCACTTTGTCATCTATCAAGTGTCTATATGTGCTATATCAGCACTTTACCATCTATCGAGTGTGTATCTCTGCTGTAGCAGCACTTTGTCATCTATCAAGTGTCTATATGTGCTGCCGCAGCACTTTGTCATCTATCAAGTGTCTATATGTGCTGTAGCAGCACTTTGTCATCTATCAAGTGTCTATATGTGCTGTAGCAGCACTTTGCCATCTATCAAGTGTCTATATGTGCTGTAGCAGCACTTTGTCATCTATCGAGTGTCTATATGTGCTGTAGCAGCACTTTGCCATCTATCGAGTGTCTATATGTGCTGTAGCAGCACTTTGCCATCTATCGAGTGTGTATATGTGCTGTGGCAGCACTTTGTCATCTATCGAGTGTGTATATGTGCTGTAGCAGCACTTTACCATCTATCGAGTGTGTATATGTGCTGTAGCAGCACTTTGCCATCTATCGAGTGTGTATATGTGCTGTAGCAGCACTTTGCCATCTATCGAGTGTGTATCTCTGCTGTAGCAGCACTTTGCCATCTATCAAGTGTGTATATGTGCTGTAGCAGCACTTTGTCATCTATCGAGTGTCTATATGTGCTGTAGCAGCACTTTGTCATCTATCAAGTGTCTATATGTGCTGTAGCAGCACTTTGTCATCTATCAAGTGTCTATATGTGCTGTAGCAGCACTTCATCTATCAAATGTCTATATGTGCTGTAGCAGCACTTTGTCATCTATCAAGTGTCTATATGTGCTGTAGCAGCATTTTGTCATCTATCAAGTGTCTATATGTGCTGTAGCAGCACTTTGTCATCTATCGAGTGTCTATATGTGCTTTAGCAGCACTTTGCCATCTATCGAGTGTGTATATGTGCTGTAGCAGCACTTTGTCATCTATCAAGTGTCTATATGTGCTGTAGCAGCACTTTGTCATCTATCAAGTGTCTATATGTGCTGTAGCAGCACTTTGCTATCTATCAAGTGTATATGTGCTGTAGCAGCACTTTGCCGTCTATCGAGTGTGTATCTCTACCGTAGCAGCACTTTGCCATCTATCAAGTGTCTATATGTGCTGTAGCAGCACTTTGTCATCTATCGAGTGTCTATATGTGATGTAGCAGCACTTTGCCATGTATCGAGTGTGTATCTGTGCTGTAGCAGCACTTTGCCATCTATCGAGTATGTATCTCTGCTGTAGCAGCACTTTGCCATCTATCGAGTGTGTATCTCTGCTGTAGCAGCACTTTGCCATCTATCGAGTGTGTATCTCTACTGTAGCAGCACTTTGCCATCTATCAAGTGTCTATATGTGCTGTAGCAGCACTTTGCCATCTATCAAGTGTCTATATGTGCTGTAGCAGCACTTTGCCATCTATCAAGTGTCTATATGTGCTATAGCAACACTTTGTCATCTATCAAGTGTCTATATGTGCTGTAGCAGCACTTTGCCATCTATTGAGTGTATATGTGCTGTAGCAGCACTTTGTCATCTATCAAGTGTCTATATGTGCTGTAGCAGCACTTTGCTATCTATCAAGTGTATATGTGCTGTAGCAGCACTTTGTCATCTATCGAGTGTGTATATGTGCTGTAGCAGCACTTTACCATCTATCGAGTGTCTATATGTGCTGTAGCAGCACTTTGCCGTCTATCGAGTGTGTATCTCTACCGTAGCAGCACTTTGCCATCTATCAAGTGTCTATATGTGCTGTAGCAGCACTTTGTCATCTATCGAGTGTCTATATGTGATGTAGCAGCACTTTGCCATGTATCGAGTGTGTATCTGTGCTGTAGCAGCATTTTGCCATCTATCGAGTATGTATCTCTGCTGTAGCAGCACTTTGCCATCTATCGAGTGTGTATCTCTGCTGTAGCAGCACTTTGCCATCTATCGAGTGTGTATCTCTACTGTAGCAGCACTTTGCCATCTATCGAATGTGTATCTCTACTGTAGCAGCACTTTGCTATCTATCGAATGTGTATCTCTGCTGTATCAGCACTTTGCCATCTTTCGATTGTGTATCTCTGCTGTAGCAGCACTTTGCCATCTATCGAGTGTAAATGTGTGCCGTAGCAGCACAGTGTAGCATCCTTGAATGTGTTTATTCTAGCAGCCCGTGTCAACTCTCTGGCCGTGTGTACTCTTAGATTCTTGCAATTTGTCACGTGTGAGTATTTTGCTGACAGACCCGTGTAAACTATCAAGTCGGTTTTAGGAGACACATGTTGTACCACGACTGACTGTGTTTCTACCATAACCGACAGGTTAAAGCCATACCACAAGAAACAGACATTTTAATGGTGGCATATTTGTATACGTATTTTTGCACGGCCTTTACTAATGTGTTATATAAACAATCATTTATCATATTTAACTTAGCGAAGAAGTACAAACACTCTAGATATTGCATACCCAAGGCAGTTTGATTGTCAGATCTTATGGTGTTTTATTGCGGATATTAAACTCTGTTAGTGGTAATATAACGTTGACATGATCTCCAAGACTGAAAGGCTATTACTAACAGTTTGCTCCCGGAACTCTTGTATTTCTCAGAATTTGAACGTAAAAAACAGCTGTTAGTGACGAGGAATTGGTTGCCACTGTGAGAGTTAGAGAAGGGAAAATAAAGCTGTTAGTGACGAGGAATTGGTTGCCACTGTGAGAGTTAGAGAAGGGAAAATAAAGCTGTTAGTGACGAGGAATTGGTTGCCACTGTGAGAGTTAGAGAAGGGAAAATAAAGCTGTTAGTGACGAGGAATTGGTTGCCACTGTGAGAGTTAGAGAAGGGAAATAAAGCTGTTAGTGACGAGGAATTGGTTGCCACTGTGAGAGTTAGAGAAGGAAAATAAAGCTGTTAGTGACGAGGAATTGGTTGCCACTGTGAGAGTTAGAGAAGGGAAAATAAAGCTGTTAGTGACGAGGAATTGGTTGCCACTGTGAGAGTTAGAGAAGGGAAAATAAAGCTGTTAGTGACGAGGAATTGGTTGCGATTGTGAGAGTTAGAGAAGGGAAAATAAAGCTGTTAGTGACGAGGAATTGGTTGCGATTGTGAGAGTTAGAGAAGGGAAAATAAAGCTGTTAGTGACGAGGAATTGGTTGCCACTGTGAGAGTTAGAGAAGGGAAAATAAAGCTGTTAGTGACGAGGAATTGGTTGCCACTGTGAGAGTTAGAGAAGGGAAAATAAAGCTGTTAGTGACGAGGAATTGGTTGCGATTGTGAGAGTTAGAGAAGGGAAAATAAAGCTGTTAGTGACGAGGAATTGGTTGCGATTGTGAGAGTTAGAGAAGGGAAAATAAAGCTGTTAGTGACGAGGAATTGGTTGCCACTGTGAGAGTTAGAGAAGGGAAAATAAAGCTGTTAGTGACGAGGAATTGGTTGCCACTGTGAGAGTTAGAGAAGGGAAAATAAAGCTGTTAGTGACGAGGAATTGGTTGCCACTGTGAGAGTTAGAGAAGGGAAAATAAAGCTGTTAGTGACGAGGAATTGGTTGCCACTGTGAGAGTTAGAGAAAGGAAAATAAAGCTGTTAGTGACGAGGAATTGGTTGCCACTGTGAGAGTTAGAGAAGGGAAAATAAAGCTGTTAGTGACGAGGAATTGGTTGCCACTGTGAGAGTTAGAGAAGGGAAAATAAAGCTGTTAGTAACGAGGAATTGGTTGCGATTGTGAGAGTTAGAGAAGGGAAAATAAAGCTGTTAGTGACGAGGAATTGGTTGCCACTGTGAGAGTTAGAGAAGGGAAAATAAAGCTGTTAGTGACGAGGAATTGGTTGCCACTGTGAGAGTTAGAGAAGGGAAAATAAAGCTGTTAGTGACGAGGAATTGGTTGCCACTGTGAGAGTTAGAGAAGGGAAAATAAAGCTGTTAGTGACGAGGAATTGGTTGCCACTGTGAGAGTTAGAGAAGGGAAAATAAAGCTGTTAGTGACGAGGAATTGGTTGCCACTGTGAGAGTTAGAGAAGGGAAAATAAAGCTGTTAGTGACGAGGAATTGGTTGCCACTGTGAGAGTTAGAGAAGGGAAAATAAAGCTGTTAGTGACGAGGAATTGGTTGCCACTGTGAGAGTTAGAGAAGGGAAAATAAAGCTGTTAGTGACGAGGAATTGGTTGCGATTGTGAGAGTTAGAGAAGGGAAAATAAAGCTGTTAGTGACGAGGAATTGGTTGCCACTGTGAGAGTTAGAGAAAGGAAAATAAAGCTGTTAGTGACGAGGAATTGGTTGCCACTGTGAGAGTTAGAGAAAGGAAAATAAAGCTGTTAGTGACGAGGAATTGGTTGCCACTGTGAGAGTTAGAGAAAGGAAAATAAAGCTGTTAGTGACGAGGAATTGGTTGCCACTGTGAGAGTTAGAGAAGGGAAAATAAAGCTGTTAGTGACGAGGAATTGGTTGCCACTGTGAGAGTTAGAGAAGGGAAAATAAAGCTGTTAGTGACGAGGAATTGGTTGCCACTGTGAGAGTTAGAGAAGGGAAAATAAAGCTGTTAGTGACGAGGAATTGGTTGCCACTGTGAGAGTTAGAGAAGGGAAAATAAAGCTGTTAGTGACGAGGAATTGGTTGCCACTGTGAGAGTTAGAGAAGGGAAAATAAAGCTGTTAGTGACGAGGAATTGGTTGCCACTGTGAGAGTTAGAGAAGGGAAAATAAAGCTGTTAGTGACGAGGAATTGGTTGCCACTGTGAGAGTTAGAGAAGGGAAAATAAAGCTGTTAGTGACGAGGAATTGGTTGCCACTGTGAGAGTTAGAGAAGGGAAAATAAAGCTGTTAGTGACGAGGAATTGGTTGCCACTGTGAGAGTTAGAGAAGGGAAAATAAAGCTGTTAGTGACGAGGAATTGGTTGCCACTGTGAGAGTTAGAGAAGGGAAAATAAAGCTGTTAGTGACGAGGAATTGGTTGCGATTGTGAGAGTTAGAGAAGGGAAAATAAAGCTGTTAGTGACGAGGAATTGGTTGCGATTGTGAGAGTTAGAGAAGGGAAAATAAAGCTGTTAGTGACGAGGAATTGGTTGCCACTGTGAGAGTTAGAGAAAGGAAAATAAAGCTGTTAGTGACGAGGAATTGGTTGCCACTGTGAGAGTTAGAGAAGGGAAAATAAAGCTGTTAGTGACGAGGAATTGGTTGCCACTGTGAGAGTTAGAGAAGGGAAAATAAAGCTGTTAGTGACGAGGAATTGGTTGCCACTGTGAGAGTTAGAGAAGGGAAAATAAAGCTGTTAGTGACGAGGAATTGGTTGCCACTGTGAGAGTTAGAGAAGGGAAAATAAAGCTGTTAGTGACGAGGAATTGGTTGCCACTGTGAGAGTTAGAGAAGGGAAAATAAAGCTGTTAGTGACGAGGAATTGGTTGCCACTGTGAGAGTTAGAGAAGGGAAAATAAAGCTGTTAGTGACGAGGAATTGGTTGCCACTGTGAGAGTTAGAGAAGGGAAAATAAAGCTGTTAGTGACGAGGAATTGGTTGCCACTGTGAGAGTTAGAGAAAGGAAAATAAAGCTGTTAGTGACGAGGAATTGGTTGCGATTGTGAGAGTTAGAGAAGGGAAAATAAAGCTGTTAGTGACGAGGAATTGGTTGCCACTGTGAGAGTTAGAGAAAGGAAAATAAAGCTGTTAGTGACGAGGAATTGGTTGCCACTGTGAGAGTTAGAGAAGGGAAAATAAAGCTGTTAGTGACGAGGAATTGGTTGCCACTGTGAGAGTTAGAGAAGGGAAAATAAAGCTGTTAGTGACGAGGAATTGGTTGCCACTGTGAGAGTTAGAGAAGGGAAAATAAAGCTGTTAGTGACGAGGAATTGGTTGCCACTGTGAGAGTTAGAGAAGGGAAAATAAAGCTGTTAGTGACGAGGAATTGGTTGCCACTGTGAGAGTTAGAGAAGGGAAAATAAAGCTGTTAGTGACGAGGAATTGGTTGCCACTGTGAGAGTTAGAGAAGGGAAAATAAAGCTGTTAGTGACGAGGAATTGGTTGCCACTGTGAGAGTTAGAGAAGGGAAAATAAAGCTGTTAGTGACGAGGAATTGGTTGCCACTGTGAGAGTTAGAGAAAGGAAAATAAAGCTGTTAGTGACGAGGAATTGGTTGCGATTGTGAGAGTTAGAGAAGGGAAAATAAAGCTGTTAGTGACGAGGAATTGGTTGCCACTGTGAGAGTTAGAGAAAGGAAAATAAAGCTGTTAGTGACGAGGAATTGGTTGCCACTGTGAGAGTTAGAGAAGGGAAAATAAAGCTGTTAGTGACGAGGAATTGGTTGCCACTGTGAGAGTTAGAGAAGGGAAAATAAAGCTGTTAGTGACGAGGAATTGGTTGACACTGTGAGAGTTAGAGAAAGGAAAATAAAGCTGTTAGTGACGAGGAATGGTTGCCACTGTGAGAGTTAGAGAAAGGAAAATAAAGCTGTTAGTGACGAGGAATTGGTTGCCACTGTGAGAGTTAGAGAAAGGAAAATAAAGCTGTTAGTGACGAGGAATTGGTTGCCACTGTGAGAGTTAGAGAAGGGAAAATAAAGCTGTTAGTGACGAGGAATTGGTTGCCACTGTGAGAGTTAGAGAAAGGAAAATAAAGCTGTTAGTGACGAGGAATTGGTTGCCACTGTGAGAGTTAGAGAAAGGAAAATAAAGCTGTTAGTGACGAGGAATTGGTTGCCACTGTGAGAGTTAGAGAAGGGAAAATAAAGCTGTTAGTGACGAGGAATTGGTTGCCACTGTGAGGGTTAGAGAAGGGAAAATAAAGCTGTTAGTGACGAGGAATTGGTTGCCACTGTGAGGGTTAGAGAAGGGAAAATAAAGCTGTTAGTGACGAGGAATTGGTTGCCACTGTGAGAGTTAGAGAAGGGAAAATAAAGCTGTTAGTGACGAGGAATTGGTTGCCACTGTGAGGGTTAGAGAAGGGAAAATAAAGCTGTTAGTGACGAGGAATTGGTTGCCACTGTGAGGGTTAGAGAAGGGAAAATAAAGCTGTTAGTGACGAGGAATTGGTTGCCACTGTGAGGGTTAGAGAAGGGAAAATAAAGCTGTTAGTGACGAGGAATTGGTTGCCACTGTGAGAGTTAGAGAAGGGAAAATAAAGCTGTTAGTGACGAGGAATTGGTTGCCACTGTGAGAGTTAGAGAAAGGAAAATAAAGCTCTGTTAGTGACGAGGAATTGGTTGCGATTGTGAGGGTTAGAGAAGGGAAAAAAATCTGTCCTTTCCGCATTGGTCCATTTTTGGGGTCTGTCAGGCGAAGGGCTGTTTGTTGTGTTGTCCCTTGCCACTGTTGGCATGCGGTTGATCTTACTCTCTACACGTATGTTATATCAGCGAGGTTAATCATAAGTTGGTGCTGCTTTCTTGTTTTAATATCAGTAGGGCTGATAATTTTCTGGTGCAGTTTTCATTATGTTTTTGTTTTTGTTTTTTTTTGTTGAAATGAGGCCGATCTTACTGTAGTGTTATGGCATGTCTTGCTATGAATGGAGAAGATTCTGGCATTGTTGTCGTGTTTTGCTATGAATGGAGAAGATTCTGGCATTGTTGTCGTGTTTTGCTATCAGTGGAGCAGGTCTTATTGGGGTTATCGTTCTTATATGTCTCGCTATAAAAGAAGCAGATCTTCTCTGAATCTGTTCTGCTACTCTTTGTCTACACAGAAAAGTCCATTCACTGTCGGAACAAAAACCGATTACTAGGGTAAGACACCAGCTGACAGTGTCTCAATAGCGCTCTCCCTACAGATAAGGGGTCTAAAAAAGATGTATATAAATACATAAAAACACGAAGCTGCATCAAAGCTGATTGTAAAGTAGAAAAAAAGAAATAGTAAAAAAATGGTATGGTTTAAGCTTTACATAATTAATGAACGAGGTGTCGGGTCAAGGAACACACAACACACAAACATATGTAAGTAAATATATTTAGCTCGATCGACATAGCTAACGAATAATGAAGTATCTAAACCAAAATAATTCCTAACTAGAATGAGAAATAACAATAATAATTAACATGTCTGTGGTCAGAAGGGAGATGAACGAGGGCTAAGTGCTGAAGTCGGATGTGTTGGGCCGAAAGGCGCAAATATAACAGTTATACTGCAAACCACAACACAACGCAGACACGTCCACTACGTTCTTGTAAGGGCGGATGATGAAGAGGAGTATTCTAGTCTACTACGATACTCTAGAATACTTTAGTCATCAGGCGAACGCAACCAACCAACGAGGGCTAAGTCCGCGAAATGTAGCTGAGTGTAAGGAGGGCCAAAACCTAGGGGAAAGGGTTCTAAAAATATGTGGGGGAATATTGTAAAGGTTACTTCAATTATAATGCCACCGGCAATGTCTATATGTATCTTAGTTTATTCAGCCGCGCCAATACACACAGAGACCTGTGTACAATATATATATATATATATATATATATATATATATATATATATATATACACACACACACACACACATATATATATATATATATATATATACACGAAATCTTTCAGCTAAACGTCTCTCCCAGATTCCGCAATATAAGTCATGTGGCATCGTTGGCATATGATGGCATAAATGATTTTGCGGGACACACATGTGAAACCATCCCTGATCTTGAAACTTCGGTTAGGGAATAAGAAAGAATCAGGTCGGAGCACATAATCACAGGTTGCATAGTTACGTCCACAGGGGACCGTACCCAAGTGGTCGGAACAAGGGAGACGGCTTCTGGCAAGAATGTTTCTCAAATTCTTGTCACATTTAAAGGCGACCATAGATTGATCACAGAAAAGTAGACGTGCGGTGGGGTGAGAGTGGAGAAAGGAAAGGTAGCGGTTGAAAACTCTCATAGCAGCTATGTTGTAGGGATGATAGGTAAGGGTGAGTGTTGTTCTCTTATCAAGAATCAGGATCTGGAGGGCATGAGCATACCTGAAGATAAGTACAGATATAGAGCATCCATTGCACCACGCGCTCAACACAAGGAAAGGTGCCAGACTAACAAAAGGCAAATCATGGGTGGGCCGAGCAGAAGATGTCATCAAACAGGTCTGTGGGCTTACTAATATCAGCGTTGGTGAGGAGTGGATACCGGTGCCTATGTCATTCAAGGGGACATTCTCGTGTATTGTCACACTCGACAGGAAAAGTAGGGAACAGAACCCGGTCGTGGTTAATGGGGAGGTCAACGGTCTCATCTGCGATAACACCGATGAGAAAGATGCAGTCATCTATACAGACGGATATGTAATACGACACCAAAGAAGTACATGGGCGTTTACAGCACGCTCGGCAGGCAGACTAGTCAAGGAAGACAGTGGTGCATACGTCGTGACCACGAGTAGCATGACAATGGAGGTGATGGCAGTGACCAAGGCATTCAAATGGTTAGAGTCACAAGACTACACCCACGCATGTATACTGAGTGA